>CM024700.1:20117344-21317344 GCA_014182845.1 Corymbia calophylla | reverse complement strand
GTCCTAGGGGTCGAATATGGAGCAATGGTCCAAAACATGTCAAAGAAGGGTACAATGCCTTAAATTAGTTAACCGAAGAGTGTTATAATGTGATATAAGAGTGAGACTCCTTTAGTTGGTGTGCGGTTTGACGATGAATCACATGGAATGCTAGTGGGCCAATGATAATCCGATTAGACGAAGGCGAAAAGTAATTGCTAGGGCAAGAGGGCTCGGACAAAGCACAACTCCTGTCTCCTAATAGGTTTTGAGGTTGGCAGATGAGGCAATAATGAACTAAATTATATATTGAACAGGAGGATAGCGTTCCTAAATTATTTATGTGAAACTAAAATTAACTCATAAAAACCGTTTTTCAATATAGTGACACCGTTTAGCATTGGAACTTTGAGCGCATTACCAACAAGTGTGACCATTGGGAAAATACTTATATATAAGCCAATAAACTCACGAGACTCGGTATAAAATTAATCAAAGTGAACAGTATCTCAAGAGAGATAATCTGAGGGTGTCACACAAACACCTCCAGCCTTCAGCCCCATGGAAAAAATTCTCTAAATGAGCTTTCTGGAGATACTTATGAGTCTCGTTACTCCACCAAAATAAAAAATTATGCTCCGTTGAAGTTCAAACACAAGACTTTGGTTTTCTTTTTTTATTTTTCACATTTTATCGTTGTATCTTAGAAATTTAATGGATACATTTTCTGAACTTTCAACAATAAAATGAACTCAAGCTTTCGTCCAGAACCGGCCTGGATTGATTTAAATCAATTGAGTTTCGCATAGCTTCCAACGGTGCATATGAATTGAAATAATTTCTAAAAGATGCTCATGGTAACAAAACCATTTGGCATCTCTCGTGGTTGAAACTTCATAGGCACTGAACCCGATTTATAATGGGAGGAAACTTCAAAATGCATGTTTCATACCACTTTAATGTTAAGTGATGCAAGAAAAAAAAGAAGGAGAAGGGAGAGGCATTTAAAAGCCTTCTTATCCACACTTTCTCAACCTTTTTATATAAAATATTTAGCTTCTACTTCTGGATCACTCAACTCGGGACTCGATAACACTTTGGAATACCAAATTTCAACTATCGAGGTCACAATGGTGCATTTGTTTTAGTTCATTTCAAGTAAACAAAGGTTCTCATTGGCTTTCATATGAACTTCTAAAATCTTATTTGAACTCTACAAAATAATGGCGAATTATACAACAATCAATCTGTCAATATTTATAGATTCTAAAAAATTTTGTGGGTAGCATAATGTAAAACTTAAAATTAAATGTTATTTTCAATTGGGTATCGAAATGCTAATTGAGCTTGAGATTTTCATCGGATCTAAAAGTTTCGATAGATAGACCTATCAACGAATAGCATTGATTTCAATAGTAGTGTTGATTGTTGTGCTTGATTATTGTCTCAACCTTATAAAATTATCTGAAGAAGTATCAACACTCGTAATTTCAGTTTTGCAAATGGTCACATAATATATTTATTTTGCCTTAAATTCACGTTCATAGCCATTTTTAGTCAACATACGTATTTTTAAAAAAGGAACCTTAAACTCCCTAGGGTTGACACGATGGGTTGAAACTCGTGGAATTTTCAGCTCAAAAATTAACAGTCTCGTGTTTAATTTCATTAACTGCATGCAAACGATCCTATATTAGGGACGTCAGTGTCACCCAAAGACCTTAACTCAATGGGTTCATGAGATTTACAGAGTGTTTCATGGGTCTCCAGATAGTCGAGCCTTTGCGCTTATACTCCCGTGTAAAAAAAAAGAGACATCCTAATCAAGTGTGGAAGGATCACGTATAGTGTTTTAAACGTTGTTATGCAAGAAAAAAAGAGTACATGATAGTATGTATACCCACACCGACATGTACAATGCGGTATAGTAAGTATTATTATTTATTTCGGATGGGAAATGAAACTTGACGTGAAGAATGATAAACAAAGGTAGATAGGAAATTAATGCTTTGTTTGGAAAGATAAAGGGGGTGGAAAATGAGAGTTAGAGAATGTAAACGCATTGGTGGTGCTAACAAGGATGACACTATAACGAGAGAGAAGACATACAAAAATGGAAACTTCAAATATCATCTCTACACACATCAATTAGCATTCTCATTTTTAAATACTTATGTTATGCTCCTTCAATATTGTTACCAGAGTTCATTTTTTTTTTCCAAATATACCTCAATTTCAAACTAAGTGGATTTTGTTTTAAATAATTTTCATTTTGATATTTTCCTAAACAAATTTGCTTCAAAAGATATTCAAGACAACTATAATTTGAAGAGGGTGGACTTTAAAAGAAGGAAATAAAACTAAATGAAATTTATATTCCAAATAAGTTGTAATTTTTTTTTTGTTGCTTTTTTGTAATTTTTAATCTAGTGAATGTCAGGTGAAACTTATCCAAATAATAAAATAAGACCACCCTTCAAAATATGAGTATTATTAATGCAATAAGATGTGTGTCTCTTTGTGACTTAATTTCCATTTAAATGAATGAATTATCTTTATTTGTAGTTTTTCAAATTTACAATCAATGAGAAGAGTCAAAAGCAGTAAACATTTTGGAAGAGTGATAGAATTTCTCCGGATGTTTTATCTTCATATCATTATCTATTTTATGGGTCGGATATATTTAAAAATACATCAGAAGACAATTTTCCTTTATTTTGAAACCAGAGTTTAATAAATGATAGAAGTTTGAAGATGACAAATTACTAAGTCGATCTGTCTCAATCGCATATTGGCTACATCACTTGCCTCATGGTAATCACAAAGGTAAAATTAAGTCCCACATGTGCAAATATCCTCCCGAGTCAAATTTTACTAATCTAGAATAGCTAAAAAATTTTGGTATGAAAAAAGATTAAACTCGAATACAAAAATTTAACTTTAAATAGATAAATTTGCTGGCGTATAAAGAAAGGAAGGGAAAACTTGACATTCGTAAGTCATTGTCCCCTAATGAAGCTATGCTAAACCGTGGCTTGTGTCGTCAGCTTTTATATTGGCCGGTTAGATTATATAATCCACGTTCGTACTTGTTGTCGATAGATGAGCACATGCAAAGAGCAGAGCCAAGGACTAGAAACTCTCCTCGCTCACCATTTTTTTCTTGCGCACGTAAATATCATCGTTAGAGACTTTTCAAGCTCTTGATTAATTCTTATTAAATGGAAGTTTTATTATTCGAATTACATATCGTGTAATTATCCAAGACTCTCGAATATGTGCTTCAGGGACGATCCTATTCAGGCCCAGATCTTAAAATGAAGTTGGAATGCGAAACCGCCGAAGAGATTGATTACTGCTGATCCGCGGTGAGACTTGATGCACCCTGTTTTGAAATGCTTTCATATTAGGGTTTTTTTTTTCTTTTTCCCCACAGTTTTGTTTGACTTTTTCTTGATTGGGGAATCAGAAGTGGTGCAGAGAGCTCCAACGATGACTTGCCGTATATTAAAAGCTTATTTTTTGCTTTTACAAGTTAAACGACGACTGATCTAACACTCCAACAAATGCAGCACTCTATCTAGTATTAAGTAAATTATGTGACTTGCAAGTAAGAGAGGAATCTCCAACTAACATAGAGTAACTTGAACATGTTGATTTTGTATGTTCTATAATGGGTAAATTTTGCAGGCCGTGGTTGGTGAAATGGTGGGTTGATTGTTTGTTTTTTAACGATCTTTAGTGTTGATTCAACTGATGCAATCATCTTCATTTTGAAAATAATTATGTGTAACTATTGAAAACAGGAGAGACGTTTCTCTTTTGAAATAATTATATCCATTATAGTTGTGATGAGTCAAAATAATATACCTTTGACAATCAAAAGAAAAGTTTTCACAATAAAATAAAGGATCGATATTATAAAAAATCCCAAACATATATACCCATGTTACATTGATCTCAAATTATTTTTGTGTTCTGAAAAAATGTCAAATGAGTTCATCCATGACAAATCTACCTTCGGTTAATTTCTGCCGATATCCCCATTGAATTATAGACATGAAACCGCATGTGTCAAACAACTTTGATAATAAGTGTGTGGTGTGGAGCCGGCACAGAAATTCAACATAAATGGATCTTTTATACCACGTCGTTTTTGGGAAGCCAAATCTAAAGAAAATGAATTGAGGTTGGTAATTATGATAAAATTGAATTTGCTTATCTTGTCTTTCCTAAATCACAAAAATCTTAGGGACAAATCAAGATAAAATTAGAGATTTTAGCATATTTTTGAAACATGAGCAAGCTCTTAGGTAAAAAATTAGAGATTTCAGTAAAATTTAATTGATTTGCGATTATTTGTGATACTGAAATTAGTTTTGGATAAATGTGGCATGAATATACCAGTTTAGAACTTTTTGTGATCTGAAAATTAGTTTTGAGTAAATGTGACATGAGTGTTCTTATTTGGGATTTTTTGTGGTATTAACTTAGAAAAAGATGGCCATTTTGTTAAGAAATGGAGTAGATAAGTAGACCTTATCAAATCACCTCATATACTTCATGGAATTTTTCGTAGCTTGACTTATTGAAATTCTTGCCCTCACGACTGCGATTTTTTCAAGTGATTTGTAGCTTGACTTTAAACTATAGTCTTTGGCCAAAGAAATGTTGAGATTATCTAGACTATCAGCCCTAAATTATGATATTGTGGCAGGATTAGCTGACCTTGTAATCAGAGTTATGGTCAAATGAGAATTAATAGATGAAAAACTTGCATTAAGTGCTATTCTCATTGACAAACTTGCAATCCGATTCACACCACCACATTGAAAAACACAACATGTTTACATACACACAAGTATTTAAAAAGTGGATAAATAAAGGACAGCAACTTAGGGAAAAAATGCATTTAATTAATTAAATTGGAATACAACTGTATCTTATGCGAGGACTTTTAGAGTGGATCTTTATTCAATTTAGCGAAAACCAAAGAAATTGATATTAAATAGGTATTCATTCAATGGTCATTTTCAGCAGTCATAAACAAACACCTCTCCATATCTCTTCGGAATGATCAAAAAATGAAAAATAAATGGCAAAGACAGAATCGCTATCACAAATTTCTCGATTTTCGAGTTCCGTCTACTTTCTTTTGCTCATCAAATCCAAACTCAGTGGCGTTACCCGTCGATCTCGAGACAAATCTGGAAGGTTTGCCCATCAAAGTCAAACTGGTTTTTTTTGGCGATTGCAATGCAAACAGTGCACAGAACAAACACTACCTACTTCAAACTGGTTTTGCAACCCTTCCGTGAATTATGAGCAGGATGAGATGCTTCGCTGCCTCTTGGGTCTTGTCTTGACCTTTGATGGCATGCACTGCTTCGCACTTTAGTTTATTTTGTCGTTGATTTCTACTGTTTCTTCGAGTGGAGCAGTTAAGGGAGATTAAACGAATGTTTTTATTATAAACGAGAGACGACAAGATCCACCAACTACTATTTTCTGACGGCCAGTTCAGACCTCTCTCTCTTTCTCTCTCTCTCTCTCTGACAGCGAACAGGCTTAAACAATTTTGTGGAAGATGAACAATGATACCACAAGATGCTTCCTTGAAAATTTTTGGAGAAACCCTGCTTTTTTTTTACTATCTTGTTGTTTTTTGGGAATAATTACATAAATGATCTTTAAACTTTGGTCCAATCCGCAATGTGATCTTTTAACTTTAACCCAATGTATAATATGATTCTTAAACTATTAATTTGTTTAATGCAGTTTCTGAATTTTTGTTAAATATTCAATATATTCTTTAAACTATATGAAAATGTTCAATATTATCCTTTCATTCATTAAAGTTCAAGGACAATATCGAACATTGGGACTAAATTACACATGTACCAAAAGTTTAGGGATCACATTGAACATATTGAAAGTTCAGAGATGATATTGCACATTGGATTAAAACTCAGGGACTGTATTGAAAAAATTAAAAATTCAGATATTACATTGCTCATTCTGTCAAAGTTCAGATCCCTTATTTCTATAGTAGCCCTAGTCTCTTGTGAATCGAATATTATATCAGTTTCAATTAAAAAGTTTGCTACCAACAATTGTAACATAAGGCTGCCTTATGCAGTCCAAATTTACTTGTACCTGGTCTTTCTGCATGATTTCTCTTTTTAATATTAGGGCCAATGGATTAGACGAATCCGGCGACTACAATTTCTTGGATTATGTGTTGGAATTTACTATTGTCCACCTTTTGCTTTTTAACAACTGCGTATGAACTTCGTTTTCACACCTAAGACCAACAAGGTATTTCAAAAGCACCGTATATAAAGATTCTAAAGTCTCATTTATGTTGCGAGAACTACCTGCGTATTTTGAAGATGAAAAAAACATTTTGGGAGATATAATATGCGTGTTTGATGGTGCAGACAAAATAGCTCCTATCCATATGATGTTAACAACGTATTAGGATGCTTGTGCTGGTGGAATGCTTCATGAATCTGCAAACGGACAAAGATGCCAACCGAAAAGTGTTGGAGTTGGAAACCCATTTTTGATTTTGGCGAACAAGTGGGGGGACTTGGTTCATCAAGTCTTGAGGGACCATTTTACAGAGAAAGTTTGCGCTATAGACAAAGTGTATAATACTACATGAATGTGGAAATGAAAGTCCAGTTCTTTGTGGATTATATTCACATTCGAATTGTTGTTTAGTAGCCAAATTTAGGCTTTGGAAGTTTATAGAGGGAACATAGTCTATTTCAAGCAAAGTTCATTAATTAGCTCAGACAAGAGGAGAGGCATAGAAAATTTCTGTACAATTTAATATATTAAAAAAGAGTACATGAAATGCCTCTTTATATGATTAGAAAAGGAAACCAAAGGAAATTAAATCAGATATGCATAATCAAGCATAATCAAAATAGATATTTAAATAATAGGAAAAATCCCAAATATCACTAAAAAGATATTTGTCAAACAGTGCCACGAAAACTTGTTCCTCTAATGACATTGTGTGATGGGCTTGTTGATCCATGGTGGGGTGGTGTGTGAGGCAATATCTTCCAAATCCGGCTTGTTTGAGGGGGTAAGTCCTTTGATGGTGGTGTTGGCTTCTCTAAATGATGCATGAAACGTCAAGAATTGGAGTGGAAACAGTATGTGGCTGGCTTGCGAAATAGTAACTATGGCTAGCTTGGAGAGATAGTTATTAAGTTATGTGGCCTGCAAAACCGGCATCGAAAGAAAGCCTCATCCATAAAAATGTCTTGACTATGTGATGCAATTAATGCAAATAGCATCAAAACACAACTATTGTACAATGGACTTGATTGAATGCTTTCTTAAATAAAATTAATGCACACAAAGAAATCCTCCTCCATGAAAATGTGGGGATGAATTTATTTGGATGTGTAGTGGGATGCTTAGGGTGCACCAGGATGCTCAGGGTGCACCGGGTGTGAAGTACACACACTTAGGTTTCCACAAGAACGAAACGCTTGGGGTGCATAGGGTGCGAAGTGCAAGGTTTCCACGGGAAATACCAAGTTAAATATAAAGTAAAAAGGAGAAGAATTTGGGAAGTTTTTATAATTAGATATATTGAGAAGAGTACATGAAGAGCTTATTATAGGCTTAGATAGAGAAAACTAAAGGAAATCAAATTTGATATGTATAATCAAGCATAATCAAAATAGATATTAAAATAAGAGAGAATATCTTATTTATCTTAAAAATATTTCTAAATATCATCATATTGCTAATAAGCTCCAAGTGAACGTTCTAAACTAAATACAACCCCTGCAACAGCTAATTGACCATTTCGCATACTCCAACATGCAAATCAAGTTAGGACAACCATAAATGCATCAAAGTGGTTGTTGAAGATTGGCTGAGTTGATTGAAGCACTCTCTAGCTTGTTCTTTCTTCTTTCACTTATAATTCTATGAGAAAAAAATCTTGTGAAATCTGATTGTAATTCTTCGAGAGAGTGGTGTAATAATTGTACAAGCGGAATAAATCAAGGTTTATTAAATGCTGTTGAAGGTTTCAATGGTTACACTAGTTGACTTCACCTTTGATTTTGGGCTCTTAGGGCTACGGTAGTGGAGTAAATATCAAGTGGAAAGACCGAATCCTTATAAATTTGTTTTGCAATCTCTTCTCCCATTTACTATATTTCTATTCATAGATGAATTTTGCTCTATATTGCTCACTTTGTCTACATTCATTTTTCATTCTCTACACATTGTTTGTTGCACTTAATCATGAAAATATTTTAAAATTCCTATATCAACATTTCATTCCCTGTAGTTGTTGTCAGTCCATTTGAACTTGTAATTATTGTACATAAAAAATGAACAAAATAATCACAGACCTAATGAAAATGAATAATTGCTAAAACTTAGAAATCATATGTGAGCCACTTCCCTATTTGGTGTTGCTTGTGGAATTGATTTTTAACTCTTACCAATTGAAAAACTTACAAATATGTTGTTGACCGTGAAAATGAGCTTAGAATTATAGTCACTTTTAGGGACATTACATTTTTCATCCATGTTATTTGGTGGATCTCGCTTTTGGTCCTTATACTTTATTCGGTTATAATTCTCATCCTCATATTAATTTTTGCCGACAATTTAATTCCTTCCATCAAATATCCTTTCAAAATGTGCTAGAACTAATTGCCCCATTAGCACAAGCAACTGTAACGTGACGCCTAAGTGCACAAACCTCCAAAGTAGTTACACTTTTAATCCTTCCTCTTTTTTTTTTTTTTTTTTTTTGGTCCTTACTCTTTTTGAAGTGTACTCTTTTTGAAGTGTTCAAATTTACTCATTGTATTCTATTGATACAATGAGATTTTAAATACGATTTTTTTTCCGATTCCATTTCAAATAAGATTCAAATGACACCGGCTATAATTTAATACCTTATATGTATATGTATAGGTCTTTATAATTAATACCGATGGTTATATTAGTGAAAATTAAACAAACTTATTTTTAAAGACATATTGAAAGGTCAAGATTGAATCGCAAGAAATCCTACAAAACTGCCTAAAATAATTTGCTTAGTGACTCAATAATTTCGACCAAATTTTGATTGGAAATTTTGACAAAATGGTTAAATTGTCAGCAAAGACTAGAATTAGAATTGAAATTGTCACTAAACAAAGAATGAAGACTAAAAGCAAAATCCTCTCGAACTAGAGAGAGAGATCAAAAGATGATTCCCTCCTGATTTTTAAGATTTTAGGGGAGTGAATGTTTTCCAATCAATTAAATAATCACGCTCCAGATTTGCAAATCATTATTATGGCCATGAAGGTCTTGTTCGCAATTTACGAGCACTTGAAAACTACGAAAACTCTTTCTCTTAGATCCTAATAAACTATAATCTTCAACTTTGTCCGGCCAATATTATTAAACTCCCTCTGGAATTATTAATATCGGGTTGAAATTGCGAAAGATTCGTGTCCGGTGTCGGCAAAGAAAATAGTTTATCAACCCATATAATTTTTTCGGAAAATAAAAAAGAAAAATCTGATTAATTACAGGTCTGTGCACGAGCTTTCTTCGTCTTCATCTCACCTGACCATCAATCATTGACGCACACATCCACATGCAACCTTCTCACATTTGACTAAAACCTCTATTCTTCCGAGGACACGTGTCTCGTCCCCATTGGTCGAGAGGGGCGAAACCCTAAGTAAAACCTTTTTTGTCTCGTTTATTTTTCTCTCGCTTTTGAAAAACATCGCACCTGACAAGGGCTGCTCTTCTTTTCATGGTTAAATAGGTTCTGCACAAAACGTCAAAACTTATTTTAAAAAAAAAAAATTGCGTTCCCCAAAATAATTCGAAGTTAATCATTTATACCGCAGAGGGTGAATGATTAGGGTTAGCGAACCTCCCAAGTTTTTTTAATTTCTGATGATTGGTCCTTTTTTAATTGGGGGGTTTTGTCAGAGTTTTATCTTATTTTTCTGACATAATTATTTTTGACGTTTCCGCAGTTTAAGCCTGTCGCTTTTCTTCTCTGGATAAAAAAAAAGTGTCTGTCGGCGGAAAAACAAAAAAATTGCTCACATTTGTTTATTTGTCTGGTAAGATTTTACTTTCGATCTGGATACTTTGTTGTGCGTGTTGGGGGAAGCCAAATAATATATATGTGTGTGTATGTGGTTTTTATTTATTTATCAATATTCAGTTAATTTTAACTTGGCCTGATAGTGTTATGAAAGGTTTCTAGAAAGTCAAGAAGTCATTTTTTTCTGGCTAAAATTTAAAATATTACCTCAATTTCATATGTTTATTAAAAAATGTGTATATCTACATCTCTATATGAGATCATTTTTTACTGATTTCTAGTGCCTTACATGAAAAGAAAGGTCAAAGTGGGTATGCCGCGGTAAAGGAAAAATGTTCCAAGTGGAAAAAAATAAACGTCATTTCAAATATAATTTTAAATATCATCAAAATGCAAGCAAGAGGAGGTATTTTATGAAAATAGTTACATTGGGCGATAGTGACGTGTTATGTGACAAATCAATTAAAATGAGACACATACACAGATGGCACCAAGTAAGATATAGCACATGATCAATGATGCTCGATCTATAACACCTTACTATGACTATTACGTGGTATGCTTGTCAACTAAAATATTTTTTCGTGTGAGCATACAAATTTGGTTTGCTTTGATTGATTCCTAACTCGGGCTCACACTAATTTAGTACTTTTACAGGAAAATGTCTAAAAGTAAAATGGTGTTGCCACTCAAATGTTTGGCTTAACTGTGAAAATGAAAAAGAAATCATTAAAATTTTAAAAAATTTATGAGAAATATATACATGGCTCTACAAATCAATATTGACATTTTGATCGGTATTAAATCTTTTATGTTAAATAAAAGTTAAAAAAACACGTGTTGCAAAATTTATAAAAAGTCAAAAATTAAAGCCAATGCACATAGGTTTTTTGCTAGACACGCAACATACTTAAAAACAATATAGCACTTCATTTGAGATAGTGTAGGTTACATCCAATTGATAAAATGTTCTATGTATATAACTGTCTGTAACATTTTCTATTTCTTTCAAAACAATTCGTAGATTATGCTAAGGTAACTAGCAAGAATCATCTAGAGGGGGTGAATAGGTAATTAAACAAAATCTTGACAATTTAAAACGGAATAGAAAGAGTCAAAATCAAGTATGAATAAAGAACATATTCTAGAACAATGTTTAGAATCAGTTGTGCAATTGAATAGACTTTAGAAGCATCTTGTAAGTGTGTAATTGACTATAACAATAAACAGTAAGAGTTTAGGAATAAGAGAGAAATTACACACAAGGTCTATAGTAATTCGGCTTAGATAAAGTTTATATTAATTCTCTCGTGCTAACATCTTATTGACTAGATTCCACTAAATAATCAATTAAAGGTTGTAGTTAAGTTGTGCCTATCCAAAGTCGGTGTTGCTTATACATAAGCTGATATAACTTTCTTACACCAAAGCACACTTATAACACCATCAACACCTCTCAAATGATTACAAAATTTGAGCTCATGAAAGACAAATGTCTATGATTAAAGTATACTTAGACTTTGGAATTCTAGATTCCAGACTTTGTCTCTTACTTGTTCCTTGGCATTTTGGTCTCCTTATATACTCCTTTACTTGCAAACTAGTTGTTTGACAATCTCTAGAGAATCATTTTCCAATCTACCTATTTGATAGATTTGTATCAAAGATTGAGTAGTTGTTGGGTGATAGAAGCATAATCTCCTCTTGATTCTGGTTGTCCATACAATTGGAATCTTGGTTTCCATACATAGAGCTTCTCTATTTAGAAAGAACATGTCTTCAAGATTAATTTGCCAATCGATTTGATTGAGTTAATATGAGATTTTTAAGTGTGGAATCCAAACCAGATCACTAACTGTTATACATTCTGGGTTTGTGTCTCGTTTTGTCAATTTGTCTTGTCCTGAACTTGCAACATTATAAACTTGTCACGTTCTCAACTTGTGTCTCATTTTGTACTTGTATCGTTTTGAACTTGTCATGTTTTGTATGTAAAATCTGAGTATATTACATATGAAGCTGGCTTTACAATTTGGACTTGAGTCTAAACATATTTATCCTTAGAGTTTGGACTTTGTCATAACATAATCTAAATAAGTTTAGCTTCAACATAAAGTCTAATTTTTTAGTTCATTCAAGTATAATCCTTGATAATATCCTTTATACGTTCTATTAGAATATCATATGTATGTGCATCTTTCACCTAGTTACTTAATTTAAAAAAACATTAGTAGTTTTTGATTATTTTGTCATCTTCAAAACATCATTAGAGATTTCATTAACATATGCCATTAACCTATGTTATATAGTATATACTCTATATAATTACCTTAATCATGGATTATAAACATTCAAATTTGATTACATACATTATTTAGTAACTAGAGACGAAATTCATCTTAAACAATATATTGTAATTTTAGATGAGGCAATAGCGCAAAAGTTTAGTTTCACCGTGACAAAGCACGAGTGCCTCTATATGGTGAAAAAGAATATTAGAAAAGTTCATATTTCGCTTTTTTCCTTCCACAAATTAGAGCCAAAATCGAATTTTGCTATTTGAATAGAAAAAGTCTGGGAATTGCTAGTCTTTGATTGTGCATCTATCTTATTTTTAGGCACATCTCTAGAAAGGTTCTATACGGGGAACACTTAGGCAAAGTTACCCTGAACATTTAAACATGCCTTGATAACTCCTAAGCCGGTATCCTCTGAACCGTACTTTTAGTTTTTTCCTTCAAGCTTTATTAATTTTTTTTTATATAATCAATTTGTTTTCAATTTTGGTAGTCCTTAAGAAAGCTTTACTATTGATTGGTTTAAAGCGGTTTTTAGGGAGGATACCAATCTAAATATTTTACATATGAATAGGACACCACGAGTATTATAACTTTTCTACAGTGTTCACTTTAAAGTCATTAACTTTTCAATCAATCATTTAAATGTTACAACTTTAATTGATCACTTAAGTATCATAGCTTTTAAAAAACTTCATCCTTGGCACCAAAATGAGTTTCCTAGGGAAGTTATGATACTCTCGACATTCTTTTTCCCCTCTCAAACGTATTTTTCTTCTCTATGGGCCTTTGTGAATAGGCTTTTCTCATCCCTATTGTAAGCCGCTGCACATGTTTAGGCTTACCTACGAGCGAATTGGGTTAACCTAGATTGGGCTTTAAACATAGAACTCATTCACGACAACCCAGTTTTTTCAAGGTCCTGTCTTCCTCTTGAGCTTGAACTTGTGGGTCTCCCTTCAACACCATCACTATTGGTGATAGGGGTCATCGATTCCCAGTTCGGTCCGGTTTCAAGGTGGAACTGGGAATCGGACCGGGAGGACCGGTTCCCATTTTTTGGGACCGTGGACCGGACCGGACAGTCATAGGACCGGGAACCGGATTGGACCAATGGTTCAGTCCGGTCCGGTCCGGTCCAATGGTTCAGTTCGGTCCGGTCCGATCCAATAGGACTAACCACTTAGCAAAATAAATTTAAAAAAATACTAGAAATATTATTATTTTAGGGTTTATTGCATTTTTAAAGAAATTTAAAAAATATATTTTAAATAGAAAATTGTTGGTTCGGTTCCCCTCGGAACCGCGAACCGGACCAATGCTCTCAAGAATCGGACCAAACCGGCCGGTCCGGTCCGGTCCGGGCGGTTCTCGGTTTGGGCAGTCCAATGTGTTTACCCCTAATTGGTGAGCACACCACAATCATCACCCAAGTCCCAATAATTCGTGATTTTGACCCTTGACCTTATGCTTGTGAATATATAGTCCAGTACCACAGAACAACATCAATGTTGACCACCCTACCTCTCTCTCTCTCAAACATGACAATTGTGATAATTGGACTATTACTCATTTGATTATTGATACTTAGACATGGTTGCGATTCATTTTGGTTGCCCTGTAAAAATAGATGCATCTACTATGGACATAATAGGGGTCGGTTCTTTCTTTCGTGGAAACCGAAAGCAATTGGATGTCCCAACTTCATGAATATTAATTTTTGGTGTTGAAAGATGATCGGATTCCTGAATATCAAATCTCAACATGCAACAAATAAGATGCAAGAGTAAAAAGAGAACTTTTTTTTATTAAGGGTTACCTCGGTTTGGTCATGTTCTCTGTCTTTTCTTCCCAAAAGTAGTAGATCACTTTTTGTGTGGCCCATAGATTTCTTTTGTCCCTTACTTCTATATTTCCAAACTGGGCACAGCTTCCTTCTATTCTAAATTTCCCCCCACCTATTCATTTTCGAGTCTTCCAAACATAGGCTAATTGTCATCCCGGTCTGTCTAGTCATATTCCGCAATTCGTAAATGCTAATTTTCCCAAACTAGTGACTTCTAAAGCTTCAATCAATCACCAGTTTTGGTCTCACTTTTTAATAATTGAGATCTTCTTTTCTACATTGCATAAGATCCGTGGGTACCAAAACATTGAAAATTTAAAAGAAATGCGAAAGCATTATAATGTCTGTGTCAACATTTATATAGTGTGAAAGTTTCAATTGGTTAAAACTAATAAAAAGAAGTCAAAGTGCGTGTACCATAAGATTTGAAAAAAAAGTATATACTCTCATTCAGTATATGAAATCGATGAATAGACTTAATTTTCTTTTTCTATATCAATTTGAAATATTTAATATTTTCTCTAATCAACCTCAATAATTATTGCAAGTTTCTAACTTTGTTCTAATTCTAGATTATCCTTTATATATTTTTAATACCGTAAAAAATTAATGTAGATTTAGTTGCAATTTTCCAAGATAACAATATCGAATTTACCCTTTTGATATTGATAATTTATGCGATTACCATTTTCTATAGCCTTGTAGGAATTGCAATTCCATAGCCATACTTTTGTGGAACTCGATAGTAATCTCTTTTCTCTCTCACAAATTTGATTGTAATATCTAGAAATTTGATATCCTCATTGGCCTTTTCAACAATTTTTGTCCTCACATGCTATTTTCTTAGAATTAGTTTTTAGAAAATGAGGTGAAGACGAGAAGAGGAAGATGGGCAAGTGGCAAACTTGACATCAATAGAGTGAGAATCCTTCTCTTTTCTCGCTATAGTTTCTAAGACAGGTCTTGAACATGACCTTAAGAGGCTTCCGCAACCCTATTTGACATGCCTAGCTATTTTCAACTTGTGAGGTGTAGGCAGCTCTCGAGCTTAGAGCAATATAAGATAAGATCTAGAGATTAGCAAGTGTGCAAATCCTCAAATTACAATGTTTGAATTCTGAGACGTAAAATTTGAAATATTTTCAGAAAAAAATGAAGAAAAAAATTCTCCAGAGAGGCTCAGAGAGAGAGAGAGAGAGAGAGAGAGCTATTTGTCCTGGACTGTCCTAAAATCTGTTACCACCCGGCACGGAATATACTCAACTCCCACCTTAAAAAGCTGCCCACTTTCCCACGCGGACGACGGCCTAACACGTAACCAACGAAGGTACAGAGCTCAGAGCCTGGACAACTCGCTGAGGAGCTGGCTCAGTGCGTCCCTCGTCACTTCCATTATCCTCCCCTCCCTTCTCCTTCCCAACCCACTTCCTCTTTCCTTCTCTAGTGGAACTTTCCTCTGTTCAAAATGACGGGGTGGTGCGCGTGTGCTTCCGCCGCGAGCTCGAGCTTGAGAAGCATCGGGCCATCGGGGATCCGGCGCCGGGAGCCCGCCTCCGGACGCCGGGCTCTCGTCGGGACGAGCCCGGCGAGCGGCTTCGCGTTCCGGGGCGGCGAATCGATGGGGGCTAGCTTGAGAATTTCGCTCGAGGGTCCGGCCGTTTGAGGACGAAGAGGGACGAGCGCGCTTTGAAGGTCGGGTTTTTGCTTTCTCTCGTTCCCTTTCGGTGTCCGTTCTTTTCTCGTTTCGTGCTCTGCTTTGGGCGCGTTATGGATTGTTTCGGTTTGGTGGGCAGGTGGTGTGCATTGACTACCCGCGGCCGGAGCTCGAGAACACTGTTAATTTTCTAGAGGCGGCCCAATTGTCCGCCTCGTTCCGTTCCGCGGCTCGCCCGGCGAAGCCGTTGAAAGTCGTGATTGCTGGAGCAGGTGAAACTCCCAAGTCTGGGAACTCTCTGAAATGTCAAATTTTTGTGCGCTTTATGTTATTGGGTCGTTGATTTGTGCTACTGCGCTTCAGCTTTACTTATGGTTCTCTTGGTTTAACAGTATCGGCACTGATTGTGGTGACTGCTCTGTCGTATGTAGATTGACTAGTGAAGCTAATTTACGTTAAAGATGGTGTTTGCCAACCTATATATCATGTTTAAGTCAATCTTCGGAACTGCAACTAGAATGTATAAGCTGTGTCTCTCTATTAATCGCTACCTACCCTGGTAGGTTTGTTATGTTTGGAACATTTTGTATTGTTTATCAATACATTGGTATACAGTAGGATTAGCTTATTTTCTCATGACTATTTGCAAGTGGCAATTTTGCAATCCAAAAGTGATGCTGTCTGTGCTGTTGTTGGAGGGGACAAGTATTTCTACCTATACTTTCTTCGATGGAATGCCTTTGCATGAAATTCTTCCATGAAGGGTTTATATTGGCTCGGGTAACTATAAGGGGAGAGGTTTTGGGGGTATGTCTTGTATTGATCAGGATGAACTTGAGTTCCTTTTGTTTTCCTTTGTCATTAGACATTCAAAGTTGGGAGTGTGTCATGTTAAGTTGGATTCTCATGTTCATTGCTTTCACTCTTTATCCTAACTAATTTTAAAGGAACAACAGGCAGTTAGATTCTTCATTTCCTTTTTTGAGGAGATGGTTTGAGAGAGTACAATATAGTTTCACCATGATGTATGCTTTGATTTTAGAATCACTTTCAGTACGTGATGACCGCTACTCTTTTTCTGATGCTAGAGTTGACTCTTTCTTGAACGTAAATTACAGGTTTGGCTGGCTTGTCGACAGCAAAGTACTTAGCGGATGCTGGTCACCAACCTTTACTACTAGAAGCAAGAGATGTCCTTGGTGGAAAGGTTTCTGTGCCATGCTGCATATGCTCTAGTGCTTAATAAGTTTGGCTCCAGTCCAATTTATTTTTTCATACTGCTCATGTAAAAGAGCCATAAAAGTTTTGGACAAACAACTGTAGCAGATAGGACAAGTGCTTTCTGATTAGAACAATTTTTTCTTACAAGATATAAGGGAAATTTAATTAGGAGATGCAACCTCCTGCTTTTGCTGTAGCAATGCTTCTTTTATGCTTATCCATAAAGTGATTGTTTTCGGTGGTGAATTGGAAATTCTTTATCTTTAGGTGGCTGCATGGAAAGATGCTGATGGAGACTGGTATGAGACAGGGCTACATATTTTCTGTAAGTTTGCTTTTTGTAGATAGAATGTTAAAATCTGGATAGATGCTTTCCTGAATGAATGCTGTGTTGGGTATATTAAGATGACCTTTTCCAGATCAGTTATCTGAGTTTTGCTTGTTTATGCTGGGGCCTGTTTGATTAGCATGACTTAAGAATACAAAAAAAACCAGAACCTTGATCTGAATGGTCTGGTGCTAATTAGTTTTACCATTCTTATTTTCTCATTGTTTGATTTTCCACTGGAAAGTTGGGGCATACCCAAATGTGCAGAATTTGTTTGGAGAACTTGGAATTGATGATCGGCTGCAGTGGAAGGAGCACTCCATGATATTTGCAATGCCAAACAAACCTGGTGAATTCAGCAGATTTGATTTCCCTGAAGTTTTACCTGCGCCTTTTAATGGTTAGTATGGACATGGTGGTCACATGTCTAAGTTGTGTTAACTGTTAGATCTTATTCATAATAACTATTTGTTATTGGAGTTGGGACGCATCAGCATAGGACAATTCCATGACATTGACATGTCAGGTCAACATTTGATTCTCTGTGCATACTTCATTTGATAGCTTCATTGCACAAATTTTAGATGCATTAATCGTCAAATATTTAGTTTCAGGGTTTTTATTGGATTTTGCATCTTTTATATGTTGTCACCAGAATCATTTAGTTTGATGGATCACTTTTTCCTTTGAAGGAATCTACATTAATGGTGTGGAGCTGTTTTCCTTTGCTTTCATAAGTGGGCAGTTCACTTGGCTGATCATGTAATGATGTGTGGTGAGCATGCTGCCAAGGGGGCAGTGAATAAAGAATGCTACAAATTTTTTAGTTGCTTAAAATTTTTGGTTGAAAATTTTTTAGCTAAGTCAAAATTTTCAAGCCACATATTCTGAAAAAGAAAAGAATCCTTTACACCATTCAAAGTGCATAAATTGGGAAACAGTAGATCATGCACCTATCTGTTTCACTACAAGGAGTAAGGTTTTTCTTGCAATCCAGTAGGGCATGCTTTTTCTTTATGAAGAGGAAGTCCGCCTCAAACAAATAAATCTTGGCCAACTAAAATTGATTGTTAAGCCTATCTCCTGGTTCACACACCTCAGATAATTCTGATCGCTGTAATTGCTTCTTCTCAGTCATCTACAACATGTAGCTCTTTCCATTTTTTAATTTATTTTGCAATATCATCTGTGACTTGTAGGTCCATGATTGCAGTTAGTTGCTTATTATTTTCCAGTACCCTGATTGAACTCTTTCGAAGATATGGACTTAATGTCAGTATAATGCAGGTATATTGGCGATTTTGAGGAATAATGAGATGCTGACTTGGCCAGAGAAAATCAAATTTGCAATTGGCCTATTGCCTGCAATGTTGGGTGGACAGGCTTATGTTGAGGCTCAGGATAGTTTTACTGTCCAAGAATGGATGAGAAAGCAGGTACGATTTTGTTATCATTATGTTTTTTGTTCCCCTTGATTTGAGGTTGTGATGAGCGCTTGTAGATTTCTTGACTTAATGGCTTGGGGAACTTTTGATGCATGGGCTCACTTTAGCATGCTTATCATTGTAGAAACTCAGTGGACACCTAAATTAGCTCTTATAAGTTATCTTAGCTGACCTGGGAGTGAAAAGCTCTTACAGGATAGTTTTATGAATCACCATGGGATTTAATTTTACTGCATGAAGATTGCACTTTCTTTAGAGCTGACTGATTGCTCTGTTCTTAAGGGTGTTCCTGAGAGGGTGACCAAGGAGGTGTTTATTGCAATGTCGAAGGCACTGAACTTTATCAACCCAGATGAACTTTCTATGCAGGTCATACTGATTGCTTTGAATCGGTTTCTCCAGGTACTTTCAGCTTGTGGTACCTTTTCATTCATGTCAACTTACTTTTTTGTTTTGTTGGATGTTAGTTTTAGCATCATAATGCTTGTGGTGCATCTTCTAGAGTTTCTGTCATGCGCTCGGTTGCTGCCTTATACTCTCTAAGTTCTGTGGACTGAATGCATATAAGAAAGCACGGAAAGCCAGCAAAAGATACATGCTATATGTAGATGACTAAAGTCGTAAATGGGGCTCTTGGGTCTTTGGTTGATTGTATCATTGCTTGGATATCCATCATTTACAAACGTATACTGCATATGAATAATGGGTACTAGGTTTTTCTGGCCTAATTTGCTCCACGTGTCCATGTTTACTACATGCTTTCTCTGTTGCAACTGATGGCCAGCTAATGGATAAGTGATGTAATCGCTAAGCTCTCTGCCTATTCCTGTTGGCATAATTATCAAAAATTATGATGTCTTTTGTCTAAATTGTGGTGGTGCAAATTTTTTCTGACTGTTTAGTTGGTTTGATATTTGGTTATTTGATTAATTTCAGGGTAATGTATGTGCTAGTGTGTTTCCCACATAGCTGAAATTACAAATAGTCATTTGGAGATGCATTTCTAGATATGACAAACAAAATAATTATTCATACAAGACATTTGCAACTATTATCAGACTGGAATGTGGAAAGTTGCTTTTCATGATCCAAATTGCCAGTGTACCATGAATGGGTATTCCACATCAAGAAGTTGCTTGACAATGCTCAAGAATAGAGACCACTTCTATAACAGAACACATGACACATTCTCTTTCATACCTACTCTGTAGTAATTGTGCAGTAATTAGAGTGGCTATGCTGTGGTGGAGGGACAGGTATATCTTTCATAAAGAATTACAGCTACCCTAGCCAGTCTAATGGGTTGATTTAATTAGTTTTAATCTGATGATAGGACATTGTTAAGCTGTATAAACTCATCCTGTGTTCTGACTATTGTCAAAATTTCTTCTTCTGCCACATGGAAGTGTGAAATTGTACTTTGTGTTAGTAATATCCTCAACATGGCATATCCAGAAAAACTCAATTTAATGATTTGCTAATCCAGTAAAAATATCCAATCAAAGAAAAGCCTACAGCAAAAATCGTGGATCAGTGGGCCAAGATAATCATAACTTAAGGTTTAAACTTATCGGAACAGATTATTTACTCACTTTCAGAATAATAATGTAAATTTTCCTAGCTGACCAAAGACTGTTTACATCTAAATAGCAAGTCCAAGTACTGAACTTGGTCCTTTTTATACAAAGGAACTGGCCCAGCAGTGAAGAAAAAGAAGCGAACCATCTTATGAGATTCTTGCAATCTTGTGGTACACGTTTCTTCATGATGAAAAAAGCAAACCCCAAAAATAGCATAAAGGACCTAGCCTCTTGACCAATCCCTCTATGTTTATGTCCTATTAGTTGAATGTTGAATTCTGTACATTCAAACTTGAAATGACCTTACTGGATGTCAAGAACACTGAAGTTAGAAAATTACAATGATCAATGTTACAAATATAAGTTGATTCAAATTATTGCCTAAGGCTCGTTTGTTTTGTGGAAAATTAATGATTTGGAAAACATTTTCCTAAAAATGGTTACTTGTATTACTTACAAAAATGAATGAACGAAAATATTTTCATTGTTCATGAAAATGTTTAGACATATATTGTTGTCGATAATGAAAATATTTTCATTGGCTTATTATATTAAGTGGTACAAGTAATCATTTTTAGGAAAATGCTTTCCAAATTATTCATTTTTTGCAAAACAAGTGCACCCTAAATGTGGAAGATTGAAGGTAATAATTGAGGGGGATGTCTTTATTTTAATATCACCTGTTAACAGATGAATATGTAGCTGGACTATGAGAAGCTTATTAGTAAGAAAATAGAAAAGATCTTTCTGATACATTAAATAGTAGAACATGGGACAGCAATGACAATAAACAATAATTAATTAGAGAAAAGTGAGATTCAATGATCCAAGAGCTCTGCACGCAAGCCCAGTAATTTTTGGTAGCTAGCATCTTGAGACTAGTGCTAGGAGGGGATATGCAGTTGCACTTCTGCTGGTCTAATCACACACAGTATAGCACCATATAGCACACTGTTCGAAATCTTGATTGAGCATTTGAAAGTATTGCCCCTTCAACTTCAGCACCATAGTGGTCAAAGATAATACCTTGCATGAAGAAAGTGAAGAAAAAAAAAGGCAGCTGGGAAGGCTATGTTATTAACTTGGCATGTGGATGCATGTAAATCTTTTACAGTCAGGATTTAGTAGGTTGATGGATAAACAGTGCGAACTGCTCTGTTTTCTTGATGCATTCTTAGCTGCTTCATGCTAGCCTATTACCTGGACCACTTCAAACGAGAACTGAAGTCCTATTTTTCAAATGAAGGGAGTGCTCAAGCAGACATGTGTCTAAACCAGAAGTTGAGAACCTTTCTGTTGTTACAGATTGCCTCCTAAACCAGCTTTCCCGTTTGTCCTTTCTTGTCAACTCTGATCTTCTCTTTAGAAATTGACTTCTAATCCAAACTCATGAGGGTTGAATTAGTCAACTAGTTCAGTATTCATCAATTTTAAGCACAATGCACATGGGAAAGAAATAAAAATATAGTATGTCACCATATATCAGGAACTCATGGAATTGTATGTTAACAGGAGAAGCATGGTTCAAAGATGGCCTTTTTAGATGGTAATCCTCCAGAAAGACTTTGCATGCCAATTGTTGATCATATTCGGTCTTTGGGGGGTGAGGTCAGGCTCAATTCACGAATAAGAAGAATTGAATTAAATGCTGATGGCACAGTAAAGAGCTTTATACTAAATGATGGTGATGTCATTGAAGGGGATGCCTTTGTTTTTGCTACTCCAGGTATACTTGTGAGTTAATGCTTTTTCCTTATGAGTTCATCATCCTTCTATTCTCTATGAAGATAGAACAACTTTTTCTCTTGACAGTTGATATATTAAAACTTCTACTGCCTGAGGGCTGGAAGGAAATTCCATACTTCAAAAGATTGGAGAAGTTGGTTGGTGTTCCAGTCATCAATGTTCATATATGGTTAGTGCTAGACTTTGTGAACCTTTTGTTGGAACATATCAGGAAAACTCTCTTCTCATTCTCTGTCTCATACCATAGACCTAGATATTTGTGCCATTCATGTGTGCTGACATTACTATCACACTCTGGAGTTATTGTTTTTATGGTTGTCCTTGCACCAGCATTATGGCAGGTCTGAATGTCTGCCTATGGATGCTGTGGACTGTTTCTTTTAAGATATAGAGTTGTGGTTTGTGCAGCTCTCGAGCATTTTTTATGTCGAACTTTGTGTGCCAGCTTTTTCTGTCTTAACTCTGTTCAAGAATGACAATAGATGAATTGGTTGGTTATTTGGTTTCTTGCTGCTTATAATGTGCTACACTTGGACATTTTTTGCTTTAATTAATCATGCAAATCCACTAACAAGTTTGTTGCTGCTGGTCTGATTATGGGGTTTTTCTACTGCAGGTTTGACAGGAAGCTGAAGAACACATATGATCATCTACTCTTTAGCAGGTCCTGCCTCTCTAGCTCAATGACATCTCACGTTTAGTGGATGAGCACATGCTAAGTTGTCTTGGAGTCTCAATTCTTTATGATATGCTATGTTGTTCTCACTTCTTTGTTCCAACCTTTTTACTTAGTTTCTTCTTGTGATGCAGAAGTCCCCTTCTCAGTGTGTATGCTGACATGTCCGTCACATGCAAGGTAAGTGCTGTTGACGTTTTTGAAGATGATGTTTGAAGTTTCTTTTGTCAGCATTGACTGATTAGTGCAAATGGCGTGTTTCGTCCACATCTCAGCATTCCAATTCTTTAGCCATCTTTGCATGTTTAATAGTGATATTTAACACCTGGCATGAACTATATTGCCACTTCAAGTTTTGCAGTTTGATGTATATACCATATTACCAAGCTTTCAAAGTTTGATAGATCAACTCCCCCACCCCCAGCTGATGAATGCAAATTGACAATTTTTATTAGTAAAGTTGAATTATCTGGCAAGATTACTAAATCTCCTCATGTGAATTGTGATTGTACTTGTTTAGGTTAACCATTGTTGTTACACCAGTTAGGTTATGTACTCTGTATCTAAAAATGATCAAGAGCATGGCATGCATTCCTAGGTTTATAAACAGTCAATGACTGCATTAGCTTTCTTTGTAGCATCACATGCTGAAAAATGTATCATGTTGATTTGCGGTTCATTCATCTGCAGGAATACTATAGCCCAAATCAATCCATGCTTGAGTTAGTTTTCGCACCGGCAGAGGAATGGATTTCATGCAGTGATGAAGAAATTATAGATGCCACAATGAAGGAGCTGTCTAAACTTTTCCCAGACGAAATAGCTGCAGATCAAAGCAAAGCGAAGATTTTGAAGTACCATGTTGTTAAAACACCAAGGTATTGAGATGAATTCTTGAGGATTTCGATTAATTTCCCTAGTTATACTTTCACCTATGGGTGTTCATTAACGCATCCTTTGCATCTTTATATTGATAGTAACATCATCAATGTCTTGTAGATAACTGCTTCCTTTCTCAGGTCTGTTTACAAAACGGTTCCAGATTGTGAGCCATGTCGTCCCTGCAAAAGTCCCCCATTGAGGGGTTCTATTTGGCTGGTGACTACACAAAGCAAAAATATCTGGCTTCAATGGAAGGAGCTGTCCTTTCTGGAAAGCTTTGTGCCCAGGCCATTGTAAAGGTAAAACATATCATCTGGTATGAGGTGCTCACTCAGCCAAAAATTTTCTCCACATATCTTAGCATAATAGAACTTTATCAGTACTAAAATGTTGTACTGGACAACAAAAAAAGCATTCTCTTATAATTAGTGTGCATGGCATCAAATGATTATACGAGACTGAAAGCATCTAGCTAATGAATGTTTTTTTTTTTTTTTGGGTTGCAAATTCATCCGAAGATAAGTGAACCAATTTGACCGCCTCCCCTGTGTATAGGACACTGTTCCTCTATGCATTAGCTTGGACTTGCTAGAGAAAGGGCCTATTACTATTTTTGTTAGCATAGTCAAAGTTCCATCTGGTATTTAGTCAAAATTTCTAGGTACTTGTCCATGACGCTGATGAGTCATTTACTCGGAAGGATTCTTCTGGTCAAGATGGGAAGTACACATTGACATTATATTTGTCTCTATTTATGCCAATGTGAAGTTGAAAGTTGTCTTCATTTTTCTGCAGGATTATGAATCGCTTCTTGCTCGGATACCGAAACAATATGCTGAGGCAAGCATTTCATAGTAAAAAATCTCTTTGCTCCAGCATTTTTGTGGAAAGTAATACCAAAGATCATCCAAAGATATCCTCAAAGGTACACGGTTTAGGGTGCGGTACCCCTGACTCGGATTATCGAACTTTTTGGTTAAATGGATATGTGCTTGGGCATGTGTTCATTGTCATTCTTTAGCTTCTGATGTAAATGGACGTTATAATGGCTATATAAGCATAAAAGCAAGCATTACAACATAAGGACCCGGGCAATGTCCCCGTTAAACAGGAACGCTGACGGATGAGTATGAAGTGTTCTTACCTTATGGAGAGAACAACAGACGATAAAGGAAAATGCATCGTAGCTCAGTCTGAGAATTGAGAGAGAGACGAGTTTAGTGAGTCTATGGAGAAAACAAAGATGAATTATTCTTGGATATAAATTATCCATTCGCCATTCGCCGTGAAGTGAGAGCATACTAATTGATTGATAAATAAATACTGCGTGCAACAATCATCATATATACCCAGTCAACATAAAACACAGAAGAATCGAGTTGCCACTGTCCATTTAATCAAATGAAATAAGGTTTCGATGAAATTATAGGTGGCTCTGATACTGCCATCCCATGGAATTCCTTAATCATTGTCGGCATTTGCTAATAACTGAAACGATGGTGATGATTATTAGATCAAATCAAAATCACATGGTGATGACTATGTTTAAATTATAATAGACTCTTCCTTAGTAACCATTACAATTTAGAATTGATCAATGGGCGAGCTCGGGGCCTTAAATTGGGACTCGGCTATATACGTAGCCTAGGCCGCCCATTACAATAATTTCATGCATAAAATTTTCGAGCTAGACTGGGTTTTACAGTTAAATAGCCTTATTTTTGTGTTCTTGGGACTCATTAGCCTGCAAAGCCTGGATAGTCCCATGAGTCGGTAGGCTCGTGATCGTGTTCATGATCATGCGCGAGCATTCGCTGTGGTTCCCATCGAAACTTTAACGAAAGAAAAAGCCCAAAACAACCCAAGTGTCTCCTTCCCTCTCCGGTATTCAAGGAACCATCCTCTCTAAGGTTGTCACTATAATAGGAATGAGAAAGCAGTCTTGATTGTCTACTCTCATCTGTTGCCCAAAAACACTGCTATTCAGATGTTAGTCCTAAAGTCTGTTTTGAACTATGGTCCAGTTTGGTTTAGTTTTCCCAATGAGTTTTGAGCCCCCAAAGTCCTTTAGGGAAAATAAAAGGTATTTGGCAATTGTTTTGGGGCTCCATTGGCCAAATGTCAGCATTAGAAAGCTAAAAGCCGACAGGTTATTTAAGTGAAAAAAGGAATGGGATAAGCAAAACTTCTCATAAGAGTCTATTTACCCCAACAATATTTATGAGGCTATTGATACCCTGTGATTGATGTGGTGCAATGACAAGATCATCTCTGAATTGTGGGCGCACTTGAAAAGGAAAGAACATAAAGAACACACATTCATGTTAAAGCTCAATGCTGTCCCCGTTGTTGACTTAAAGATTGCACTGGGAAGATAGATGTTTAATGATTTGTTGTCATCAGATTTTTTCCAGGGCTTCTTGGCCAGTATGAATCTACAGTCCAAGACATGTACTGAAATGGACTGTTTATGCCTTCCTTCAGTTGCTGCTAGGCTTGTTTTGGAGTCGATGGCCTACTCTTATGTAATTTAATGAAATCCTTTTCTTGGATCATATAGGAGAATGAATGTACATACGCACAATCTTTTTAAGTGGCAGCATGCCTGTTTTCATGTACATGAAGAGTAACACAATTCGTTGATTTTTTCCAACATTTTCCTGCATGAATAGTGCTTCTTGTTCGTATTAGTGCCCCGAGGAGCATCTGACCTTGGACAAAACGGATGTCCTATACTCAATAAATTTGCATCAAATGTTGCATTTTCTGCATATCTTGAATCGAACTCAATGATATTATGCATCTTAACGCAAGAACAGTTGCAGTACATTGTCATTGCAATTGCAGAACATGGGGATACATTTCAGGACATCGAAAAGACACCAAATCCCAATTTGCACCATCTCCGTATTCATATTCACCATCCACATTCACATCGCCACTATATCCAGGAACCTACCGATCGCCATATTCATGTCACCTAACGATTTCACCCTCCCTCAAAAATGAGCGAACCAGAAGAAACAGCAACTGCAACTTATTCTCGAACTTCCTCTCTTCTTATCTTCCTCCTTGGAATCTCCTGTCTGCTCCCTCCCTCCATTTGCTTGTTCTTAAAAGCTTTAGCTTGCGTCTATATTATATATTTAGTTTTCAACGCTAGGATATCTATGTTCATCCATCAAATTGCTAGTATACTCATGGGGTTGCTTTTCTTACCATGCAGTTGCCAATACGTTCATGCGGTTGCTTAAATAATCTACACTCATCCATCGACTCACAAGAAAAACAACACTCATTATGACTTTTAACACTAAAGGAAATCATCCTCTTATCATATAGAAGGGGGAGAAGAATACTAGGAGTGCCATAACTTTCATACGATGCTCACTTTGGTGCCAAAGTCTTTTTTTTGCTCACTTGAGTGCCAAATCGAAGTGAAATCGTTCAGTTAAGTGCCACTTCCGGCCAAAAGTCATACGTGAATTTTTTTAATGATTTTCCATATCTTTTTAATAATTTTCGATTTCCAGCTTGGATTTTTCAATTCCAACGTGGTTTCTCTTCGTGCATTGGTCCAAAACGACATCGTTTCTCTTCATGCATTGGTCCAAAACGACTCGTTTCTCCTCATCTTGTCTCTCTTCTTTTTGCTCCTTTTTTTTAGGGCCGGTGAGGGGTGACCCCTCGTCGGCCCTAAATAAAAGAAAAGCAAAAAAATTCTAAAAAATTTCAAAAAATTAATAAATATATTAAAATATTGTCCATCGGTTGCCACGTTAGCTTTTTCGGCGACTAAATTGGAAGTTGCACTCAAGTGAGCGAAAAAAAAAATTTTTTAAGACCAAAGAAAAGATCGCACGAAAGTTGTGGTGACTCTAGTGTTATTCTACCTATTACTTGGTAATAGGATGTAGATATATCCACCGTGAAGTTAGGATACCCATGAATTCTCCTCAAATTAGTTATACGTGAAGCCGCCAATATTTTTGCACGGAACCCACGGTGATGCTACGGTCGAAGGTGAGCAGATTGTAGTGACATTAGCACCCAATTTGGTAATTGTGTGGAGAAAAGTGTCAAAAAAAAAAGTTTTCAATTTATTGTATTTATACCAATTTAACCATATATATTTTAATTGTGTCGATTTAGTCATATTGGCGCCTGACATGACACGATTGATACTGATGTTGACAATTTTTTTATAATATTTTAATTTTTTTAGAATTTTTTTTCTTTTTCCTCCTCTTTTCTTCGATGGTTGGCATGGTCATGATTGACGAAGGCTAGCCTCACCCCAGCATTGCTTGGCTAGGGCGAGGCCAATCATCACCCAAGCAACACCCAACGATGCCACCCTCCCCTAGGTAATGCTCGGCTACAAAGGCACTCGCCCTTGTCCCGGCAAGGCCGACCCTCGCCTGCAGACATCATGGCATTGTGGTTGACACCGTGGACACTTATATGGCTTTTTTTTTTTTTTTTTCCTTCAACTAAGAGTTTAAATTGGCCTCCTTTAAAAGATGTGAAAGAGTTTTTATTGCAGCTTTCTTTTATCTCTCCAAGATAGGGAATGATAAAAGTTAAGAGAATGGCACCAAAAGTTATCAAATTATTGTATGGAATGTAATAAAGTCCTTAACCTTTTATAAAAAGTTGCAATTGAAACCTTTGACGAACAACACCTAAAATTACTGACGTGCCACTTAAAAGATGCTCACGTGGCATCTTTAAATTATGCTTTTCCACATGATTTCAAGACTAAACTTGACTACTTAATCTTATAAATTAAAAGATTTAAAATCCGATCGCACTTTTTTTATAAATTTTGTACATAAAATTTTGGACTTTTCTCTTCTTTTTCCTTGCGCTCAATTCTTGCCATCGCCATTCGCATTATTAACGATTTCGCCAAGAGAGAGAGAGAGGGAGAATCGCGCTTGCTTTATCCACTCCGCACGCTCTTCACTTGGGAAGAGGAGAAAGGAACGGATGCAAAGGGAGGAACGTACGCACATCCAAAATTCATCGGATGAAACGACACTGTCACTGTAGCTAATGGTGGCAACCATGGGAACGAACGGGCCATAACCAGTTTTTGTGGGCGGAGTTGCGACACTTGGAATTTCCATGAATATCCGAAGCTCCACCTGAATTTTTCCGAACAAAAAAGAGCAGAGCAGCGTCAAGAACTTGGAAACTCTGTCTGCTCCTCCTCTCTTCCTGAACCGACGAAAATGTCGATCCTGACTGCGAATCTTGGACTGGCAGGACCATCTTCGATTACCCTTTTCGCGCTCTCGCAGCTCTTCACCGGCGACGCGAACCCTGCTCCCGCGGCCCACCACAACGGCGGTTTCCCCAAGATTTGCCTCAAGTGTGCGGTTTCCAAGAGACCCTTTTCTTTTCGCAGCGTCGTCAGGGCCTCCGTGTCCGTCTCCGGCGATGCTCGGACGAAGGACGGCGAGGAGGAAGCCGCCGCCGCCGCCAGTGCTAATGCCGCTAATGGGACTCCTTTTCCGGAGGACGCTAAGCAAGCTCGGGTGCGTGTTAGACGTTTGATGATTCTCCTCTTTCTTCTGTTGTCTTGTTTGAATGAATAATGCTGTATGGGGGCTTCCTGCCTTTTCTGGTTTGATTGGGATTTCATATGCTTTCTTGCTTAATGATGTTGATGTTCTTGGCGCTCGTTTGGAAGTAATGGCTACATCAGTTTCATGAGATGAGCTTTGAAGGGTAAGGATAAGTTGCCAAGAACCTGAAATGAAATTCAACGATGTGCATAAGCACGAGTTCTTGCGAAAAGCATCCGAGTCTTATTTGTGTCCATTAGTTTGGGTTCAAAACGTAATTCACCAGTTAGATGATCTCCAAGTTTTTAAAGAATCTTATTTCCATAATTTTCTTGAAGGACTTACAGATGTTGAGTAATGAACTCTTGCTATTTGCAGTAGTGTCTGTGAACCACCTTGCTATTTATCTGTGTGAAAAACGAGATATTGCCTTGTGTGCTAATTGTCCCTTTTATCAGCTATATTCGTATAGTTTAATTGTAGTTTAATTGTGCAGGTTTTCTTGAATGCAATCAAATGTTAAATTGCTTGAATTCATCTCTTTAAAAAAGAAAAGATGAATTTTATATGGAGCGTTAATATACCTCATCCAATGAAAGTGTAATTGAATGTGTTTGGACGTAGCCCTAAACAACCAACATCACCAAAGTTCACACAAAAAGAGAAAGGTAAATGCTAATGTATCAAATCATAGGAGCATGGTGAATTTTAATAGAACACCCATTTAAATTGCTGTAATCACTCCATGGAGTGTTGTTCAGCCAAATCTGGTCTAGCACAAGTACTTGTCATGTTATGCCCACATTTTTGCATAAGATCTCCACCATGATGATGCTCTTACTGTTCTTTCTAATACCGGCATAGAAAGTGTAGGTTGTAGGAGTGTAACTGGAAGATCATAACTCTCCACTATTTTGTCTGTATACCAACCATATAATGTTCCTATTTAGTGATAACGCGCTTTTGCTAATAATTTATTTAACTCAAATGTAGTACATTACCCATTAATTAAATATTTAGTAAATTAATTCCGAACAAAAGAATTATTAGATCAAGTGTATTTTATTGTTTAGATCTTTGGTTTAGGTCAAAGCCACCAGAGATTATAAAGTGTTGGTCATTGCATATAATGATAAAAGTATTGCAAATTTCTAACATTGACCTTTTACACATTATTGATGAACCATGGCTTCTGAGAGGTCTAATGTAATTTAGAGAAGCAGTCATTGACTACTAAACCTTTTTTACAATATTTGACTTGCTGCAGAAGCTTTCATAATATGCCTATCTGGTGGTTTAGTGAATGGTTGTTTACATTCTGCATGGGAATTTGTCGTATAGCTCTGAATGAATCTAACCTACTAGGTCAACTTATTATATGCCTTGTTGATATTAAAAAGCTACTTTATAGTAACTCCATGAGATGTTGAAGTTTTATAATATATTACTGTTTTGAAATCCTCTTAATCATTATCATCTAATACCTAGCTTCTGCAAAGAGGTAGTGGTCTGCTGATTGGAAGGCAGCAAGGGCGTATAATGAGAGTGGACTGATTTATAAGGGAAGAGTTGAAGGATTCAATGGAGGGGGATTGTTGGTCCGCTTTTATTCTCTTGTTGGCTTTCTACCCTTCCCACAGTTGAGCCCATCGCATTCTTGCAAAGGTACTCTGTTTACTTAAGCTTTGTGTGTTTTTTATCTAATGAGTTTTGTTTTGTTTTTTTTCCCTATCATCAGCCATTCTATTTGTTTTTCACATGCTTAATGATAAATTTTCTGTGGACTTGCTTCTATTCATTTTTCAATTCATGAATAATGAAGAGAATATGGGAGAGAAAGTGGAAAGTACCTATTTTAATCTAGCAGCAAAATCTAGAAAAAGAAAAATATGCATTTGTCACAAGCAAAACCTTATCTTGTTCCATCAGATATGTAAGGCAAAGATACTTTTTAAAGCTTCTGTATCTCTGCAGTTCTTAGATCATTGTGATTCATGAAATGAAATTCTCTCAGGCATTTGATAATTTAGTTGCAGGTACAGAAATCTAGCAGCTAAGAAATTACCACAAATGCATGATATGAATGACAAGAAGTCTAAAGAATTGTAGTTACATCCTTCTTACAAGATATTATCAATCAAACTAGCTTTTCTGGATTTAGGATGCCAATCTACTGATGTAGTTCTAAGATATTGAAAAATAATTGATTAAAAAGTTCCACCAATTCATTGTGAAATTGGGAAGGGAAGCTTAGAACCTGATTTTTGGAAGGGCCCTTTAAAATATTTTGCATGATTATCCCTCTTTTCTTATATCTGAGCAGAATATTGTTGTATGCCATATAAGCATATCTTCACTTTGAACCTTGGTTTGTGAGAAGATAATTTTTCAAAGAAAATTAATGGAGTTCTCTTATCAATAAATCTGGCGAGTAATAAACCAGGAACCCCCTGAGATTAATATTTTGGACTGATTCCACTCTTCTATTATCTTGCTTCTTTTTTTTCAATGTATTTTATTCCATTTCCACCCAATTATATGCTTGCTATCATGATGGCACTTTGTCCATATTTATATTCATTGTAGAACCAGAAAAGAACATCCAAGAGGTTGCGAAAGGTCTGATTGGCTCGGTTGTTCCTGTGAAGGTAGGATTCCTGATCATAATGGTTTGCTTTTAGACTCTTAACCATATTTCTGGTGGATCAATTTCTTTATTTTTCGTGGCACACTGCAAATAACTTCCTCTAGAATAGGTTAGAATAGTTTCAAGATAGAGTACATTACTGATCAATTCTAGAAATGATGATTTTTGTGCTGATTGCTGGATCTGATCAGTCACAACCCACTTGTACTTGCTTGTGTTGGACATTACATTGTTACAACAATCATTGGAAGAGTCATCATGAAAAGAGTTTTCTCAAGCACCAAGCAATGAAGTCTAGCTCCAGGATGGCAAAAAAAGATCTAACATAAATCTTATCTCATGGCTCTTAGCCTTACTTTTCATTTTATAATTTTGTGCTAGTTAAACTATCAGTCAAAAGAAACACGATGGATATTAAGCCAAATGCAATTTTTGGAAAGAGTTTAATTCTCTAGACTTCAGTAGGTCAACCAAAATATTATATTTCATGTTTCTCTTGACTTGAAACTAGTTTAAATGGGTGACCATAGGAAGTTTTTGGCAAGTGAGAGAAACCTATGTTATACCATATGGACTGTCTAGTACCATCCTCAACAAAGCTCTGAGTTTTCCTTCTCTCAGAATATAGAGCCTCTGCTTCTGGACATCTTCACTTTCTATAATTTGTTTCAAAGCCATGCAGGATAATTTCTCATCCCATGTGGCCTTGTCCTTGAGATTGGCTTTCTAAGCTTGTCCCAGATTGATTATTGTTATCTAGCAAATAGAAATATATGGGAATAAGCGGAGCATCTCTCTGAAGAGTACTAGCATAATAAGCATTGCAGTTGTACTTGTCCCCCTGGGAATAAATTGCTTTTTTTGTTTCAATATTTTGCGCCATCCTCTGAAAGGAGCTATTTTCATTGTTACAATTGTGGTTTATAAATGAAGTTCACCAATCTAGGCTTTGATTTTGGCACCAGTCTATAAGCACCAAAGTTAAATAGTGATTCATGAGGACCACCTAACTAGATACTTCTTAGCATACTAAATCAGCAGCAGCTTCTTTAGTCTGGGATTGTTGACAGCAGCGGGCATGTCTACGTTGATACCATCTCAGGAATATCCATCATAGCATTTGCTAAAATTTTGCCTCTAAAAGTGGGAAGTAGCTGCTAGATGCAACACCTGAGATAACCACATTAAAATACTTTTAACCAAATTAGATGAATGATTTAACTTTATCCCGTTAATTCCTCCACCTTGAATCAGTTCAAGATACCATGGTTGATCACATTTATGTCATCTTAGGGAAACTTCTACTGTGTGAAACTTGACAGAAAGGAAAATGAACTTCATTTGATCTAATCTTGATAAGGTGCACTGCATATTATAACAAGGGTGGTACACTTCTTTTTCACATTGATTAAGCATGGACATAGCATAGTCACAAGAGTAATGCCCTTTGAACTTTTTGTATCAATGAGATTTACATGTCATGGATGGACTAAGAATGCTTCATCAGAATACGAATGCTTTGTACTTGAGAAAGATACTATAAATCCAATAAACATTCGTCTGTTGCTATAGGCCGCAAGTTAGTCCTTGTGAGATGATCTATCCAGTAAGTGACGGTATGGGGCATAATTTTGAAGAAACATAGTATTGTAGATGGTGGAATATATATAAAGTTGAGACCATGTGTATCCCGACTCTAAATAGATTGTCAAAACAAGAAAAGCACTCGCTCCTTTTCTTTCCCCAAGGAAAATTATTGAGGAAAATGTTCTATGAACAGAGATTGACGCTGAAAAGATTAAATGATTTGAAGCCTTAAAAACATGTATGGAAGATTTACAATCATTATCAATTGGTAGGTTAGCAAGGTTCATCTGTCTTTTGCAGGAGGGCAATCATTTGTAGCCGCATTATTCAAAATTTTGGGGTGGTCCACTTGTTGGGTACGTTGATTTGGGAAAGCTTGTAGACCTGGAATAGTCTCTGAAACAATTCATTGATGTTAATCCAAATATGGCCCTATTAGGTTTGGCTAGTAAATTGTGCTGCATAGGTGATGGTTGCAAAAAACTGATGTGTTTGTCATGTAAGTGAAATTGCTTTAGAGATGAGATCCTAGAAGGATTCAAGTTCTTGTGGTCAGACTATGATCTAAAATGTAGAGAATATTTGTTCCATAATCAGTTAACTCACAAATTTGTTAGTATTGTCAGAAAGTCCCAACAAAAAAACTTAGGTTATTAGTTGGAGGGAAACTACGTGTATAAAAGCTTATTGAAATTCCATTAGGCAAGCAATGTGGGACTTAACGCCCCCTCTCACTTGAAAACCAGGCTAAGCTGCACATGAACTTGATGAATGGGGAGCCACACACATGGAACAAACTCCAGGCAGCACCTAGCTCTGATACCATATTAGAAAAGCCAATCCAAAAGCTTAAGTTATTAGATGGAGGGAGAACTTGTAAAGCCCATTGAAACTCCATAAACAAGCTACAAGGGAGACTGCTACAGTTTTCTTTCCCGACTGCCTTAAGCATCCAGAAAAGGAGGCACTAGCATATTCTTAATATAAACCATGAAGAAGGTCCTATTACTTCAATACATCAACTTGCTGTCCTGTTCTTCCAATTCTCTCCCTTTTCTTCCCTTAAAGATTGCACAAACTGGAAGAAAAATGGACTTCATTTGGTAACTGTTTCAGGTCAAGGAGAAACTCTAGACTGCTTTGAAGTTTGTAAATCTGGATTTGTTGTCAAGTCAATGCTTGTGTAGATTGCTGCATTTAGTGTCATAGATTTGTGTTTTATCAACTTTGTGATGTATGTCAATTAGTCAAATGGTCAGTTTATTCATTTTTTTACCTTTGCGACCTTCTCCCTTTCCCGTTCTTGCTGCAACACTCTTTGATAGTCCAGCGAGCTCTTTCAGCAGTGCCCTTATATCCTTTTATGATCTTCTCAACAGCAAGAGGTTAGGTTTAATTTGTTTCAATTCCTAGGTAATCCAAGCAGATGAAGACAGCAGAAAATTAATATTTTCTGAAAAAGAAGCGGTCTGGTCTAAGTTTTCTGGACAGATTAATGTAGGAGATACTTTTCAAGCCAGGGTGGGTTTTGTGGAGGATTATGGTGCATTTGTTCACTTGCGATTTCCTGATGGTAGGTGCTTTTGTCTTCTTTTGTTTTCCTTGCATTTACATTCAGATGCTCAATGCTGACTCATTATTATGTGGTTCAGGATTGTATCATCTTACTGGACTAGTACATGTATCTGAGGTTTCATGGGATTTAGTTCAAGATGTGAGAGACATTCTAAGTGAAGGTGATGAAGTGAGAATCAAAGTCATCAATATTGATAGGTGAGTTTGCTGCCTTTTTTATATGTACCAGATTTCTTTCCTTTACTTTTCCAGACTAGATTGTTTCTGCCATGTTACTCGTATTTAATCTTGAATTGTGAACTGCTAGCTGATGAACTTGAGCTTCCATAAAAGTTCAGGCTTTGCCTGGTGCATCTTATTGCATATCTGGTGTTTTTTTGGGGCCAAACATTTTGTGACGTTCTGTTTGCTGCAAGAAACTGTATAAGATTGCTTCCGCTATTCATTTTATATGTCAAAGACAGACTATGAGGTGATTTCATTTATAAATCGTACTCTTTCAGGAGAGTTAGCAAATCTGAGAAAAAGGCCAAAGTTCATTACAAGGGAGACCAAATGTTTGTAACTACTATACTGAACTTGTCTCCATGCACTTCAAGACTGTTTCAGTTAACATGACTTTTTCTCATACTAGGCTAGACTTCGCCTGAGCAATAAACCCAAGAGGTTGCTCTATATACACCTCTTTTAGAGCACCATGAGCAAAACCAATTCTCACGTCCAGCTGATGCGGTGGCCCATTGATGAGTGGCTGCAAGGGAAATGAGTAACCTGATAGATGCAAATTTAGCAACAGGTGAAAAACTATATAATAGTCAATATCATAAACTTGATTATACCTTCTAGTTGAGCTTCCTACTAGAGTAGCCATCCCAATTGAGCTTAATAAAAACAACTACTTGCGCCCAATGGCTCTTACCCCGGATGTAAAGACATGAGGTCCCATGTCTGATTGTGTGCAAAGCATAATTTCTTCTTCTGTTGCTTGCCTCCAGCCAGGGTGACCCACTGCCTCAGTAATGGTCTTAGGAATAGCATGACAATCAAGCAAGGATGTACAACATTAGAGGAATGAGGATAGACCACTACAGTGAACAAAAGTGGAAAGCAAGTGTTGTTTACATTTGTATTCAGCTTTGCATATAGCAATAGTAAAGTCTGAGTTAGAAGTTTCAGTTAGGGTTTGCCAGTAGTCGCCTCTCCTAGGAATATTCTAGGGTTCACTGGACCCATTACTTGGACCAAGTTCTTCCAATCTATTTGGTTTTGAAATCCACTCTCTAATTGTGTAGGTTTATTTTAGAAAGCTGACATAAATATAAAAAAGGACCATTTGACTCCTTAACTTAACAATTCATCCTATGCAAGATTTGCATATGTTGCCGTATCCTGGGGATACACTAGACAACTGTGACAAGGTTTGTGCATGACAAATCCTTTCAAAGCACCTAAATTGGGCATTGATTCCCGCCTTTTGGCTTTGATGACCCCTTAGACTTTTTGACTTACAATTCCAAAACTTTCTTCATGAGTTCTCTTTCTTATCCGACAAATGGTTTACAGCCATTTCATATTGGGGTTTCTTTCATATGCCAAGTCAAGGTCAAGTAGAAAAAGATAAATGTCCAGATTGAAGAGTCGTTCAATTCTCAATTTCATTCACATCGATTGAAGAGTCATTCAATGCCAAAATGAAGTTTAGTGATGGTTGATACTAATACGAAGAGCCATATTTGCGACATGATTGCAAATTTGGAGATTCACAGTCTTCAATTTAGATTTATCATGTTTATCATCTCCTGAAAAACTGTGATGTACTTTTCATATCAATATGCTTTCTCTCTAAAATATTGGCTGACCCTGAGCTTCAGCTATGTGGTTTGGATTGAGTTGGTGCAGAGAAAAGTCAAGGATTACTCTGTCAATGAAGCAGTTAGAGGAGGATCCACTTCTTGAAACTTTGGACAAAGTGATTCCTCAGGTTTTATGTTCATAAGTTTCTGCTTTTTTTTCATTAGGTTCTTGATACTCTTCTTGTTTTTGTAATTGACCTCTGCTAAGTGCCATTCTTGTACAGGATGGCTCAGTTAATTCTGATGCTTCAGGCACTAACAGCAGCAGCAAGATTGATCCTCTTCCTGGGCTTGAAACAATTATTCAAGAACTACTCCAGGAGGAAGGGTATGATCCAATATTCCTCAAACTTTCAGTAGAGTATAAAATGGCGAAAATTGAGTTAAATTTGTCAATAAATGAAAACCCAAAGTACTTTGTGTCAAACCTACTTGGTCATATTATAGTCTCCTAGGTCCTTTGCATCAAGGCTCTGGAATCAGTTAAGATTTCAATAAGATGCACTGATATTTGAAAACAATTTCCACCACATAATCCTTGGCAAAAGAACTGTTCAAGTGCCAAAACTTGGCACGAGGGAATATTTAAATGCCAAAAACTATGAAAGGTATACTTAAGTGCCGTTATTTTTGAAAATTAGATAATTTTAATGCCAACTCTTGCAAAGACTGCAAGAAATCCTATGTGTCATTTTTTATAATAATTTTGCTTGCCTATGTGGCTCGCTAGAGATCCACCTCAGCTTACCCTCACCCAAAATGATGTCATTTTGGCCCAAGTTCAATTTTTGATATAATTAAAAACTTAAATTAAAAAAAAAAAGCAGAGCACAGGCGGCCGCCACCCCATTGCCGGTGGGGCAGTGGCCACAGGCACAGGACCCCCTCTCGCCTGTGCTCTTGCTTTTTTTTTTTGAAATTTCATATTAAAAATTGAATTGGGCAAAACAATGTCGTTTTGGTTTAAATATAGTCATGTCACCGCCCAAAATGACGTTGTTTTGAGCTTATGTTGCCGGAAAAATGCCACATATGTATTTTGGCCGGATTTTCTTGCTGTTGGGACTTAACTAATCATTTTTATTCTGATTTTGGCATTTAAGTGTACTGTTCCGAACTTTTGGCATTTATGCATTTTCTTGTGTCAAGTTTTGGCACTCCAGGTGTCCGTGCCTCCATAATCCTTATATGATTAGCAGAATTGTGATGGGCAGGTGCACATAGTTGCATCACAAATTTTGTTATCTCAGGTTCCTATCTCATTTTTTCCCTTATTTTCAGCATAGAAGATGTGAGAATAAATCGACAAGGTTTTGAAAAACGGGTGGTTTCGCAAGACCTCCAACTCTGGCTCTCCAACGTGAGTTCTTCCTCTTCAGTGATATTGTTGCCTGCATCCCGAGACTATAGGCTTTGATCGACCTTGCATCCTTTTTCTTCATTGTAGGCACCACCAACAGACAAGAAATTTATCCTTCTTGCTCGTGCTGGGAGGCAGGTAAGTTTCCCATATTGCTCTCTCTCTCTCTCTCTCTCTCTCTCTGTGAAATAACCGATCCTGCTTTATACTAGGTGCAAGAAATACAATTGACAACGCTGCTTGATCAGGACGGGATTAGAAAGGCACTACAGCGAGTTTTAGAGCGCGTCCCATGATGGGCATTATCATTGACTGGATTATGGTAGGTGGCCAGTGGCTCTGTAGAGGAAAGCTTCTAGTTCTGACCTGCCCATCTCTTGTTTTGAGGCAATTTACTTGAGCTTTTGTGGTGCCCCGGAACCGGATTTGCGGTACCCTTTACCACATTAAGAACAAGGGTATCACAAATTCGGTATCGAGTAACACAAATGAGAATATGTTGTTCTGTTCATAATAGGATTTTGTTGATGCTTGGACCGGGGTTTCAATCAACGAAAGCACACTCATAAAATCTTCAGAATGGCATACTAAAGTTATGTTCTTCATGATTTTTAAATTATACCAAATTCCCTAATATCCGATGGTCCAATTTTAAGATACGACGCTCAACCATTGTTCTCCGATCTCATTCTTATGAAAAAGCACACGATTTCCTCGATTGGAGTGAATTTTGTTGAAGTAGGGATCATAATTGTGCTTCAGGAATCGGAATAGATGGAAGTTAGATGAATGAAATATGAAATAATCAAAGATTGATCGAACCTACGAATCACAAAGAAAAAAATTCGAGCGTAGTAGGTCTTAATTAGCTTATAAAATTGAAGTGATGAAGTTTTATGTCAAAGCAAGTAGACGCCAATCAAAATCATGATCTCGACATGAAAACACAAATTGCTAGTGCTACTAATATGGTGTGAAGAAAAAACTCGTGCCTCAAAAACTCGACCCATTTGTAGTGTCAGGTGGGTTCGGGTTGGTTTTTTCGACCCAATAACATCTAGAATAAGAAGAGAGGAAAGAAAAATCTAGAGGACATCAGCCACAGTTCTCTTTCGGCCGCCAATTCCGCTGATGATGGTCCACCGCTAGTTGGTGGCCAGCCCCGATCTACTTTGCAACGATTTATAAGTTCAAGGGAAAATGATACATACAGTTCTTAAACTTTAGTCCAATATATAATTTGATTTTAAATTTTAAATTTGTTTAATGTAGTTCCTGAACTTTAACCTAATTTGTATTGTAATCCCTAAACTTTTAATTTGTTTAATGTAATCCCTAACCTTTTAATATATATTTAATACAATCCATGAACTGTATGAAAATTTTTAATATAATCATTTCATTAATTCAAAACCAAGGACTATACTAAATATTTTCATACAATTCAAAGACTATATTGAACAAATTAAAATTTTAGGACCATATTCAATAAATTAAAATTTTAGGGGATCAAATTGTATATTGAGCCAAAATTTATCGATTGTTTGTGTCATTATTCTTAAGTTCAAATTTTGACTCGTTTATTGAAATTTGTGTCATTAGCCCGGCCCTAAGTTCAAACTTCGTTTATAGGAAGAGGGGGAGGCGAGAAATGGGCGGAAGTATTATAATAATAATATATATCCATTTTTCTTATAAAAAATAATTTTTTTAGTTGAAAAAAATTAAAATTTATGGCATGTTTATAATTTTTATTGTTTTATTTTAAAGAAAGAGCCAGTTCAGAGCATTTGTTGTTTCTCTCTTCTAATGTGATAAAAAATGGGATATTTACAAAAATAATCTTTTAACTTTGACCCAATTTGCAATATTGACCTTGAATTTTTAAATTCTTTAATGTGGTAAAAAAATGAGATAATTACAAAAACAATCTTTCAACTTTGACCCATTTTGCAATATTCAACTTGAATTTTTAAATTATTAATCCCCAAATTATTGATTTATTCGAATTATTAATTTATTCAATGCGGTCTTTAAACTTTTTATAAATGTAAAATCTAGTCCCTAGGATATAAGAAAACATTCAATCTTATCATTTCATCAACTCAAGTCTAGGGACGATCTCAAATATTTTTATATAGTCCAGTGACTAAATCGAACATGTATCAAAAGTTCAAAAACTACACTGAATAAATTAAAATTTGAGGAATCACATTGGGTCAAAGTTTAGGAATTACATTGAAAAATTTAAAAGTTTAAGGACAACATCTTGTACATTTGGCCAAAATTCATGGATCATTTGTATTATTTTCCTATTGAAAATGTGCTTGTTCTAAACTTGCTACTCACAAACCTTGGATCTTCTCACACCGATTTTGCCCCCTCTAAATGAACAAGAAAGAAAGAGCTGAAAAGGATGTTTAATCTGAAAGCGTTATCGTCAACAAGATTTTGTTTGGGAGTGAGATAAGAAAGCCCGGTTTAAGGTGAAGAAATTTTTATGTTTACCCACAAATTCACTCTAGCAAAAAGACTAATTTTTTCAAGATTTTCCGCACCCACCTTTTGTGTAAATCTCACGGCTTGACCAAAAGAAACATTCCACCAAAACTGCAATGACACATCCAACGAAGGTAGGGAGTGATCTCAACGAGCAGCTCCTGCAGGCTTATATAATGACAAAAGGGTATCAAGAAACTGAATTACATTAGAACTAGAGAAAAATATTTATAAAGTATATATGTTAGGCTGAAATTAACTCGTAAAAAACGCTTTTTGAAATAACGATTTTGTTTAGCGTTGAAACTCCAATTTAACGTGGTCAGATGAAAGAACTATCGGATTGGATAATCTTATGAAAATGTAGAAAATTGCAAGTCTCAATTTAGGACGAGTCAAAGTAAACAATACAGCCAGATCAAACACGTCGAATGACTTTATTGGGAAAGAAAGCAACGGCCAACCGAAAGAGATCGTTGCATCGTCGACTAATTATTCCTTCTGCTCACTCCACGCACTGAACGACGATGACGACGACTCAAAACAAACCTCGGCTCTGCATCCATCAAGACATCACAAGATTCCTCAAAAACTCATCCATGGCTTTCACCGAAGACCCCTCTCCCTCTCTCACTGCCCTCCTGATCTTCTCCCTCGCCTCCATGGCTCTCTCCCTCAGCTCCTTCCCTTTCCCGCCCACCACCGCCTCGATCGCCCTCCTCACCTCCTCCCGGCTCACCTCGCCCGCCTCGCCCCTCACCAGCTCGATGCAGACCCCCATCTCCTCCGTCATCATCTTCGCGTTGTACGCCTGCTCCCCTGATCATCGGCCACCCGATGATCGGCACTCCTTGGCTAAGGCTCTCCATCGCTGAGTTCCAGCCGCAGTGGCTGAGGAACGCCCCGGTCGACCCATGCCGCAGGATCTCCAGCTGCGGTGCCCAGTCCTGCACCAGCAGCCCCCTCTTCTTCTCTACCCTTGCGACTCGCTCCTCGAACCCTGGTGGCAGCCACTCGTCCCTCATCTCGCCCTCCATGTCGAACCCGAGGGGCGGCCTCATGACCCATATGAACGGCCTTTCGCTCGCTTCGAGCCCAGCCGCGAGCTCCTTCATGTTGGACTCGGTTATGGTGTTTTGGGAACCGAAGCAGACGTACACGACAGAGCCCGGAGGGTGTGCGTCGAGAAACTCGACGCATCTCTCCGGGGTGATCCCAAGCCGCTTTCCAGGGCAGTATTTGGGGATGGAACTCGAGGAACCTGAGGAGTCGTCGTTCCCGACGATCGCATCAGGAAGAAGGGGACCGATGGTCCAGACCGGAAGCTTCACCAGGTTTCTCAGGGCCGCCACTCCAAGCGGCTCAAATTCCTCGGACGTGTTGCACAGCCACCCGCTCGAATTGAGAGTAAGCTCGAACTGAGGCCGGAGGAATCTGGACCATGTATCGTCGCCATCCGCCTCCCTGATCATCGCCACGAGGTGCGACTTGTTGAAGAGGCATCGCTCTGGGAACCCCGGGACTCTGAACTCGCCGGACTCCGTCGTCGCGCGGTGGGGGAGGTGGAGCCACATGGACACGTACGCCGAGGTCCCATAGGCCCCGCAAGTGGTGAAGGTGTAGTTCCTTGTCCCGAAGGCCTTGGCCACATCCACCGCCCAGCCGAAGAAGATGTCGGAGATTATGCAGACGGGTGGCCGCCCACCCTCCCGGCCGGTGATGTCGGCGACCAGGCTTTCCAAGGGAGCTCTCAAGCTCAGCGACGCATGGCAGAGGGCTGCCATCTGGGTCAGCGGCATGTTCTCGGTGCTCTCCTCGCCGGACGACAGGCCATGGTCAGAGGAGTGGAAGGCGAGCTCCGCGAAATTGATGGCCGTGAGCGTGGGGTCTGCCACGGCGGCAGAATGGAGGCGGCGAATGTTGACAGGAGTGCTGGCGATGGTGACGGCAAAGCGGCTTTGCCGCCGGATTCGCCTGGCGAGGGCGAGGAACGGGACGAGGTGGCCGTGAGCCATGAAAGGTAGCATCACAATGTGACCACCGTCGTCCGAAGGAGCCATCTGATTCTTCTATTTCTACCTTTGGTCGATCGATACCGAGAAAAAGTGCAGAGAAGCGACTACGACCGAATCCTTTTTACAGTTCTTTCGTGGTGGTGAGTTCTTGGCTAGCTTCTTCTCCAGGTCATGCCGTCCTGTGATTAGACCTAACAAAGGAATAGATCAAATCAAGTTTGGGTTGGCCAAAGATGCTCCGACCTATGTCGATTGGTTTAACTCGTTTTAAATTATATATAACAAATATAAATCTAATTATCCTATTTAATTTACATCCAATTCATATCCGAACTAAGTCATATATTCTAAAAAAATTTTCATATTTAGTTAAATTTATGAAAATTCATACCTAAGCTAAGATAAAAATGGGGAGTAAGTGATTATGATATAAGTGATGCCAATAGAGAGTGAAGAAATAGTCGTAAAAATGGGTTGAATATAAATAAATTATGAACCTATTTAACATTCATATTATTTTGAATTTTATTATTCTTAATCATTTTACCGAAGGTAAGTAACTCATGAGTCTTATCCATTTTAATAAGTCTAATTATAATCGAATACTTGCGGATATAGAATCAAAGTGGACGTGCATATTAAAATCCATAATTAAAATATATTTGCACTTAGGCCATCCAAATCATCATCATTATGGCCATTAATTAGGCCCAAGCATAACTTATGTCTTCAATTATTTGCTTGGTTTCATTTCTTTTTCTTTTGTCTTTTCTCTTTTTAAGAACTTGACGTAGAATGGAAGGTGAACTCATTAAAGCAGGATATTACATGTGGACCCAATCGCAGTGGCAGATTTGTAAATAAATTGTACTCCCATTTGGATTACATGTGAATCCTTGATCTAATCGGAGCAATTCAGTCTAATATATCTTGCGTTGGTCGTTTATGGAATGCATGGGAGGGTCCTCCACAGTCATGGCTATGCTTTACAAGTCTTTTTGACGTATAATTTTCTACTACGCCAAGGATCACATGAATCAAATTTGGAGCGAATAAGACATCACCAGTCAAATTGCTGTCGAAATTGGTTACTTAAAATGAGGCCCCATTTAGATTTGTTTTATCTGTGATTCACTGTATTGATTTTCAACATTGGCTCAGCTTTCGTAATTTCAAATCATATTTAAAGTTCTCATATTTTATGCTATCATGATTGTTTGAAATGTAGTGTAAGGTTTTCTAGGTTTCTGTCCCATCAATTTTTTTCTCAAAAATGGATAAGAATATTATGAGTGTCATAATTTTCGTATATTGTATACTTGAGTGCTATAATTTTTTCTTCACTCAATTAAATGCTGCATCGACATAAAATCCTTCGAGTTTAATTTTTGGCAAATCGTCCTACTTGAATTTTTTTATTTAATTTTCCATTCCAACATGAAATTTGGAAAAACAAATTAGAGTCAAACATAGAAGTTTTTGTCTAACATCACAAGATTGTAAATAAACGTCATTGTTTCTCTCTTTCTCTCTCTCTAAAAAATTAGGGCTGCCTCTTCTCCTTTACTCACACACTCACTCTCTGTTGAGTGACATCTTACTTACTTGGTGTTGTTCTCTCTCACTAGATAGAGACTAAAAAAGGCAATAGTGTGGATGGAAAACTTAGGGCTTGTCACATGACGAATCTTGTTTGATAGAGACTAAAGATAAGTGATTTGTTGTATTTCATGAGGTACGTTTGTTTTTTATGTCCATTGATTGATAGAATTATTGATAGCTTATTCAATTTCGTGTTGTTGACAGAGACTAAAGGTGTACAAAAAAGGCCATAGCTTGGAGGGCAATTACTAGAGCTTGGTACCAATTGTATGGGTAAGTGATTTGTCATTTTGTATTTATTGAGGTACTTTGTTTGGTGTGTTCACTGACCAACGCCCTCAAATAATTGTTCTTTGAAAGTGGTGTGGTTGTGAGGACCGATTGCGGAAGTTGTCATCTCTTTGTGTTGTGGTCTCTATTATAGAATTGTTATATCTTTTTGTCATGGGTACAATGCTAATATGGGTAATATCAGTGCACCCATCTACGATGGGAGTTTGTTATTGGCCATGAGTAAAAATATGTTGGTGGAAATGTCATTGTTATCCTTGTCGATGTGAGTAGGTTGTCATATAAAGACTGTGTGGGATATGGTAAAACAATTGTGATGCAAAATAGGTAAATTGCATTATTGTATGATGCTATACATGGTAAAAGTCTTGAGAATGGTTTGATATATATGTGTGTGTGTAATGATAATGGGGTGAGGGACTTTGTTTACCATTATCTCCATGGTAATGGTATTTATGTGTCTGTTGAATAGCACGGTGTGATGATGAGAAAACAATATTAGAAGTTGGTATTGAAACCTAGGTAGTTATGGATCTATTTTGGAAAGAGATCTGAGAGCAGAGGGGCCAAGGCTTTGCATACAACTGATGTTTTAGAGATTTGTGAGCTACTTGAGAAAGGTGTTGGCATATCTAATGGTGGAGACACACTTCCTCAAGAGGGGATTAGAGTAAACTAGGGTTCTTGGGAAGTTGCACTAACCAATGATGAAAATGAGAAAACTTTAGTGCATACAACTTACCCAAGTGATGTTGATGATGAGGAAATTGCATAAGCAAGGCAAGAAGTGAGGGCATTTCGGTAAAAGAGAAATGCACCATTTAGGGAAGTGAACGAATCTATAAATAGGGATGAATAAGCTCTTGTGGATCATATGAGGAAAGTAGTGATTGTGACATTGGTAGTTTAAAAGATGACGATAATGAAGATGTTGCGGTTTTGCATAGAAGGAAAAGTAAGTATCATTTTTATGATTCAATGGTACAAGTTGTATGCTTTGTATATTGATGAAATTTAATGATACAAAATAATTTAGAGATATTATTGTGATGTATTTAATCCCTCACTACAGGAATATTCATGTCACTAGAGATACCAATGATTATATTGGAGCAAAGTGTGCATAAGAGAATTACCCATGGGAGAAGACTAGCTTATTCTATAATTGGTCTCTAAGAGGAACATAATTGTAGTATTGTATTCAGTGATAAAAGAACTACTAGTGTGTGATTGATCAAGTACTTCTTCAACACCATTGAAGTCATGTTACAAATCAAGAGTCCTCAATTGACACAATTAGTGAAACAATAAGTATGTGCTAATGTGTCTAGAAATCAACGCAAAAAGGCTAAGTACAAGGTGATGAGTACGTTGGTAAGTACATACAAGGAAAAATATGCATAAATTTAGAACTATGATAAAGAATGTAGGCTTGAGAATCCACTTAGTAGAATTCAAGTAGAGGTTATGAATAAGCTAATGCCTGATTTTGGTACATAGTTTGACCAAATGTATGCTTGTTTTGATGCATGTAGAAACGGATTCTTATTGGCTGTAGAAAAGTAATAGGATTAAATGGATGTTTTTTTGAAGGGTTATGAAATTGAAAGTTATTGGCCATCATTGGGAGATATTGAAATAATCAAATGTTTCCAATAACCTAGGCCATTGTGAAGGTAGTGAATAAATACACTTGGTCTTCGTTTTTAAAAATTTTAATTGCTGACCTTAGCATAACTGATGGAAGAGATTGGGCATTATGAGTGGCCAATAAAATTTAATGTCATTGAACTAATGCTATTCTAATATCATTCACATATTATAACTATGGTGCCTCAGGTACAGTAGGCATTACACATGTTGTATATAATTTTTGTTATTAATTTATTCACAAGTGAAAGCACAATAAATAATTAGACATGTCATATCATTATTTCACTTATTTAATAATATACATATGCATCCCTTACAATACCACATCAACATACAAATATCTAGGATGGTTCGATAACTTCAATTTCTACTACCATTCTCTCGCTCTCAAAAGCCTACCTGTACAACACTAACCCAACATTTAATGATCGATAACCTCCTCCAACGTTGGCTATTCTACAAAATAACTAAGAGGCCCATTTACACATATAGGCAATTCCATCCAGTCACTATTGAAGATCGCCTATTAGGCTACAAATCGATGGGGAACCCATTGAGCAAGTCCTATGTCAACCCAAATCGTGATAGTACACTAAATATACACCAAAATCAAATTAGGCAACACAACCTCCTCATGATCATACTCTACATACGCTAGGGCTGCAATAAGTGGTGATGGTGGAAGAGCCATCTTACATTTCTGAAAAATAAATGGATGAGTCGAAGCTCGACAAGTGAAATATTTAAGTCTAAACTAGGGGGTTACCTTTGCACTTACCCTGGCATATCAATCACAATCATTCAAAACAACATAATTAATGCATGAGCTTATATCATATTCTTTGTAAGGACATCACATGAATACATGGTATTATTTACTCTATAAACATGTATGACATATAATTTCTTGATGTATCAGTATCAGCTGGTATCTTATTAACATGCATATATGTATGCTCATAAACCCACATTATCTTATATATTCCACCTCTTGAGTATTCTTGAGGCATCTTGACACACGGGGCATCCCGATATATGGGGCATGTCAACTCGAGGCATCTCGCAACATCCGTCCACGAGGTATTCTGCTATATATAATCTTAAATGCATCATATACTCCCTGAGGCATTCGAATACATGAGGCATTGTCGCCACCCTCATACGGATGATGACATTTTTCTTTTTTTAATTTTCAATATTATCATGCAACATTAATGTACATGAAGATAATCAACATTAACATTTAATATACCACATCATTCCACTTAACCATCACCAATTGAACATTTTCTACATCAACATTTTATGCATTGATCATTTCACATAATCCTTACCGAATAAATATATTCAACATCAATCTTCTATGTATACTTTCTAAATATAATGGATATGTATTTATTATATAATGATGTAAAAAAAAAAAATGAAGAACTACAATATCCATAGAATAGAAAGCATGGAAAAAAGAAATTAATTTTTTTAAAATTTATATATATTATTTTTTTATTATCGATAATTGCCATATTCGATAACTTGCCATAATCAGTAAATAGTAATTGCTATACTCAATAATTAGCCATAATCAGTAAATAGTAACTGCTATACTCGATAATTAGCCATAATCGGTACTCGGGTATCTTGCCGTAATCAATAACTTGCCATAATCGATAATCGGTAACCTGCCATAATCAATAATTGGTAATTACCATTTTCGATAATCCACTGGAATCAATAACTTTTTTTTTACTCTCTTTACACTCTTTTTTTCATCAAAATACCATTAATCATCAAAGAATTAACTTATAAAATCATCAATACACAACTCAACATACCAGTATCAAAATTCATACAAGTGAGAAATCCAACATGATGTTACCAAACTTATTTACACATGTTCATAAAACTCATTTAAAATAAGCATCAATCAAGTAGCCAAGTCAAGTACTCATTAGAACAACCTAGCTTAGTGCCTAGAGTTTTCACTTACCTTGAAAATAGTTTGCATAAAATCAAAGTTTTAATTTTCTTCAAAGTAAAATAAAATTGAAATCAATGATTTTTATTTTGAAAACGAAAAACCCATTTATGAAGAGTAGAAGAAATTTAATGAGTTTATGTTGTTTAAACTTGAAAATGAACTCAAGACTTTAATGAAATATGAACATAGGACCATTTGCTTTTACTCTTGGAATTGAAAGTAAAGGTTGAAAGGAAAGTGGAGAGTGATTGATGAAGTTGCTCAACAATGCTAAATTTAATGTTAAATTCAATATCTCAACTTGCCAATGGAAGGAAAGTAGAAATATAAAGTTTAAAATGTCACTTGTCAAAGGAGAAAAGGCTAGAGATAGAAGTTCAAAGTGAGATTTGTTGATGGAAGAGGGAGCCAAAAGAATAACTTTCTAAAATAACTTCTTTTTCATTTGAAATATTAAAGAATCAAGGAAATCAATACATAAATAAGAAGACTAATGTTCATTCTAAATATTGATAAATCTGAACAATATTTTGAACCAATCAAAAAGTTTAGCAAATCTTCCGACCATAAGTAAATAATAAACTTTTGAACCAGTCAAAACTTTTGGCAAAACTTTCCGAATATAGGTGAATAATTAACCTAGGAAATTTCTAACCCATCACCCAAACATAACGGTCATATTAATCAGTCACGTAAAATTTCTCACGCGTGTCGTTAATCACAACCAAATTCTTACATATTAATAAATGTAGGAATCTTCCAAATGTGACAATAACTTACAAATGTTTGTTAATTTCAATTATTGTAGGGGTTTGATCCCGCAATAGCTAAGTTGATACAATATGCTAAGCACAAAATGTGTGCGATGCACATATATGCAAATAGGGCAAAGAAGTATAAATGTGATCAACTACGGAAGCAATTTTAGCTAATTGCAAAGAACACAAAAATGACTGATTTTAGAATTTATAAAGAAGCTCTATTTGTTTCATCAATAGAAAATTATGAAGTATTGTTTCACACTGAACTAAAGCATTAGTATTGAGCCTTCTTCAATGTAGAATTCAAGTGCGATGTCATTGACAACAACCTTTATGAGGAATTCAATAGCAAAATTTTAGGAGCCGAGTGTAAATCAATAATTAGTATGCTTAAAGACATTAGAGTTATAGTTATGACTAGGCGAGAAAGACAGAGATGAATGTTCAAAGTAGACAAGACAATGTAATCATATATAAAATTTGCTAGTAGGTTCTGTCATCTAATATGGGGATTATGGATTTGAGATCATGAACAATGGCGACAAGTATGTTGTCCACTTAGAGAGGAAAAAGTGATATTGTTGAGTATAGCAGTTAATTAGAATACCCTATTTATGTGCCATTTATGCCATCCAACTGAAACAACTCAATCTAAAAGGTTGTGTAGAAGATTGTTACAATAAAAGTAAATATCTTGTTTCATGTCAATTCATGATGTAACATGTGAGAAGTAGCAAACTCTGAGATAAAACAAATTATCAACCTCCAGAACCTCTATCGTTGAAGAAGCAAGTTAGCAAGTTTAAAAGGAAAAGGAGAATGTGGGAGATTGAAAGTAATAGCAACAGAATGAGCAAGGCTGATGGAACAATTCAATGCACACACTATCATATGGAATGGCACAATAAGACTAGTTGTCCATGGAAGAAGCATAAATAAGAGCACAAGACAACACATGCCAATCATGTAGGGGCATGTGCTAGAAACATAGAAAGCAATGATGCAAGGCACTTAGTCTAATAGTGTACAATACATAAGTAAATGTCAAGTATGATGTTTGTTATGATCATTGCTAGTATATGACATCTTCTTGTCAAATTAAGTTGATTCAATTATGTCATTTTGTAGGTTAGAAAGAGTCTGAAGAGGTTTTTGAAAGTTTTGCACCACAACAAATACATAGTGCAATTGGCCAAAGGCTAAAGGAATATGGCTATGGTTATTCATAAACATGAATACCGCCATGATGATTTTAAATGTAAGTTTTTTTAGGTTTTATGCATTTAATGTACGTCATTTGATTGGCATGGTAACTGATCTATGTTATGGTTATAAACTAGAAGACGTTCAAATATATCTTGAGGAGGACCAAGTGAAAAATTGGCTGCACCTAAAACAAGAAGCCAAGGGCAAGCACAAATAAATCAACCAATGGGAACTCAAGCGCAATCCAAGAAGAAGCAACCAAATGCAACTTCAAAAAAAATTATAGAAACGACAGCTCGAAAACAAGCACAAAAAAAGAACACAACAACATCTAGAAATGTCACAATACATTAATCTCAATCTACTGCCACAGTGCCAAGACTAATCACATGAAGTGCCTTTGCCTTAAACACCAAAAAACATGAAACTCCAAAAGATAAGATAATGGGAAAAGAAAGACAAGTAAAGGATGTGCTTATAGTTCAAGTCCCAAAGAATGCAAGGATCATGAATCATATCAAGAGTCCATTAAAAAAAAAAAGACAAGAAGAAGAAGAAGTGATGAGATTGTTCAACTTGAGTGACGGGAGAGAATATGTCTGTTAATGATTCTATTGTTAAATGTTGATGTCTAGTTAGGTTTTTCTTGTTAGGTGTTTGATATATTTATTGCATTTTGGCTGATGATATGTTTAGCAATAATATTATTTGCTTTGAATGTAAGAACATTGTCCTACTAATGATGTAACAACCTCATTTTGCTGGTGCAAGGACTATCTTTTGTTGTTTGGTCTAAATGCAATGCTATTTGATCTAAACCAAAGCCAAGGTTGATGGAATCTATGAAATAATGCTTCTTGTAAACTGTTATGGGATGACAAAAGTGACCCATGGGATCTTGCTTAATCGATCCGTGGAATCTTGCTTAATCTATTATATGATGCATTTAAAAGGTGAAACCACCTGCTTATTTTTTAAGAAGTTGAGGAACATAAATGGTCAATTTTAAAAAGTCAATGAACTCAAGTATTCATTTATAAAATTTCTTGGCACTAAAATAATCATTGATGAACTTAATGAAAGTTCTTTGTCCTTTTGTGTGGTTTCTGAGCTAGGAGCGCTTAGAATTGAAGTTGTACTCTATTACTATAAAATAATAGCTAGCTACTAACAAGGGGGACTGTTTGTTGCCTGACTCTTTTCATGAATCTTATACTGGTAAATAGGGTAGGGGCATTATATTTGATTTTACTTTATATTCAATTTATTAAAAGAGGTAAACAATTTACAATTTTTATTAATTATACTTACATAAGTAAGAGTTTTTTGAATACCATATTATTTCTCTCCAGGCCTGTCAAGCCTGCTTTCTTCGATGAAAGCCCACAGAAGGGCCAAAGCACAACAAGCCTACCCATCATCAAAGTAGGCCCAAGTCCATGCAAGAAGGCCCACTGGATCTATCCAAATTCAAAGCCCGCCAAAGGTGGCAGCTCCTCACATGAAATCATCAAAAGGATCCGAGCTCATCAAAGACTCTCCTACATGAAAGGATCTGAATCTATCCAAATAGCCCAGAAAATGATAGCCATCAAAAGGCCTAAGCCCATATAGTCGAGACTATATGCTAAATAGCCAAAACCAACTAGAAAATACATGATCCTTTTTGTTGTTACCGCAAAAACTATGGCACAAATTGCAAACCATCTATAATTTTTAATATAAACCAACAATAATGCACAGATTGCAACCCATTCAACTCACTTACATAATCACAAACCTAAGTATTCAACCCACGTACACATAATTGCCAAATCTAACTAGATTTCCAGCATAAAAAACATTCCGATAATTAATATATATATTGCTCCATACACAATAACACATATCATTGTTCATCAATTATGATGGACACGGTAGTTTCTTCTTATTGCTCAAATTACATATAACCACAACCAAGTCCAACGACAACAAGACAAGCAATGCTTGACAATAACTCTTTGACTTTTCATCCTTGAAACTTCTTCAAATGGTTGACCAAAAATTCTAGATCTTTGATTTTAGCTTGCCTTGAGTCGGCATTGTCCAACTCATGTGTCAATACAGGTGGAGGTTTGTGTCATCCTTGAAGTAGCTTCAAGATCATGTCTATTGCTTGATTCGAAAATTTTGCATCAATCCACATGAAATATCCACAATTGGAGTCTTGTTTATACCTGGTGCATCTATGGAACCTTCTCCCGAGTCTTGGGATTATCTCTCGCCCAAGCTGTTCTTATTAGACTTCGAAGCCCACAATAGCAAATTTATTGAATTTCATCTTTGCTTTGTTGATAAATTGCGGCTACTTCTCTTATTTCCACTCCCCATAGCAAATTTAATGAGAAGATTTTCCCCAATATGAAGAATTACGGTTCGAGTTCGGTTAGGGTTCTTGAAGATGAAATTTGAAATTTGTCCTGATTTCTTTAGATGAGACTGACGTCATTTACCTTCTCAACTGTTGACTTTAGCTTTCCAACATGCCACATTAGATATTATAAATCAATGTCGCATTAGATTTTCCGGTGAGACAAATTGCCAATAGCACTCAAGTGATCAATTTTTAAAATTTATGACACTCAAATGAACAAAAAAGAAAAGTTATAGCACTCAAGTGAGTGCCATTCGAAAGTTATAGTACTCCTAGGATTCTTATCCCGATCAAAAATCTAAATTTCTAATACGTTGTTGTATGGTTGAATCAATTGCTTGCTAGAAAAATCAAATGATTGCCTATTAATATTGCCTATATAAATTATTCAGCATCGAGGGGAATTACAGTTGGTGAATGTATGAAATGTTTGAATTAGGAAACCATTCTTACATAGGCCTCCATGAATAATATATATCGAAGGGATCGAGCTGGAATTATAGCAAGTACCAAAGTGATGTAGCTAGATAAATATGACTACAAGCTTGGTGATTCACAAATCTACCGAGCCAAATGGGTCAAAAGACCACTTTTTGGTGGGCTTGGACAAGGTTGTTCAGTTATAAGCTCAACCCGATCCATCTAAACTTAGGGCCAAACTTGGCCGACATGAACTGTTCGTTGTGAACAAGTAACTTTTTTTGATGTCCCATTGATTTAACCATTCATGTCTATCTGACCAAAAAGAAAAGAAAAAACGGTATGCCTGTAGATGGATAGCTGAGCACTGCTAAAAATTGGAGAAGAGGCGATGGGCAGAACTGTCCGTAAAAGTCAAAACAATCCGTCTCTAATGACCATTAAGGACAGCTTTTGGCCCATTGCCTTCATCGCCAATACCCTTTCCATTAAAGAGAAAGGATGGTGGTTTTTTTGGAGCCCATTACTAATCTTTTTGGGATAATTGCAATGAGAATCCTTAACTTATTAAGGAAGTGTAATTTAGTTCTAAAATTTTTCAAAAGTGTAGTAGAATCCTAAAACTTGTCGCGAAAGTATAATTGAGTCTTAAAACTTTTAAAAAATGTAATTAAGTCCTAAAACTTGTCAAATTAGTCCAATAAAATCCTTCCATTGATTGCACTTTTTGATAATTTTAGGACTCCATTGCATGATAAGTTTTAAGACTTAATTGTACTTTTTTTAAATGCACTTTCGTGATAAGTTTTAGGATTTTATTGTACTTTTTGAAAGTTATAGGACTTAATTGCATTTTCGTGATAAGTCTTAGGACTTACAGTACACTTATCCAAATGTTTTTAGGGACAACTTCTACGTTTGAGGGACAAGAGATGCTATCCAAATGCATGAGAAGAGCAATCCCCCTAATTTCTACCAAACAGTTTGGTATTTTAGAGGAGAACACTAAAAGTGCCTTACCTTATGTACGGCATTCACTTTAGTATCACAATATTTCGGCGGCTCATTTAAGTGCCAATTTTTTTTTAAAAACGGTCAATTCATTGCCAACTCCGATTTCTTTGACCGGAAATCGAACGTGGCCTTTTTTATTAATATTTATAGTCAACGTGGCTTACCGGAAAATGTGAGTGCGGGATGACATCGTTTAATCAACTTTTTGCTGGATCACTCAAATGTCAAATTTTTTGAAAAATAATTTTTTCAATGGCAAATTTTTTTAAAAAGAAGCGTTTTTTTTTAGTACCAAATTTTTTGAAAAACGATTTTTTCAATGCCAACTGAAAAGGAAAGAAAAAAATAAGCAAAAATGACGTGGAGGAGAAATGTATATATGGAAATGCCATATGGACCGGTCTTTTCATTAAAATAGCCAAGTGTAATTTTGATAGGAATTTCTTGCCGTTGACACTTAAATGATCATGGATCTCCGATTTTGACACTTAAATGAGTCGACGAAAAGTTGTGGTATCAAAATGAGCGCTGTACAAAGTTAAGGCACTTCTGATGTCCTTTTGGTATTTTTGTATTCGAGACATATCCTAGCTAAAAATTTTCGTAAAGCAAGCTTAGAAGATTGAGTCATTTTTTTTTAATTTTTACGGTGAAGAGTGTAAACTAGTAGAGTCCTAGGACTTGAGTGGCTGATATGATTTAATTTCCAAAATCGTCGAATGAGCGATCCAGTTCCTAGACTTAAATTAGGAAATTCAATCGGGTCCTTGTTTTAGTTCCACGATGCAGTGTTAAAACACAATACACAAAACATGGTACATCCGCTAGAGCTGCAACCCTGAATGCTTCGGTTTCTGTTTCTTGTCCTTCATCTGAAGCTTAAACCTCAATCTTCTTCCGGAAATCTTGGAGAGAAGCGGTCATTTAACAAACACAAGAAAATATAAGATGTTAGGGCAAGTGAAGTACTCACCTTCAGATGGAATCAACTCCTTCATCGAAAAAGAGAAAAAATGCATTGACTCAAAATCTGCGTCTTACTCACAAAAGCCAAACATAAACACCATAAATCCAAAAGAAGCTCTCAGATTCACCAAAGGTCGAAACAAACGTTGCGATTAACATGCTCACATGAACTCACTGGTTAAGCAAATGATGGACAAATACGTGCTTCACGACTTTGGCTAATCATGACTACATGAACAAGAGCATGTGCAATTTATGTTATTTCGTATAAAATTATGACGATCTATGACCGAAGGGGCCTAGTTCCCCAAGGCACCATAGATCGATCCTCTTTAAACTTTTGAGGACCGAGACTGAAATTGTCCCATTTTGAATTTTAATTTATACATGCAATGTCAATCTGTTTGCTTTTACTCCTTCATGTAAAGATTGTGCTCTTGCAGTTTCTATCTTTTTATTTTATTTTTTTTGTTTCACCAGCGCCAGGTGTCATGTTATGGAAGGCCCCCCTTGGGAACCCTAGAGTTGTGATCGATCTTCTCACCTCCGATGTCCCAAAAAAAGTGTGCGAACCAGCACGAATAAGTATGCGTGGGCCTTGGAGCCTTCCCGTGATGTGAACAAGCAGCGGCACCATGCATGAGCGCATGTGGAATAATGGAAGACCCATCATTGAAAACAGGGCGGCAAAGTGAGAATTGGCCTTTTTCAAGCAAAGTAAAAGAGGCATGAAACTCGGGAAGTCAGATTTTTCGGCGGAATTTCGGAATGAGTAGGACTGACCGCCACCCCAATAGCTATTTGAAAGCCAAGTTTAATCCAGATGAATATTAGGGGGCTGTCTTTCGGCATCATCAATGAGACCCTCTACTCAGCGCATGACACATCTCCATCGAATCTCACCTGTCAGTAATTATTTGAACCACTTGTCAGAAATTATTTGAACTCCCTCTCCTCTCTCCTCATCACTTGTCCTTTAGCTCTTTCCGTTCCCTCCCCATCCCCCAACCCCCTCTCTCCCTCTCTTCACGACCTCAGCATTCTCCCTCCCTCTTCACATCCAAAACTCTCTGCTCTGCTCTCTCCCTCCCTCCCTCTATCCGTCCCTCTTCACGACCCCTTTGTGCCTTCGATCCGTTGTGTGGGTCCAACATGCTCAACTTCAGCCTTCCGCGCACTTCACTCCCGATTACGCCCCCGTTGTTGCCTCTTGCAGCCCCATTAGCAGCTTCGATTTGACAGCTGCTTCCGACAAGCTCAGGTTAGGATCCCTCTCTGTGATGTAGAATAGCTGACAAATGCTTATATTAAAATCTCTAGATGTCATAAGAGGAGGCAGTCCCACCTACGCTATAAATGTTTTTCATCAAGTAAGTTATTTCAAACGGTATGTTTTAATTCCGTACATATACACAGGTCAATTTCAAATGGTTATAGAAATTTTCTGATAATGGGCTTACATTAATTAATTAATTTTCTATTTTATATAATCAATGGATATTCCAATATATTTTAAATAAAAAGTGATGATCTTATTAAGGTTTTTTAATTATTTATTGAGAAGAAAGAAAGTGAAAAGTGTGTTTAATCGAAGTCGTCATATATGGTTGACAGATTAGAACCTTATAAAAGGGTATGTTATTTTTAAAATTGCTAAACGAAATATGTCATAGAGAGGAAGATTTCCTCTCTTTAACCTGATGCTTTTTCATCAAGTAAGTTATGGTTCAAACGGTATGTTTTAATTCATACATATAAGTTTTGGTGTTTTACAATCATATTGGATCTAATTATTCTTGATTAATTAGTTATTTATGTAGAGAAACCTTAGGGTTTTTATTGATTACATGTTTTTTTTATGAACAAAGAAATTTCCTCTCTTTAACCTAATGTTGTCGTTATTTTCTCATGTGAACTCTTTCATCGATTGATTCGAAACCTTAGGGTTTTTATTCTACATGTCGAGATCTTTCCAACCATATATAATTTGTATATTTTCGTTGAGAATTGAGAGAGAATTTCGAATTTGAAATTCTAGGGTTTGTACCTTGAAAAGTTCTAAATTTTTTTTAAAAAATTCTGTGCAATTGAATGAAGTATGTTATAAATTATCGCATGGGTATTGTAATATATATATTTTAGAATTTTTCTGGATGCATTTAGGTGAGTTTTTGAGCTTAAACTTGAGAAAACCTATGCTTTGTAGAGGGAGTATCTCCATGCCTAAAGAGAACACTATCGAGATTAAATTATGGGTGAGAAGTGACTCCATTCGAATATGTGAATTACCTATGTTGGGGTCCAGTAGTCTTCTAGAACTTGATTTTCTCTGTTTAATGGTTATTATAGATTTACTCCAGTTACCAAGTTCTTGCCACCTATTAAGATAATGGACTTGCTAATGTGCTTGGATTGAAAAATAAAGGGTGGAATTAGGTGCTCCTACTTGTTTATCATAAATCGGAGTTTCATTTGTGGATCCATCCTTGAAAGCTTAATTTGAAAGTTCAAGGTTATGGAATTTTTCTCTTTGTTGTTAAATCTGTGATGTCATTATCCCTCGGCACCTTGTGTTTTAAGCGAGCAGATGTGCTCGTGGGTAAATCAATTAGTCCTGGCATGTTTGAGGAGTGGGGAAGTCTGCTTCTCTCTCTTTGTGGTTATTGTCTAGTTGATTTTTTTTTTTTTATTAACATTAATGACGGAATGTTTTTGGTGTATCAAGCATATATGTGATGAAATCCTCAAGTTTTGGATTGAGGTAATTATATTCGGATGAGGATTTTGTGCTTGTTTCTTATTCTTTCGGTACATGTTTGCGTAGATTGTACTTAGAATGGTGCATGGGGTGTGTTTAGTCTCCTTAGAGACCCGTTTTGTTTCAAATTTTTTTTAATATGCCTAATTTTTAATTTATTATTTTTTGGTATGGTAAATTTTAATTTTGGCATATTTAAATATTTATTTGGAATTATTTATTGTTATCCATATTTAATTCCATGAAAAATAATTTTGCGCCTATTTTTCCAATTTTTAATTTATGGAAATTTATTATAGGGTATGAGGGATAAGATGACAATATTCACTTTCCCTAATTTAGTATAGATTATCTATACTTTCTTGCTTGAGTTTAACTAAATAATCTTATATGCTTAATTATAGAAATAGGCACATAAAATTGTGGCAAAAATTGTTGATTGATAAATGCAATATGATCTTGGGAAGCACATGTCGTAAGGTGCTTCATATTGTTTGATGAATTTTTGGGCATTGATTAAATGGAATATTTTTACAAATTATTAAAGTTCCTTATTGATAAAAATTAGTATGTACAATTACCCGCCCAAAGGGGTTATTGTGTATATTAATTTGAAAATTGCATGAAGATATATTCCAAAATTAAAAGATGGGGATGTATGACTCAAAAAGATTTATCTGCCCAAATGGGATAAATTTTTTAAAGTTATATGTAATTCCCTTCTATATTAATATATTAGAGATAATAGATGGGATGTGTGACTCAAAACGTTTATCTATCCAAAGGGGATAAATTTTGAGAGTTATATGTGATTTCCCTTTGTGTCAAGATAATGGGGATGCATAATTTAAATGATTTGTCTGCCCAAAGGGGATGAATCCTTAAAGATTATATGTAATTCTCCTTATCTATCTCTATATATTGATATCATGGAGATGTATAATTTAAATGATTTATCTCCGCCCAAAGGGGATGGATCATTGACAATTATATGTAATTCTCTTTTTTAATCTAAGAAGAATTATGATGCACTTTAAATCGAAGAGGATTGCAAGATCTTCGAAACTACAAATGGGTTATGCCAATTTGGGCAATGTATGATCTCCAAATTCACACGTTTTCCTTGATTTTTGAGATGCCAAAGATTTCAAACATTTTTTTTAAAATTTCAAGACATGTTTTGAAGACTTTCCCCCTTATTAATATTTTTCCTTAATTCTATTATTTTATTTGAATTATTCGAAGAGCTCCTTATAAATAGTTGCTTAAGATAATGTAATCAGTGCTTCATTATTTAGAATAAATATTATCATTTGGAATCTTTTTCCAAAAATATCTTCCTTTGTGTCATTTGGAATCAGAAGTCTCTCTTATAACAATGACTAATAACATCATTGACAATCTCCTCGTAGCTAAGAGCCATGAAAACGGGGGTTTCAAGACTTACTTGTTGCCATCTAACATTTGTCCACCAACCCATTACTTGGTAATCTTTTGATCGAATGTGCTCAGGTCACTCGAGTCCTAGAGGTAGCTATAGAACGTGGGGCAAATCCCTAATAGAGATGGTAAGCCTCTATCGAGGACTTCAAAGAAGAAGAAGAAGAAGAAGAGGAGGAGGAGTTCCCGGACATGCCTATTTATGAAGGCCATTGGAACGGGGGATACCGATGAGACCTCGAGCAATATCAATTGAAGGTTGACCTCCCAACCTTCAATGGCAAATTGAATATCAAAGACTTTTTGGACTAGCTCTTGGAAGATGAGAAATAATTTGATGCCACAGAGAATACCACCAAGTAAAACTATTGGCATAGAAGTTGAAGGGTAGTGCCTCAACTTGGGGGGAACAAACAAAACTGACTGGATGCCAACAAAGAAAAGCTCCCATCCCAACGGGGAATCGGATGAAGTAACTATTGAAGGTTCGATTCCTCCCAAGTGATTATGAACAATTATAGTTTCAACAATTCCAAAATTATTAGCAACTGAGCCGATCAGTCTAAGCCTACACAAAGCAGTTCCTCCAACTCTTCACCTACAACAACCTGCCTGAGTTAAAGGAACAATAGACCACTAGGTACATTAATGGTTTGCGACTCAACATTCAAGATCATGTTTCACTACCCCGTTTGTTCTCTATTGAGGATGCCCAAGAAATGGCCCAAAAGGTCAAGATGCATCTTGAGAGAACTAGCCCCACTAATCGGGCTAATAGTTATTTTGCTCATTTGGAAGGGTGAGACAACCAAATGTTCCAGAATCCCCCAACTAGCAAACAGCCATTTGCTAACTTTACATGTGCGAATTAAATAATGAGATGTCTTTTAAATAGGGAAACACCATTAATTTTAGCAAAACCCAGGTTCAATGGAGCAAAAATCACAATGGATGGATGTTCCAGTGGGTTCCTCTGCTTTTTAAGATTTGGGTATTGAAAATTTGCACCGAAATTGATTAATCTCCCACAATATGTTTTGGTTGTTCAGAATTGGCTTAGGAAAGTTTAATAAAAAACAAGTACGATTTGATGTTTAACCACGCTCAAAGAGCACCATCAAAAGTGCTCCCGGCCACACATCTCACTCAAATGTCCTCCAGCACATGCGCATCTTTATTATGAACAATTACAAAGCATATTCAAATGAAATAAAATAGCAAAACATTCCAAACGTGCTGAAGATCACATCTGGTAGAACACAAAATAGCAAAGCATTCGTCATTATATGTATCCAATGTTTTACTTATCTCTATTTCTGCTCTCTGTCCATGCTTCTCAACGATTGTTCACTGTTGTTTTAATGTCAAAAAATGTGAAATTATCAAGTATCTCAAAGCAAAGCCAAATTAAAACCACAACACTAATTAGCTAAGAGAATACACAACTAGCAATCAGAAATCTCAATCCAATAAAATTAACTTGTTAGATGCCGATTAAACAAACACAGATCCACAAGTTGAACATTATCCAATAAATATAAGTCGGTTCCTACAAACCCAAACAAAATTTCTATAAAGCATTGCTCAGCACGTGCAATAGACTCTAAATTTGACATTACTAAAGCCAATGTCCTCCTCTGTCAATTTTCAAGCTCATTGGAATATAATAGTGAAATAGGAGTAAAACACTAACATCGGCTCAAGGTGTGCAGACAGCAAATCGGAGCCATTGATGGGGATTTGGGAGGCAATGGTGGACGTGACAGCATGGTTGGGAGTGAATGTTAGGATTAGACGTACAAAAATAATGAAACAGAGAGTAAAGGCAAAAAAGAAAAATCGAGACATAAATTTATCCTAGTTCACCTTTAAATTAAAGTTACATCCAATAGAATATTTCACTATAATTGTCACTCACACCTCACTAATGCAACTCTCAATTACCAAAAGAAGAATTTTTATATAGGCAGCATAAGAAATCCCTAAGGATCAAGAAAGCCATAGGCCACTCAGTAGTGGCCCAAACTACCGATAAAATATGGGCCAAATTATAAAAGCCATTTGGCAATGGGGAAGATGAACCCTATCCCAACAATGAAGGGAAATACATATAGTAGTAATGGGAACAAAGGGATTGGTGAGCTCACCGAACCCAAACCTTGGATTAGAGGCACAAAGGGGTGTTGAAGAGGGACGGGGTGAGAGAGAGAGAGGGAGAGAGAGGGGGGTGGGAGTGGAGAATTTCGCGAAAGATGGGAAAAACCCTAACCTAAGCTGGTCGGATGCAGACAACGAATCAAAGCTGCCAATGGGGCTCTAGGAAGCGACAGCGAAGGCGGTGGCGCAGTCAAGATTCAAGGCACAAAAGGGTCGTGAAGAGGGACATAGAGACAGAGCAGAGGAGAGGAGGGAGGGGGAGAGCAGAGCTTGGCGCCTTTTGGTCAAGAAGACGCAGAGAGAGAGAGAGAGAGAAAGAAGTGGGACAGATTTTCTCAATAAATGGTGGATAAACTGGGAAGAAACAGAAAGAGTGAGGGACTTTCAAAATTTCTAACAATGAGACCATCTAGCCACATGCCATACAATGAGTGGACTATCTTATTGCTCGGCAAAAGGATATTAAAAGTGCGAAAAATTTTGTACGACACTCATTTTAGTGTCCAAAGTTTTTCCTAACTTACTTAACTGTCAAATTGGAGAAAAATGGTCAATTAAATGCCTTTGATGAGTAATTCCCAACCAATATGATTATGTGGCTATTATAATTAAAATTTTAAAATGAGTTGACATATTTCTTTTAAAAGATCTAGTCCATGTGGATGCGTAAAATGGCTTTGCTCAATCTAATGTGGCTAAGTAGTGTAAAACGACATCACTCAAGACTCTCTATCCATCCAATCTATAAAAGACATCATGCTGGGGTTGTCAAAATAGGGCTTGGAGGTTCATTGAGGTTTAACGTGTGACATTCTGAAATTTGAGCCATTTAAGGGATGTATGAATGTGAATTTTATCAATGTATTGTTGGTTAATCTCACTCGGAATTGATCACTCTCGAGACACTAAGCTTGAAGGGAAAGGCTAATGAGGATAAAACTCGTACGACTAAAGAACTTAACCTAGGAAAAACAACTCGACTATGAGACTTACGTAAGGACGATCTTGTGGATACACAGGCCGATTTTAGGGATGACTAGAAGTCAATTTGCGGATGGAGTATAATGGGACGACGGGTGAAGCTATTTACTATTATCGAGACCGCGAATGACCCTATGTTAATTCTCGGTAACCGTGTACTTTGAAATAAGAATCTATCCTCCCCAATTTCATGTTAGTTAATGACGTCCATGTGTCGAGAAATCTTGAACGTGTAGAGTATGGCAATGGCCAGGTGAGATCGCCTATGACGCGACTCGTATGTGATTAATGAAATGCATCACTTGATGGCCATATGCATTGCTTGTATTGTGTTGGAGCTTACTGTGCAAGGTATGGCATACCGGGTAAAGTTTCATACGAACCGATTATTTGATTGCTTGTTGACCCTAGGTATGTGAGCTGGTCGTGTACTGGCTGTAGTATATGTGATTGTTGTTAGTCTGCTTGAGGGGTGATTCTGGAGAGATACCCTAAGTTGAGTTGGTATTCTAACTGAGGTTTAGAGTGAGGACTCGCTGAGATTTTATCTCACTGGTTATTGTATAACCATTTTCAAGCCCTTAGAATGGCGCATCCATCGATGCGATTCGAGATCCCTAAGGACTGGGAGACCGTCGTGACGCACCATCGCTTCCTGGGTCGGGTGCAGTTGTATGAGAAGTACGTCTCCATCATCTGGGTGGATGAGGGACCGGGGCAATGGATTCTCCATCGGTTCCGAGCATGGTACATTCGGGAGGACGATCTTTTAATCAGTTCTCTGCATGGTTTTGATGGGCTGCCTAGTAGGGGCTCCAAAGACGCCGACTAGGATCCCATGGAGTTGGACCCTCCTGACAGCGCTGTGGAGAATCTTGACCCCACTCCACTGGTGATCGACCCAAACGCCTCCAACTACAACCGGACGGAATCTGAGTCCGATGGGTCTCTGTGATGGTTGTGCCAAACCTAATGGTTCTTTTTGTAAAGGTGAATTAGCTTAGCCTCAACCTCCTTTTGGTTTGGCTTAGAGGAAGGAACTGACCCTTTGATAGGCTTGTATATCGGAAACGTTCTTTCGTTGGCTAATCCAGTAAGTAAATAAATAAGTAGTTTGATGTTGTTCTACTGTTCATCCCTCTATCCCTATTTGATTGATTGATTGTCTGATTGACTGGGGGATGGTTCGTCTTCTGCTTACGTATAATGAAAGAATAAAATGAATGGTCGACGACGCATCCTAGGACGTCGCATTCAGTTGGCCAAGGGAAGGGATTATTGCCTACTCGGGGTTCGGGGCATGACATCCCCATCGGTTTTAGTATTAGAGCCCGGTTAAGACCTGGAGTGATAATGTGCGAGGAGTCTTGGGATAGTGAGATAGGGATGCCATTTATTTTATGTGTTTGTGACTGCTTTTGACTTGGCTGTTTGGGATTCGGGGATTTTATTACATTTAAAAAAATTATGTTGGGAAAGCAGGCTTGGAAGATAGTTTAAAAGCCCATAGCTCTATGGGGTCAAATTTTGAAAGGTTTATATTTTCTTTCTTGCGACTTCAAGCTTGCATGGAAAGATAGCCAACCAACATGGGGTTGATAGGGATTATTTACTAGGGGTGTGCAAAAGAACCGGGATCCGCTCGGACCGCCCGGAACCGGACCGGACCGGTTCGGAACCGGTGGTTCCTAAAGGGACCGGTCCGGTTCCGGTTGCCCAATAAATTGGAATCGGTGGAGTACCGGTCCGGCTCGGTTCCGGTTCCATGGGCGGATCCGTCCGCCCGCCCACCCGGACCGGACCGGTATTATAATAATAATATATATTAGTTTTTATTATAATTTTTTTTTTTTTTGGTTGAAAAAAATTAAAATTTTGAAGCCCCATGTTTAGAATTCTTATTATTCTATTTGGAGCCCTAATTTCCTATTTGCCAAATAGCCCTTGCAATTCTTATTGTCGAAGTCTTGAAGAGCACAACAAAAGTCAAAAAATCGGTTCATTAATGCATATTAAGTAGGCGTAATCGCTTATGAGACCAGGCCCATGGATCCACTCGGGACCGGGCCGGGCCGTGGTCCGGTTCGGGTGATCCATGGAACCAACAGTGGTTCCGGATCCAAATTTTTGAACCGGTCCCTAGCGGGCGTTCGGTTCTAGGGTGAGAACCGCCCACCCGGACCATGCACACCCCTATTATTTACGGGGCGAGAAGCGATACAGCCTTGGATTGTGTGGGTCGTTGAAAAATGAGGAGAGCATAAAAATAACAGAGGATAGGTAGCTCAAAAGGAGACTGATTGGAGGGCCTACCAATAGAGGAGAGCCTTACATAGTTGCTGAACTAATTGGACAAGGGGGCGGTTAAATGGACTGAGCAGATTCTACAGCATATGCTTGATGAAGGGACTATCAATGAAATTCTTGCGGTCCCAGATTTGGAGTTGGACCACACCAGTTTGTCTTCTATAAGAAAGAGAGAAACTTGGAAAATCAAAATGTCAATACAGCTTCATCCTCTTTTCGAGCATCATGAGCTCTTCGGACCAGAGTATGGCACAACTCAATGCTGCCCAAAATCAGGTTCTTTCTTTGAAATATTTGTCAAAATGCACCCTCTACTTAGGAAAATCTGTTTAAGTACTTGATCCTTTTTGCAATTTACGCCATCAGCAACCCGAGACCATTGAGCACGTCCTTCTACCCTGCTCCGAGGCGAAGAACATCTGGTTTAACCCAGCCTTGACCATCAACATATCAAATCTTGGAATGTCAAGAATTGGGGAATGGCTAGTCGATTTTAAGCATACCCCGGTTTCTTCTGTACTTCTCTCAGTGATTCTATGGCATATCTGGAAGGTGCGAAACAATTGCGCATTGAGAGCGCATCTTGCGATGGGAATCAACAGCAAAGGAAAAAAGTGGAGCGTCAGACCAGTTCATCGTTCATCTGCTAGAGCAGCAACCCTGAATGCCTCGGTTTTGTGTTTCGGGTCCTCTACCTCTAGCTTAAATCTCTATCTTCTTTGGGAAATCATGGAGAAACGGGGTAACTTAGCGAAGGCAACAAATTTGTATATACAAACACATGAAAAAGTAATTTCTTGACCTTCGTATTGAATTGACACCTCCTCAACTCAAAATCTGCATTTTACTCACAAAAACCAAACGTAAAAGCCATAAAATCCAAAAGAAAGCTCCCAGATTCGCCAAAGGTCGAGACAAACAGTCGCAATTAACATGCTCATATGAACTCACTTGTTAAGCAAATCGCACAAACAACTATGATGGACAACTACGTGCTTCATCACATTGGCAGTTGACGACTACTTGAACACGAGTGTCTGCAATTTACTTTATTTCGTACTGAATTAGGAACCGAAGGGACATGGTTTCCCGAGGCACCATAGATAGATCCCTTCAAACGTTTGAGGACTGAAACTGAAATTGTCCCACACTAAACTTTGGTTCACACGTGCAATGTCAGTCTGTATGCTTTACTCCTCCATGTTAGGATTGTGCTACTGTTGTTCCATCGCTTTCAACTTTTCCTCTTTTTTCGGCCGGCTCCAGGTGTCGCCTTTTAGAAAGGCCCCGCCTGGAAACCCTAGAGTTGTGGTCGACCTTCCCACCTCCGATGTCCCAAAAGATGCATGTGAACGAGCAGGAACGAGTCTTGCGCGGACCTTGGATCCTTCCCATGATGTGAACGGGCGACGACGCCATGCATGAGTGCATGTGGACTTATAATGGTAGACCCATCATTGGAAATAGAGTGGCAAAGTGAGGACTTGCCTTTTCGAAAGCAAAAGGAAAGAGGCTTGAAACTCGGGAAGTCAGAGTTTTCGTCTGAATCTCTCGATAGGCAGGACAAAGCACCTCCCCCAACACAGTTCCAGTTGGACTTCCCAACCCCGTTTTCTTACGTGTGTGGAATGTTGCCTACTTGCTTTCTATTGACTTCTTGTTGCGACCCAAATATGAAATCGGTATGCAAACACAGGAAAAATTAATGATTCGGTCCTAAAGTTAATGCGCTCATGCCAACTTAGCTCTGGAATTTCTAATTTTACCGAAACTTCTAGACCTTTGCTCGATATATCTATATAATCCTTCCAGCCACTTGTCATTGGAAAACGTTGACATAGTATTCCAGGTGAGATGTCATTTCGAGTAAAGTTGTCCTTGTCGGCGTACTATATAGGATGATTGGTAATGAATGGACACCGCATTAGTAATATTTTGGCAACAATGAATAAAAGCTACACTTACATTTGGTTTCCAATGGTATGATGCACCAGTACAGAAAAGGGTCTTCCCAACAAGGGGTAAGTGTGAAGTTGCAGAGATTATTTGTTATTGATTGTATGTGCACCGGCCAATTCCCATAGTACTTTTAGGCCAATAGAATTAGCAATTTTCAAGAGATTGGGAAATTTAATTTGTATATTTCATGAAAGACCTGCGCTTTTGACGTAAGCGTGGTCTTGGGGGAAGATTATTCACAACCGCTGAGCAATCAGTTAAGTTCTCACGGGATTTACTTTCAAAGGGTCCCGACGATATTGGTCTTCCTTTCTAATAGACAATTAACATCAAATTGGTGCAACAGGAGCAATGGCTTCCCGCCTCTTCACTGCTACCACCACAGTAATAAGGTGCTTTTGTCACTTCCGCAATGAGTATTTAGCACGTTGATAATTATTGATTTCCTGAAATAGAGAGGTGAGACAGTAAAATTTTCAATTATGCCTACTCATTTGGAGAAAAAACAATCAGTAGGAGGCTCTTTCACGTGGAGTGAAATAATAGCGCGATTGATCTTGTCTCAACACTCAATAATTCCTATTGTCATTTCACATTTCCAAATACTAACATGCAGAAAACCTAACATGTCCCTAATTAGATAAAACCTTGGTGGCCGACCCGAATTATCACATGACGGTTGGTGGTGTTCCATCTCTATGAGGAAGTTTTAGTGTCTGAACTCGACCCTCGGTGGCGGACCCACCCGAGGGAACGATATATAAGTCCAATTTTTTTCATTTCATGATTAAGTGATTTGTTCGAGGAAAAAAGGTCACATATTCTAATATTGGTAAGATTTCTGCATTGGTCCGATGCGGTTGGTAAGCACGATGGTGTGAAACCATCTATTGATCATAGGCAACCCGCCGCACGGGCATATCGATTGGTTCTCGTTAATGATTGTCTTTAAGGGGCAATGATGATGACCAATGATGTCTTCTGAAGATATAGAATCACCACTCTTTCACATGTCTCTACCAAGAATAAGCAATGCAATGATTTCAACCTTAAACATTCTGTGCAATGGCATTCTTTGAAAGCTTGTTTCTCCTATTAAAAAAAAAGAGAAGTGTATTGAAAATCTTAAAATTTATTATAAAATTGTAATTAAATCTTGAAATTATTAAAAAATACAACTAAATCTTAAAATCTATCAAATTGGCACAATTAAGTATTTCCATTAATTTCGTTCAATTTATTAAATGGAAAATGCTGACATGATTTTTTATAAATAATTTTTAATTTATAGGTAGTGAATAAATAGTAATTCAAAATGGTCATCAAGACAATTGTCCTGTCATCGCATTAGAATCTGCGCACTTGCACACGCGGTGGAGTAATTTTTTTTTCCAATTTTAAAGTTGACTTCTTTTTGAATTTCAAGAATAAATAACAAGTGGGAAATATGTTTTTAAATTATATATGTACTTTTTTCAATAAAAGGGGTAAGACCAGCGCAACTACAAGGATCGCGAACCTTCACAGAATATCCAGCTTAAGTCGTAGGTACTCAATCTCATCATAGGTGTTTGAATCTATCACTATAATCCCATTGGCACGTCAGAATTCAGAAAGTCTCTTCACATGAGATAACGAATACGCAAGGTGCAAACAAACCAAAAGTAATAAACTAATTTATTTATTTTATCAGGAATATTATCAATTTAATCATGAGCCTATTGTACGAATTTCAACGTAATTCTAAATCTTTCGGTTATTTTAATATAGTAGTAAAATTCCAATATAATCATTTCAGTTAATTGTCACTTGAAATTGCTAACATTACCGTTTAGTTATTGTCGACTGTCTCACATGTCATGGTCGATGATCTAATGTGGACAAATTTATTCAAAATGACACCATTTTAAGTAATTTTATTTTTCATTTTATTGTTCATCGTCTTCTTCGTTTAAGCCAATTGTTGATTAGTTTTCAAATCAAAAGCTCTCTTGCCATCGACCCCTCGGTCATTAGGGATAACTACTAGAAAGGTCTTAAACTTATTGTACATATATCAATTTAGTAATAAACTCTTTAATTTAGCTAATTTAATCTTAAAAATTTTGACAATTTGTCAATATAGTCATTCAAGGAGATTTTGCCTCACAATCATTTAAATGAACTCCAATTCTCTTATGTGACATGGCCAACACTGATAAGGACAATTTTTGCCTTTTCTTTTCAAAGTATTCTGAATTTTTCTATAAATTTTTTTATATCTCTTTTCCTTTTCTTTTCATTTTTTCAAGTCTGCAAGAAAAAAATGCAAATTTAGAAAAATGCAAAAATTATCTACATCAATGTTGACTATGTTATGTAGGATGTAAGGATTATATTAGCAAATCATCAAAAGATTTACAACCAAATTGAAAAGTTAATAATTGAATTGACTATCGTATGATAGGTTAAGTGATTTTTTGGTAATTTTCCTTGCTCATCATGACATCACGCACATTGTCCAGTACTCGTCTACTAGATCATTGCAGCCACTACCTCCCTAGGTCGCTCTGTGACATGCTTAGTGACTTGAGACTCATTTTCGCTAGTGTCTGAATCATCTCTAATATAGTGAAGTTGAGCTTAGTCTGGAGGTGTAGATAGCAATGGATTTGGCAAAACTAGCAGTGAAGGAACAAATTGGAGGGAGATGAAGAGATCGGGTTCGAAGAGCTCATGTGGTAAAATCTAGATACCAAGAGAGATTCAAAGAAATGACATACATATTAAGATATATCCATGAAGTATCGAAACTTTGGAGAACATAACCAAACAACGGTTCGATGAACACGGATAAAATTCCAGAAACGATAAGACCATCCCAAACGGTACAGAAAAGTCCACCAGAGACAACCCTTAGAAGTGAACCAAGAAGAGGTTGCTTCTCCAAGACTTGTAGATTCAAGAACCTCATAAAGGAGAACTGTGGAACATGGACAAATTGAATTACTTGTCAATGGGGAAGAAGATGCATAGTCCTCGAGGGAAATGTCTATATAATTAGGATGCGATCCAAATAAAGGACATACATATTAAGATATATCCATGAAGTATCGAAACTTTGGAGAACATAACCAAACAACAGTTCGATGAACACAGATGAAATTCCGGAAACAATAAGAGGATCCCAAATGGTGTCTAAGAATGTCTTGTTTTAGTGCTAGGGAATTAAGTTAAGCACCTGTATTGTCTTAACTTTGAAGTTTCCTAAAAGCCATCCCCAATCCTTTTTGGTCAGCTTTCAATTCCATAAACAATTCGACGGAAAAAAGAAATCCATAAACTGGAATTTTGGGTTGCTTTGGACGGAATATTCTCTCAACTGCTGTTAGGCCAGATTTTATCCCAAATTCAAACGCTCATAATTTTTTTATGAGATGATTGCAAGTGTGTGGTGGTTTTTCTTCAATGGAATTTGGCCTTTTTCTTTCAAATCACTTTGTTCCTTTCTGCCCAAATTCGAATCGCTTTAGTTAACCTACTTTTGAAAAAGTCCTCGTGGACCGCAGCCAGTTCACCAAGACTGGCAATACAAGATTGACACTAAGAAAAAAGTCCAAAAAGAAAAAGAAAAAAATTATAAAGAAATAAGGAATCAATGCGTGATGATTGCCCGTACAGCCCAAAGAGACGATTAATTTAGAAAAGGGGGTCGTGAAAATTATATAAAGAAAGTGACCGAAAGCCAAAAGCGACGCTCTAAAAAAAGTGCAACAAATCTTTTAATTACAATAAAGGTATTTTATTTTATTTTATTTTATTTTATTTCTGCAATTTGCACACACACACAAACACAAGCGCCCCGAACCCACCATAGGTATTCTCAAACTTTTTTAATGCGACAGATGCTTTTGGCAACCATATAGAAAAAGACAAGCCACGCCCATCCCGAAACCCTAATCGAGAGCCCTATCATTTTATATTGTACTTTGCCCCCAAACATCTCTTTTCCCAATTTATTCGTTTTCCTCGTTCCATTGTCCGTTTTCGAATAACGAGGTGTCATCCACATCCGCAGGATAGATCGTCTACTACGCTTATCTTTTGTGCTGCGTATCACTTGATATTTCAAGAAACGTAGATCAACCCAATAATTCGAATTCGAATTCGAATGATAGGAGAGACCATGTTAATATAAAAAGTAAATAATATTTACAAATGATGTATATAATTTGACGAATAGAAGGCCACATAAATAAATAAAAATAGGTCAGAGTCTGGTTTCAATACTGTGCTTGAATCATTTATCTAAAAAGCTTAAATTTGTAGGTGGAATGACCAAAATGCATATAAAAAAGTCATCTCGTATATAAGTGATGTTGGATATTCTCTATTGGTTTAAGGGGAAAAAAAAAATATCCCTATAAATTTACTAGGATGATTTTATTTCGTAGAAAATAAATGATTTAGAAAATATTTTTTTTAAATCAATTATTTGTATCATTTACAAAAATGAAAAAAACCAAAACATTTGCATCATATACAAAATTTTGTTGATATGGATTTTTGTTGATAATAAAAAATTCATTGATTAATTATCTTAAACGATACAAGTGATTATTTTTAAAAATATATTTTTTGCAAAACAAACGCACTATAAATTTGTATTGATTTTGCCACCTCCCATAATATCAGTAATTTTTACCCATGCACGGGAGGGGACCAACACCAAAGGTGATGTTTCTCTATACAAATATTATCTTTTTTCAGGAATATAATTTTCCGAATATTATCTGGATTGGTACACATCCTAAAAGAATCTTTTCTAAGTTTGTCCGGGACACCAAAAAAAATAATAAAATCTACATTTTTCCATAGAAATTTAAAAATAACAAGACATTAAATTTAAAAATGATCAAAAGGCTTATGTAATTATACGTTTTAATATCTATTTTTTTTAGAAAGATTTCATATGATCCACTGATAAAAAGTGAAAAAAAATACTCATTTGTTTAAAATGAGATAATATCCGAGTATGTAATGAGTAAAAAAGAAGAAGAAAAGAAAACAACATTTCTTGGCCCAGGTGGTGAGGAGCCTAGGTTCCCTTAAGCAAGATCTCAAGTTCAAGTCTTGTGTATGGAGCAGACGAGGTTAGGAGAGTCGATCCATTGTGGGTCTGATAGTGTTCGCTTCCGAATTAGTTGAGATTATCTGGATACTGAACACAAAAAAAAAAGCAATAGTTAACGGATAGCATTGGAAAACAAATACAATTTGCCATTTAAAGCTTTTTCTGTCCCATTTCAAAAAAAAAAAAAATCGCCGTTGAAACTGATTTGGATCCATACAGTCTGCTGCAAAGACACAATGATGCAAAAGAAAATATTTAAATAAGGTAAGATAAGATGCAAAGGAAATAATAAGGGACTTCACAAATGGTGCGTGGTAGCTTAGCAACAAAGAGTTTATTCTATCAATAATGAAATCACTGCTCTTAATTGTGTCATAATCGAATTTCTGATCAACTTGTACTGGAGCATTTGTTACCTCTAAGGTCCAATGTGCTTGTAAAAATCGAGTAATGACTCAAATCAAACTTCTAAAAAATACATACAAAAACTCATTAGAATATTTAGGCAAGCTACTCATCGCATATCTTATTTATATAAATAAAAAAGAAAAGAATGTAATGTCGTAGGTCCCTCTACTTGTGTCTGAAAGGCAAAATCATCCCTCTATTTTTTATTTTCGAGAGAGTCCCTTTATATTTTAAAGGGTCATTAATTGTCCTCGACTCATTCTAATAATGGAATTAGCTGATGTATCATTGAGTCCATTAAGAATTTGCTCAACTTAAACTGAAAAAAAGACTGAATTTCACGAACCCTACTCACTCACGACCACCATGGCCGCAGCCAAGAGCTCAAGCTTGAGTTGGCCACGATGGTCATGAGCACAAGATTTGGGAAGAGAGGGAAGCAGCCTAGAGCTCGAGCATCCATGTACCGCAAGCATGAGATTTGGTGAGCTCCAATTCTCGCAGCCATGGCGAAACCCTAGGAGAGAGAAAAATGAGCGGTACCACAAAGAAGGTGATACAGACGCGGCGGTCGTGGCAAAGCTCCGGTTCTCCGGTGAGGCTCGGAATGGGTTAGGCAATTTCCTGTCCGCGCCGTATTCAATTTGCTTTTCAATTCGAAGCCAAAAAATCAATCAAATCACTCGCACGTCTTCCCTTATCCACAGCTTCCTTCAAGATTGCACATCATCTTGCTGTGATCTCCCTTCTTTTTGGCCGACAAGCGTCTCCTCTGAAGTGCCTAAACCTCGCATATTTTCTTTGCGATGTCGAAATCTTCTTCTTTTATTGTAATTTGTGTTCGGTGGATCATCTCTCTCTCTCTCTCTAATTTTTTAGAAAGAATTTTTACATTGATGTGAGTAGACTTGTGACATGTGTGCTCCAATTCTTTGATTAGCCAACTTAGCACTCTAATAGCCAATCACGTTGGTCGGCAATAGCCAATCAAGTATTCAAACAGCCAGATTTAATTGATGGACTAATGCTGGGCATTTCAAAAAGGTGACGTGATAATTTTTGAATTATAAGAAAAATCGGGCTCAATTTCCTTAAAAAAGCACCAGCCGACTAAAGCACAAACTCTAACTCGGGTACTAATTTTGGCTAGAACCATTTTTTATTTATCATAAAATAGCATCTGCTTCAACTTGAGCCCTAATTCGAGTCCAAACTTCTTCTTTTTTGTCTCATAAAAAAGGCACAAACTTTCGTTCGGTATTCAAATTTGACCCCTATCAAGTTTTTCCCGAGTACACATGGAATAATAACCTATTGAATCTAAAATATCATCATCATTGGACGAAAATCTTGATGGGGAAGCATCAACCGAAAAGCTTGTGCCTTTTTATGAGACAAAATAAAATCACGATGCGATTGAGACCCAACTTAAAATTGATGTTCATTTACAAGAAAAAAAAAAGTTTGCGCCAGAATTGGAACCCTTGGTGCTCTTTAAGAAAATTAGCAAAAATGTAGAAGGAAAATTTAAAATTTTAATCTAACCAAATTATTATTTTTTGGTTTAATACAATAAAAGATCCTAAAGGTATATCCGTGATAAATTTACCTAAAATTAATTTTTTGACTACTAAAAACCTTAAATAGGTACGCTTGTGACAAATTTACCCTCAATTAATTTTCGATAAGTTGGATGACACTCCTTTGTCTATTACAAGTGTACTAATTTATGTTTTTTTGTGATATTAATAAAATTTAACGGAAATTAATGGAGAGTAAATTTGTTATAAACGTACAAAGTTTTGGATTTTTGATAGGCAAAAAATTAGTTCGAAGTAAAGTTATAGTTTATGATTTTTTGTAATATTAATCTTTTTTTTATTTTTGAAATTTTAATTAAGGATAGATATATTAAGGAAAAATGACACAAATAGTCATTGAACTTTGGTCTAATATGCAATTTGGCTTATGAACTTTCAATTTATTTAATTTAGTCATTAAATTTTAGCCCGATGTGCAATTTTGTCTCGAATTTTAGCTCAATATGCAATATGATCCCTGAATTTTTAATTTGTTTAATGTAGTCTTGAACTTTTGATATATATTTAATATTATTTTTAAATTGTATGAAAATATTCAATATAATCAATTTTCATTAATTCATGACCAGAGATTTTATTGAATATTTTCATATAGTTTATGAACTATATTGAATAAATTAAAAGTTAAGAGATTATATTTCACAATGAGCCAAAGTTCAACGATCAAATTGAACAAATTAAAAATTTAAAAATCAAATTACGTAAATAATTAAAGTTTAGAGGTTATTTGTGTTATTATTTTAAAAATTAAGCTCAGAAAATAAAAAGAAGGGGAGGGGGGACTCATCATCATTGCATGGAAGGGATTCGCAACAGTGTCAGAGAGAGAGAGAAGGAGAGAGAGGTGGGAAGGCCCGGATCCACCCATCACACGAACGCAAACCGCGTCTTTCCTAAGCACACACGATTCGTTCGTGCGTCCGTCGTGTCCGTGACTTCGCCCCCCTCCCGGACTCCACCGAAAAGCACGTTAACGCCGCATTCGTTCGCACGTCGCTATATAAAGAGAAGCCAGCAGAGAGTCCAACATCGCGCGGCCTCCCTCCCTCTCTCTCTCTCTCTCTCTCTCTGTCTCTCTGCAGTCGTCATCCTCGTCTTCTCCCCACTAGGTTTTTCTCTCGCGAACCTCCAAAGGGTTTTAGTGAAACCGCGAGAGATAGAGAGAGAGAGAGTCGCCGGAAGCCCCCCGATATCTCGTATGGCCGAAGAGGGTGTCGTGGGTTGCGCCGATTTGCCCGTGAAGAGGCCGAGAGAAGACGAGGAGAACGGGGTGCCCCCGCCCGCCGCCGTGACCATGGAGGTCGAAGCGGTGGCGGCGGCGGAGGCGGAGGCGGAGGCGGAGGCGGAGGAGGATAATAGCAAAAGTGCCGCCATGCCCTCCGTCATTCCCGGGTGGTTCTCTGAGATCAGCCCAATGTGGCCCGGTCGGTGCTTTTCTTGACCCTTTTCTTCTTTTTGCCGTTGTTGTTGTGCTTTGGAGTTGAGCAATCATGGGCAGCCCGCCCTTTTCTTCTTCTCTGCCTCCTCCCTTCTTTTGCCCAGTTTGATTTCTGGGCACTGGGCAGGGCTTCTTTCTGCTTTGGATTCGAACTCTGTCCTCTTTCGTTCAAGTTGTAATTGTTGGGACTGGTTGTCCATTCTTTTCCACGAGGAATTCTGGAGTCGCCCCCCCAATCGCTCTCGCTGTTGAACTGCGCCTATCGAATGCGTACCAGAGTGCCTTCTTCGGCTGTTCTTTTGTCCCCTATTGTAGTAGTTCTTGATTTTTTTACCAATTTTTCCTGATTTAAGGTGAAATAGCTTCTTTTGTTGTTAGAAAGTTTGCATCTTGACTGAATTTTTTCTGAAAATTTTTCCAATTTTCACTTTCCTAGAAATATTTAAAGGCATTATTTTTCAATTTGCATATTATGGATTTTTTTATTCCCTTTTTTATTTCGATGATTCCCGTTCATGCCCAATCAGTCGGCTTGTCTAACCTGTTTTCTTGATTAGTTTCTCATTCTTTGAAAGCTCAAAGGAGACTGGGAAATCTGTTTAAGACCTGCCAATGCTGACGACGAACACTGCAGATAACTGTTAAAAGGCTATTATGTAGTGTTAACCTATGAAACTCGGTTATATGGCATGGCCTGAGTTTCCTTATGCCCGTTTGAGCTTGGTGTATGCTGCTTGAAGTGAGTCTAGTCTATTGTTAATAACATGGAAAGGTGAAACCTTGAGGAGACGAGCAAATACTAAACTTTATACTTGGTTTTTGCTTTTCATGATGGCGATTCTTCCCTCTATAGCAAACATATTTTACTAATGGTTGTGTTTTCCGGACATCTATCGTGCTTTGATGAGCATCAAATTTAAAAGGTTGAGATTTCGGCCCTTCTTTTTAGTGTTGGTTTTACTGGGCATTTCCTCTTTACTTGTATCTCCATCTATTTGTTAATGGGTGTCATGCTAAGTCGGTTGGTCACTTTATTGCTTCTTTGTTCTGTTGTTGGTTTGCTTGACTCTAGTTTTTAACTAATGAAGAACTTGAAACTTTTGAAGTTGGTTTGGGGGCAAGTAGAGAAGTGATCTGTACAATAGCAAAACGAATTTCAATGAGGGAACGATATATTGTAAAAGTTCTCTAGGTAAATATTTGAAAAGTTTTTTCTTGTCTACATTAACTGTGGGATTGTCCTTTGGGTATTTTTTTCCTTAGAGCTACCTAAGGACCTGTGTTTGGCTCTTCTACCTTTTCCTTTGTCAAAGACTAGTGAGCCAGTTATCTGCCAATACTTGTTTTAGAGGTTCAGCTCTATTAGCAAGTTGGCTGTCTTGGAAGAGAAACTTTACTTTTTTAACAGTTCAGATTATGTAGCATTCGTAGCTATTACAAAGTGTTTTGTGACACGGATATCAATGTCTTTGTGTAAATAGTAAATACAAAATTGTTGGCAAATCTTATCTTGAGGCTAGAGAAGTATTGGAATTCCAATAATCTTTTGCTTGTTTTTGTTGATTCCTGCTTAAAAGAAATTTCTGACATTATCCAGGGGAAGCACATTCGTTAAAGGTGGAGAAAATTCTATTCCAAGGAAAATCAGACTACCAGAATGTTATGGTTTTCCAGGTATTTTCTCTTCAGTGATATTTCAATTTTGTCATTTACAAATAACTTCTGCATGTCACCTTGACAATTGAACTTAATCATGATTCTCTTCCTGCAGTCATCAACATACGGAAAAGTTCTTGTCTTGGATGGGGTGATTCAGCTTACTGAGAGAGATGAGTGTGCATATCAAGAAATGATCACTCATCTTCCCCTTTGCTCAATTCCGAATCCAAAGAAGGTACTCATGTTATTGTTGGACACTGCCTTGCTTAGCATACATTTATTGATATGAAAATTGATGATGATTTCTGAATATATTTTAACTGCAAAATTTTGTTGTCTACTTTTGCCTTGCAACATATGCGCATGTAAACTATTAGAATTGCTGTGTGTGTTTCTTGAGAGCTTAAATATCTTCTTCTGAGGTTAGCTGCTTTCTTTCCTTTGGTTAATGCGATCACCATGAGGTTACCATATTTTCACTGAAGTAGGAGTACTATGGAACTTATCTTAATAGCTCTTTCTTGCAAAATGAGCTGTGTTCTTATATAATAATTACTCTTCCTGAAATGTGTGCATTTGTGAAGATTTATTGATGATGGTAGATGCTTTTAGAAAGGAAAATTATTTAATTAACCTGGATCTTTGAAATTTTTAAGGAAACAAATATGCTGAGTTGGTGTTTTTACCTTGGGTGGAGTTGGATTTGCTTTTAAGCAATTATAAAGGTTTCTTTAGTAGATTATATACTTTTCTTTTCCTCATGAGGAGTTCATTCACTAGTGGAAGACAATGAAAAGTTCAAATAAATAGAAGATTGATACTTTTAGTCAATTTGATTGAATGGATTTCTTTAGATTAAGAAGACTGTCAATGAAGACTTTGAAAGAGACTATATATGCTATGGAGTATGAGAATACTTCTGCAGCAGGTGCAGTGGTTGAACTTTGCAACCATGCAATGCAATATCAACAATGCATGTATAAGTTTACAATTGAATGCTAATATACTAGCTCTATCACAACAATATCATCTCCTTGCCATAAATTAGTGAACAGGACTTAGAAATTAGGAATAGCTCTGTTTTGGTTCTCACCTCTAATTCTTTAAATTCAATGCACATTTTTCAGGTACTTGTTATTGGTGGAGGAGATGGGGGAGTTCTTCGTGAAGTGTCTCGCCACTCTTCTGTCGAACAAATTGACATATGTGAGATTGACAAGATGGTGGTTGATGTAAGTGAAGCTGATGACATCTTAATTGTTGTTCTATCCATCAGTTTTTTGGTTTTACTGAAAACCCACTAGATTCATCATTTATTTTCTCCTCAGTCCACCTTGACTATATCCTAAATGATAATATAATAGTTCGAGAATCTGCTGTATGAATTTTTTTCCCTAAATGATAGGGTGTACCTTCAGAGTATTTAATGTAGTCGCAGCAGGATTCAAGTATAGATATTTGTTCATTCCAACTCTGCTTTGCAGGTTTCGAAACAATATTTTCCTGATGTTGCAGTTGGTTATAACGATCCCCGTGTCATCCTCCACATTGGCGATGGTATATTTACTGACGTTTCTTGTGTTTCAATTGTATCTTTTTCGTTCTTGTCCTCTTACAACTCCAATGTTGTCTCTTGGGGCATTTCGTCTTCATTCTTCAGGAGTTGCATTCTTGAAAGCTGTACCGGAAGGAACTTATGATGCAGTTATAGTTGATTCTTCAGATCCTATTGGTAAGGATATTTATAAAATTCATTAACATGTTTCGTCTCGGCTGGCTGTTCTATCAATTCCTTTCCCGACTCCTTCAATCACACCATTCATGTTGTCCAGGTCCTGCACAAGAACTTTTTGAGAAGCCCTTTTTCGAGTCTGTTGCAAGGGCTCTCCGTCCGGGAGGAGTTGTGTGCACTCAGGCAGAAAGTATATGGCTTCACATGCACATTATCGAGGACATTGTTTCAAATTGCCGTCAGATTTTCAAAGGCTCAGTCAACTATGCATGGACCACTGTTCCTACATACCCCAGGCACGTGCTTCTCTTGTTTTCTTTAAGTTCGGTACAAGTACAAAGGGATGGAATTGTCAAGAGTTTAGGCAGTTTCAACTTTTAGCATGAATCTTCCTCGTTCCATGTCTAAACATCTTATGAGTTAGGCAGTGCAGTTTCACCATATCCTTGGCTGATAACTGTTTATTCCTGCGGATGATGTCAACGCCTTCTCTTTTTTGGGTCTCTTTTAGACTTGTTCCTAAAAGAGGTTTAAGTCACAAATTCAATAGCAGGGATTGACGGGGGCTCTGTTTTCCAAAATAAAGGCAGTTTCACTCGAATCTTTGTATTTTCAATAGGAGCACCATATTGACTGTTCATTCCTGTGATCTTCGTGGTCATTCTCATGTTGATAAGATCTGGGTGTGAGGTGGTTTTAGATGCTTCATGACTCTGTGAACTAAGGCAGCTTTGTAATGATCTTTCAGTGGGGTGATCGGTTTTATGCTTTGCTCAACCGAGGGGCCACCTGTTGATTTCAAGCATCCGGTGAATCCCATTGATGCTGATGGAGCTCTTAGCAAACGGCCACTGAAGTTCTACAACTCAGAGGTACAAATTGGTTTTTTGTGTCCATTTTCCGAAGAATTTCGTCATTCTTATGTATGCTGACATCATCATAAAAACCTTCTCCAGATTCATACAGCGGCCTTCTGTTTGCCCTCCTTTGCGAAGAAGGTAATCGATGCAAAGGCCAGTTGAGGAATTTCTTCTTTTCAATGGAGCACAGAGAGATATTACTGTGTTTGAGCTCCCCATCCTCAATGAAAGTGGTGCGTTCAGCTAAGTTCCATGAAATAAGTTGAGGGTTGGATATATGATCCCAGCAGTGTTCACCCAGGCTATATATTATTGCTGGACACTTTGATAAATCCAATTTTATTCTTATATCCCTTCTGGGTACAGACTCATTGGCTAGCTAGTCATGTCTCTTTTTGATTCATAAGCAATTTTCTGCAATAGCGTATTGCCATGCCGTACATGTCTGGAGTCAAATGTCACACTCGTGAGATGGCATTTCTCTCTTCTGCATTTGGTATTACATTCGGAACATGCATTTTAGAGTTAGGAGTTGAGATTCACCTGACTGGCCCCACCCCGCCCCTTAATTTTTGTTGGATCATGTGGTACCATCCGCTCTGGTGCGAGCGATGGACTGCCGATCAGAATCTCTCAAGTTCGTTGCAAAGTCGAAAATAGATTCGAGGACATTTATAAATGGACACGATAAATCAATGTAAGTAGTTATTACATACTAGGAAAATTGGGAGTTTCAGGTCAGCGCTGTTGTGACAGCCAGAGTAGGAGCAGCTGATTGGGCTTCCAAATTCATGCAACTATAGTGAACTTATACGGTGGCTTCTCTTTCGGCCTTTCCTGTTTTAACAGTTGTCCCTTAAAAATCTACGGTCTAAAAATCTACGGTCAACAGACAAAGTATCTTATGTGATAAGTACACGTGTGGTAGCGACATTACCACATGCCATGTCAATGTATAGACCAATTAAAAGTGATATGTATACACATGTGGGAGTGGGACGTGCAGAATCAAATTGGATTTGATTCATGGCATGTAAATAAAAATGATTGATCGGGTACATCGCATTATCATTTTTATGTGACATATGCGTTACATAAGTTACTTTCTCTTAGGGTGAAATATGCGGTCTCTCTATTTTACAGTTCTATTTTGATCATTTTTCATGTTGCAAACATTAGGTGGTAATAAATAAGTACATAATTTCGGGACATAATTTTGAAGGCCCAATTTTCATAAGGTATGTCAGGTTGTAGAACTGTATTTTACTTGTTCTTTTCTATCTTGTAAAAATCCCCATCTTTCGCCTTATACTTAAATCTAAACCTCCGTTATCCTTTCGCTTCAACATCCAGACCATCGTCAACCTTGTTATTTGCCTTTACCCTCCACCTCACTACGGTCCCAGCTCTCCACCGTCCTCCAACGCTTATCTTCTCCATTTTCAAAGCCACAGCTGTCATCTCTCTCTCGCTCTCTGACTTGTGATGTCAGCCCGGTCTAAGGGCCCGTTTGGTTCAGTTTTCTCAAGGGGCTTTCAGCCCTCAAAGCCCATTGGGAAAATGCAAACCTGTTTGGCTCAGCATTTTGGAGGACTTTGGGAAAATGCAATTGCATCTCCAAATGTCCTCAAAATCCTTTAGCTCAAATGCAGGTCTAGAGGTGTATTTGCAAGTTGCATTTTCGGAATGCAACTTGCACTCTTGTTTATCTTCCCCGCGTGGCCAACATCGTCGACGACCATCGCCATCGCCATCGCTTGGGTTCACGACCCAGGCGACGGGCGATCGTTGCCTGAGGTCGTGCAACCTCAAGCGAGGCCTTTCGGCGGCTAGATTTGGCTGCCAGAACTTGACTAGCGGCCAAATCTGGCCACCGAAAAGTGAATTTGAAAAAAAATATTATTTACAATTTTTTTTAATAAAAAATTTCACAAAAGTCCCTTAGCAAAATGTGGTATTCACCAAATGTCATTTATGTCAAAGTTGTTTCACAATGAAAAATTTACCAAATAGTATTTACATTTCGAGAAACTCCTTTTAGCTCAAAGGTATTTGCATTTTCCCAAGTGCATTCCTCCAAAGCCGAACCAAACGCACCTTAAATGATCCGAGTGGGTAGATCCACACCTTAAACCAAAAATTAGATCGATATTGGCTCTAAATTTTCGAAATCGAGAATCAGACTGATTCCCATAGAACCATCTAGAACCGGCCAGTTTGATCTGGTTCGGTTCAAATATTTTGCTCACCCTTACATTTGTTGTTTGTTCTAAATCAGACTGGTTTACAACCAAATTTTACTAACAAATAATTTTTTACTCTCCGGTGAAAATTTAAATATCACAATTTTTTTAAAAAATTATGTAAATGCGTGTGTATACATAAATTTAAGTATCATCATTTGTTTGCCATGAAAAATTTTGAATGTTAAAAGGCTATTGAAGAAAAAAACTCATCTGCCACGGCTTAAACCATTACCATCACAATGAAGAAATTATCAACATAGTAATATACAAATTGAATATTCTTGCTAATAATATTTTTGACACTTGCCAAAAAAGAATTTCTCATTTCATGTTAGAAAGTCGTTCTTTGTAATTCTTTTTATTCACATGCTATCACCCGAGATTGAATATTCTTGCTATATATTATCAAATCAAGAAGATTCATCCTATATGTGTCCACTTAAGATACTCTAAGTATAATATTTCTTATACTAATTATTTTGACACTTGCCAATTTTTTTTTTCTCATTTCATGTTAGAAAGTCATTCTTTGTAATTCTTTTTATTCACATGCTATCACCCAAGATTGAATATTCTTGCTAGATATTATTAATCAAGAAGATTCATCATATATGTGTCTACTTAAGATAGTATAATATTTTTTAGTTTGGTAGAGATGTCAATGCTTCCCTCACTTCTGAATGGTTAACCACCTTTAAAAGGAAATCACGAAAAACCCTTCAAATTAAGAGACTTAATTTATAGAATTTGTACTTTGAATATTGCGGGATCACTTTCATATGAAAGATTGTGCAATCACTCCAAAATTCCATTTTATTTTAGTATACATATATTTTATAATGCAAGTCGAGATCTCTTTAACTGGTGTGGCCATCTAAATTGAGTACAAAACTAGGCAAAAACAACCAACACCTAAATTGCAGAAGAATCTTGGTCAACGTCAAAATTTTACAAAGAAAAACAGGAGATAACAAAAGAAAATCAATAATCTAAAGTTTAAATCAAGAGGGTTATTAAAAAGATTTCAAAGATCGACCTTCACACATGTGAATCAAGCGATGATTAAAGAACCATAAAAAAGAACAAAAATGTGAAAATAAAGAAATAGGAATACTTTTGAAAGGGGAGAGAAAGAAAATACAGAATGACATTATTTCCATAAAATGACGACCATAAAAGCATCAAGAAATTTCTTGTCAAGAGAAGAGAATGGGTGGGGGAGAAGCATGAAGAACTTTCTATTCAATTTTTTGAGTCTTGACAAAAGAATATTCATTGAATTAAAAATTAGCTTTGAGAGAACTTAAGAATTTATAAATTAAATTGTATAGATAAGAATCTCTCAGAGAACTCGTTCTTGAAAGCTAATAACTAGCCTTCAAGACTTAAAAGACGTATAAACCTACACACGTCATCATCGGGTACTATTGATACAGAACAATTTATATAGAATCTTTAAATATTACATTTTAAAGGCCCTTTAGAGAGTAGATATCAATTTTATAGGAACATGAAAAGAAGACAATGCGTGGAGGAGAAAGACTGATTAAGAACTATCCTTTGCTCTTGATTTCACCTATCCATGTTTTTATATCTCTATTCACTTCATGTATATAGAAAAATTTAATCCATTCGTATGAAAAGAGAGTTCTTTTTCATTTTTATCCTTGAAAACAAGCTATTTAGTTCATAGAATTATATAATTTATAAACGCGCGCACACCGGCATGGATCATCAATGGGGGATAACTTTATACAATCTTTTAACATCACTTTTTAAGAGGAGAGATATGGACTTTTTTACATCAAAATTATCTCGACTTTGCAGCTTTGGTACATGCAATCACTCTAAGTTCTATTTTACTTATTAGATCAATATTTTATAATGTATATTGAGATTTCTTAACTGATTTTGCCATCTAAATTGAGTAGAAAATTGGGCAGCAACAATCACCCCTAAATTGCAAAAGAATCCTGGTCAAAGTCAAGATTTTACGAAGAAAAGCAGGAAAGAACAAAATAAGGAAAATAACCTAATTTTAAATTAAGAGGGTTATTAAAAACACTTTAAAGATCGTCCTTCACGCAAGTGAATCAAAGGATGATTAAAGAACCGTAAAAAAGAAAAAATAATAAAAATAGAGAAGAATAAATGATTTTAAAAGGGGAGAGTGGAAAATAAATAAATAAAATTCCATCAAACAACGCCCTTTAAAGCATCGAGAAATTTCATGTCCAAGCGCAAGAACGTTGAAAGAAGGAAATGAGTGGAGGAGAGATGTTGATCTTTTTACGATCAAAATCTCCGAGTCTACCAAGAAATGCTAGTGAAGAAGATTTCTTCGCTCTTCATTTGTGCTTCCTCATTTTTTTAATTTCTACTTGATATAGGTAGGTGGCAAAATAATTTCATTCACATAAAAGGAAATCTCTTTTATTATATTATTATGACCAACTAAAAGTCTTGATTGAAAAAAATCTGCTAGTTATATTATTAATAGACTTAAAATGCTTATAAACTCACACACACCATCACAAATAACCAATGTGGCACAACTTATATATAATATTTTAACATCACTTCTTAGAGGCACTCTAGAGAGAAGATATTGACCTTTCGGCATCAAAATCTTCTTGAGTCTGAAGCATTGGCATGTGTCAATGGCATGAATCAACTAATCATGGTTGGCTCCCAAAACCCTAAGTTGTTTTTTAACTAATCAAAAAATGTTCACTAACAAACACCAGTGACGCACTTTTCTTCGCTCTTCATTTTTCCTCCCCCTTGTTTTCTAACTTCTTTTCAATTTATATAGGGGGAAACTTTAATTCGTTCACAAAAAAACAATAATCTTTCATTATGTTATTATAACTACGATGGGCTCAGCTCAACCCAAAACCCTATAAATTTGGGCCTTAAGAACTCAGCCCACTTTCACTTGTTCTTCACCGGATGTGCATGTGAGTGTAAAAGGGAAAGAACCAACCGGCCACAAAAACAAGGAAAAAGAGGGAAGGAGAAGATAGGAAGAAATTTTCGCGTGCACAATTCTGAGGTCTCAACAAGAGGAATCGATTCTGTTTGCAACGCCTAGGAAGAATTCAAGCTATTTATTCATCTAATCAAAGTAATTTTTCAAATTAGTCCATAAATTCGGAGTTATGAACTTTGAATCGCGATATTCGATTTAAGAGTTATTATGCGGTAGGGTTTTGAGAAAATAATAGTTTAGAGCATTGTGGAGCTAGAGGGTTCGATGAAAATTGATGCCGAAATATGATTTGAATGAAACGGATTTTTGAGATTTCGCATGTGAGTTACGCGTAATCGACAATATGCGTAACAAACAAAGATGAATGTCCGCTATGAGCAAGTTTCTTCTTTAATGCATATGAGTCAAATGGACGATGAATAAGTATAGTTTAGTTGAGCTATTCATTAGAATATTATTTTACTTGGATTTTGATATTGATTTTCGATTAAATGATAGAAATATGAGTTAGTTGATTCGAGTAACCTTTGCATGTTGATTTTCAGCTTTCCCAATTGAATCTTGATCGGAGGCAAGATTGATTAATCTATCAATATTTGATTAATTGATAGAAATGAGTTGAGGTTTGGATATATGATCCCAGCAGTGTTCATCCCAGGCTATATATTATTGCTGGACACTTTGATAAATCCAATTTTATTTTTACATCCCTCACGGGTGGAGACTCATTGGCTAATTAGTTGCGTCTCTTTTCAATTCATAAGCAATTTTTGCAACTCGGTAGCATATTTGCATGCTGTACATGTCTGGAGTCGATGTCACACTCGTGAGATGGCATATCTCTCTTCTGCATTTGGGATTGCATTTGGAACAAATTTCATTAGGGCTAGGAGTTGAGATTCATCCGACTGGCCCCACCCCGCCCCTTAATTTTTGTTGGATCAGGTGGTACCACCCGCTCTGGTGCCAGTGACGGACTTGCAAGTCTGATCGGAATCTCTCAGGTTCGTTGCAAAGTCGAAAATAGATCCAAGGACATTTATAAATGGACACGATAAATCAATGTAAGTAGTTATAACATACTAGGAAAATTGGAGTGTTATGTCAATGCTGTTGCAAGTTCAAAGTAATAGCCAGAGTAGGAGCAATTGATTGGGCTTCCAAATTCATGCAACTATGGTGAACTTATATGGTGGCTTCTCTTTCGGCCTTTCCTATATTAACAGTTCTCGTCTCTTAAAAATCTACGGTCCTCAACGGACAAAGTATTTTATGTGATAAGTACATTTGTGTGGTAGCAACATGCAATGTTAATGTATAGACCAATTAAAAGTGATACGCACACATGTGGGAGAGGGACATGCAAAATAAAATCAAATTTAATTCATGACATGTAAATAAAAATGATTGATTTGGTACATTGCATTATCATTGTTAAGTGACATATGCATTACATAAGTTACTTTCTCTTAGGATGAAACATGTGATCTGTCTATTTTATAGTTCTATATTGATCATTTTTCCTATTGCAAACATTAGGTAACTATGAATAACTACATGATTTCGGGACATAATTTTGAAGGCACAATTTCCATAAGGTATGTCAAGTTGCAAAACTGTATTTTACTTGTTCTTTTATATCTCGTAAAAATGACCAACTTTCGCCTTATACTTAAATCTAGACCTCCATTATCCTTTTGCTTCTGGGCAATACCCAGACCATCATCAACCTTGTTATTTGCCTTTTACCTCCACCTCACTACCGTCCCAGTTCTCCGTCCATTGCTACCTTGCCGCTTCCACCTTGTTATTTGCCTATTACCTCTACCTCACTACCATCCCAGCTCTCCATCCATTGCCACCTTGCCGCTTCCACCACCGTCCTCCAATGCTTATCTTCTCCATTTTTAAAGCCACAGCAGTCATCTATCTCTCTCTCTCTCTCTCTCTCTCTCTCTCTCTCCATCCATTGCCACCTTGCCGCTTCCACCACCGTCCTCCAATGCTTATCTTCTCCATTTTCAAAGCCACAGCAGTCATCTCTCTCTCTCTCTCTCTCTCTCTCTCTCTCTCTCTCTCTCTCTCTCTCTCTCTCTCTCTCTCTCTGACTTATGATATCGGCCAGGTCTAAATGATATGAGTGGGTAGATCAACACCTTAAACCAAAAATCAGACTGATATTTGCCGGCTCCAAAATTTAGAAATCGAGAACCAGATTGATTCTCATAGAGCCACTAGAACTGGCCAACTTGATCTAGTTTGGTCCAATTTTTTTTTTTTTCACCCTTACAATTGTTGTTTATTTTAAACTAGACTGGTTTACAACCAAATTTTACTAATAAATAATTTTTGCTCTCCCATGAAAATTTAAATATTATGCAAATGTGTGTGTATACATAAATTTTAGTATCAACATTTGCTTATCGTGAAAAATTCAAATGTCAAAGGCTATTGAAGAAACAAATCATTTGCCACGGCTTAAACCATTACCATCACGATGAAGAAATTGTTAACATAGTAATATACATATTGAATATTCTTACTAATAATATTTTGACACTTGCCAAAAAAGAATTTCTCATTTCATGTTAGAAAGTCATTCTTTGTAATTCTTTTTATTCACATGCTATCACCCAAGATTGAATATTCTTGCTATATATTATTAAATCAAGAAGATTCATCCTATATGTGTCCACTTAAGATACTCAAAGTATAATATTTCTTATACTAATAATATTTTGACACTTGCCAAAAAAATTTCTCATTTCATGCTAGAAAGTCATTCTTTGTAATTCTTTTTATTCACATGCTATCACCCAAGACTGAATATTCTTGCTATATATTATAAAATCAAGAAGATTCATCATATATGTGTCCACTTAAGATACTCTAAATATAATATTTCTTATACTAATAATATTTTGACACTTGCCAAAAAAATTTCTCATTTCATGTTAGAAAGTCATTCTTTGTAATTCTTTTTATTCACATGCTATCACCCAAGATTGAATATTCTTGATATATATTATTAAATCAATAAAATTCATCATATATGTGTCCACTTAAGATACTCTAAGTATAATATTTTTTAGTTTGGTAGAGATGTCAATGCTTCCCACACTTCCGAATGGTTAACCACCTTTAAAAGGAAATCACGAAAAACCCTTTAAATTAAGAGACTTCATTCATAGAATTTGTACTTTGAATATTGCAGGATCATTTTCATGTGAAAGATTGTGCAATCACTCTAGAATTCCATTTTATTTTAGTATCAAATATTTTATAATACAGGTCGAGATCTTTTTAACTGGTGTGGCCATCTAAGTTGAGTGGAAAATTAGGCAACAACCACCTAAATTGCAGAAGAATCTTGGTTGAAGTCAGGATATTACGAAGAAAAATAGGAGAGAACAAAAGAAAATAACATAAAGTTTAAATTAAGAGGGTTATTAAAAAGATTTGAAAGATTAACCTTGGCACATGTGAATCAAAGGATGATTAAAGTACTGTAAAAGAGAACAACAATGTCAAAATAAAGAAAAAGGAATGATTTTGAAAGGGGGCAAAGAGAAAGTAAAGAATGACATTGTTTCCATAAAATGACGACCATGAAAGCATCAAGAAATTTCCTATCAAGAAAAGACAATGGGTGGGGAGAAGCATGAAGAACTTTTCTTGGCCCTTGATTTCTCCTCCTTTGTGTGTTTACATTTATATTCAATTTTTTGAGTCTTGGAAAAAGAATATTCGTCGAATCAAAAATTAACTTTCTTCGAGAGGGAACTTAAGAATTTATAAGTTAAATTGTACAAATATGAATCTCTAAGAGAACTCATTCTTGAAAGCTAATAACTAGCTTTCTAGACTTAAAAGACATATAAACCCACACACATCATCATCGGGTACTATTGATACCGAACAATTTCTTTAAAATCTTTAAATATTACATTTTAAAGGCCCTTTAGAGAGTAGATATTGATTTTATAGGAAGATGAAAAGAAGACGATGCGTGAGGCAGAAAGACTGGTGAAGAACTATCCTTTGCTCTTGATCTCCCCTCTCCATGTTTTTATATTTCTATTCACTTCATGTATACAGAAAAATTTAATCCATTTGTATGAAAAGAGAGTTCTTTTTTATTTGTTATCCTTGAAAACAAGCTATTTAGTTCATAGAATTAGATGCACTGGCACGGATTATCAATGGGGATAACTTTATACAATCTTTTAACATCAGTTTTTAAGAAGAGAGGTATCAACTATTTTTCATCAAAATTATCTTGACTTTGCAACTTTGGTACATGCAATCACTCTAAATTTCTATTTTACTTTATTATATAAAATTTTATAATGCATGTGGAGATTTCTTAATTGATTTCACCATCTAAATTGAGTAGAAAATTGGGCAACAACAAGCATCTCCTAAATTGCAAAAGAATCTTGGTCGAAGTCAAGATTTTACAAAGCAAAGCCGGAGAGAACAAAAGAAGGACAATAACCTAAATTTCAAATTAAGAGGGTTATTAAAAACACTTTAAAGATTGTTCACATTAATGAATCAAAGGATGAATAAAACACCGTAAAAAAAAACAAAAAGTGTAAAAATAGAGAAGAATGAATGATTTTAAAAACGGGTATGAATGATTTTAAAAAGGGGTCCTTACCAAAAAAAAATGATTTTAAAAGGAGAGAGTGGAAAAGAAAAAATTTCCATCAAAGGACGCCCTTTAAAGCATCAAGAAATTTCATGTCCAAGCGCAAGAACATTGAAAGAAGAAAATGCGTGGAGGAGAGACGCCGATCTTTTTGCGATCAAAATCTCCAAGTCTACCAAGAAACGCTAGTGAAGCAGATTTCTTCACTCTTCATTTGTGCTTCCTATTTTTTTAATTTCTATTCGATATATGTAGGTGACAAAATAATTCATTCACATAAAAGGAAATCTCTTTTATTATATTATTATGACTAATTAAAAATCTTGATAGAAAAAAATATGTGTCGAATTAAAAACTAGCTTTCTTGGAGAGAGAACCTATGGATTTTGTACTATAGAACACTTTCCCTCCAATAAATTATTTTAAATTAAATTGTACATACAATAATCTCTAGGATTACTCATCCTTGAAAGCTAGCTATATTGTTGATACACTTGAAATGCTTATAAACTCATACACATCATCACAAATAACCAATGTGGGACAACTTATATATAATCTTTTAACATCACTTCTTAGAGGCACTCTAGAGAGAAGATATCAACCTTTTGGCATCAAAATCTTCTTAAGTCCGAAGCATTGGCATGTGTCAATGGTAGAGGTGGCAATATGGGTCATAAACCCATATTATGACCCACTTTTAGTTAAATGGGTCAAATATGGGTCAAGTGGAAATTAAATATGGGTCAAATATGAGTTAAGTGAAAGTTAAATATGGGTCAAATATGGGTCAAGTGAAAGTTAAATATGGATCAAATATGGGTTGAGTGAGTTATTAGGTAGAGCCATCATCTCTCTCCTTCCATCCCCCTCTTCTATGCGTTTTCATCATCCGTTGCCAATCCGATGAGGTTCACTCAACAATAATTAAAAAATCGATTTTTTAAAAAAAATTATTTTCCTCGAACTATTTCAATTTAGAGGTATTCACATTTTTTTATTTACTAATTTTTTATTATTTAATTTACTTTATAAATTTGATGTTAAATTTTTATTCAAATAATTTATAAGTGAAAAGTTTAAAGTGGACTAAATAAGTGGGAGTAGATTTTCTTAAATTAAGTTAAATATTAATATGTGTTGATAATATGGGTCGGGTATGGGTTGGGTATGGGTCGGGTCGGGTATGAGTCATCAAATTTACATTGCGTGAAAATGGGTGAAACGGGTTAAATGGGATCAATGTGGGTGATTTATTTTCGACCCGACCCAAACCCGACCCAACCCACCCATTTGACACCCCTAGTCAATGGCATAAGTCAACTAATCATGGTTGGTTCCCAAAACCCAAAGTTGTTTTTAACTAATCAAAAATGTTCACCAACAAACACCAGTGACGCACTTTTCTTCGCTCTTCATTTTTCCTTCCCTTTGTTTTTTAACTTCGTTTCAATTTATGCAGGGGGAAACTTTAATTCGTTCACAAAAAAACAATAATATTTCATTATGTTATTATAGCTACAACGGGCTCAGCTCAGCCCAAAACCCAATAAAATTTGGGCCTTAAGAACACAGCCCAATAAAATTTGTTCTTCATCGGATGTGCATGTGAGCGTAAAAGGGAAAAGAAGCAACCGGCCACAAAAACAAGGAAAAAGAGGGAAGGAGAAGAGAGGAAGAAATTTTCGTGTGACACTTCTGACGTCTCAACAAGAGGAATCAATTCTGTTTTGCAACGCCTAGGAAGAATTCAAGCTATTTATTCATCTAATCACAGTAATTTTTCAAATTAGTCCATAAATTCAGAGTTGTGTGAACTTTGAATTGTGATATTCGATTTAAGAATTATTAAGCGGTAGAGTTTTGAGAAAATAATAATTTAGAGCGTTGTGGAGCTAGAGGGTTTGATGAAAATCAATATCAAAATATGATTTGAATAAAACAGATTTTTGAATTTTTGTGTGAGTTATGCGTAATCGACAATATGCGTAACGAACAAAGATGAATGTTTGCTATAAACGAGTTTCTTCTTTAATGCGTAGGAGTCACTTGGACGATGAATAAGTATAGTCTAGTTGAGCTGTTCATTAGAATATTATTTCACTTGGATTTTGATATTGATTTTCAATTAATTGATAGGAAGTAACCTTCGCATGTTGATTTTCAGCTTTTTCAATTGAATCTTGCTCGGATGCTATATATTATCGTTGGACACTTTGATAAATCCAATTTTATTCTTACATCCCTTCTGGGTACAGATTCATTGGCTAACTAGTCGCGTCTCTTTTCGATTCATAAGCAATTTTCTGCAACTCGGTAGCATATTGCCATGTCGTACATGTCTGGAGTCGAATGTCACTCGTGATTATGGCATTTCTCTCTTTTGCATTTGGTATTGCATTCGGAACACGTTTCTTTAGGGCCAAGAGTTGAGATTCACTTGACTGGCCCCACCCTGCCCCTTAATTTTTGTTGGATCATGTGGTACCACCTGCTCTGGTGCAAGCGACGGACTTGCAAGTCCAATTGCACTCTCTCAAGTTCGTTGTAAAGTCGAAAATATATCCGAGGACATTTATAAATGGACACGATAAATCAATGTAAGTAGTTATTACATACTAGGAAAATTGGAGTTTCAGGTTAGTGCTGGTGCCAGTTCAAAGTAACAGCCAGGGTAGGAGCAGTTGATTGGGCTTCCAAATTCATGCAACTATAGTGAACTTATATGGTGGCTTCTCTTTCGGCCTTTCTTGTTTTAATAGTTCTTCTCTTAAAAATCTACGGTCTTCAACAGACAGAAAGTATTTTATGTGATAAGTACACTTGTGCAGTAGCGACATGCGATGTCGATGTATAGGCCAATTAAAAGTGATATGCATGCACACGTGGGAGTAGGACGTGTAGAATCAAATTGGATTTAATTCATGACATGTAAATAAAAATGATTGATTGGGTACATGGCATTATCATTGTTATGTGACATATGCATTACACGCAATCTCTCTATTTCACAGTTCCATATTGATCATTTTTCCTATCACAAACATTAGGTAACTATAAATAAGTACATGATTTCGGGACATAATTTTGAAGGCCCAATTTCCATAAGGTATGTCAAGTTGCAAAACTGTATTTTACTTGTTCTTTTATATCTCGGAAAAATCACCAACTTTCGCCTTATACTTAAATCTAAATTTTTATTATCCTTTCGATTCTGGGCAACATCCAGACCATTGTCAACCTTGTTATTTTCCTTTTACCTCCACCTCACTACCGCCCAGCTCTCCATCCATCGCCACCATGCCCGCTTCCACCCCCGTCCTCCAACGCTTATCTTCTTCATTTTCAAAGCCACAGCCGTCATCTCTCTCTCTCTCTGACTTGTGATATCGGCCCAGTCTAATTGATAAGAGTGGATAGATCCACACCTTAAACCAAAAATCGGACCAATATTTGCCAGCTCTAAATTTTAGAAATTGAGAACCAAACCAATTTCCATAGAATCATCTAGAACCCGCCAGTTTGATTCAGTTCGGTCCAAATATTTTGCTCACCCTTACATTTGTTGTTTGTTCTAAACCAGATTGGTTTACAACCAAATTTTACTAACAGATAATCTTTTGCTCTCCCATGAAAATTTAAATATTATACAAATTTTTAAAAAAATTATGCAAATGTGTGTGTATACATAAATTTAAGTATCAACATTTGTTTACTGTGAAAAATTTTAAATGTTAAAGGCTATCGAAGAAAAAAAACTCATCTGCATAGTAATGAAGAAATTAGCAAAAATTTATCATCACTTGCCATCACAATGAAGAAATTATCAACATAGTAATATACAGATTGAATATTCTTGCTAAAAATATTTTGACACTTGCCAAAAACGAATTTCTCATTTCATGTTAGAAAGCCATTCTTTGTAATTCTTTTTATGCACATGCTATCACCCAAGATTGAATATTCTTGCTATATATTATTAAATCAAGAAGATGCATCCTATATGTGTCCACTTAAGATACTCTAAGTATAATGTTTCTTATACTAATAATATTTTGACACTTGCCAAAAAAATTTCTTATTTCATGATAGAAAGTCATTCTTTGTAATTCTTTTTATTCACGTGCTATCACCCAAGATTGAATATTCTTGCTAGATATTATTAAATCAAGAAGATTCATCATATATATGTCCACTTAAGATACTCTAAGTATAATATTTTTTAATTTGGTAGAGATGTCAATGCTTCCCAAACTTCCAAATGGTTAACCACCTTTAAAAACAATCACGGAAAGCCCTTGAAATTAAGAGACTTAATTCATAGAATTTGTACTTTGAATATTGTGAGATCACTTTCATGTGAAAGATTGTGCAATCACTCTAAATTTTAGTATACAAATATTTTATAATGCAAGTCAAGATCTCTTTAACTGGTGTGGCCATCTAAATTGAGTAGAAAATTAGGCAACGACAACCACCACCTAAATTGCAGAAGAATCTTGATTGAAGTCAAGATTTTACAAAGAAAAAGAGGAGAGAACAAAAGAAATTCAATAACCTAAATTTTAAATTAAGAGGGTTATTAAAAAGATTTCAAAGATCGACCTTAACCCATGTGAATCAAAGGATGATTAAAGAACCGTAAAAAAGAACAAAAATATGAAAATAAAGAAACAAGAATGATTTTGAAAGGGGAGAGAGAAAATAAAGAATGACATTATTTCCATAAAATGACGACCATGAAAGCATCAAGAAATTTCATGTCAAGAGAAGACAATGGGTGGGGGAGAAGCATGAAGAACTTTTCTCGGCCCTTGATTTCTCCTCCTTTGTGTGTTTACATTTCCATTCAATTCTTTGAGTCTTGGCAAAAGAATATTCCTCGAATTAAAAATTAGCTTCCTTCGAGAAAAAACTTAAGAATTTATAAATTAAATTGTACAAATAATCTCTCAGAGAACTCATTCTTGAAAGCTAATAACTAGCTTTCAAGATTTAAAAGACATATAAACCCGCACACATCATCATCGGGTACTATTGATACAGAACAATTTATATAGAATCTTTAAATATCACATTTTAAAGGCCCTTTAGAGAGTAGATATCAATTTTATAGGAACATGAAAAGAAGATGATGCGTGGAGGAGAGAGACCGGTTAAGAACTATCCTTTGCTCTTGAGTTCACCTCTCCATGTTTTTATATTTCTATTCACTTCATGTATATAGAAAAATTTAATCCATTTGTATGAAAAGAGAGTTCCTTTTCATTTGTTATCCTTGAAAACAAGCTATTTAGTTCATAGAATTAGATAATCTATAAACGTGCGAGCACCGGCACGGATCATCAATGGGGATAACTTTAAACAATCTTTTAACATCACTTTTTAAGAGGAGAGATATTAACTTTTTTACATCAAAATTATCTTGACTTTGCAGCTTTGGTACATGCAATCATTGTAAATTCTATTTTACTTTATTAGATAAATATTTTATAATGTATATCGAGATTTCTTAATTGATCTTGCCGCCCAAATTGAGTAGAAAATTGGGCAAAAACAAGCACCCCTAAATTGCAAAAGAATCTTGGTCGAAGTTAAGATTTTATGAAGAAAAGTAGGAGAGAACAAAAGATGGACAATAACCTAAATTTTAAATTAAGAGGGTTATTAAAAACACTTTAAAGATCGTCATTCACGCAAGTGAATCAAAGGATGATTAAAGAACCGTAAAAAAAGAAAAAATAATAAAAATAGAGAAGAATAAATGATTTTAAAAGGGGAGAGTGGAAAATAAATAAATAAAATTCCATCAAAGGACGCCCTTTAAAGCATCGAGAAATTTCATGTCCAAGCGCAAGAACGTTGAAAGAAGAAAATGAGTGGAGGAGAGATGCTGATCTTTTTACGATCAAAATCTCCAAGTCTACCAAGAAACGCTAGCGGAGCAGATTTCTTCGCTCTTCATTTGTGCTTCCTATTTTTTTAATTTCTATTCGATATATGTAGGTGGCAAAATAATTTATTCACATAAAAGGAAATTTCTTTTATTATATTATTATGACTAATTAAAAATCTTGATAGAAAAAAATATGTGTTGAATTAAAAACTAGCTTTCTTGGAGAGAGAACTTATGGATTTTGTACTATAGAACACTTTCCCTCCAATAAATTATTATAAGTTAAATTGTACGTACAATAATCTCTAGGATTACTCATCCTTGAAATCTAGTTATATTGTTGATAGACTTGAAATACTTATAAACTCATGCACATCATCACAAATAACCAATGTGGGACAACTTATATATAATCTTTTAACATCACTTCTTAGAGGCACTCTAGAGAGAAGATATCGACCTTTTGGCATCAAAATCTTCTTGAGTCTGAAGTATTGGCACGTGTCAATGGCATCAGTCAACTAATCATGGTTGGTTCCCAAAACCCAAAGTTGTTTTTAACTAATAAAAAATGTTCACCAACAAACACAGGGACTCACTTTTCTTCACTCTTCATTTTTCCTTCCCTTTGTTTTTTAACTTCGTTTCAATTTATGCAGGGGGAAACTTTAATTCATTCACACACAAAAAAAAATCTTTCATTATGTTATTATAACTATGACGGGCTCAGCTCAGCCCAAAACCCAATAAAATTTGGGCCTTAAGAACTTAGCCCACTTTCACTTGTTCTTAATTGGATGTGCATGTGAGCGTTAAAGAGAAAAGAAGCAACCGGCCACAAAAGCAAGGAAAAAGAGGGAAGGAGAAGAGAGGAAGAAATTTTCGCGTGCCACTTCTGACGTCTCAACAAGAGGAATCAATTCTACTTTGCAACGCCTAGGAAGAATTCAAGCTATTTATTCATCTTATCATAGTAATTTTTCAAACTAGTCCATAAATTTGGAGTTGTGTGAACTTTGAATCACGATATTCGACTTAAGAGTTATTAAGCGGTAGAGTTTTGAGAAAATAATAATTTAGAGCGTTGTGGAGCTAAAGGGTTTGATGAAAATTGATATTGGAATATGATTTGAATGAAATAGATTTTTGAAGCTTTGCATGTGAGTTACACATAATCGACAATATGCGTAACGAACAAAGATGGATGTCCACTGTAAACGAGTTTCTTCTTTAACGCGTAGGAGTCATTTGGACGATGAATAAGTATAGTCTAGTTGAGTTGTTCATTAGAATATTATTTCACTTGGATTTTGATATTGATTTTCAATTAATTGATAGGAATATGAATTAGTCGATTCGAGTAACCTTTGCAAGTTGATTTTTAGCTTTATCAATTGAATCTTGATTGGAGGCTATGTATTATTGCTGGACACTTTGATAAATCCAATTTTATTCTTATATCCCTTCTGGGTACAGATTCATTGGTTAACTAGCCGTGTCTCTTTTCAATTCATAAGCAAGTTTCTGCAACTCGGTACATGTCTGGAGTCGAATGTCACACTCGTGAGATGGCATTTCTCTCTTCTGCATTTGGTATTGCATTCGGAACACGTCTCTTTAGGGCTAGGAGTTGAGATTCACCTAATTGGCCCCACCCCGTCCCTTAATTTATGTTGGGATCATGTGGTACCACCTGCTCTGGTGCAAGCGACGGACTTGCAAGTCCAATCGCACTCTCTCAAGTTCGTTGCAAAGTCGAAAATATATCTAAGGACAATTATAAATGGACACGGTAAATCAATGTAAGTAGTTATTACATACTAGGAAAATTGGAATTTCAGGTCAGTGCTGGTGCCAGTTCAAAGTAACAGCCAGGGTAGGAGCAGTTGATTGGGCTTCCAAATTCATGCAACTATAGTGAACTTATATGGTGGCTTCTCTTTCGGCCTTTCTTGTTTTAACAGTTATTGTCTCTTTAAAATTTACGGTCTTCAACAGATAGAAAGTATTTTATGTGACAAGTACACTTGTGCGGTAGTGACATGCGATGTTGATGCATTGGCCAATTAAAGTGATATGCATACACACGTGGGAGTGGGATGTGCAAAATCAAATTGGATTTAATTCATGACATGTAAACAAAAATGATTGATTGGTAGCATTATCATTGTTAAGAGACATATGCATTACATAAGTTACTTTCTCTTAGGATGAAACATGTGATCTGTCTATTTAATTTCTATATTGATCATTTTTCCTATCGCAAACATTAGGTAACTATGAATAAGTACATGATTTCAGGACATAATTTTGAAGGCACAATTTCCATAAGGTATGTCAAGTTGCAAAACTGTATTTTACTTGTTCTTTTATATCTCGTAAAAATGACCAACTTTCGCCGTATACTTAAATCTAGACCTCCATTATCCTTTCGCTTCTGGCAACATCCAGACCATCATCAACCTTGTTATTTGCCTTTTACCTCCACCTCACTACCGTCCCAGCTCTCCGTCCATTGCTACCTTGCCGCTTCCACCTTGTTATTTTCCTTTTACCTTTACCTCACTACCATCCCAGCTCTCCATCCATCGCCACCTTGCCGCTTCCACCACCGTCCTCCAATGCTTATCTTCTTCTCCATTTTCAAAGCCACAGAGTCTAAATGATATGAGTGGGTAGATCAACACCTCACACCAAAAATCAGACCGATATTTGCTGGCTCTAAGGGTGCGTTTGTTTTCCGAAAATCGTACCATTTTTGGAAAATGTTTTCTAGGAAATCATTTTCATGGAAAATGATTAGTTTTCTTGTGTTTGATGATATGTGATTGAAAATGTTTTCAGGTGTTTGAATCGCCTTTGGAAAATGATTGAATAACATTTAAACTAACAATTTACACTAGTGTAAAAAAAGAAGAAGAGAGATTTTGGAGAGTAAAAGAAAAGGACAAGATGACCTAATAAAAAGAGAATGAGCTAAAGACCCAATAAAAATGGAAAGTGTTTTCCCCTTCCCATGTATAGGAATTCATTTTCCTAAAATAATACATAAAATTTATGTTGACTGGAAAGTATTTTCCATTGACCGAATCATTTTTGCAAAAACAAACAGCGGAAAGTCTGGAAAACACTTTCCGGAAAACTACTTTCATTGAAACAAACGCACCCTAAATTTTAGAAATTGAGAACTAAACTGATTCCTATAGAGACACTAGAACTGGCCAACTTGATCCGGTTCGGTCCAAAATTTTTGTTCACCCTTACATTTGTTGTTTGTTTTAAACTAGACTGGTTGACGACCAAATTTTACTAACAAAATTTTTTTTGCTCTCCCATGAAAATTTAAATATCAAACAAATTTAAAATTTTTTTTTGCAAATGTGTGTGCATACATAATTTAAGTATCAACATTTGTTCACTATGAAAAATTTCAAATGTTAAAGGCTATTGAAGAAAAAAACTCATCTGCCATGACTTAAACCATTACCGTCACAATGAAGAAATTGTTAACATAGTAATATACATATTGAATATTCTTGCTAATAATATTTTGGCACTTGCCAAAAAAGAATTTCTCATTTCATGTTAGAAAGTCATTCTTTGTAATTCTTTTTATTCACATGTAATCACCCAAGATTGAATATTCTTGCTATATATTATTAAATCAAGAAGATTCATCCTATATGTGTCCACTTAAGATACTCTAAGTATAATATTTCTTATACCAATAATATTTTGACACTTGCCAAAAAAATTCCTCATTTCATGTTAGGAAGTCATTCTTTGTAATTCTTTTTATTCACAAGCTATCATCCAAGATTGAATATTCTTGCTAGATATTATTAAATCAAGAAGATTCATCCTATATGTGTTATATGTGTCCACTTAAGATACTCTAAGTATAATATTTTTTAGTTTGGTAGGGATGTCAATGCTTCCCACACTTCCGAATGGATAACCACCTTTAAAAGGAAATCACGAAAAACCCTTTAAATTGAGAGACTTAATTCATAGAATTTGTACTTTGAATATTGCAGGATCAGTTTCATGTGAAAGATTGTGCAATCACTCTAGAATTCCATTTTATTTTAGTATTCAAATATTTTATGATGCAGATCGAGATCTTTTTAACTGGTGTGGCCATCTAAGTTGAGTAGAAAATTAGGCAACAACCACCTAAATTGCAGAAGAATCTTGGTTGAAGTCAGGATTTTACGAAGAAAAATAGGAGAGAACAAAAGCAAATCAATAACCTAAAGTTTAAATTAAGAGGGTCATGAAGAACTTTTCTTGGCCCTTGATTTCTCCTCCTTTGTGTGTTTACATTTCTATTCAATTTTTTGAGTCTAGGAAAAAGAATATTCGTTGAATTAAAAATTAGCTTTCTTCGAGAGGGAACTTAAGAATTTATAAATTAAATTGTACAAATAAAAATCTCTAAGAGAACTCATTCTTGAAAGCTAATAACTAGCTTTCCAGACTTAAAAAGACATATAAGCCCACACACATCATCATCGGGTACTATTGATACAGAACAATTTATTTAAAATCTTTAAATATCACATTCTAAAGGCCCTTTAGAGAGTCGATATCAATTTTATAGGAAGACGAAAAGAAGACGATGCGTGGAGGAAAAAGAACTGTGAAGAACTATCATTTGCTCTTGGTTTCCCCTCTCCATGTTTTTATATTTCTATTCACTTCATGTATACAGAAAAATTTAATCCATTTGTATGAAAAGAGATTTCTTTTTTATTTGTTATCCTTGCAAACAAGCTATTTAGTTCATAGAATTAGATGCACTTGCACGGATTATCAATGGGGACAACTTTATACAATCTTTTAACATCAGTTTTTAAGAGGAGAGATATCAACTTTTTTTTCATCAAAATTATCTTGACTTTGCAACTTTGGTACATGCAATCACTCTAAATTTCTATTTTACTTTATTAGATAAAATTTTATAATGTATGTCGAGATTTCTTAATTGATTTTGCCATCTAAATTGAGTAGAAAATTGGGCAACAACAAGCACCCCCTAAATTGCAAAAGAATCTTGGTCGAAGTCAAGATTTTACGAAGCAAAGCAGGAGAGAACAAAAGAAGGACAATAAACTAAATTTCAAATTAAGAGGATTATGAAAAACACTTTAAAGATCGTTCTTCACATTAGTGAATCAAAGGATGATTAAAACACCGTAAAAAAGAAAAAAAATGCAAAAATAGAGAAGAATGAGTGATTTTAAAAGGGGAGAGTGGAAAAAAAATAATTTCCATCAAAGGACGCCCTTTGAAGCATCAAGAAATTTCATGTACAAGTGCAAGAACATTGACAGAAGAAAATGATTGGAGGAGAGACGCCAATCTTTTTACGATCAAAATCTCCAAGTCTACCAAGAAACGCTAGTGAAGCAGATTTCTTCACTCTTCATTTGTGCTTCCTCATTTTTTTATATTTCTATTCTATATATGTAGGTGACAAAATAATTCATTCACATAAAAGGAAATCTCTTTTATTATATTATTATGACTAATTAAAAATCTTGATAGAAAAAAATGTGTCAAATTAAAAACTAGCTTTCTTGGAAAGAGAGCCTATGGATTTTGTACTATAGAACACTTTCCCTCCAATAAATTATTATAAATTAAATTGTACGTACAATAATCTCTAGGATTACTCATCCTTGAAAGCTAGTTATATTGTTGATAGACTTGGAATGCTTATAAACTCACGCATATCATCCCAAATAACCAATGTGGGACAACTTATATATAATCTTTTAATATCGCTTCTTAGAGACACTCTAGAGAGAAGATATCGACCTTTTGGCATCAAAATCTTCTTGAGTTCAAAGCATTGGCACATGTCAATGGCATGAGTCAACTAATCGTGGTTGGCTCCCAAAACCCAAAATTGTTTTTAACTAATCAAAAATGTTCAACAACAAACATCAGTAACGCACTTTTCTTCGCTCTTCATTTTTTCTCCTCCTTGTTTTTTAACTTCTTTTCAATTTATGCAGGAGGAAACTTTAATTCGTTCACAAAAAAACAACAATCTTTCATTATGTTATTATAACTACGACGGGCTCAACTCAACTCAAAACCCCATAAAATTTGGGCCTTAACAGCTCAGCCCACTTTCACTCGTTCTTCACCGGATATGCATGTGAGCATAAAAGGGCAAAGAAGCAATGGGCCACAAAAACAAGGAAAAAGAGAGAAAGAGGAGAGAAATTTTCATGGGCAGAATTCTGACGTCCCAACAAGAGGAATCAATTCTGTTTTGCAACGCCTTGATAGAATCCAAGCTATTTATCCATCTAATCATAGTAATTTTTTAAATAAGTCTAGAAATTCAGAGTTGTGTGAACTTTGAATTGCCATATTCGATTTAAGAATTATTAAGCGGTAGAGTTTTGAGAAAATAATAATTTAGAGCGTTGTGGAGCTAGAGGGTTTGATGAAAATCAATATCGAAATATGATTTGAATGAAACAGATTTTTGAAGTTTTGCATGTGAGTTACGCGTAATCGACAATATGCGTAACGAATAAAGACGAATGTCCACTATAAACAAGTTTCTTCTTTAACGCGTAGGAGTCATTTGGACGATGAATAAGTATAGTCTAGTTGAACTGTTCATTAGAATATTATTTCACTTGGATTTTGATATTTATTTTCAATTAATTGATAGGAATATGAGTTAGTCAATTCGAGTAACCTTTGCATGTTGATTTTCAGCTTTATCAATTGAATCTTGCTCGGAGGCTATACAGTATTGCTGGACACTTTGATAAATCCAATTTTATTCTTATATCCCTTCTAGGTACAGATTCATTGGCTAACTAGTCGCATTTCTTTTCGATTCATAAGCAATTTTCTGCAACTTGGTAGCGTATTGCCATGCCGTACATGTCTAGAATCGAATGTCACACTCGGGAGATGGCATTTCTCTCTTCTTCATTTGGTATTGCATTCGGAGCACGTTCCTTTAGGGCCGGGAGTTGAGATTCACCTGATTGGTCCCACCCTGTCCCTTATTTTTTTTTGGATCATGTGATACCACCCGCTCTGGTGCCAGTGATGGACTTGCAAGTCCAATTGCACTCTCTCAAGTTCGTTGCAAAGTCGAAAATATGTCTAAGGACATTTATAAATGTACATGATAAATCAATGTAAGTAGTTATTACATACTAGGAAAATTGGAGTTTTAGATCAGTGCTGGTGCCAGTTCAAAGTAACAGCCAGGGTAAGAGCAGTTGATTGGGCTTCCAAATTCATGCAACTATAGTGAACTTATATGGTGGCTTCTCTTTCGGCCTTTCCTATATTAATAGGTCTTGTCTCTTAAAAATCTACGGTCCTCAATAAACAAAGTATTTTATGTGATAAGTACACTTGTGTAGTAGTGACATGAGATGTTAATGTATAGGCTAATTAAAAGTGATATGCACACACGTGGGAGTGGGACGTGTAGAATCAAATCGAGTTTGATTCAGGACATGTAAATAAAAATGATTGGTTTGGTACATCGCATTATCATTTTTACGTGACAAATGCATTACATAAGTTACTTTCTCTTAGGATGAAACACGCGGTCTCTCTATTTTACAGTTTTATTTTGATCATTTTTCCTATCACAAACATCAAGTAACTTAGTTAATAAATAATTACATGATTTCGGGACATAATTTTTAAGGCCCAATTTCCATAAGGTATGTCAAGTTGCAGAACTGTATCTCACTCGTTCTTTTATATCCCGTAAAAATCACCAACTTTCGCCTTATACTTAAATCTAGACCTCCAATTATCCTTTCGCTTCTGGGCAACATCCAGACCATCATCAACCTTGTTATTTGCCTTTTACCTCCACCTCACTACCGTCCCAGCTCTCCGTCCATTGCTAACTTGCTGCTTCCACCTTGTTATTTGCCTTTTACCTCTACCTCACTACCATCCCAGCTAACCATCCATCGCCACCTTGCCGCTTCCACCACCGTCCTCCAATGCTTATCTTCTCCATTTTCAAAGCCACAGCAGTCATCTCTCTCTCTCTCTCTCTCTCTAAGACTTGTGATATCAGCCTGGTCTAAATGGTATGAGTGGATAGATCAACACCTTAAATCAAAAATCAGCTCGACATTTGCCAACTCCAAATTTTAGAAATCGAGAACCAAACTGATACCCATAGAGCCAATAGAATTCGCCAACTTGATACGGTTCGGTCCAAATTTTTAAAAAAATTATGCAAATGTGTGTATACATAAAGTTTACTGTGAAAAATTTCAAATGTTAAAGGCTATTGAAGAAAAAAACTCATCTGCTACGGCTTAAACCATTATCGTCACAATGAAGAAATTGTTAACATAGTAATATACAGATTGAATATTCTTGCTAATAATATTTTGACACTTGCCAAAAAAGAATTTCTCATTTCATGTTAGAAAGTCATTCTTTGTAATTCTTTTTATTCACATGCAATCACCCAAGATTGAATAATCTTGCTATATATTATTAAATCAAGAAGATTCATCCTATATGTGTCCACTTAAGATACTCAAAGTGTAATATTTCTTATACTAATAATATTTTGACACTTGCCAAAAAAATTCCTCATTTCATGTTAGAAAGTCATTCTTTGTAATTCTTTTTATTCACATGCTATCACCCAAGATTGAATATTCTTGCTATATATTATTAAATCAAGAAGATTCATCCTATATGTGTCCGCTTAAGTTACTCCAAGTATAATATTTCTTAGAGTCATCTAAATTGAGTAGAAAATTGGGCGACAACAAGCACCCGTAAATTGCAAAAGAATCTTGGTCGAAGTCAAGATTTTACGAAGCAAAGTAGGAGAGAACAAAAGAAGGACAATAACCTAAATTTCAAATTAAGAGGCTTATAAAAAAACACTTTAAAGATCGTTCCTCACATTAGTGAATCAAAGGATGATTAAAACACCGCAAAAAGAAAAATAATGTAAAAATAGAGAAGAATGAATGATTTTAAAAGGGGAGAGTGGAAAATTAAAAAAAAATTCCATCAAAGGATGCCCTTTGAAGCATCAAGAAATTTCATGTACAAGCGCAAGAACATTGAAAGAAGAAAATGAGTGGAGGAGAGACGCCCATCTTTTTACGATCAAAATCTCCAAGTCTACCAAGAAACGCTAGTGAAGCAGATTTCTTCACTCTTCATTTGTGCTTCCTCATTTTTTTTAATTTCTATTTGATATATGTAGGTGACAAAATAATTCATTCACATAAAAGGAAATCTCTTTTATTATATTATTATGACTAATTAAAAATCTTGGTAGAAAAAAATATGTGTCAAATTAAAAACTAGCTTTCTTGGAGAGAGAGCCTTTGGATTTTGTACTATAGAACACTTTCCCTCCAACAAATTATTATAAATTAAATTGTACGTACAATAATCTCTAGGATTACTCATCCTTGAAAGCTAGTTATATTGTTAATAGACTTGAAATGCTTATAAACTCATGCGTATCATCACAAATAACCAATGTGGGACAACTTATATATAATCTTTTAATATCACTACTTAGAGGCACTCTAGAGAGAAGATATCGACCTTTTGGCATCAAAATCTTCTTGAGTTCAAAGCATTGGCACATGTCAATGGCATAAGTCAACTAATCATGGTTGGCTCCGAAAACCCAAAGTTGTTTTTAACTAATCAAAAATGTTCAACAACAAACACCAGGGACGCACTTTTCTTCGCTCTTCATTTTTCCTCTCCCTTGTTTTTTTAACTTCTTTTCAATTTATGCAGAGGGAAACTTTAATTCGTTCACAAAAAAACAACAACCTTTCATTATGTTATTAAAACTGCGACGGGCTCAGCTCAGCCCAAAACCCTATAAAATTTGGGCCTTAACAGTTCAGCCCACTTTCACTTGTTCTTCACCAGATGTGCATGTGAGCGTAAAAGGTAAAAGAAACAACCGGCCACAAAAACAAGGAAAAAGAGGGAAGGAGAAGAGAGGAAGAAATTTTCACGTGCACACTTCTGACGTCTCAACAAGAGGAATCAATTATGTTTTGCAATGCCTAGGAATAATTCAAGCTATTTATTCATCTAATCAAAGTAATTTTTCAAATTAGTCCATAAATTCGGAGTTGTGTGAACTTTGAATCGTGATATTCGTTTTAAGAGTTATTAGGCGGTAGAGTTTTGAGAAAATAATAATTTAGAGTGTGTTGGAGCTAGTGGGTTCGATGAAAATTGATGCCGAAATATGATTTGAATGAAACTGATTTTTGAAGTTTTGCATGTGAGTTACACGTAATCGACAATATGCATAATGAACAAAGATGAATGTACGCTATAAACGGGTTTCTTCTACCACCTCACTACCGTCCCAGCTCTCCATCCATTGCTACCTTGCCGCTTCCCCCTTGTTATTTGCCTTTTACCTCTACCTCACTACCATCCCAGCTCTCCATCCATCGCCACCTTGCTGCTTCCACCACCAACCTCCAATGCTTATTTTCTCCATTTTCAAAGCCACAGCAGTCATATATATCTCTCTCACAGACTGGTGATATCGGCCCAGTCTAAGTGATATGAGTGGGTAGATCAACGCCATAAACCAAAAATCAGACCAATAATTACCGGCTACATATTTTAGAAATCGAGAACCAGACTGATTCCCATAGAGCCACTAGAACTTGCCAACTTGATCCAGTTCAGTCCAAATTTTTTGTTCACCCTTACATTTGTTGTTTGTTTTAAACTAGACTGGTTTAAAACCAAATTTTACTAACAATTATTTTTTTGCTCTCCCATGAAAATTTAAATATTATACAATGTTAAAAAAAATTATGCAAATGTGTGTGTATACATAAATTTAAGTATCAACATTTGTTTACCATGAAAAATTTCAAATGTTGATGGCTATTGAAGAAAAAAAACTCATTTGCCACGGCTTAAACCATTACCATCACAATGAAGAAATTGTTAACATAGTAATATACATATTGAATATTCTTGCTAATAATATTTTGATACTTGCCAAAAAAGAATTTCTCATTTGATGTTAGAAAGTCATTCTTTGTAATTATTTTTATTCACATGCAATCACCAGGATTGGATATTCTTGCTAAATATTGTTAAATCAAGAGGATTCATCCTATATGTGTCCACTTAAGATACTCTAAGTATAATATTTCTTATACTAATAATATTTTGACACTTGCCAAAAAAATTTCTCATTTCATGTTAGAAAGTCATTCTTTATAATTCTTTTTTTTCACATGCTATCACCCAAGATTGAATATTCTTACTATATATCATTAAATCAAGAAGATTAATCCTATATGTGTCCACTTAAGATACTCTAAGTATAATATTTTGACACTTGCCAAAACAATTCATCATTTCATGTTAGAAAGTCATTCTTTGTAATTCTTTTTATTCACATGCAATCACCCAAGATTGAATATTCTTGCTATATATTATTAAATCAAGAAGATTCATCCTATATATGTCCACTTAAGATACTCTAAGTATAATATTTCTTATACCAATAATATTTTGACCCTTGCCAAAAAAATTCCTCATTTCATGTTAGAAAGTCATTCTTTGTAATTCTTTTTATTCACAAGCAATCACCCAAGATTGAATATTCTTGCTAGATATTATTAAATCAAGAAGATTCATCCTATGTGTGTCCACTTAAGATACTCTAAGTATAATATTTTTTATTTTGGTAGAGATGTCAATGCTTCCTACACTTCCGAATGGGTAACCACCTTTAAAAGGAAATCACGAAATACCCTTTAAATTAAGAGACTTAATTCATAGAATTTGTACTTTGAATATTGCAGAATCACTTTCATGTGAAAGATTGTGCAATCACTCTAGAATTCCATTTTATTTTAGTATACAAATATTTTATAATGCAGATCGAGATCTTTTTAACTGGTGTGGCCATCTAAGTTGAGTAGAAAATTAGGCAACAACCACCTAAATTGCAGAAGAATCTTGGTTGAAGTCAGGATTTTACGAAGAAAAATAGGAGAGAACAAAAGCAAATCAATAACCAAAAGTTTAAATTAAGAGGGTTATTAAAAAAATTTCGAAGATCAACCTTCACACATGTGAATCAAAGGATGATTAAAGAACCGTAAAAGAGAACAACAATGTGAAGATAAAGAAAAAGGAATGATTTTGAAAGGGGAGAGAGATAGTAAAGAACGACATTATTTCCATAAAATGACGACCATGAAAGCATCAAGAAATTTCCTATCAAAAAAGGAAGCATGAAGAACTTTTCCTGGCCCTTGATTTCTCCTCCTTTGTGTGTTTACATTTCTATTCAATTTGAGTCTTGGGAAAAGAATATTCGTCGAAGTAAAAATTAGCTTTCTTCCAGAGAGAACTTAAGAATTTATAAATTAAATTGTACAAATAAGAATCTCTAAGAGAACTCATTCTTGAAAGCTAATAACTAGCTTTCTAGACTTAAAAGACATATAAACCCTCACACATCATCATCGGGTACTACTGGTACAGAACAATTTATTTAAAATCTTTATATATCACATTTTAAAGGTCCTTTAGAGAGTAGATATCAATTTTATAGGATGATGAAAAGAAGACGATGCGTGAAGGAAAAAGACCTGTGAAGAACTATCCTTTGCTCTTGATTTCCCCTCTCCATGTTTTTATATTTCTATTTGCGTCATGTAACAGAACAATTTAATCCATTTGTATGAAAAGAGAGTTCTTTTTCATTTGTTATCCTTGAAAACAAGCTATTTAGTTCATAGAATTAGATGCACCGGCACAGATTATCAATGAAGATAACTTTACACAATCTTTTAACATCAGTTTTTAAGAGGAGAGATATCAACTTTTTTTTCATCAAAATTATCTTGACTTTTTAACTTTGGTACATGCAATCACTCTAAATTTCTATTTTACATCATTAGATAAAATTTTATAATGTATGTCGAGATTTCTTAATTGATTTTGCCATCTAAATTGAGTAGAAAATTGGGCAACAACAAGCACCCCCTAAATTGCAAAAGAATCTTGGTCGAAGTCAAGATTTTACGAAGCAAAGCAGGAGAGAACAAAAGAAGGACAATAACCTAAATTTCAAATTAAGAGGGTTATGAAAAACACTTTAAAGATCGTTCTTCACATTAGTGAATCAAAGGATGATTAAAACACCATAAAAAAAAGAAAAAAATGTAAAATTAGAGAAGAATGAATGATTTTAAAAGGGGAGAGTGGAAAAAAAATAATTTCCAACAAAGGACGCCCTTTAAAGCATCGGGAAATTTCATGTCCAAGCACAAGAACATTGAGAGAAGAAAATGAGTGGAGGAGAGACGCCGATCTTTTTAGGATCAAAATCTCCAAGTCTACCAAGAAACGCTAGCGAAGCAGATTTCTTCACTCTTCATTTGTGCTTCCTCTTTTTTTTTTTAATTTCTATTTGATATATGTAGGTGACAAAATAATTCATTCACATAAAAGGAAATCTCTTTTATTATATTATTATGACTAATTAAAATCTTGATAGAAAAAAATGTGTTGAATTAAAAACTAGCTTTCTTGGAAAGAGAGCCTATGGATTTTGTACTATAGAACACTTTCCCTCCAATAAATTATCATAAATTAAATTGTATGTACAATAATCTCTAGGATTACTCATCCTTGAAAGCTAGTTGTATTGTTGATAGACTTGAAATGCTTATAAACTTACGCATATCATCACAAATAATCAATATGGGACAACGTATATATAATCTTTTAATATCACTTCTTAGAGGCACTCTAGAGAGAAGATATCGACCTTTTGGCATCAAAATCTTCTTGAGTTCGAAGCATTGGCACATTTCAATGGCATAAGTCAACTTATCGTGATTGGCTCCCAAAACCCAAAGTTGTTTGTAACTAATCAAAAATGTTCAACAACAAACACCAGTGACGCACTTTTCTTCGCTCTCCATTTTTTCCCCCCTTGTTTTTTAACTTCTTTTCAATTTATGCAGGGGGGAAACTTTACTTTGTTCACAAAAACACAATAATCTTTCATTATGTTATTATAACTACGACGGGCTAAGCTCAGCCCAAAACCCTATAAAATTTGGGCCTTAACAGCTCAGCCCACTTTCACTCGTTCTTCACCGGATGTGCATGTGAGCGTAAAAGGGCAAAGAAGCAACTGGCCACAAAAACAAGGAAAAAGAGGGAAGGAGAAGAGAGAAATTTTCATGGGCACACTTCTGACGTCTCAACAAGAGGAATCAATTCTGTTTTGCAATGCCTTGGTAGAATACAAGCTATTTATTCATCTAATCATAGTAATTTTTTAAATCATTCCAGAAATTCAGAGTTGTGTGAACTTTGAATTGCCATATTCGATTTAAGAATTATTAAGCGGTAGAGTTTTGAGAAAATAATAATTTAGAGCGTTGTGGAGCTAGAGGGTTTGATGAAAATCGATATCAAAATATGATTTGAATGAAACAGATTTTTGAAGTTTTGCGTGTGAGTTACGCGTAATCGACAATATGCGTAACGAATAAAGATGAATGTCCACTATAAACAAGTTTCTTTTTTAACGCATAGGAGTCATTTGGATGATGAATAAGTATAGTCTAGTTGAATTGTTCATTAGAATATTATTTCACTTGGATTTTTATATTTATTTTCAATTAATTGATAGGAATATGAGTTAGTCAATTCGAGTAACCTTTGCATGTTGATTTTCAGCTTTATCAATTGAATCTTGCTTGGAGGCTATATAGTATTGCTGGACACTTTGATAAATCCAATTTTATTCTTATATCCCTTCTGGGTACAGATTCATTGGCTAACTAGTCGCATTTCTTTTCGATTCATAAGCAATTTTCTGCAACTTGGTAGCGTATTGCCATGCCGTACATGTCTGGAATCGAATGTCACACTCGGGAGATGGCATTTCTCTCTTCTTCATTTGGTATTGCATTCGGAGCATGTTCCTTTAGGGCCGGGAGTTGAGATTCACCCGATTGGTCCCACCCTGTCCCTTATTTTTTCTTTGATCATGTGATACCACCCGCTCTGGTGCCAGTGATGGACTTGCAAGTCCAATTGCACTCTCTCAAGTTCGTTGCAAAGTCAAAAATATGTCTAAGGACATTTATAAATGTACATGATAAATCAATGTAAGTAGTTATTACATACTAGGAAAATTGGAGTTTTAGATCAGTGCTGGTGCCAGTTCAAAGTAACAGCCAGGGTAAGAGCAGTTGATTGGGCTTCCAAATTCATGCAACTATAGTGAACTTATATGGTGGCTTCTCTTTCAGCCTTTCCTATATTAATAGTTCTTGTCTCTTAAAAATCTACGGTCCTCAACAAACAAAGTATTTTATGTGATAAGTACACTTGTGTGGTAGGGACATGAGATGTTAATGTATAGGCTAATCAAAAGTGATATGCACACACGTGGGAGTGGGACGTGTAGAATCAAATCGAGTTTGATTCAGGACATGTAAATAAAAATGATTGGTTTGGTACATCGCATTATCATTTTTACGTGACAAATGCATTACATAAGTTACTTTCTCTTAGGATGAAACACGCGGTCTCTCTATTTTACAGTTTTATTTTGATCATTTTTCCTATCACAAACATCAAGTAACTTAGTTAATAAATAATTACATGATTTCGGGACATAATTTTTAAGGCCCAATTTCCATAAGGTATGTCAAGTTGCAGAACTGTATCTCACTCATTCTTTTATATCTCGTAAAAATCACCAACTTTCGCCTTATACTTAAATCTAAACCTCCAATTATCCTTTCGCTTCTGGGCAACATCCAGACCATCATCAACCTTGTTATTTGCCTTTTACCTCCACCTCACTACCGTCCCAGCTCTCCGTCCATTGCTAACTTGCTGCTTCCACCTTGTTATTTGCCTTTTACCTCTACCTCACTACCATCCCAGCTAACCATCCATCGCCACCTTGCCGCTTCCACCACCGTCCTCCAATGCTTATCTTCTCCATTTTCAAAGCCACAGCAGTCATGTCTCTCTCTCTCTCTCTCTAAGACTTGTGATATCGGCCTGGTCTAAATGATATGAGTGGGTAGATCAACACCTCAAATCAAAAATCAGATCGATATTTGCCAACTCGAAATTTTAGAAATCGAGAACCAGACTGGTACCCATAGTGCCACTAGAATTGGCCAACTTGATCCGGTTCAGTCCAAATTTTTTTGTTCATCCTTACATTTGTTGTTTGTTTAAACTAGACTGGTTTATAACCAAATTTTACTAACAAATAATTTTTTGCTCTCCCATGAAAATTTAAATATTATACAAATTTTTTAAAAAATTATGCAAATGTGTGTATACATAAAGTTTACTGTGAAAAATTTCAAATGTTAAAGGCTATTGAAGAAAAAAAACTCATCTGCCACGGCTTAAACCATTACCGTCACAATGAAGAAATTGTTAACATAGTAACATACAGATTGAATATTCTTGCTAATAATATTTTGGCACTTGCCAAAAAAGAATTTCTCATTTCATGTTAGAAAGTCATTCTTTGTAATTCTTTTTATTCACATGCAATCACCCAAGATTGAATAATCTTGCTATATATTATTAAATCAAGAAGATTCATCCTATATGTGTCCACTTAAGATACTCTAAGTATAATATTTCTTATACTAATAATATTTTGACACTTGCCAAAAAATTTCTCATTTCATGTTAGAAAGTCATTCTTTGTAATTCTTTTTATTCACATGCTATCACCCAAGATTGAATATTCTTGCTATATATTATTAAATCAAGAAGATTCATCCTATATGTGTCCACTTAAGTTACTCCAAGTATAATATTTCTTAGAGTCATCTAAATTGAGTAGAAAATTGGGCAACAACAAGCACCCCTAAATTGCAAAAGAATCTTGGTCGAAGTCAAGATTTTACGAAGCAAAGCAGGAGAGAACAAAAGAAGGACAATAACCTAAATTTCAAATTAAGAGGCTTATAAAAAAACACTTTAAAGATCGTTCTTCACATTAGTGAATCAAAGGATGATTAAAACACCATAAAAAGAAAAATAATGTAAAAATAGAGAAGAATGAATGATTTTAAAAGGGGAGAGTGGAAAATTAAAAACAAAAAATTCCATCAAAGGATGCCCTTTGAAGCATCAAGAAATTTCATGTACAAGCGCAAGAACATTGAAAGAAGAAAATGAGTGGAGGAGAGACGCCAATCTTTTTACGATCAAAATCTCCAAGTCTACCAAGAAACGCTAGTGAAGCAGATTTCTTCACTCTTCATTTGTGCTTCCTCATTTTTTTTAATTTCTATTCGATATATGTAGTTGACAAAATAATTCATTCACATAAAAGGAAATCTCTTTTATTATATTATTATGACTAATTAAAAATCTTGGTAGAAAAAAATGTGTCAAATTAAAAACTAGCTTTCTTGGAGAGAGAGCCTATGGATTTTGTACTATAGAACACTTTCCCTCCAATAAATTATTATAAATTAAATTGTATGTACAATAATCTCTAGGATTACTCATCCTTGAAAGCTAGTTATATTGTTAATAGACTTGAAATGCTTATAAACTCACGCATATCATCACAAATAACCAATGTGGGACAACTTATATATAATCTTTTAATATCACTACTTAGAGGCACTCTAGAGAGAAGATATCGACCTTTTGGCATCAAAATCTTCTTGAGTTCAAAGTATTGGCACATGTCAATGGCATAAGTCAACTAATCGTGGTTGGCTCCCAAAACCCAAAGTTGTTTTTAACTAATCAAAAATGTTCAACAACAAACACCAGGGACGCACTTTTCTTCGCTCTTCATTTTTCCTCCCCCTTGTTTTTTTAACTTCTTTTCAATTTATGCAGGGGGAAACTTTAATTCGTTCACAAAAAAACAACAATCTTTCATTATGTTATTATAACTGCGACGGTCTCAACTCAGCCCAAAACCCTATAAAATTTGGGCCTTAACAGCTCAGCCCACTTTCACTTGTTCTTCACAGGATGTGCATGTGAGCGTAAAAGGTAAAAGAAACAACCGGCCACAAAAACAAGGAAAAAGAGGGAAGGAGAAGAGAGGAAGAAATTTTCACGTGCACACTTCTGACGTCTCAACAAGAGGAATCGATTATGTTTTACAACGCCTAGGAATAATTCAAGCTATTTATTCATCTAATCAAAGTAAATTTTCAAATTAGTCCATAAATTCGGAATTGTGTGAACTTTGAATCGTGATATTTGTTTTAAGAGTTATTAGGCGGTAGAGTTTTGAGAAAGTAATAATTTAGAGTGTGTTGGAGCTAGTGGGTTCGATGAAAATTGATGCCGAAATATGATTTGAATGAAATTGATTTTTGAAGTTTTGCATGTGAATTACACATAATCAACAATATGCGTAATGAACAAATATGAATGTCCGCTATAAACGGGTTTCTTCTACCACCTCACTACCGTCCCAGCTCTCCATCCATTGCTACCTTGCCGCTTCCCCCTTGTTATTTGCCTTTTACCTCTACCTCACTACCATCCCAGCTCTCCATCCATCGCCACCTTGCTGCTTCCACCACCGACCTCCAATGCTTATTTTCTCCATTTTCAAAGCCACAGCAGTCATTCATATATATATATATATCTCACAGACTTGTGATATCGGCCCAGTCTAAGTGATATGAGTGGGTAGATCAACGCCATAAACCAAAAATCGGACCAATAATTACCGGCTACATATTTTAGAAATCGAGAACTAGACTGATTCCCATAGAGCCACTAGAACTTGCCAACTTGATCCAGTTCAGTCCAAATTTTTTGTTCACCCTTACATTTGTTGTTTGTTTTAAACTAGACTGGTTTAAAACCAAATTTTACTAACAAATAATTTTCTGCTCTCCCATGAAAATTTAAATATTGTACAATTTTAAAAAAATTATGCAAATGTGTGTGTATACATAAATTTAAGTATCAACATTTGTTTACCATGAAAAATTTCAAATGTTGAAGGCTATTGAAGAAAAAAAACTCAATTGCCACAGCTTAAACCATTTCCATCACAATGAAGAAATTGCTAGCATTGTAATATACAGATTGAATATTCTTGCTAATAATATTTGGACACTTGCCAAAAAAGAATTTCTCATTTGATGTTAGAAAGTCATTCTTTGTAATTATTTTTATCCACATGCAATCACCCAAGATTGAATATTCTTGCTAAATATTGTTAAATCAAGAAGATTCATCCTATATGTGTCCACTTAAGTTACTCTAAGTATAAGATTTCTTATACTAATAATATTTTGACACTTGCCAAAAAAATTTCTCATTTCATGTTAGAAAGTCATTCTTTATAATTCTTTTTTTTCACATGCTATCACCCAAGATTGAATATTCTTACTATATATCATTAAATCAAGAAGATTAATCCTATATGTGTCCACTTAAGATACTCTAAGTATAATATTTTGACACTTGCCAAAAAAATTCCTCATTTCATGTTAGAAAGTCATTCTTTGTAATTCTTTTTATTCACATGCAATCACCCAAGATTGAATATTCTTGCTAGATATTATTAAATCAAGAAGATTCATCCTATGTGTGTCCACTTAAGATACTCTAAGTATAATATTTTTTAGTTTGGTAGAGATGTCAATGCTTCCCACACTTCCGAATGGGTAACCACCTTTAAAAGGAAATCACGAAAAACCTTTTAAATTGAGAGACTTAATTCATAGAATTTCTACTTTGAATATTGCAGGATCACTTTCATGTGAAAGATTGTGCAATCACTCTAGAATTCCATTTTATTTTAGTATACAAATATTTTATAATGCTGGTGTGGCCATCTAAGTTGAGTAGAAAATTAGGCAACAACCACCTAAATTGCAGAAGAACCTTGGTTGAAGTCAGGATTTTACGAAGAAAAATAGGAGAGAACAAAAGAAAATAACATAAAGTTTAAATTAAGAGGGTTATTAAAAAGATTTGAAAGATCAACCTTGGCACATGTGAATCAAAGGATGATTAAAGAACCGTAAAATAGAACAACAATGTGAAAATAAAGAAAAAGGAATGATTTTGAAAGGGCAGAGAGAAAGTAAAGAACGACATTATTTCCATAAAATGACGACCATGAAAGCATCAAGAAATTTCCTATCAAAAAAGGAAGCATCTTTTCCTGGCCCTTGATTTCTCCTCCTTTGTATGTCTACATTTCTATTCAATTTGAGTCTTGGGAAAAGAATATTCGTCGAATTAAAAATTAGCTTTCTTCGAGAGAGAACTTAAGAATTTATAAATTAAATTGTACAAATAAGAATCTCTAAGAGAACTCATTCTTGAAAGCTAATAACTAGCTTTCTAGACTTAAAAAGACATATAAACCCACACACATCATCATCGGGTACTATTGATACAGAACAATTTATTTAAAATCTTTAAATATCACATTTTAAAGGCCCTTTAGAGAGTAGATATCAATTTTATAGGAAGACGAAAAGAAGACGATGCGTGGAGGGAAAAGACCTGTGAAGAACTATCATTTGCTCTTGATTTCCCCTCTCCATGTTTTTATATTTCTATTTGCGTCATGTAAAACAAAAATTTAATCCATTTGTATGAAAAGAGAGTTCTTTTTCATTTGTTATCCTTGAAAACAAGCTATTTAGTTCATAGAATTAGATGCACCAGCACAAATTATCAATGAAGATAACTTTATACAATCTTTTAACATTAGTTTTTAAGAGGGGAGATATCAACTTTTTTTTTTTCATCAAAATTATCTTGACTTTGCAACTTTGGTACATGCCATCACTCTAAATTTCTATTTTACTTTATTAGATAAAATTTTATAATGTATGTCGAGATTTCTTAATTGATTTTGCCATCTAAATTGAGTAGAAAATTGGGCAACAACAAGCACCCCCTAAATTGCAAAAGAATTTTGGTCGAAGTCAAGATTTTACGAAGCAAAGCAGGAGATAACAAAAGAAGGACAATAACCTAAATTTCAAATTAAGAGGGTTATGAAAAACACTTTAAAGATCATTCTTCACATTAGTGAATCAAAGGATGATTAAAACACCGTAAAAAAGAAAAAAAATGTAAAAATAGAGAAGAATGAATGATTTTAAAAGGGGAGAGTGGAAAAAAAATAATTTCCATCAAAGGACGCCCTTTAAAGCATCGGGCAATTTCATGTCCAAGCACAAGAACATTGAGAGAAGAAAATGAGTGGGAGGAGAGACGCCGATCTTTCTATGATCAAAATCTCCAAGTCTACCAAGAAACGCTAGGGAAGCAGATTTCTTCACTCTTCATTTGTGCTTCCTCATTTTTTTTAATTTCTATTCGATATATGTTGGTGACAAAATAATTCATTCACATAAAAGGAAATCTCTTTTATTATATTATTATGACTAATTAAAAATCTTGATAGAAAAAAATGTGTTGAATTAAAAACTAGCTTTCTTGGAAAGAGAGCCTATGGATTTTGTACTATAGAACACTTTCCCTCCAATAAATTATTATAAATTAAATTGTACGTACAATAATCTCTAGGATTCCTCATCCTTGAAAGCTAGTTATATTGCTAATAGACTTGAAATGCTTATAAACTCACGCATATCATCACAAATAACCAATGTGGGACAACTTATATATAATCTTTTAATATCACTTCTTAGAGGCACTCTAGAGAGAAAATATCGACCTTTTGGCATCAAAATCTTCATGAGTTCGAAGCATTGGCCCATGTCGATGGCATAAGTCAACTAATCGTGGTTGGCTCCCAAAACCCAAAGTTGTTTTTAACTAATCAAAAATGTTCAACAACAAACACCAATGACGCACTTTTCTTCGCTCTTCATTTTTTCTCCCCCTTGTTTTTTAACTTCTTTTCAATTTATGCAGGGGGAAACTTTACTTTGTTCACAAAAAAAACAATAATCTTTCATTATGTTATTATAACTATGACGGGCTCAGCTCAGCCCAAAACCTTATAAAATTTGGGCCTTAACAACTCAGCCCACTTTCACTTGTTCTTCACTGGACGTGCATATGTAAAAGGGCAAAGAAGCAACCGGCCACAAAAACAAGGGAAAAGAGGGAAGGAGAATAGAGAAAGAAATTTTTGCGGGCACACTTCTGACGTCTCAACAAGAGGAATCATTTCTGTTTTGCAATGCCTAGGAAGAATTCAAGCTATGTATTCATCTAATCATAGTAATTTTTCAAATTAGTCCATAAATTCGGAGTTGTTTGAACTTTGAATCGCGATATTCAATTTAAGAGTTATTAAGCGATAGAGTATTGAGAAAATAATAATTTAGAGCATTGTGGAGGTATGGTTTTGATGAAAATCGATGCCGAAATATAATTTAAATCAAATGGATTTTTGAAGTTCCACGTGTGAGTTACATGTAATTGACAATATGTGTAACGAACAAAGATGAATGTCCGCAATAAACAAGTTTCCTCTTTAACGCATAGGAGTCAATTGGACGATGAATAAGTATAGTTTAGTTGAGCTGTTCATTAGAATATTATTTTACTTAGATTTTGATATTGATTTTTGATTAATTGATAGGAATATGAGCTAGTCAATCAAGTAATCTTTGCATGTTGATTTTCAGCTTTCCAATTGAATCTTGATTGGAGGCAAGCTTGATGAATCTTGATTGGAAACAAGATTGATGAATCTTTCAATTTTCGATTAATTGATAGAAATAAGTTGAGGTTTGGATATATGATCCTAGCAGTGTTCACCCAGGCTATATATTATTGCCGGACAATTTGATAAATCCAATTTTTTTCCTTCTAGGTACATACTCATTGGCTAACTAGTCGCCTCTCATTTTCGATTCATTAGCTATTTTCTGCAACTCGGTAGCATATTGCCATGTCGTACATGTCTGGAGTCACGCTCCGTGAGATGGCATTCCTCTCTTCTACACTTGGGATTGCAATCGGAACATGTTTCTTTAGGGCTAGGAGTTGAGATTCACTTGACTGGCCCTGCCCGGCCCTTAATTTTTGTTGGATCATGTGGTACCTGCCCTGGTGCAAGCGAGGAACTTGTGAGTTTGATCATATTCTCTCAAGTTTGTCGCAAAGTCGAAAATATATGCTAGGACATTTATAAATGGACATGATAAATCCAATGTAAGTAGTTGTTACATACTAGGAAATTTGTAGTTTTTAGATCAGTGCTGCTGGTAAGTTCAAAGTTACAACCAGAGTAGGAGTAGTTGATTGGGCTTATAAATTCAAGCAACTATAGTGAACTTATATGGTGGCTCCTGTTTCGGCCTTTCCTGTTTTAATTGTTCTCGTCTATTAAAAATCTACGGTCCTCAACTGATAAAGTAATTTATGTGATAAGTACACTTGTGTGGTAGCGACATGCAATGTCAATGTATAGGCCAATTAAAAGTGATATGCATACACACGTGGGAGTGGGAGGTATAGTTTCACCTTGGATGTGACCATGACATGTAGATAAAAATGATCAATCTGGTGCATTACATCATCATTATTTCGTGACATACGCGTTACATCAGTTATTTTCTCTTAGGATGAAACACGAAGTCTCTTTATTTCAAGGTTCTATTTTGATCATTTTTCCTCTCGCAAACATTAAGTAACTTAAAGTAACTTTGGTAATAAATGAACACATGATTTTGGGACATAATTTTGAAGGCCCAATTTTCCTTAAGGTATGTAAAGTCGCAAAATTGTATCTTAGTTCTTTTTATCTCGTGAAAAACAACTTCAACTTATACTTAAATCTAGCCTTTGTTATCCTTTCTCTTCCGGGCAACGTCCAGACCATCGTCAACTCGGCTCCCGCAATCAAGTCAACCTTGTTATTTGCCTTTTACCTCCACCTCACTACCGCCGTCCATCGCCACCTTGCCGTTTCCAACACCATCATCCAACACTTGTATTCTCCATTTTCAAAATCATCATCCACCGTCATCTCTCTCTCTGACTTGTGATATGAGCGAAATTATATTTCGGCCCGGTCTAAATAATCCGAGTGGGTGGATCCACGTCTTAAACCAAAAATCGGACCGATATCCTCCAACTCCAAATTTTAGAAATCGAAAACCAGACCAATTCCCACATAACCACCCAAAACCAGCCAGTTAAGTCTGGTTCAGCACAAATGTTTTGCTCACGCTCACATTTGTTGTTTGTTTTAAACCAGACTGGTTTGAAAGTAAATTTTACTAACAAATAATTGCTCTCCTGTGAAAATTTAAATATTATACAAATTTTTAAAAAATTATGCGAATGTGCGTATAAATAGAAATTTAAGTATCAACGTTTGTTTACCGTGAATTATTTCAAATGTTAAAGGCTATTGAAGGAAAAAAAAGAAGAAGCTCATCCGCAGCAGCTTAAACCATTACCATCACAATGAAGAACTTATCAACATAGTAATATACAGAACCATTCGACTCAGGCAGACAGAAAGCCAGATTATAAGGACTAAGGAAAGGGGAAAAGGAGTGTTTCTGAGCAGTAGCATTATACTTCCATCTCTCTTCCACTTAGATTTTCTTCTTGTAGAAAGGGCTAGAATCTACAAACTGTTAGATTCAAATGAAATCCGAACCATCCCGGAAGTGCTCCAAGTCTGGGTGTGTCCCGCCACCAGGTCTCCTTGGGTTTCTGTCGGTTTGAAGTTTGACAAAGATGTAAAAGACTGATTTAAATTTCAAAAGAAACAAAAAAAATCTCAGCCTGCATGGAATCGGCATTCCATCACGCAATCAGAATTGATATGAATATTGGGTTCAGTCAAAATGAGGATTCTCTCAGTCTCGCCCAACAAAAATATTTAAGCTATCACTTAACTGAATTACCGCTTAAAGATTGTAACTGTGTATTAGTTTGCTCCTTTCATTATTATTCCCCTCCTAAGCTATTAGCCAAATGACCAAAAACAATATTTTCTTAACCCTGGAAAACCTCATATTTCAAATTTGAACAGGCGTTTATACTACATGGCTTTGTCTCTCTTTTTTTATCAAAACGTCACTAAAAATTCCTACACCAAACTCCAGCAACATGAGACATTAGAATGTCTATTGGTCACAAATGAAATGAGAATGCGAGACTAGACTCCAGAAAAGATAAGTCAATCAATTGTCAAGGCAAGAAGATATAACTACCTGACAAATCGACTAGGCTCAAAACCAGGCACACCAGATGGACCATATGGATCAAAACGAGCACCCGGAGGGACACCCCTGTTTCAAATGATCAACTGGAGGTCAACAGGCATGTGTGCACACAAAGAGAGGGAGAGAGGGAGAGAGGGAGACGGAGAGAAGATGCTCACGGTTGAACTCCAGGGAAACCAGGATGTCCAGCATCTCCGCTAAACCAACTGCGATCATTGGGTCCTGCATGCTCATATTGCTACACTTGTTAACCTCTCAAAAAACAGTGATTGAGAAAGAACTATAAATACTTAATTTACAAAGAAACTACACAAACCTAAAAGCATACTCCCACTGCTACCATAACCACCCCTGCATTAAAAATTAAAGAAAAAAATCTCTAATCAATCAGGGAACGTCAAGCATTAAAACAAAATGTACAATAAGCAAAGATCAGCAAGGAACCTGGTTGGATATATTCCAGCCCCAGGCCCAGGAAAAAGGTCGTTGCCACCAAGAGGATAAACAGGAGGACATACAACTCTGTGCATGCAAGAGAGATAAAACAGTAACCTTTTTGCTTTCTGGGCAAAAATATGGTACAACATATCAAAATAAGTGAGAAGATAAACATATCAAAATAAGTGAGAAGATAGGCTTATCGAAAAACATTTTGATAGATAAGAATTCACACAATCTACTTGCATATAATTGGAAGTGGCAAGATAATTCCTATATGAACCAAACAAAGAGGATTATAGTGTGCTAAGCTGGCTCGCCAACTACTACTTCACACCCGGAACCAATTCATGAATATCATATTTAAACATGCAATACTCTCATCTTCCACACATCACAGAAGAGAATATACGTTGATCCTTAAACTCTTGTTATCCACTGTATAGTGAAGCTCCTCCCACATTTTGTTATATCGATAAGAGACTGATACATATTCATTCTATGTTACTTGCTTTTTCTACAGTTCTCCTGTTCTAGCCACATTGAATTCGCCAGAACTGCCATATCACAATGTAGGCATTTCCCACCCGCTTATTGTGTTCCATAGCTGACAAGAGTAATGGAGAAGATAATTATTATCAAAAGTCTCATCAAGCAAAAAGAATTAGACTTGCTGTAATTCGAAACAGCAACTCTGAGGGAACAATGTTAAATACTTAAGTGTGCAACATTCTAGATGCAATATATTTTCAAAATAGGACAACCTTAGGAACTTGTCAACATTAGCAGTTCAGCTTTCACGCCTCTCAAAACCACATTTCTAGCAGTAATTAGGTAGTTTCATTGCCCTCAGTTTAAAAGACACTGGATAAGATTGTCAGGATCTTTGCACACATGCACTCGCGCATGCATGCAGAGAGAGAGAGAGAGAGAGAGAGAGAGACCCTGAAGGATGAACTTGTGGACCCCAAGGTTCACGAGCTGCAAGACCAGGCTCATTGGTACGTTGTCTTGATCCTCCACCATTTTCTCTTCTGAAAATGAATAAGACATCCTTCAATATATAAAACATAGAAATGAAGATGAAAAGTCTGACTCAATGCAAAATCTAGCTATGCATCTCCAAAAGGAACACACATGTTAAACCAGGCAATCATCTAAAGCTTTATTTTACCCACCACTGTACCTTAAATGCCCATAGTGTCGCTGCCTTATATGACAATAGCAGAACAAGTGAATGATCAATTTTGATAGGTTTTATCGCTAGAAACCAACTCACATTCTAAACAATTGTATGTTTCCATGGGAAACACAGGATACTCCATAAGACCATTATCAAGCATTTCTCATTGAAGAATGGAGAGATTATAACAACCACACAACACATGCATATAGATCATTATGCAGAGTAAATGAGGTCCTGTACACATAGAATGGAAAGGATTTGAAGACCCATCTCCCAATTCACACAGAGAGCATGATTACATCACTCGTATAACTAGTCAAATACATGAGATTCAAGTCAAATAACTATATAATACTTGATTGTGCCCAAACAAGAAGTTCATAAAAGCTAAAAAGAACGTGATCATATCATGGCAATAACATCTTTCAACAAAAGACAAGGAGTAAATCACACAGAATTGCAGAATGAACTTCTCTGGCCAGGCATAGATAGTATATTCATAGTAAGTATATTCAAAGACCAAAATCGCCATTTACTTTTATAATTCACTTGGAACCCCTTTTCCATGGAACATATTAAGCAAGTGAAAGATTACATATAGAACCACTCTAACTAAGACAAGATAGAGTCAGAAGCATAGCTAAAGTCAAAAGGCTAGAGCCACACCAAACCAGATATTCTCGATTTGAGCCAAGGGAAGAAATTAAAATGCACTTCCCCAAGCAACTTTCTTGATTTACAGCACTACATTGTCTTCCCCCTTGACAAAACTTTGGCAAACTTCTTAGCCATCAAATCACTCTCACACAACTTAGAAGAGCAGTTAAAACAAGCATCCCCAATGCATAAGCATTTACGGTCTTGACTGTTGTATGAATGCAATGCACAATCATCTAACTTCAATGCCAAGGAAAGTGTGAAAAGAAAGCAAAATTTGTCGTTTTTAAGCAAATACAATGCATTTCAGTCATCCTCAGATGAATTCATACACTCAAACTTGGAAAATAACCAAAATAAAAAGCACAGACAACTAGGTAAATATACTGCAAGACCCTCCAACAGCACTCCATAAAATCTTGAGCTACAATCTAGAGCCAAAATGGCGTCAAGTTCTGAGATGAAATTTGATAAAATTCCACAGCAACCAAATCTTTTCATCCACGCATGCAAAGTTGCATCCTTTCCCTTTGCTTATCAATCTCTTCCACAATCAAAAGAACAATCTTTCTAAGCAATCAAACATAATATATAAAACAAACCAAATTACCCAACAGCATTCGTTGACGAACTAGGCCTCGATGAGCCATTCAATTTCGACAGTATCTCCGTATCCAAACTCTTCACCAACTTATCCAGATTTTTGAACTGACCAGAGTAATTCGCGGCTCCATCCTCCACAATGAACTCATGAACACTGCCGGTGATGGAAAATATCGAATAAATTAAAAAATTTCAAACCGAAAAACGAAGAATCAATCAAATAGAAGATGCTCGAGAGTGTATACTCAATTTCGAGATGAACGGGCTCAGCAGCCCCGTCTTTCAAAGCATCCACGGCCAGCTTGTCGTCCATCGCGAGACACTTCACCAAGACTTTCTTCGAGTCCTCAGGACTCACGTACACGAACGCGTACTCATCGTCGGCCTCGTTCCAGCGCTCGATCCCGACCTCCTCTGAACGACCAAAAACCCAAAAATTCGAAGCTCTTCGGGTCAGAGAAAATTCATTTCGAAAGAACCCCTCGGAGGGGACGAAGCGGAGGATCCCCGGCGCGGGGGCTCACCAGTGGAGGGAGAGGAGAGGGCGTCGGCGGCGGACGCGGCGGGGCCGGTGGCGGCGAGCGAGTAGCCGGAGGCGAGGAAGGCGGCGTGGACGGCGAAGGCGAGGCGGTCGTGGCTGCTCCGGAACAGGGGCCTCGACGCGCGCACGACGCCGATCACGGCTTTGGACTTCTCGGACTCCATCGTCGGCGATCTTCGCCGGAAACGCTGGAAATTTCAAGGGTCGTCGGTGAAAGGAAGACGAAGAATGAATGAATGAATTTTTACCGCAACGGTTGCGAAATTGGAGGAAAGAAGGGGGCACGTTTTTCTTTTATTGGATTTCTCGTGAAGCACCAAAGAGACGACCGCAGTCAACATTAGGGTGATCGGTTCCCGATCCAATCTCGATTTCAATAGAGAATAGATCCGATTCCCAAATTGTAAATCAAACCATTGGTTAGTTGGTTCTAGGATTGGAAATTGGGTCCGTCATCCGATCAAATAGAATCGGTCACTTTTTTTATTTTTACTAAAGAGTGTGCGTACAATATATAACAAATCTTAAAATATTGATGGAAGTGATAATGAGTGAAAAGTTATTGTGCTACAACTTGTAGTGATCTAAACATTTTACTAATTTTTTGAAGAAATGAAAAAAAAAAGTATACATAATTGGTTTAGTCAAAACCCTCTTGAACTAGGAATCAGATCGCCTGGATAGTAATTTCACTTTTAGGAACTAAAAACTAGACTGACTCTCTTGGGAACTAGACCAAACTAGTGTCCACTTTTATAAACTGAAAACTAGACTAACTTTCCTAGGAACTTAACCAAACTAGTGGGTTCAATCCAATTTGGGCAGAATTTTTAGTTCGAGCAATCTATTTTGTGTACACTTAGTCAATGGGGCATTTTTGTTTTTTGGTCTCTTTGATGCTCTTTAATCAAATGGCCTATTCATCATAAAAATGTAGAATTGTTTGGACAAAAATGTCCCTTCTGGATGGTCGGAATAACCACACATCCTGTTGATCGATGAAGATTTGGCTAGGGGTGAGCAAAGTTCAAGTGGACGGTTCCCACTTTAGAACTAGGAACTACCTACTAAGAACTATTCCGAAAATTTGAAACTAAGATCCATCCATTGATTTCATGGATCCACCCAAGAATCGAATTGTTGATCCAATCCAATTTCGAGTGGATCCATGGAATCTCTTCCCAATCTTTACAAAATGGCATTAATTAATTAATACCTAATTTAGATCTTTGTTCGGCTTTATATTCGGGTTATTGATTTTAATTAATGATTAAAAATTATAGGGCGAAATGAATAGACTATACTTGTTAGCTAAACATTTAATTTCTTTGAAGGTTATGATATAGTTCCTTTAAGGTTTCTTGACAAAAGTCCTAACCTTCATAGAAATTAAAACATTAATCACTTTAATCCATATTTTTTAACGTTAACCTAATTTAATCATGGGAATGGCTAAGGAGAGATCGAATCATACTCGCCAATTTAATTTTAAACTAGTCATGCCAACTCTTAATTGGTTCTTTCCTTCCTCTTTTTGTTTATCATGACAAGTAAATAGATTATTAAATCTTATTACACATCCAAAAGACAAAATTTATGGATATCTACATATATGTACATATATATTTGGTCAAAAATTACAAAATAATTAAGTAATTAAGATGAAATTTCTCTTTTTTTTAAATATTATTTATTGGTCTAGTCATGCCTTGAATCGGGAATTGGACCGATACTCACTGGTTCCACTAAATTGGAAGTGAGAACCGGACCGATCCCCGTGGTAACCATCGGTTTTAATTCGGTCCGGTTTGATTCCAAGTGGTCTGAACAGTTCTTGGTTCTTTTGCATACCCTTAGATTTGGTCAGGTGGCTAGTTCAGGCCCTTATTTGAATTGATTTGTCACTAAACTCTTATTTGAGACAAAGTCAACTATGAGCCCTAATTTTGAGAAGATGACTCCATTTAGAGCTCTTGTTTGAAATTTTCCCCAAAAATTCAAAGAATTATAAACTAGAGAGTTTTAGGGGACTTCAAGAGCTTTCCAATCGAATGAGTTTCATGTTGTTTGAGTTGGTTTGATAAAATGGGTTGGTAAAGTGCTGATTTCAGTTTAGGGATCAGTCTAATCAATTAAACTTGATCTTTAATTTCGAAAAATTGTGGGCCTCACCTCAAAAAGTTGTCAATTGAGAAATAAGGGAAAGTATAATTGGAAGTTTTAAAATTTATTTTAAAAAATCTTAAAACTTATTACGAAAGTGCAATTTAGTCTTAAAAATTTCAAAATATGCAATTAACTTCTAAAACTTATCACAAAAATACAATTGAGTTTTAAAATTTTCAAAAAATGCAATTAAAGAAATGACTTGATTGGATCAATTTAATGGGTATTAGGACTTGATTGCATTTTTTAAAAGTTTTTAGACTTACTTACACTTTCATGACAAGTTTTAGGGCTTTTAAAACATTAATTTCAAGAAATCAAATAGACATCCTAAGTTTCAAAACCATACATGGCCCATTAAACTTGAATCACATTAGACTGGCTTAGGACAAATCTTTAAAACCGGCACTAGGTGAAGGCCTAAACCAGGATTTTGATTTTAACTGTTGGTTGATGGGTTTAGCCCGCTCCTTACTCTTGTTTTGAATTGTTTGGCCCATGCTCTGTGACGTTCCTTTAACACGTGGACGATGGATTTTCGTTTAATTTGAGCCCAATTTGATCAATTGTGTGGGATGTTGTAATAACCTTTGAATCGTTTAAATTTTAGTGGAGCATATCAATTGTAATTACTGAATGACTCAATGTGCTTCCACGCAAGTTGTGCTCTGTGGTCACTGATCATTATTTTGTTAATTAATAAGTCACGGGTAGTCACGATTGGGAGGTGGAATTGGATAATCGATCACATGTGACTTTCTTTTTAAAACCAATCACTTGCATGTTTAATTGGTAAGCCTCTTTAATCAATTGTTCTTGAGGCTAACATTACAACCTAGAAGTGGGGTCGGATAGGTTGAGTGAGGATACTGGTGAAATAAAACAATAATTAGCAAGCAAGATTATGTAAGATGCTGATCGGCGTGTGTGATGATAGTGAGCCTATAGAGCAGATGATGAACGACAAAGATAGAACACAGCCTTAAAAATGGTCGCATTCCACCAGTAATCAACACTTGAAGTACAACTAACAAGCATTATTTCTCTCACAAGAAAAATCACACTACTACACATATACTTGTACACTTGATCGGAAAAGCATATTACAAGTAATATAATTTTCGTATGGCATTCACTTAAATGTCATAATTTCGTTTATGATCACTTGAGGATCATAACTTATGTATAACTCTTATTTAAGAGCTATAAGTCTTTTTCCGATCACTTAAATTTTATATGATTTTTCAATCGATCATTTAAGTGTTATAATTTTTTTAAAAACATTCACTATAAGTGACATGCCATGATGGATTTTTGGCACTTGGGTTAATGTTTTCAAAAAATGTTGGTACTTAGGCTAATGTTTTTAAAAAATTATGACATTTACATAATCAATTGTAAATTATGGAACTTAAATAAACGATTTTTTTAGAAATTATGTCACTTAAGTTGTCTAAAATAAAATTATGGCACTTTGTAATTTTCTTATTTTTACATGTGACTATCTGCTATTACAATGCTAAAACTTTGAAGAGAGATATCAAATGAAGAACATAGATGATTTCTAATTTAAAGCACAACTTTGGCATGTCTCGTGTCTAACCTCTTCCAGGCTTTGCTGATCCTTATTTATAGAAATCTTCACTCCAACCGTTGGAGACATCTAAGAAGACCCAGCTACTCGTTTGAGTGTAGGCGGAGACCCATACTAGAATCCAGATTGCCCATAAAATCGTTTCTTTGGACTTTCGCAAGTTTCCTAAAATGGACTCCACTGAGGTAAAATCCTGTCAATTGCTTTTTTGATATCTTTCTTGGTTTTTCAGCTACAGATTTCAGTTTTGTAACGGCTCTTTTTTATACCATCGGTCATCTTTAAATGTATATCTCACCATCATTAGTGGTAACGCTTCATCAACACAATTCGAAAACTCATTATTAGCACGTGCAAATTATAAGCAAGTTGGTAGATGGCCTTTAGTGATGACAACAATGAATTGACCTTCAATGACAAGATCAATGAACCTTCCACCTTTATCAATACCCAAAAACCTCCTAAAACACTAGCTTGACTCAAGTGCTTCTAAAGTCACCATGAGATACCACTCACATTGATACTTGTTCACCTAATTGCCACAGCCTAGTTTCTCATCTTTATTGATACAAAGGAATTATTGACATATGCAAAACTAATTCACCATCTGCACTTATCATTGTAAATATTAAAACTAAAGACAATTTTAGAATCATCAAAATTCCATAAGGATGTTTTCCCAATTATGATCACTTATTGAGTTGTGAAATGTTGATTGAATGATTGCCAAATTGATGCTCATGTTGAATTCAATGTGATCTTGGGGGCTTTTGGTTAGAGGGCATTAGAATAATCTTTAGTTACATTCAGACATAGTTCTAATTTCGTAGCTCGGATACTCTTAAATTTACCTAGGAATAAGCTTAACTAAGGTAACTTCACTTGGATGTAGACCTAGTTTTATGGCTTTGGAAGAATCCCCTTGAAATAGAATGGTAGTTATTACTTTAGGACAAGACTCATAAGTTCACCTCAAATAATTGAATAGGTAACGTCGGATTTGTTGTGTCCTAAGGCGAGGCTAGACTAAGCCCAAGGAGCACTGGACATCCTAGATCGGATTCCATCATCCGTCAACGTGATAATTCTAGTTTCCCCAGAGGTTCCAAAGCGTCCACGTTGCCCATTTTAGATTAGGATCTTATTTAAGAAATCTTTTAATGCGTGCTTCTCTCTTAAACTCAAGTTTGTCATTTTCTTTTAAGGAGATTTTCTCATGGTATGTGAGTAGACCTAGGTATATATTCCAAGAAACATGCTCACGGAGATTGTCTCCTAAGGCTCAAAATAAGGCCATGTAATATTCATTGTTCAATTTGTGTCGGGTTGAACAAGCTCAGAGAGTTCATGTCCTGTCACTTAAAACAATGCCATGTAATATTCTTTATCAGACTCAAATCGAGTTTACATTCTCGCTATTATTGTTTATTCCTCTCTATGCAACATGTTGAATTCATTATGTCTCATGTTATGCCTTTATTTGTTTTAGCTTGTACCAACGAGTAGAGCACACTCTAGGGCTAAATTTAATCAAACAACCATGCATGGTCACATGAGGGAAAAAACCCTTAAGATGACAAGACCGTGCAAATCACTTAGTAGACAAACAAAATGAGCTTAGGTATCAAAAGGGTGATTAGCGTAGCCAAGTTCTTGACCCTAGAATTTGTAGTTTGTAGGAAGTGGGACATCCCATGTCCCACTAGGCTCTTAGTTATTCCCAATAGGCTAATGACAACTCCAAATTACGATAGAGTATTTTAGATCAAAACGAATCAAATTTTCCCAACATTATGCGAGGTGAAGATTAAGGAGAAAATACATCGAACAAGGATTAGCACTACAAGTATTAGGATCATTTGTCATCGTAATGTGGTGAATCTCAAGTCAAGGCTTTACTTGTTGGCATGTTAAGCACTTAGCCACGTGCTTAGCGATGTCTAACTTCATGATTCGAAAATCCAACAAGATTGCTTCCATCGAGGATCTTAAATTTTCCCAACATCTCGGGGTTCCACACAGAGTGGCCATTAGATTAGCAAGATGGCCGAAGGATCCGAGCAAACGACTTTAGCGCATCCGCCACTTTGTTTGCTTTCCGAAGTCCCTTAAGAAGTTCCATCCATCACGTTGTTCAGACAATTATTTGTCATTCTTGTTTAGGTTTCGATCTTAGTAGGGTCAACACGGCAATCGCTTCACTTGAAATTACATGACCTAAAAACGCCACGCGAGATAACTTCAAAACTCGCACTTGCTAAACTTGGCATGCTCATGAGTAGTACCGATCTCAAGTGTTTCTGTGATCCTCGGACCTCGAGTATATCAAAAATATCGTCGATGAACACAATCACGAATTGGTCAAACACTTATTGAACACCGGAGTTCATCAAGTCCATAAACGACGAGGGCATTCGTCAATCCAAATGGCATTACCGTGAACTCGTAATGACCATAAATCGGTATATCCTCCATACGATGATAGCCGTCCCTTAGGTCTATCTTGGAAAATACCGATTGAAGTTGATCGAATAAATCAAAACGGATATTTATTCTTAATGGTTACATGATTTAGTCAATGCACAAACGCAAAGATCCATCCTTTTTTTCTTACTAGGTGCTCCGAGGCGAGGGTGAAAAGAGCTCTTGCATCCGCACCTTTAGTTCTTTTCAATTCGAGCAAGGCCATCCTATAATACATCCCGAGGGGGCCAACTCAATTACAACATCCTGAAACACATCCATGTACTCTTGCACCAGCAATGTCCTCTGCAGCACTTTGACCTTTCTACCAATGTATCCGCCTTAACTAATGCCAAATACCCTTGGCATCCATTCCAACAACCTTGTTACCTCGAGTGACGAAATCGAGGAATGGAGGGTCCCCTCGATTTCCACAAACTCAAAACGATCACCACCGGGTAGCCAATCCATGCCAATGATGACATCAAAGTCATATATTGCTATTCAATCAAGGATCATTTGTCGCCCTCTCAAGCATGCGCGTACTCGTACATCTCATCAAAGCTCTTTAAGTTCAAGGGCACCGGCCTCGGGCCTTCAATTCCGGGAAACCATCCCCCAAACGTCTCGCCCTATCCAAAAATAGCGCTTGGCGCATGCCTGGCAACTCAGCGAACCGCTTCGGACATTTGATTTGGCGAAAACTCTTCCATCTTGGACTCTTAGTACTTCCCATTGAACGCTTCCACGAAAAGGCGGCCCATGTTCGTGGAACACTCTTCCTGAGTGGCTTCCCCGCGTGATGGCATTCAGCCGGTAAGCCGCGGGAGTACTCGGTCCTCATCTCATAGGGCTCTTATCGCCCGACAGTTATTCCAACCGGGAATTAGAATTATGAGCAACCCGCCACCACACAAAACCACACAAGGCCACAAAAACAATCACACGCACATAATATAAAAAGCCATCCCTATCTCACTATCCCAAAATTCCACGCACCTTATCGATATGTCACGCCGACTCTATTTGGTCGATAGAAAGCGACGTCCCGGGACAAATCCACTCATTCATTTTTAGTCTTTCATTAAACGCGGAAAGGCTAATCATCCCCGATCCAACAAACAATAAAACAATTACACGGGTTACAAGTCGAACCCGCACGTTGCACTAGGCTCTTAGTTATTTCCCAATCAAAAGGCTAATGACAACTCCAAATACGATAGAGTATTTTAGATCAAAACGAATCAAATTTTCCCAACATTATGCGAGGTGAAGATTAAGGAGAAAATACATCGAACAAGGATTAGCACTACAAGTATTAGGATCATTTGTCCCCACTTGACATTACCTCTAATGGTGCATTTGGTAACCATTAAGTTCCCGAGAACAATTTTTGCTCAGAAATGATTACTTTTGTTCTATTTTTAAGAATAATTTATGAGCATTTGAAGGCGTTTAGTAATTACCCAAAATTTCTATTCCCGGAATAGAAATGTGTTTGGTGAAACCCTTAAAATTTCTAATCCAAACCATTTTCTTTTAATTTTTTAATAATTTTATAAAAACTTTCTCTTTTTTCTTTTCCTTTTCCTTATTCATCTTCTCCTTCCTTCAGTTGCCGGCCCTCGGCAATGCCAAGCCATGGCAAGACTCAACCTCTCCTTGGCTGGGTGAGGTCAACCTGGAGGTGGCTGGGCGAGGTTAAGCTTGATTCTAAAAATTGTTCCTGGGAATGAAATAGCAACATTTTTTTACTTCTTGATTTTATTCCAGATCTATTCAGGAACAAATTTACCAAATAAATTTCTTCCAAATTTATTTCCAATAACAAAAGAATATAATCAATTACTAGTTAGGCTATTAACAAATAGGCCCTAAACATGCTCACTCCCTAAATCAGACTATTAGGGAAGGTCACGACAAAAATATAATCAAACACTGCTAATGTGAATCCGAATGCCTAGAATAGCTTCTAGATAAATAAGCCAATATGGAGATAAGGTTGGAGGATGTCAGAAAGCATAGAAGGCTCTACTTCTACGGGTGGAGAACCTAACATTGGATGGGAAAGGTGTCTAAAGATGGAACAACTTTTGTACAAGTGAACAAACTGTAGAATGAAAACTGACTAAAGCTTGGATAGACCAATAGAAGGTGAATAGTTTACAGAACATGACGACATCAATATGCTTGTAACTGGCATTATGTAGAAGGTGAACAAACGATTCGGCAAGGAGCCATGGAAAGTCTGATTAGGCATATAATATTGTGCGTAAACATTGTCATGACATGTCATTTTTTTCATTGTCTAAATTTCGAATGTGCCACGTCATTGTCATGTCATGTCTTTTTCCAAAATTATGCATTCGAATTGACATCTTCATACACTCCCTCGGACAAATGGAGCCCCACCACTCTGCACAACAAAATAGCTTCGTTAACCAATAACGACGTCAAATAATTGGTTTGGCGACATTTTGCGATTTTCGAAGAAAACATCACACGTGCCTAGAAAATTGATGATGGACGACTTTAGACTTATAAACAAAAATAGGGCTACAATACGGAAAGGTCGTCGTGGATGCTTATCTCTCCCACGTGTAACCAAACCCCATTCGTACGATCTCTAGTTTTCACAGACCAATTCTCTTTGCATGTGCACTTCATTAGCCGACTTTGTGACATCCTAAATTTTCTACATTAATTAATAATATTTAAGATATAAAATTTATAACAAATTGACGTGAATTTTTGGATGATGTTATAAAATCTCAATTAGGTTACTAATTTTGTGACGTGTGAAAATTCGAAAGACATTTTTCGAGTACATGGTTTTTCAAAATGCAATTCCGTTGTGGTCATTAAACTGCGAGGAGTCATAATTCAAGGAAATAGACTAAAAGTGCGTGTTTACTAATTTCAATATGCTTAAAGTAATAGATATTTATATATGGATTAATGATATGGAGTAACGGTGTGAAACTTATCGCCATAGTATTTTTTGGCGGGGACCTATATACTCCAAAGTACATATAGGATAATTTCGAGGAAAATGGCACCATAAGTACCATAACTTTCATTCAGCGCTCACATAAGTGTCATAACTATTTTTTTTATCATTTGAATGCCATAACTTATGTATGGTGTTCACTTGAGTGTCATAATTTTTTTCAATCATTTGAGTGTCATATAACTTTTCCATCGATCACTTGAGTATTATATAACTTTTAAAAAATATTTATTACAATTGTTGTGCCACGGCAAATATCCAACACTTGAGTGACTGTTTTTAAAAAAATTGGCATTTAAGTAATTAATTGAAAGTTATGGCACTCGAGTGTATTAGGGCCAATGATACAACCTAGGAGTGAATGGGTTCAATGAGAAATTATGAAGATCTTTTGTGGGCTATAACAAGTTAAACCAAAGGCAAGAATAGTTTAACACAATCAAGAGTATCGCTGATGAACAAATATGTAATTAGGAGTGGTGTTGATAAATAGATTAATGTAATCGGGTGCAATGCTGATAAACAAATAATGAAGAGATAGAAGATAGTATATTGAGTTTTCTAGTGATTCGGCTTTATTCCCAAGCCTACATCCACTCTCAATACTAATAGCCACGATCAGGTTGGAATCCACTAATAGTCAGCATTACAAGTTACAATTGGCAAGTGTTGCTCTTTTTACACGATATATCACACTATTAGGACACAAGTCTTGCTTTTACACTTGTACACTTGACTACTTGATATTACAACTTAGTAGTACCACACGGAGACATAACTAGCATCACTACTACTATCAACAAATAGAGAACAAAGAAGAAAACTCAAAAACTAAGACTCAGTTTGTTCGTTATACTCCCTAACCTTGCTACTTCTCTTGAATTGCATATATATAGCCATCCAGACCTTAGATGATCAATGGAAACTTAGCTCCATGAAATAGTTGTTGCTATTACCATTGCCATCAACACAACGACTCCTCGTCACTCACTAGCATAGTGCAATTTTGCAAATCAGTCAGACTACTCCTATCAGCGTCTGTCTTCTACTAAAGTTACCATAACTACTCCAATCATCACTAGTGCTCCTGATGCAAACTCTAAGCCTTTGTAATAGCTATATTAGTTTTGATCAACGTTCCAATCATTTGAGCATGCGAACACCACTTTCTAGAGCTTGATTTTTGCATTGCCCCTTACCCACATAATTAGGAGTGCAGATTATCAAAAGTCCATCCGTGTGAAATTGACTCAGGATAAGTCATCCAATTTATCTATAGCTTCATTAGCTTCCATAGACTTCTAAGGACATTATCATCCTTGCTGATTCCTCATCTTCATTGATTAATCAAGTCAGTGTCCAAAGACCTTCAAGGACGCCGGCATCACTACCAATTCCTCATCTTTACTTGTTACGCCTCGAACCTCAAGCACGCGACAACCCTTTCACTTTGGTCAAATGAATGCAATGTCCCAAGATACGTCGCCGACCATTCTTTTTATCTTTCCATTATACGCAAGCGGAAAACAATTTATCACCCAGTCAAATAAGTAGCAAAAGGGATAGTAGGATGATCAATCATAATAACAGCAAACCAATTCATTTATTTATCTACTAGATCAACCCCCTAAGGAACACTTTTAATTACAAGCCCATTAGTGGGCAAGTTCCTTCCCGAGCCTACAAAAAGATGACAAGGCTAAGTTAATCTACTCCCTCAAAAACTTGGGCTCGATACATCCTTCAGGGACTACCATAATACAAAGACTCTTTAGAGTTGGGCTTCGTCGGGTCGTAATCAGAAAGGTACGGATCAGCTGCTGGCGAGGCAGGATCGAGATCTACCACTATCCCATCAGGAGGGTCTATTTTCATAGGATCCCAGTCTTCATCCTCGAGGCCCTTATCAAGCAACCATCAAAACCCCATAGAGAGTCGAGCAGGATCTCACCCTCCCTGATGAACCATGCCAAGAATCTATGGAGAACCCATATCCCCAATTCCTCATCCACCCAAATGGTGGACACGTACTTCTTGTACAAGTGCACCCGCCCAGGAAACCTATGGGCCGTGACGATGGTCTCCCAATCTTTGGGAACCCTGAACCGCACCGGGTGGTGCACCATCCTAGGGACCTGAAATTGTTTAACAACAATAAGTGAGATATAATCTTAGTGAGTCATTGCCCTAAGCCTTAACTAGGATATTAACTTGCCTTGGAGTACTTATCGCACAGTCAATTCTCTCAGGCAGATCAATAGCAAAACAACTCTCATTTACCTTAGCCAACAACTCAATCTACCCGGCAACCCCGTAATAACAAATGACAAGCAATTGACTCGCATGCAACCTTACTTGGTCATGCCATACCCTGCACAATAAGTATACATGCATGCCACAATTAATGCATTTCGCACTCTCAACACTACATTAATCAATCACGATCGAATCACATTGTAGGCAATCTTATCTGGCCATTGCCACAGCCTACACGATACTAACTCAGGCATGTCATGATTAGTGCAACAAACACAAGCATAATAAGAACCACATGCAACATATTTCTCATGCACTCAGCATTTATGCGTGTTCGATTATTAATGCCCTCATTGGGCCACAACCGAACTCTCGCCGGTGTCTTTTGGCATAGTCAAGCACCGTCTTGCCCCATCAGGCAGGTTAAATATGGAACTCCCGCCCAGATGACATTCTTGAAGGAGCATAAACACGGCCTCTACTGCGATCTACATTTGGTCTCTTGCTGGGATTTCTGACAAATCGGACTTCGTCTCCCGAACTCCCACCGGGGTGATGGTTATTTATGTTACCACATGAGCACACCACAATGACTCATTTCGATGCATTAGCCAATGCAAACGTGGTAATGCTTAATGTAATAATCTACTGCACATTTTCATGTAAAAATTGTAGGAAAATAATTGCACATTGTCATATATTATTTTAAAACCCGTTCAACTTTACATGCCTCATCATTTAAATATGCCAATCTCATTTTCATTGCAAAGCTTGACATATACACCCGACACTTCGGGATTTTCCTTTTATGTCCATGCAATTGTACTTAGACATCAATGCATAATACCCATGTGACGTTATTGTCTATTAGAGCAATCAAGCATTAACAACATCAATCATACAATCAATGCTCTCTTGATTCAAGCAACAATCCAATATGCCTTAACATATATGGACTCGTCAAGTTAGTCCCACAATTTAATTATAAATAATCAATATTATTCATAATTAAATTAAATTAAATTAAATTAATTATTAAAATAAATAAATAATAATAATAATAATAAAGGAATTTAATAATAAGAAATTAATTAATTATAATAAAATAATACTAATTCTCGATTATCCTAATTAATCATCGTTAATTAGCACTAAGCAAGATTAGCAAAATCAATTAAAGTTAATCATAGTTAACTAAACTAACCATGCTTCCACCATAGTTAATTAACTTAATCTTAGTTAATTAACCAAACCATAGGTCAACCCTAGTTAACTAACCCAACCTTGGTTAATTAACTTTACCACAAGTCAACCTTAGTTAATTAACCCAACCTTGCTTAATTAATTAACCATAGTTCAACTTTTTAACTAACTCAACTATGGTAATTTTTCTAACCTTCCAACCTAACTATAGTTAATCTTAATTAATCCCCTAACTAAGATTAATCATAATATAATCTATTCCTAAGTAAGTTTAACAGATTAACCGATGAATTAGAGTGTAAACTCACTAGTTAAGAAAGCTGAAGATATGAGCACGACGACGATGGTGACTACATATGAGAAACTCTAAAATTGCAATACAAGGTGGCTTAGGGATAGAAACAGCAGCTGCAAGTGCTGTGTTCCTCTACTTTGCAGAAACCGAGAGAGAGAGAGAGAGAGAGAGAGAGAGGGGGCGGGCGGCGACTAGCCGAGTTGATTGGCAATCCGGCGAGCTGCTGGCTGGGGTTCAGTGGCTTCGAGTGGTTGAGGGTGAGGCGGTGGTGGCTGCTTTGGGTGACGGTGAGACAAAAACAATGGTGGTTGGGCATTTGCAGTTGATGCAATAGAGAAAGAAAGAGGCGGACAAGGGGTAGCCAGCAGTTTGGGTTGTTGGTAGGCGATCCGATAACTTGGACCGGTGGATGGTGACAATAGGGGGTACAGATGGGGCTCCTTGGTTGCTGTTGTAGGTGGTTCGGGTGGTAAGGAGCTGAACAAGCAAGGGAAAATAGAGGAAATGAAGAAAATGAAGAAAAGGAAAAAGAAGGAGGAGGAGAGGAGGGATCGACCAAGGAGGGGAAAAGGAGGAGAGAGAGAGAAGATGAAGCCTTGGCTATCCCTTCATCAATTTCCCACTTTAATGCACATCACATCTCTTCATTTCCCATGTAAGCACCATCATTTCCTTAGACTTTCTCTTCCTCTTTTGTTTCTCATCCATTAATAGGGGTGTGCAAAAGAATTGGAACCCACCTAAACCTAGATTGGACTGGCCTAGAACTGGTGGTTCCTAAAGGGACAGGTCCGGTTCCTAGTTCCATGGGCGGATCCGCTCGCCCACCCAACTGGACTGGACCAGTATTATAATAATATATTAATTTTTATTATAAAAATAAAAAAAATTTGGTTGAAAAAAATAAAAATTGTAAGTTGAATATGCTCACTAAATCCCTAAATCTATGAGTTCTTTGTTTGTTTGGTTGATTTAACTCAAAACTCTAAATCCCTAAATCTCGATGCTAGTCATGGTTAGTGTTGAGAAAGTTCGTGCGTTTGTTGCCCGGCTCTCTCGAATTGTAGTAGGATCCCTCTCGGAATTGTAGTGGGTTTGTAACTCGTGGATCATTTTCTAGGATAGCAATGCTAAATTCCAATAAAACAAACTGATTACTTTGTCTTTGATGTTGCGCTTCAGGTAGAAATAAGCTTCAAATAGTTCAGTGGTTATTGCTTCATCATATAGTATCAATCCAAATATTAAGCTTGCGCCCTTTATTTTCTAATTGAAATGGCTTACTTCTGTGACAGCCTGTCTCACATTGTTGGAGAAGTCAGGGGATTCATGGTCAAGCTGAAGGTGATCCATCAACATGTCAATGGAAGTGAAGGAATCCTATGATGCGATAGCGCTAATAATGGAATCAATAGCACTAGAACATGGAGGAAGTGAAAACTTTGAAGAGGCATCCAAAACAAACAAAGTATCTGGTTCTTGTCCTCCTCTTAATAAGTGAAAATCAACAGCCAAACTTCATTTTCATAAAGGAATAACTCACTCAAGTGGGAAAGTTGATGTCTTCTGCAATTATTGTAGGGTCAAGCATTAATACTATGTTGATAATGGTACTTCAAATATTTTGAAGCACTTAAGAAAGTGTAATAAGTATACTCGCTATGTAGATAAGAAATAAAAATTGTTTGCATCACAAATAGTAGGTGAAATTCAAATGATAGAGGGAAATACTAGTACTGGGAGTGCTCAAGTTTTAACGACATGGAAGTTTGATCAAGAGAAATGTAGGCAAATGCTTGTTCGGATAATTATAATTGATGAACAACCATTTCCAATGGTTGAACGTGTTGGATTTCATGATTATGTGAATCAATTGCAACCACTCTTTAAGCATATGTCACGATTTACGGTGGCTAGGGATTGCATGAAATTATATTTTTGTGAATAAAGAAGTTTGAAGGCTTCCTTTCGTAAGCTTAATTCTAGGATTGCACTCAGAACCAATACATGAAATTCCATTCAAAATTTGAACTATTTATGTCTCATTGCACATTTTATTGATGAAAACTGGAAATTGCACAAAAGAATCTTCAATTTTGTAGTATGTTTAGTCACAAGGGAAAGGATATTGGAAAAGTGATTGAGAAATGCATATATGAGTGGGGAATAGAGAAGAAAGTGTCCATAATTACTGTGGATAATATTAGTTCGAATGATGATGCCATCGGTTATTTAAAAGAAAATTTTTTAAGAGATAGGCTATTAATCTTAAATTATGAAGTTTTATACATGAGGTACACAGCTCATAAATTAAATTTGATTGGGAAGGATTGCTTGGCCGAAGTATGTGATTCCATTACCCGTATTCAAAATGTGATTAGATATGTGAGGAGTTCTCCCATGAGGGTTAAGACATTTCGAGATTGCATTGAAAGTACAAGGGTCACTTATAAGGGTTCGGTTTGTCTTGATGTGTTCACAAGATGGAATTCCACTTACCTAATGTTAGAAAGTACTATAAAGCTAAGAAAAGCTTTTAAAAGAATGGACGAAGATGATGTTTCTTTCTCACTGAGCTTAACTCCAATATTCCAAGTAGTGTTGATTGGGAAAATGCCATTATTCTTTCCATGTTTTTGAAGCAGTTTTATAATGCCACTAACAAGATGTTCGAGACTTTGTATATCACTTCAATTGATTATTTTGAGAGGATAGCTTCTTTGTATAATTATCTAAAAGAAGCAGCATGGCTTTTGATCATAGGGTGAGAGTTATGGGTGCGAAAATGAAAGACAAGTTCGACAAATATTATGGGAGTTTTGAAAAGGTAAATATTATGGTGTTGATTGTGGTGCCATTGGATCCTAGAAAAAGATGAATTATGTGAGGTTTTGTTGTAGACTCATTTATGAAGATGCTGTGAAAGTTGATGAAATATATGATAAGGTGAAGTTTTCCCTAGAATGTTTGTTTAAATTTTATAAGAGAACTTACTCTACTTCTTGTGACAAAAATTTAGATGAACTTGTGAGTTCTATTAGTAGTGCCAATAGTAGTTGCAATCCTCTTTGCGATGAGGGAAATGGAGAGGAAGATTGCGATTTACTTTTCCATGTGCAATAGCCGTCATATGATGCCTTTCTTAATGAGGAGAAAAAAAGGTCAAAGGGCAATTTACCTAAGCTTGATCAATATCTTAAAGTTGAACTTGAAGATGCTCATGACATTTTGAAGTGGTGGAGTGTTACCGACCAAAAGTTTAAAATCCTATCTTTGATGGCTCGGGATGTTTTGTCTATCCCTATAACTACAGTTGCTTCAAAGTCAACTTTCTGTCCATCCGGTCGCATGCTTGTTGGCTTTCGAAGTTCTTTGACTCTCAGAGTTGTAGAAGCTTTGATTTGCACTCAAGATTGGTTGCGAACGATTCTTGAGCTGATTAATGTTGAAGAATGCATTGCAAATGCGAAAAAGTTTGAGTTAGGTAAGTTCATGTCATTTCATCTTTTAATTCTTTCATGTATCTAATAAGTGAATATTTTATTTAATACCTTCTTTTTGTTAGATATGGATTATGTTAACATGGAGATTAATAATACATAGACTTTACAAGTTGAAGTGGGAGGAATACACGTGGTGAGATTTTTCAATAATTGTTTGAATTCAATTTCTACTAATATTGAGCGATCATTTATACTTATTTTTGTTTTACTTTCGGGAGGTTGGGACTTGGAGTTTAAGAGCTTTCCAACTTGGGATCCACAAGCTTTATAAGTCATGAATTTTGTGGCATCTTGTTGCGATTGTTATGTCGTTGTAAACTCATGCTAGATGAGTTTGTTCCACGTACTTGAGTTTCATTTGGTATGATTTGTTAGACTTGTGTCATCGTGATGGTGTGGTGCTTATGTGATCAACTTGATGGCCATTGTGATTTGTGGCTTTTGACTTTTAATTTGTTTTTTAGTTCCACGCACTTGAATTTCGTTTGGTATGATTAGTTCCACATGTCTTTGTCCGTTCTTTTTGTGCATAGAACTTTTCTTTCTCTCCACTTTGAGTTCCTTTTTACCTTTGTTGCTCTTCTAATTTGAGGGGCTTGTCTAGTAAGGTAACTTGAACAAGTCCACGAGCAATGCCAATAGCTGTGGAAGCATAAGTAGTGGTGCTGTGAATAAGCTAGACATGGAAGTAGACTATTTGGATCGTAAGACACTGTGGGAAGACTTGACAATTGGAGAACAAATTGGGCAAGGTACATCTTTTAGGAAAGTAGTATGCTTTTTGCTTGTAGTTATTCTTCAATTTTTGGTTTGGCAGTTCATTATGCCATTAGGACATACTCTGAAAAGGCCCTAAAATGACTACTATCATTGCAAATCATGTACAGCTCTTGAAAAATCAGAAGTAGTAAACTCTTCCCATGCAGTGAATGTATTTTAGCATGGGTTGCCTAAAGGGACCATGCAAGTTTTTGATTCATGTGTAGCTAATTGGTTGGTCTTAAAAAATTAGAAGTGAAGCTATAATACTTTGTTGCATATTCACTCATCAAGAAGATTGGAAAAAAGGCCAACAAAAATGCCACATCAATTTGTTCTTTTGTTGCGTGTTTCTTCGACATCAAAATCAGTTTGGTAATGCAAGAGACTTCATCATTTTAGTTCTAATCTCATATCACTCTTTTACCATCTCATGGTCAAGAATTCAATAAAAGGTGACTATCAAAGCATGCTGGACTTCAAAAGTTCTGAATATTACGTACTTATGAACATAAGTGCAATTGAATTTGGTTCATCAATGCGTATTGAGTAGGCATGATCGATTATGAGACCGGTTCCATGGATCCACCTGGGAACCGGACTAGACCGGATGTCCAGTTCTCAGATGGATCCGAGATCTTGCACAATTGTACATGTTGTGCATGTTGTGCATTCATGTACAATTGTGCATCTAATTGTGATTCTTTGTCCATGAAAATTCCATAAAAAGTCATTACATGTCCTAATGTAATTCTAGGGACACTTAAACCACTTCAAATGAATTTCCATGAACCATTAGTTGCATGCATTAATGAAAATATCATTTTGTCATTATGCATGTACATCTTGAATGCTTTGCTTTTGCCATTTTCTTATCATGCTTTGTGATTACATTAGGGTCTAGATCCCTCAATGGAAAATGTTTGTGATTTGATGCTCGACCTATATGATTTTTCTTGTACTTTTTCCTTGTCATATAGAAGTATTAAACCATGTGCTTTTTTGATATGATGCTGCCCTAAATCTAATCATTTAGCATATCCACAAAAATGTTTGAAATTGAATAGGTAAATGACCTTAATTGAGCATGTCATCTCTAGAAAGTCTTAGGAAATTCACCAAGCTTTCTAATGACACCAAGATCAAATTATTTTCATGTCGATTGTCCCATTTTTCATTTTTTGCAAAGTTGCCCTGTAATTTGGAAAATTGCAAAATTCGGAATACTTGTATGAGTACTTTCATGTCTTCATTTTGTCATTTTTGTATGAATTTTTCTGTTATGATTTAGAAGCAAGACCCTTCACAAACTTTGTTTGTCATCTTTAGGGCTATCATATGGTAAAATTTGAGAATTTTTCCAGTATTGTTAACATGATCAAATTGCCATAAGATTACCTCATTTTGCTACTGCCTTGTTTTGTTCTGGTGCAATCTGCCATGTTCTTTGATTTTTATAAATTCATAAGTAACTTGTCTTAAAAAGTTTCCTCCATGAAAAATGTTCGACATTGAGTGTTTGACATGCCAGAATTTTTGTAGAGTTAATTGCTTAATAGGTTGTGTTCAATTGCTTGCTCTTTTTCTAGGTGTTATGGATTCCCTTGTTCTGTTTGGTTGTGACATGTTCACGATCTATAATTTTTAGAAGATGATGCATGCAAAATCAATCTTCGATGTCTTCATGACTTTTGATTGTCATCATTTCTTGAACTTTAAGCACAAAAAGAAAATAAAAGACCATTGAATGCGTGTTTGATGCTTGAGATTATGATCGATGCATGTTGGATGAGTGAAGTGAACCGGTGCCGGTACATTAATTGTTTGATTGAATGAGAAATAAGGTCTTCGGACTTGCCCATGTGTTTATTTTCAAGGTCGATGCATGTGACTGTTAATTACTTGCACAAACCTGATGCATGTTCATGGATAATCTTGGGATTACATATTAGAACTCGACTTTAAGGAACTTATGGTATTAGCCACCTATGAGTCATGTCTAATAATAATGAATGGGGATAACATTTTGCGACACATTGCACATACAATTTCCAAAGGCCGACCCCAAGGCCATTTTGACTTGATTGTTGTTTGTTTACTTTATCGACTTGTCGATTTGTTTATCTTTTGATTGTCTTAATGTTTGTTTCAAATGTAAATCGTTCATTTAGTAATAGTCAAGAATTGTAGCAAGTGAAGAAGGTAACCCCAAAGATGGCGATGGTCAATGTCATTTCCAACCCGTCTTTTGTACCATTCATTTAATACTCGACATATGTATCGGGTTTTCCATTGTATTGTATAAAAACCTGATGAGTTGCAAGTTTCCTTTCTTTCTTTTATTTTATGTCCTTTTTAAGGATTACATGTTTAGATTTACTACTTTTCTTGGTTATTTACTTTCTACAATGCAATTTCAATTAAAATTGTTTGCTTTTCTTTTTCTTACATTTATAGAATTAGAATGGCATAAAACCGACATTCGTGGATGATCAACTTTTTAGTTTTAAATGACACAAAAAAATAAAGACATGCATGATCACCCTAGGTAAAACATGATGATTGTAAGGTACCAAAAGGGTGTTAATAGAAATATTAGCATAACTCCAATCCCTAAACCCTAGAGTTCTGGTTGCGTAGGAATTGAGGGAACTCTCCCAACCCTCAATTGGGCTTTCTAGTTGGCCTTCGAAATTGAGGCTAGTCACAACTCATAATCATTTATCTAAGGTTGTTAACAAACTTAGATGATGAAACTAATCTTCGTGTTGTTGTGCGGGGTATGGACTTGGGAGAGTTCATACTTGTGATTGATCTTTTTTCGAGGGTTGCCTTGTGGGTAAATACCCTTAACCATCCCTCCCGACACCAATTGTCGCCGAGGGTGAGTCGCGATAGTCATCTTCATAACATCATAGAGATTTTCCCAACAATCTCCTCATTTTTTATGATAACAAAATAATCTTGTGAATGTACTGATGTTTTAACAAGCAATAAAAGATATTGAATTTGAGTGCATGAAAAGTAAAATATATTTGCTTTTCTTTCCAAAAATAAGAATTTAATTCAAGGTATAATAAGCACACAATTACTAAATCACATGAGTTCCTGATAAGAGTAAACAATCATCATGTGAATTAGTATTCCTCCAAACACATGCATATTCATCTAATCTCTCCCCCTTTTTATCATAAGATCGAGGACCGGACCAAACAATCCTAGACACAAGAACCGGATTAACTAGTCGATGTGATTCGATCCAATAGAACCAAACATTTAGTAAAAAAATTTAAATTTTTAAAAAATATTAGAATTATTATTATTTTATGGTTTATTGCATTTTTTTAAGAAATTAAAAATATTTTTTTAAATAAAGAATAGTCGGTCCGATTGCCCTCGTAACGGGAACTAGACCAACACCCTAGGAATCGGACCAAATCAGTCGGTCCAATTCAATCTGGGCAATTCTCAGTTTGGGCAGTCCGATGTGCTCACCCTTAATCCGAATACTCATAATCCAGAATAATCAATAGGTTTCCTCAACTATACTTCATCATAAGTCTTCTACTATAGTAGATGATAGAGATCGATTAACCAAGTAACATGCCATGTTTACTACTTTAGCCCAAAATTTCTTACATAATCCTACATACGAAAGTATGCATTGAGCTCACTAAAGTCCTATTTTTCTATTCTAGTAAGCCATTATGCTATGTGTCCCAGGTATTGTGTGGTGTCTCATAATTTCTTCTCTCTCGCAAAACTTGGTAAAATCTTTACCACAAAACACCATGCCGTTATCAGTTCTCAAGCACTTGATCTCTCTATCTAACCGCTTCTCTATCAATGCCTTGAATTTCTCGAATTGATCAAACATGTCATATTTGTGCTTCAAGAAGTATACTTATACTTTCCTCGAGTAGTCATCGATAAATGTCAGCATATATCAAGCACTTCCTTTCAAAGGAATTAAAGATAGGCCCCATACGTCTAAATAAATATACTTAAACAGTTACTAAGTCAAATGAAAAGCTATAGTAAATTTAATCCAGTGCCGCTTCCCAAAGATACAATGCTCATATAAGTTTCAACAACCCCATTTCACTCAACATCATCATATATACTTCACTTATGTACCCTAAACACATATGCCATAATTGAGTCAAGTTAGAATCTAACTTACTTGATGAAACAGCAAAAACTTCGATCATGATCTCCCATTAGAGGATAGAGAGCATTCACTTTCTTCCATTTCATTACTATCATGGCACCTTGAGATATCTCCAATGCTCTACCTACAGTAGTATACTTACACCTTATGTCATTGAGTGCCCCCAAAAAAATAAAGTTATTCTTGAGATTCGTTACATGCTTCACATATGTCAATGTGCACACCACCCCATTGTGTATTTGAATCCGAGCTGTCCCTATCCACACAATCTTACAAGCCACATTATTCCCCACGAGAACTCTACCATTATTTGTAGTATGGTAAGTAGCAAACTAGTTCTTTTGAGGCATCATATGATAAGCACACCTCAAATCTAGTGCCCACTCATCTCCCAGAGGACTAGTAATCACAGACAAGACAATTTCTACATCACCGGTACTCTCCTTAGCAAAGTTCACCACAAGCATTTTGCCTATCAACTCTGTTTCGCTACTTCGAACAATCTTTCTTGATGTGCTTCTCCTTGTGACACTCAAAATGTGTGTTTGTTTCAACATTCCCAATGGGCTTTTAGGCTTGAAAGCCCCTAGGGGAAATGTTGGACCATTTAGTAATAATTTGGAAGTGGCTTTCAATTGGAATGCTGAAAGCCCAATGCTAGTAGAGACTAGGCTTGGGCTTTCAGCATTTTGCCAAATGCTCAAATTAATTTTTCTCTTCTAAAACTATCATCAACAATTCATCATATTTCCGATTTTGCCCCTAGTTAGCATTTTTTTTATTAACAAATGAGACAACCCTTTCCCGGTCCGACAAAGAGCTTTGGTCGCCGGCAAGCTAGATCTGGCATCGACAACCTTGGGCGACCTCCGATGAGGGTGGTGCAACCTAACCAAGGGCCACCGGAGGTTGCACGACCTCGGGCAACCCTCGGCAAGGGTCGCTATGTTGAGAAAACTCCTAATTTTGATGTTAACAAATCGTTTTATGTATGATAATTATATATCTCATTTAAAGGAAAAGCCACAGGGTGGCATATGCTTTTGAGTCTACTGGTGACAGAAGAAAAAGCATAAGGTGTCTCTGAGTCTGTCTGTACCAGACGGAAGACTCGAGTAGACGCAGATTATGAGTCTGTCCGTACCAGACGGAAGACCCGAGCAGACGCAGATTATGAGTCTGTCCGTATCAGACGGAAGACCCGAGCAGACGCAGATTATGAGTCTGTCCGTACCAGACGGAAGACCCGAGTAGACGCAGTTTCTGAGTTTGACCGTACCAGACGGAAAGCTTAAGCAGACTCAGAACATAAGTCTGTCAGACTCAGAATGGAGCTATAAGATAAGATCACCAACGGTCAAGTATTTCACTTACTTTATTTATATTGATTCTGCTGTATCAAACTAATTGGCAGGATCAATCAATGGACAACTTCCAAAGAAGAATGAATCACTTATGAAAGCTCGGATTCTTATTGTATGGACGAACAGAATCCAAGGGGATCGAATCTACCTTCAATGGTCAAAAAGACTTGCCTTATAAAGTCTATTCAAAAAAGGGAAGACTAAACTCTCAAGGAAAGAGCCAACGGTTGAGTATGGCTTGGAGAGTATATAAGGATAGGATGAGACCTAGGAGACTAGAGAAGATTAACATATTCCAAAGTTCGATTATGTTCTTCATCTGTTGTCCTAAGAGCGAAATTGAGTGATCTTAGTGTATTACCAAAGAGAGTGACTTTGTGAGACATATCATCACCGAGTGCTAACACTCAAGAGTGTATAATCACCTTTGATCACATAGTGAAATCCAGCCTATTGGCTGATCGCTTGGAAAGTGAACGTAGGCTTGTCTAAAGCCGAACCACTATAAACTGTGTTTGCAATCTTCTCTACTCTCTATTTAATTTCTATTTGTATATTGCAAATTATTGACATTGCTTGTGCATAAAGAGTTTCTACACTTATTCACCCCACTCTAGGTGCGAATACTAGCTACATCAATTGGTATCAAAGCCCTGTGCTCAGTATTTTGAAGTGTTTATTACTTCTGAGTTAAAGATCTTCTATGGCTAGTATTCTTGCACCAGGTCTGATTGAGGGATAGAGCAACACTCGTCCACCATACTTTGATGGTAAAGATTACAATATATGGAAGAACAAGATGAATGCCTTCCTTAGATCAAAAGATCCGCTGGAATGGGATGTAGTTGAAAGAGTAGTTGATCCCACTACTGAAGCTGGAAAAACCTCAAAGAGAGATGATGGGAAAGAAACAAAAACATCAGCTACCATCTCATTAGAAAAATTGACAAAGAGACAAACTCTAGACGCTAAGGCTATCTACTCCATTTACTGTGCTTTATCACCTAATGAATATAATCGAATATCTTCTTGTGACACAACAAAGGAAATATGGGATAGATTGCACGTGACATACGAAGGGACTGATCGTGTTAAGGAGACCAAAGTAAATATTTTACTTGGTCAATATGAATCCTTCAAGATGAAATAGGGGGAGTCCATAGGAGACATGTTCAATCGATTTATAGAAATTGTAAATGGACTGGCATATCAAGGACAGCTTGTTCCTAGACCAATGAAAGTCAACAAGCTTTTAAGAGGATTGTCAAAAGAATGGAATAATGTAAAGACCTCCATTAGAGAGACTCTGCGAATTTCACCGCTGATAGTCGATGAGCTTGTTGGTACCCTGCAATCCTATGAAGCAGAACAAATGAACGAGGAAGTGGAATCCAGAGGTAAGAAATCCATTGCTCTCAAGTCTAATATTGATTCTGATAATACAGATTCTGAGGACAAGCTGGACGACGAAGAACTTACACTGCTAATCAGAAAGGTAAAGAAGTTAAACAAGAAAGGCAGAAAGTTCAACAGCAAAAAGCAAAATAGACAGTCTGGACAACGAAGAACAGAGGATGAGGAAGAATATGTCAAAGATATTGTTTGTTTTGAATGCAAAAAGAAGGGTCATATAAAACAGAATTGTCCCAAGCTCAATAAGAATAAAGGGAAATTTGAAAAATACAAGAAGGCTCTAAAAGCTGAAACATGAAGTGACACTGAGGTTGAAGACAGTGAAAACGAATATGGCAACATCTGTCTAATGGCACATTCAGACTCAGACTCTAAAAAAAATTCAGAATCAGAATCAGACTCAGACTCAGACAAAGAGATTGAGGTTAGTCATTCTGATATTCCTACAGAAGTTTCAGATTATATAAATGAGCTGTGTTCTAATTTAAAATCTACTCTAAAAAGGATCTCCAATTTAAAAAAGGAAAATCATAAGTTGAGTCAACAGAATTACTCATCGAAAGGAAAATTTGATGATCTCAAAAAGGAACTTTTAGAGACAAAGGAAAATCAAAGTTCTTTGCAAAATGAGAATTTATCTCTCAGAAATGAAATTTTGAATATCAATACAAAGTTTTCTAAAGGATCGAAAACCCTGCAGCATATACTTTCCATTTAGATCCTTTACTATGATAAGTCAGAACTTGGGTTTTATAAGGAAAGTGATTCGTTAATTGATTTTCCTAAGGTCAATGAGAGAATTAAACAGAGACCTCATCGACAGGCCTACAAAAATCATTTTAGAAAGAATTTTGTAAGACCTGTTGGTCGAGAGAATCTCAAATGTTCTAACTATGGAGAAAGAGAACATTTTGAAAACAAATGTCCTAAAGTCTCGAGACCTATTCAGAAGAAATGGATAGAAAAAGCATATACTACTAACCTCAATGGACCCAAGAAAATCTGGGTACCAAAGAAAAAATGAGTATGTGTGTTGGTTGCAGGTAAGTTTCAAAAGCAAGAATAAATGGTACTTAGACAGTGGATGCTCAAGACATATGACTGGAGATTCAAGGATGTTTGTTGGCTTAAAAAGAGTTAAGGGAGGAACAGTTTCTTTTAGAGGAAACACTAAAGGAAACATTATTGGATTAGGAACTATCAAGATTGGTAGTCTAATCATCAACAATGTTTCTCTAGTTAAGGGATTGAACTACAATCTTCTAAGCATTAGCCAGTTGTGTGATGCTGGTTTTAGAATCAACTTCAAGGAGAACCCATGTTCTGGAACCAGCAACGATTCTTCTCAATCATTCACTAGACAAAGGCATGGGAACATCTATCTCCTGGATATAAATGAAGACACTGCAAAATGTCTATTTTCAATCGAAGATGAAGCAAATCTTTGGCATCGCAAACTTGGACATGTCAGTATGAAACAAATCTCTAAGCTACTCAGCAAAAAGCTTGTTCGTGGTTTGCCCTCGTTAAGTTATAAGAAGACAGAACTTTGCTCCGCATGCACCCTGAGAAAACAAGTAAGAAGTTCTTTCAAATCTGTTAAACAGATTTCTACTAATCGTGTATCGCAGCTTCTTTATATGGATTTATTTTGACCAACTAGAACTCAGACATTTGAGGTAAGAAATACTGTCTCGTGATTGTAGATGATTATTCTCGATTTACATGGGTATTCTTTCTTACTAATAAAAGAGAAACCTTCTCTTATTTCTCAATATTTGCAAAAAAAATTCAAAATTCAAAATGTTACTCTATTTCTAGTATTAAAACAGATCATGGTGGAGAATTTGAAAATTAAGACTTTGTAAATTTTTGTGACAAAAATGGTATTCAGCACACGTTCTCCTCTCCCTACACTCCAGAACAAAATGGAGTTATGGAAAGGAAGAACAGGTCTTTGTAAGAAATGGCAAGAACTCTGTTTATTGAAAGTAAAGTAGCAACTCGTTTCTGGGTAGAAGCAGTTTCTACTTCTTACCATATCATTAACAGAGTCTTTCTTAGACCAATTCTTGAGAAAACTCCCTATGAAATTTTCAAAGAAAGAAACTAATTGTTTCCTACTTTCGCATTTTTTGTTGTCAATGCTTTATTCTCAAAAATGCTAACAATCATCCTAGTAAGTTTGAAGAAAGATTAGATGAAGGCATTTTTCTAGGCTATTCAAATACTAGTAAAGAATATAGAGTATTCAACAAGAATACTCAGACAGTGGAGGAATCCATGAATGTGAAGTTTCGAAGCAAGATGCTTCAAACTAGAGCGAAGCGAAATTGAAGATTCGAACCAAATGCCGCTCCCGAGAAATCAACTCTCAACAAAGAAGCCGACTCTTCTCGAAAACGATTCTGAGAAGGAACTCAAGAACAAAGAATCACTCACTGGACACTTCTCAATCACCAGAAGACTCTGATGACAATGAAGTGCAGAATAGAAACTGGAAGCATAAGTCCAGTCATCCTTAGGAGCTAGTCATTGGAAATATCAATGAAGGGATTCGAACCAGATCGAAGAACAAAAAGGATATGGGCATTGTGGCACTGATCTTTGAGATTGAACCCAAAGGAGTAGACGAAGCCCTTGAGAATGAAAGCTGGATAGAGGCAATGCAAGAAGAACTCCAGCAGTTCAAAAGGAATGATGTGTGGGAATTGGTTCCCAAACCCAAAGGAATAACTATCATAGGCACTAAATGGGTTTTCAGGAATAAAGTAAATGAACTTGGTAAATTGACCAGAAACAAGGCAAGACTCGTAGCAAAAAGTTACTCTCAATCAGAAGGAATAGACTATAATGAAACCTATGCACCAGTAGCAAGATTAGAAGCAATTAGACTATTGCTTGCTTATGCTTGCTATCAAAACTTCAAACTATTCCAGATGGATGTGAAGAGTGCCTTCCTGAATGGGTTTATCAAAGAAGAAGTCTATGTAAAACAGCCTCTTGGTTTCGAGGAACCGAGAAAGCCAGACCATGTATACAGACTGAAGAAGGCGCTATATGATTTGAAACAAGCACCTCAAGCCTGGTATGAACAATTGAGTAAGTTTCTACTAGACAATAGCTTCAAGAAAGGTGTCTAAGTTTCTACTAGACAATAGCTTCAAGAAAGGTATGGTAGACACAACTCTGTTTATAAAAAAGAAAGGTAAAGATATTTTGCTTGTACAAATATATGTAGATGATATTATTTTTGGATCCTCTAATGAACGTCTGTGCAAGAACTTTTCAAAGTCTATGCAGGAAGAATTTGAAATGAGCATGATGGGAGAACTCACATTCTTCCTAGGACTTTAGGTCAATCAGTCCAAACATGGAACTTTCATCTATCAAGAAAAATATGCCAAAGACTTGATCAAGAAGTTTGGAATGGAGAACTGCGAGAAGACTGAAATTCCAATGTCAACCTCCATCAAACTAGATCAGGATGAAATGGGGAATAAAGTTGACTAGAAGACTTATAGAAACATTATTAGTTCTCTTCTTTATCTTACTACATCTAGACCAGATATTCTATACAGTGTGCTTATATGCTCGATTTCAAGTGGATCCTAGAAAATCACATCTCTTGGCTGTCAAGTGCATAATTAAGTACATAGCTACTTATCCACATTTGGGTCTGTGGTATCCTAAGGGAACAGACTTTACTCTTCTTGGTTACTCAGACATTGACCTAGCAGGATGTAAAGTGGACAGAAATAGTACGTCTGGAACATGTCAACTACTAGGACAGATGCTGGTTTCATGGTTCTCTAAAAAGTAGAACACTACGGCTCTATCTACAGCAGAAGTAGAATACGTTGCTCTTGGAAGTTGTTGTTCACAGATTCTATGGATGAAACAGCAACTAAAAGACTACGGAAAGGAAGAAATGTGCACTGAAATAAGATGTGACAATATAAGTGCTATAAATCTCACCAAAAACCCGATCCTACATTCCAAGGCAAAGCATATTGAAATCAAGCATTATTTTATTAGAGATCATGTGTAAAATGGTGATATATTTGTGGAATTTATTGATTCAAAAAATCAATTAGCAGATATCTTCACAAAGCCGTTGGACAAAGGTATATTTGATTCCATATGTAGTAGATTAAATATTATTAACCCTTTTGTATAAAGTCTATAAGAACAGGATATAGTATGGGAGAAGCAATCGTCTGGATGGACCAATCTTCTAGGATGCACTCAGAAGAACTTGATGGTATTTTTAGAACTTAATTTTTGGCGCGTAAGTTACTTCCTTATATGATTGAACTTGGTAAGCCATTATTAGCAAATAATTGATTTGCATAATTTCTGATATATGCATATGTTGTCTGCATCTATTTTTGTCAAGTTTAATAAATCTTGAATAACTATCATTTTCAATTATTTTTCAAAAAGGCATGACTTTTCATTTGCCTCACTTCAGAAGGTTTTATAACCCCTTAAAAGTCGAGTCTTTTTCATAGTACCTCAGAAACCCTCTTTTAAAAACCCTAAAAAAACAAATATTTTTCTCAAAACCGAATCAAATCCTCTCCGAACATGGTATCGAGATCCTCTATGTCCATATCAAGGTCTGTGTTTCCATCTCCTCGAAGAAGATCAAACAGGATTGCTGGTAGAGGATCAAAGAATGTAGAAGGACAGAGGCACTTCAATCTGACGTAGACTTTTGAAGATTCTCAAAGACAATCTCCAAATACATCAGTTCAAAGGGATGCAAGTGAAAATGTGGAATCTCAAAGGAATCCCCAAACAGAATCTGAGTAGAGGAATGTCTCCAATAGAGGTATGTCTGGACTAACCCTGCCTAAACCGGATAATCCTCATATAGTCATGAGAATGTATGAACGTTTAGTGGAAAGAGACGCTACTGAGGAAGCAAAACTCTATTACTTGCGACAAAAAGGATATTCAAATGAGTTTCGTCTGGTTTAAGCTGTTCAACTTACAGAACCACCACCTGTACGAAGAGAACAAGTTAGTGAAGCAAGTAGGAGTAGAGAAAATGTATAAGGTGAGAAGGAAGATGATGAAAGAATTTATAGAAATTTTGAAGTCAGAATAGAGATTGCTGCAGTGGCTCGGAATACAACAGGGAAATTGTTTCGATCTAAAGAGTATAAGGCATTTTATAACAAATTGCTGAAACAAGGAGTTTTGCACCACAAGATTGTGGATTTTGATTTTTTAGATGCTGCTGATATAAATCTGCGAGGTTATTTTGAAATGTTGTAGATGGATAAATTCTGCACTAAATTTGCTGCTGTTTATCTAGAACTAACAGCATATTTCTACTCAAATTTGATATTTCTGTCTCCAGATAGAATGTAGTTTAATGTGAATGATAGATTCTATGATGTTAGTGCAGATATTTTGGCTGATATTATGAAAGTCGAGAGGGGTCCTTTCAAGCCAATTGAAGTCACCTATGAGACTGTTTATAAATATCTTACAAAGTCTGTTAGGGCTAATATCACTTATCCCCTTTTAACTTTAGCAAGAACAATTCTGCATAAAACCATTATTCGTCTTAAGGCATCATCAAAGACTGATGTGGCTAGATTTGAGGCAAAACTAATGTGGGCAATTGAAAAGGAAGTTCTATTCTCACTCCCTTATACTGTTCTTCTGCACATGTATAGAACAATCTCAAAGGATAAATGATAGCTGCCCTATAGAGTCTTGGTGACTAGAATCTTTGAACATCTCTAGATAAATATACCCAAGTGATTCTGCACTACAAATCTTCCAATAATGACCATTGGACTTAAGATGATCAATAAAATAAGGCTAAAGAACATTGTGGAAACATGGAGAAGAAAGGAGAAAGAACTAGCTAAAGCATCAACAGCTACTAAGAGAAAAGGAAAAGAAGTAGCTGCTCCTAAACCAAATTCTAAGAAAAGGAGACAACTTTTGCTACAGGATGAAGATGATGAGGATGAAAGTATTTTTGAGATTTTAGCAAATATGAGTCAGACTGCATGCAGAATGACTGAGCCAGAAGTAGAAATGCCTCCACCAGAAATATCAGTAGAGAACATTCTTAGTACAGAACTTGCGGAGAATGTTAAGTATGAACCAGAAGAAGATCCAGAAGAAGAAGAAGAAAGAGAAGATGACAAAGATAGAATGAATAAGGGTCCTATTCCTGAAAACTGATAACAGGGAAGAGGACAGGAATCAACAGGGGCAACAAGGCCAGACTGAAGCATCAGTCTCAGAATGTTGAAACACATACCCCTGCAGATTCATCTGATAATGCTGAATCTCGGAAGATATTAGCAATCCTTATGCAAATTAGAGATCAGCAGGTTGCTATGGAAACCTCCTTCAACAACAGGCTAAAGACTCTAGAGAAGACAGTTCATCAATGTCTCACCAAGATTGAGGAGTCTGTCACGGATATGGAGGATTTCACCCTTGTTCGAACCCCTAAAAAGAAACCTTTCTAAACACATCATTTTCTGGTCTATTTTGTTTATTGCATTTTTTGTTAGACTTTGCTTAAACTTTTCAGGATATTGACTTTTTGACAGTGACAAAAAGGGGGAGAGTAATTGCATTGCAAATGTACATACTTGATCTTTTGCTGATCTGCTATTGTTTTGACTAGTTGGGTTGTTGTTGTTTTGAACATGGATGCATGAATAGATCATTAACTGATATCATTTGTATGGTTGATTTGGGCTGATATTTTGTGATTTGAGCATCATTGTACTTGTCATGTTTTACTATGATTGGAAGTATGTTTTGACTAATCATGTTTTGCAGGAACAAGCCATATGCATAAAAAGTTTTGTCACCATAAAAAAGGTAGAGATTATTGAGAAAACTTCTAGTTTTGATATAAACAAATCGTTTTATGTATGATAATTATATATCTCATTTAAAGGAAAAGCCACAGGGTGGCATATGCTTTTGAGTCTGCTAATGACAGAAGAAAAAGCATAAGATGTCTCTGAGTCTGTCTGTACCAAACGGAAGACCCGAGTAGACGCAGATTCTGAGTCTATCCGTACCAAACGGAAGATCCGAGTAGACATAGTTTCTAAGTTTGACCGTACCAGACGGAAAGCTTAAGCAGACTCAGAACATAAGTCTGTCAGACTCAGAATGGAACTACGGAAGACCTAAGTAGACACAAGTATTTCACTTACTTTATTTATATTGATTTTGTTGTATCAAACTGATTGGCAGGATCAATCAATGGACAACTTCCAAAGAAGAATAAATCACTTATGGAAGCCCGGATTCTGATTGTATGGGCAAACAGAATCCAAGGGGATCGAATCTACTTTCAACGGTCAAAAAGACTTGCCTTATAAAGTCTGTCCAAGAAAGGGAAGACTAAACTCTCAAGGAAAGAGCCAACGGTCGAGTATGGCTTGGAGAGTATATAAGGATAGGATGAGACCTATGAGACTAGAGAATATTAACATATTCCAAAGTTCGATTATGTTCTTCATCTGTTGTCCTAAGAGCGAAATTGAGTAATCCTAGTGTATTACCAAAGAGAGTGACTTTGTGAGATATATCATCACCAAGTGCTAACACTCAAGAGTGTGTAATCACCTTTGATCATATAGTGAAATCCAACCTATTAGCTGATCGCCTAGAGAGTGGACGTAGGCTTGTCTAAAGCCGAACCACTATAAACTGTGTTTGCAATCTTCTCTACTCTCTATTTAATTTCTGTTTGTAGATTGCAAATTATTGACATTGCTTGTGCATAAAGAGTTTCTACATCTATTCACCCATCTCTAGGTGTTAATACTAGCTACATCACGCTCAACCCAAGTGCCGCACAACCAAGGCAATTGCCACTTAGGTCTCGCGGCTGCAGGTGGCCTTCACCTATGTCTCTTGAGAGTTGCACGACCCGACCTTGGGCAACCTCAATCGACGGCCACCAACGTCAAATATGGCTCGTCGACAATCGTAACCCTTCATTAGACCAACGAAAGGTTTAATTCAATTTTCAATATATATATATACACCCCAAAACTTATTGCAAAAGTTTTTTTTAACCAAACACATATTCAACTTAAAGCCCATTTGCAAAGAAGTTTTACCAAACACAATTTACATTCCCTAAATAGTTTTGGGTTTTCAACATTTGCATTACACTTAAAGCTCATTTGCAAAACTGAACCAAACACACCCAAAGCACTACATATGTCCCTTGGACTTTCTATGGCATGATTTTGACGTGGTTTTACCTATACTACTACTAGGCCCTTGGTGTTGATATTCACTTGAATCACTAGTCCTCACTCTACATCCTACGCTAAATTGTCGTCTTGCAATATTCTCTGCCACTTCTTAAAGAATAATGTGAAGTTACCTCTTTCAAAGCAATGGGCTGCAACAATGAATCAATAAAGTGTTCTCATGACTCTTGTCACGCCCCAAACCCCGAGCACGCAACAACCCCTTCACCTTGGTCAATTGAATGCGACGTCCTAGGACGCGTCACCCACTCATTTTATTCTTTCATTATGCACAAGCGGAAAACGAACTATCCCCTAGTTAGCTAAACAATCAATCAATCAAAAAGGGATAGATGAATGAATAACAAAGCAACAACAAACTACTCATTTATTTATTTATTGGATTAACCACTGAATGAATGTTTTCGATTTACAAACTCACCAGTGGGTCGGTTCCTTTCTCTGAGCCAAACAAAAAGGGATTAAGGCTAGGTCAATCCATTCTTTCCAAAAAGAACCCTCGGGTTCGGTACGTCCATTAGGGACTACCAAAGTGCAAGGACCCATCGGACTCAAGCTTTGTCGAATCATAGTTGGAGGCATACGGTCATAGGTAGAGCAAGATCCGGATTCACCACGGCGCCTTCAGGAGGGTCAAACTCCATAGGATCCCAATCGGCGTCTTCGAGGCCTCTACTAGGTGGCCCATCAAAATCGCATAGAGGACCGATCAGGTGATCGTCCCCTCTGATATACTATGCTAGGAATCAATGGGGAATCCATAATCCCGGTCCCACATTCACCCAAGATGGTGGAGACGTACTTTTCATACAGGTGCATCCGACCCAGAAAGCGGTGGTGCGTTACAATGATCTCTCAATCCTTAGGGACCCAAAATCGCACTAGAGAGTGTGCCATTCTAAGGATATAAAATAGTTAATACAACAATGAGATATAATTTCAGCGAGTTCTCGCCCTAAGCCTCGGTTAGGACACCAACGCAACTCAGGGTATCTTTCTAAAACCACCCCTCAAGCAGACTAATGGCAACACTACTATATACTTCAGTCAAGACATAATTGTTCTACACATCCAAGGACAATAAATAGACAAACAGTCGGCTTGCATACAACCTTACCCGGTTATGCCCTACCCTGCATGATATATACAATACAATGTGACCAATGCATACCACAAATAAGTAATGCATTCGATCAATCACATATGAGTCGCATTGTAGGCGATCTCGCCTGGCCATTGCCACACCCTAAATGTTATTAGTTCAAGCATGCCATAAATAGTACAACCAGCACATGCATAATCAGAACTAATGATGACATATAACCAATGATGACATGTTTCTCATGTGTTCTTGCATCCACACGTGTTCCGATTATTAATGCCCCTCAATGCCACAACCGAGCTCCCGCTAATATCTACTAGCATAGCTATGAATCGCTCTCTCCCATAAAACACGGCTACGTTAAGGTTTCCTTTCCAAGACGGTATTCCCGAAAGAGCATGGGTCCAACCTCTACTACGACTTCGCATCCGGACTCCCGCCAAGATTTTCGACAAGTCGAACTTCATCCCCCGAACTCTCACCGGGGTGATGGGTTCAATTTAGTGATCACGCAAGCATATCACCACAGCTCATTTTTATCTTGAATATTAGCCAATGCATACCAGATACGTACTTCCAGAAATGGTCCATTAAACACATGCAATCACATTTTTATTTTCCAGAAATCATTCAATTCTCATGTCTCACAAACAAAGTATGTCACTTTTCAATTTCAAGACAACATGCGACAAAAACATACGCCTAACACCTCGGATTTCCCCTTTTAATAAACCCATGCAATCCATAAAATTGTCCATGCATTTAACAACTAGTAATGCACATCATACGATTAAAACATGTTCATTTATGCAAAATTTCGCTTCTGCATGAACAGTACCATGTGAACATTGCGCGTGAACAGTACAGCATGAATAATACATTATGAACAGTGAAATTCCAAAATTTAATAATTCATAAAATAAATTCATAATTCAATAAATCAATAATTTATTAAAAGAAATCAATTCTTTTTAATAAACTAAGACTAATCAAGATTAAACCCATAATCTTGAATTAAGCAACTAAACCCCAATTAGTGAGCATTAAGCAAAATTAATCCAAGTTAATCATAGTCATCTAACTAACCACCCATCTTAACTCTAATACATCTTAATTAATCCCACTAACTAAAATTAACTCCAACTAAACCAACCCTAAGCAAGTCTAGTGCATTAATCAACGGATCAGGACGGAAACTCACCCATTAAGCGTGCTAGAGACACGGACGCGCGCCGGCGACAAAGGCTACCCACGGGAACCTCAACCAAGTCGATCCAAAGTGGCCCTAGGAAGAAAACAGCAGCTACCAAGGTCCACTTCTCTCTACCAAGCTAGAAACTGAACTGAGCTAGGGGAGTGGCTGTTGGTTGGACCAACCGGCACTCCGGCGACCTACTGGCCAACGTTTGACAACTTCAGGAGGTCTAGGGGGAAAGGCTAGTGGCTGATTCGGGTGATTGCAAGGTCGGTACAAAGGCGAGCAAGCTTTTCCAACAATAACAGAAGTTGGAACAGTAGGTGGGTTGAAGAAGTAGGGGATTTCGGCGGTCAGTGGGTTGACCGATGACCAAGTGTGGTGAGCGGTGGCGACGGGGGGTACGGATGGAGGCTCCTGATCACAGTTGCAGGCGGCTTGGATAATGACAAGGTTGGACCAACAATGAAAATGCAGGGAAATAAAGGAAAGGAAGAAGAAGAGATAAAGAAGAAGAAGGAGCAAGGAAGGTGGTCGGCTGGTTAGGGGGAGAGAGAGAGGGAGGAGAGAGAAGTAAATGAAGGTTGTCTACTTCTCATCAATGCTCATAACTTCATACCACTTCCCCATGCAAATGACATTATCTTCTCTCTCTTTTTTGTCTTCTTTCCAATATAATCTAGAGCGGCAATTTGGTCTTTTCCACCTTTGCACAATTACCACTTTGTCCATGGGCTAAGATGATGAATGGGCCTAAGAAATAGGTTAGGAAATGAATAGGATCGGGCTCGGGATTTGGTTGGGCTCAAAATGGCTCAAGGCTAAATAATGGACTAAAAGGGTTAAGTGGGTTAATTGGGTCCAATAGGCTCAAAGGGTTGGCTTGGACCTACCATGGTGGCCGCCCCTCCTTGGGCGTGAGGCCCACTTGGGTCTTGCTTGGCCCACTTTCTCGTGGATTCAATTTCTCAACTCGTTAGTTCATTTTCCAACAATTCAGGCTTATCGGCAATGTTGAAGGTCAAAGAAGCATCGTCCAAAATTTCGTCTCTGATGTTCCCAAAAATTCGTCGTCCAATATTGGATTTTCATGCATCGTCAATTTCGATCGAATGCAATTTTGGTACATCTCGGACTAACATGCGGCTCAAGGATTTATGCGTAACCGACTCGTGCTTGACTTAGTATCAAACCACATTTAAGTTTTCTCGACACGTGGACATCCTTAACTATCATGAAATTGTGAATGATCGATTTTTATTTCAAAGTGCACGATTACCGAGAATTGACATGGGTCGATCGTGGTCTCAATAATAGTAAATGAATTCACCCATCATCCTATTATTCCCTGTCCGCGAATCGATTTTTAGTCATCCTTGAAACCGACATGTATAACCACAAGATCGTCCTTACATAGGTCTCACAGTCAAGTCGTTTTCCCAAGTCAAGTTCTTTAATTGCACGAGTTCTGTCCTCATTAGCCTTTCCCCTTAAGGTTAGTATTTCGAGAGTGATCAGTTCCGAGTAAGATTAACCAACAATGCATTGATGAAATTCACGTTTATACATCCCTCAAAGGGCTCGTATTTCAAGACTTCATATCTCTAGTAAAGAAGCTAATAACATCATGCTTTGTTCTTCATCATCAAGTATCTTACTGACATTTTTCAAATCCATTGTGAGTCTATTAAACTCATCTAGGTGGAATATTATAGATGTACCTTCAGTATATCTAAATTAAAATATCATTTTCAACATGTATAAATGATTATTTAAACCCTTTATTACATAGAGTACCTGAAGTTTTACTCATAACGCTGCGACATCCTTCTCCTCTACCACCTCTATTAACATATCATTTGACATATTCAACAAAATTATACTCTTTGCTTTCTCCATAAGCTCTACCCTATTAGTGGCTTTCATTATAATCGACAAATGATCTTCGCTATCTAGTGCCTTGACCAAACCTTGGATTTTTAAATAGCATCTTGGCGCTATATAACCTAAAGTTGTTCCTTTCGTTAAAATTTTAATGTCAACTTTTGCCCTAGATATAATTACAATAACATAATTTTCTAATAATAACTAGACAAGCAAAAAAGCCCCAAATCACAATCCAGAAAATCCAAACCAACCTTTGATACCGATTATTATAATATTAATGTGGAAGCTAACCACCGGAAAAATAAAAGAAGAATAATAAATGATATTAGAGATTTACGTGATTCAATTCGAGTGTCGATACCTACATCAATTAGGAGAGCTAGCAGCAAATAATCCACTAATAATTAGAGAATTAAAATTACAATTGCTTATATGCTCGAGTGTTTCCCACACTTAGATTTGAGCTCAAACCAAAAGTGTTTACAAATAAGACAACTCAATTAAATGTAAACTCACAGCGCAAAATCATTGATGTTTGAACCTAGATAAAAGCTTTACATACGGTTGATAATCAAGAACTCCAGGACGTTTTTTTTTCCTTCATATGGTGGCTCCAACGTTTTCATTGTGCGGCTCTTTGAAAAGGCAAAACCGCAGCCATTTCTTTTTCCCTTATATATATGGCTACTGCATGCTATCAAGAAAGAAAGATGTATATTTAGGTGGGTTCCTCTCGTGGTTAGACCCTTATCGACCAGCCACTTCAAGAAAGAAGTGATGTAATTTTTTTCTTTCCTCTACCTCATAACTAAATAAATATTCATAAGATAAATGAGCCCCTTATTTCCTATAATGACAGAGAGTTCTTCCCTTTTATTTTAATTGAATTGGATTCCGTAAAAGGGCTCAAATTCAAGACATAATTTAATATTATGTAATGTCGACTAGACTGCATTTGAAATTGACTCAACATATTTTGTCCAGCTCTTTACTTGATATTGTTGCTTCACATTCTCAAACTATTGATTGTTTGTTCACATCAGCCAGTAAATGCTTGGATTGGACACTAAACATGCCATGTAGTTGCTGGTTGGTTCATTATGGTGAGGATGTGCTTGTTTTGCAGTGTGCTTGACAAGTTTCTAGAAATACTTTACTAAGATGTGCTTTCTCTAAAATTGCTAGAAATTGTGAGTTCAATATGCATTATAATACTAATTCATATCCCCGAATCCCAAATGCTAAGTGGAAGAGGATCCTCAATAAATTCAAATATGATATGATGCATTTTTTTGAATATCCTAAGTAACTTATTTTTGTTAGTCTGAGGAGAGAATTTAATTCAGTCATTATGTAAATTGCCAATTATAATGGAAATGTTAAGATTTTTGCCATATTGACCTATGGTTTACTTAAACAATTCCATATCTAGCATACGCCATCATAATGCATTGTGCAGATATTATATTTATGGAATAAATAAATAAAAAAGATCCCCGATTCCACAAACGGGGAACAGACCCTATCTAGCTAATTTGTAGCTCCATTCCTATGTGAAAATCAACTCATCCTAAAATCGATCACCCTTAACTCCTTTAATAGTGATATTTTATGATTTTAAGTATTAATTAGTGGGTTACTAAGTTAGATTAATTAGATGAAATAACATCTGGTCAAAATAACTAGTTTTGAAGTTTTAGGGGCAAATTTGTAATTTACCCAAGTTAGGTGACTAATATGTGAAAAACGGAAATTCAAGGGGCTGTTCATAGTAGTAGAAATGTCATAATAATAGGTAATTAAGTTATTTTTAGAATTATTCCTTAATCAAGACAATTTATTTCATGAGAATAGGTAGTAAAGTTATTTACAGAAATTATTCCTTAATATAGATACTCAATTGTGTATATCAATGAGCTACTATGTGGTATTTGCATATTTTGAAATTTCCACATTTATCTGTGTATTTGAGTGAGTTCATTTACTAAATGAAGGCTTGCCCCAAAAATATTCCATGAATTGGTTGAGTGAACATTTGTTTCAAAGTGCTAAGTGAAAGTAGAGGTGTGTTTTTTGTACCTGGGAGTTTTGATTATGTATACTCATGTAGCTAAACTATTAATATTAAAAAAATTGAGTGAGTACGAGTTAATTTAGGTCGATTTCAATCAAAGTGCATTTCTTTTTTATCGTCACACTTTAATTATCAACTTACTATCTGAGTCGAACTCCACACCCGATATTAAAAGTCTCCACCCCTAGCCTCCCGAGAAGGTTGAGTGAATCGAACTCCTAACCTCCCTCCTTCCGCATCCCGAGAAGGTTGAGTGAATCGAACTCCTAACCTTCCTCCTTCCATGTGGAAAGAGTAGTCACGGGTTTAAACGCCGCCGTTTTCTGTGAACCCGGACAAGGAAAATGAACGATCCCCGGGGGGGGGGAGGAATGAAAGCTTTCGAGGGAAGGAGAAGAGAGAGGGGGAAGGAAGAAGATGAGGAACGTGCAATAAAATACGCACGGTTTAGTTAAACAACCGTAAACCCTAACGATTTAAATACCCGCCCTCCTCCTCTTCCTCCTCTTCTCCCCTCGTCCTCTCTCTCTCTCTCTTCCCTGCACACTCGAGCTGTCTCCCTCCCTCTCTCTCTCTCTCTCTCTCTCTCTCTCTCTCTCTCTCTTCGAGTGTCGCGGAGGCCAAGACCGGAGGCGGCCTCGCTCTCTCTCTCTCCGCCGCCGCCGCGGTTCAGCTCCGGTGACGGGAGGCGCCCAATCGGAGCGGCGATCAGTCGGTCCGTTGGTCGGTTGGTTCGATCAGGGGAAGCGAATCGGCTCCCGGTCCCGTCAGCTCGATTCGGAGGGGGACCTCTCTCGATCGCCGATTCGTCGCGGTAATCGTCGGGTATGGATCTCCCGAGGCTCACCGTGATATTCCAAACCGCTCTGAGTCCCAACCCCGATGAGCGCAAGGCCGCCGAGCAAAGCCTCAACCAGGTTCGGCTCTAAGTCTCGCCCTTCTGGTTGTCTGAATTGAGTTCCCGAAGTATTGGACTTGCTCTAATTATCGCTCTTCCAATCGTAATTGGGTTTCCGCCTCTTTTGTTTATGCTTTGGCGAACTACTGTTTCGAGCTGTGATATGGATCGGTTTGCTTGCAGATTAAGCATATTTAGTTCCTTTCTTTTTGTAGCTTTCGATAATTTGAGGGCTTTGTTGGATGTTTCTCTTCGTTTTGATGAATTGCTTTTCTTCTGGGTGTTATCCTCTGGCAGTTCCAATATGCACCGCAGCATCTTGTGAGGTCGTTGCAGATCATCGTCGACAACAATTGCGACATGGCTGTGCGGCAGGTCGCTAGTATTCATTTCAAAAATTTCATTGCTAAGCACTGGTCCCCTCATGAGCCTGGTAACTTGATCATTCCTTGGTTTGATTGATTAGATTGAGTTCTTTGCTGCTACACAGTTCGATTTGTGTCCCTTTTGCTTATGGCTGTGGAATTAAAATGTAGATGAGCACCAATCGATCTTGAAGGCCGATAAAGATATGGTTCGAGATCACATTCTAGTATTTGTTTCTCAAGTTCCCCCTTTGCTGAGGTATCGTTCCTTTCTTGTTTGATGATTGAATTAGCTCTCTTTCTACTGCTTTTATTCAGTTAGTGAGGAAGAAGTTTTGGTAAACTTCATCTATTTTCTGATGCGATCTCTCATGTGAACATTGTAATAATGAAAAGGAAAGGTCATTATGGATTTTCATCTGTTAATATTTTAGTGCAATTCCAAATCCAGTGTTCACATGCTAATTTATACTTGGATGTGCAGGGTACAGCTTGGTGAGTGCTTAAAGACAATAGTTCATGCCGATTATCCAGAGCAGTGGCCCCACCTACTTGAGTGGATTAAGCACAACTTGCAAGATCAGCAAGTATATGGAGCTTTATTTGTGCTGAGGATCCTTGCTAGAAAATATGAGTACGTACACATCCAAATTGTTCAGGAAATTAATCTTCTGATGCAAACATTTTCCCACCTAATCTTTTGGCATATTTTGTGTTAATAACTAATCAACTCCCAGATACCATCAGACTCCGATTTCTTCCCGGAAGGGTTATCAGGATTATGAGTTAGGGTATGAGTTTCCCCATTCTCTCTAGAATAAGTGTAATCGCATCAAGGGAAGCTTGTTTGCATTCTTACATGGTGCCAGCTTATGCTTCCTATAGACATGCATATTACCAAAGTGAGCCATGGAGTTGTAGTTGCGGCATTTTACTGTTTGTAATTTTCTTGTACACTGGGGAGGCTAGTTAGAGGTTGAAAATGTGGGATACCTCACTGCAAAATGATTTGTGTATGCTCGCGCACTCATCACTCATGGTCTCAACTATGAGTATATGTGGATTTTGCTGTTCCAGTGATAGTCAATTTTTTGCGATGGTAAAGTGCAACATGAACTTGCATAATATGGTGGGTTGGGATTTCCTGTGTTAATTTATCAACTTAGCTTTTTTAGGAACTTCCAAGTTCCTGCTAAAAGATTATAAAAACTGAGTGGGTTTGATTTACTGTAATTGTTATCCATCCTAATTCCTAATGAAAACAGTTTCTCATTTTGGAATTAGTCAATCAAGAACGTCTAACAAGTTTATGTCCAATCGTTTGTAGTCGTCCAAAGTTCGCTCATTACTTCTGATAGCTTGTTGGACTTGATTGAAAGTAAAATCAAATTTGATGACATGATTGAGAGAGTTAGAAGTTCAGTGAAGTGCATCGTTGTAGGAGAAAAGCTGGATGACTTTAAAAGTGATGTACTTGAACTTTTAGGCACTTAAAATGAGTTCCTTCAAGATGAGTTTAGTTTGTGGTGGTTTCTTTTAAGAACTTAAGAGAATGCTACTTGGCCGACTGTATATGTGGCAATTGAAAGATGGTGCTAGCCTTGTTGGTATATGCAGATTGTGGTTGTGGATGGCTGAAAGATGTGGAAATGCTTCTGGACAATGGCAGCAATAACTAGCATAGTGCTGGTGACGGAACAAGTATTAAAATTTTAATTTTGACATCCAAACTGTGCTCGTCTAAATCCAGACTATATATTTTTGAAAGAATATACGTTCATGCTCATCTAGAGTCAGGTGAAATTTGTCATTTGGCGTTGTTGTTTGGATGGGAAACTCTAAAGTATCCATAGTATGTAATGACAAACACTGCCGAACTCAATGTCTACTTTTCTTTGAACCTGTTTTACCCAAAGTAGGATAATTAGGATGCTACAAAACCATAATAGATTGTCATGTGCAGAGTAGGAAATTCTTATATTATCTAATGTTGCATCATTGACACTTTAAACACATGGAAATCTATCAATAAGATTGGTAGACCTAGCAAATTCAAGCCTAGTAATGATAGTGCAATTATCAGCGGATGTCCAAGAGATCAAATTTATTTGGACTTATTTTTAGTAAAATAGTGTTGAGTGTGAGGCACAAGACACAGAAACCAAAAAAAATTTCAAGGAGAAATGGTTTATAGTACTAGGTGGGCATTGGGAGCAGAAGGGAGTGGGCATCAGTTCATTAGTTTCCAGGATTTCATGGAGAAGGTAGATATGCCAATGTTGCAGTTGCATTTCGAAAGTGGATGCATTAGGAAAGGATAGTTTGAAAAGTATTTTGTACCTCATGATAGATCTAATAGCTTTTCTGAAACCCTTAGATTCTCCTTGTCATAGTTTCTTTTTGTGAATATATTACAACCTCGTTTGCATCTTTAAGGAATTTTTGTTAACTTCATGGAAAATCCTTCAGATGAATATGAATTAGACTTTCAGTTTGGTGTGATGGAAGGATGATGCAGTAGATTATTCAGTGATATATTCAGTGGTCAGATGATACAGTGTAATATCTCAACATCATGATGTGTGGGCGAAACAGTCAATTCTAAACTGGGGAAAGGTTTCCTTCTTTTAATTTTTCTTTACTTAAGAAACCAAAGCAAGTCAAGTTGGTGTTGGAAATGTTGCTCTTAAAGAATACTTTCTAATTATTTTTGTAGTATCTTCATGATTCCTTTTTTGGTCAACATTGTAGATTGTTTCAACCTACATCTCTTGTTTAACTTAATCTTTTTGTGGTTGTCAACTTAACTCATTTCTTTTATGAAGATGTTTTGATGGTCTTGGTTATGTCAGTAATATTGAAGTGCTTTCTTAACAGCATTTTATGCTTTTGAAGGCATCATAGTAATTAATTCTAAGCCATGTTACAATGCTTATTCATGAGTCCCATCAGCCTGAAATGTTTGATTTATTATTCATATTTATTCTGAGATGTTGTTTGTCAGGTTCAAGTCCGACGAGGAAAGGACACCCGTTTATCGCATTGTTGAAGAGACATTCCCTCATCTGCTCAATATCTTCAATAGACTTGTCCAGATTGTCAATCCATCACTGGAAGTGGCAGATCTGATTAAGCTTATTTGCAAAATATTCTGGTCCTCTATTTATGTATGTCCTCGAGCCTTCATTTCTTAGATATGGCAAAATCCTGTATTAGTGACTTTGATTGTATTTAATAGTTCAACTGCTATAAATGATATTCATTCACTCACTGACCTTGTATAATCTTGTTACATCTTTTCGTCAAATGCAGTTGGAAATTCCAAAGCAGTTATTTGATCCAAATGTGTTCAATGCTTGGATGATTCTTTTCTTAAACGTGTTGGAAAGACCTGTTCCCATCGAAGGGCAGCCAGTAGATCCTGAGACTAGGAAATCTTGGGGTTGGTGGAAGGTGAAGAAATGGACAGTACACATTTTGAACAGGCTTTACACACGGTGAGTATTCCATCTAAAGTAAGTTCCTGATATGATCAACATATTATCCAAGGCGATTTGTATCCCAGTTAAAATTTCACCTCTCTTATTACAGGTTTGGAGATCTTAAGATTCAGAATCCTGAAAATAAGGCCTTTGCTCAAATGTTTCAGAAGAACTATGCAGGAAAAATATTGGAGTGCCATTTGAATTTGTTGAATGTTATTCGTACTGGTGGTTATCTACCTGACAGAGTTACTAATCTCATTCTTCAATATCTCAGCAACAGGTTGGACGGATAGTATCTTGCATATACATATTGCATCTCCAGAACTTTGTGCTAATGCATTTGTTTTTGAAGTAATATTCTTGTGAAACTAAAAGAGCTTTAAATATATGATTTGTTGGATATGACTGCGGAGTGCAAGATGAGTCTGCTGTGGTGAATTAATGGCTACTGGTTGTTGATACGTTGAAATCTAGCTTGGCTAATTGTCGTCTGGATAGCTGGTACTTCTCCCATTTTCGATTGAGTTTGTATGGTTAGATGTGGGAATGACTACATAGGTAGGTGTTGCCCAAATTGAAGATAAGCTGAGAAAGGGTCCTGAGGTCATGTTTAATGAAACCTTTGGATGCTCCAGTAAGGAGATGTGAGCAAGGGATGGAAATACCAGTCAGAAGGGACAGAGGAAGACCTAGGACTTGGTATGAGATAATAAGGAAAGATATGGCATTTGATCATATAAAGGGTCTCGCAGAGGATAAAGCACAATGCATGCAATTGGATTGATGTAGCCAACCCATCTTAGTGAATTAAGACTTGGTTTTTGATGTTACTGTTTTACTTATGGGAAGAGCTCAGGAACTCAAGTTCTGACCTTGCGTGGTTATTGAGTTGATGTACAAAATTTAGTTATGGGTGATAACTTAGTATCCAGAAGTCTTTTTCAGTTGCAAACTTTCATTAATGTATTGTATTTGTCTCTAAACCTTGTAGAAGCTTATGATTTCAAAACTCTTGCTGCATGAGGAGTACAGGCAGTTACTCTGTGCTTATCTGGCACTGATTTTCCACTATACTCTTATATTTTTATCGCAGTATCTCCAAGAATAGCATGTACCAGTTGCTGCAACCAAGGCTTGAAGTTCTTCTATTTGAGATTGTTTTTCCCCTCATGTGCTTCAATGACAATGATCAGAAGCTTTGGGATGAGGACCCTCATGAGTATGTGCGGAAGGGTTATGGTAAGTTTTCTAAATTGTTCAATTGATGGTTTTGTTATGTGTGCTTGACCCATTGCATTTTTATTTAGATATTATCGAAGATCTCTACAGTCCAAGGACTGCATCCATGGATTTTGTCACTGAATTGGTTAGAAAACGAGGAAAAGATAATCTGCAAAAGTTCATCCAATTCATTGTGGAGATATTTAAGAGGTAACTTCTAATTTAATAAATTTCCATGTGTACTTCGGCACCACTAGGGGTGGTTTTGTATGTGTAACACCTAGCACTGCATTATAGCAAGCTAATCAAGTTCGACATATTGTTCATTATCCCACCCCTCTTGCCAGATATGATGAATCGCCTGTGGAATACAAACCCTATCGACAAAAAGATGGTGCTCTTCTTGCTATTGGAGCACTCTGTGATAAATTGAAGCAAACCGAACCGTACAAGGCTGAACTAGAAAGGATGTTGGTTCAGCATGTATTCCCTGAATTTAGCAGTCCCATTGGGCACCTGAGAGCTAAGGTTTGTTTCATTGGATTCTTCTTCAAGGAAAGATTTTTCTCATTTTCATTAGGTGCTGAGTATTTTGTTCCTAGGCATGTGGTTTTGCATTCTTGTCATAATAAATCAGAAAGATACTTGAAACCTCTTTATTTGATAAATGCTCTTCGTAACAAATAGCGAGTTGATGAAGTTGGGAATAGTTCTTGATTTATCAATATGATGCCTGGCTCGAGAGATAACATCTGCTACGCATTGTTTTTGCTGTCATTAGTTTGTACCTGGAGCCATACTCTTGTCTAGGTAATTGGCAACTTAGAAGCCATGGAGTTTCAAGTTTTTAGTTTGTTTTCGCAGCTCCTCATTAAGCCTAGAACTATTTTTCTTTGGAGCTTTTGGGCCAATCAATTGGAAAAGTTTGATAAAAGAAATTAATAGAGAAAACTCTTGATAAAACTCTTTGCTTTTGTCCCTTAAGATATTGGTATTGATGTAGTGGAGTTCTTGCTGGGAATCCCTTTCTGATTTTCCAGGTGAAAGAAAATTTGGGGTTTATTAAATATCTTGTTTTTTTCAAGTGCATTGCTTAATTTTTCAAGAGACTCTAGAACTTTGTTTACCTCTGTGGTTCCCTTGATGACTTTCCTTGATCTCATTGATATTATAGGCCGCGTGGGTTGCCGGACAGTATGCTCATATCAATTTCTCTGATCCTAACAACTTCCGGAAAGCTTTGCACAGTGTTGTTTCTGGGCTACGGGATCCTGAGCTCCCGGTCCGTGTTGACTCAGTATTTGCATTGCGTTCTTTTGTTGAAGCTTGCAGAGGTATATGGCTTGCATATTTACTTCTCCATTGTCTTTTCATCTTCCTTTTCACAGTTTTTTTCCGTGTGTCTTTCTGTTTCTCTTTCCTTTTCCATTTTAACGCAAAATGTGCTTACAAAAATTACATTTTGCCTGGAAATCAGACTTGAATGAAATCCGTCCAATCCTTCCACAGCTCCTTGATGGTATGTAGTATTGAGAACCTTTCTGTGTTGGCTGAAGTCAATTTGGAGTTCCATTAATTGCCTCTAATGGTTGGATATGTAGAGTTTTTTAAGCTTATGAATGAGGTTGAGAATGAGGACCTTGTTTTCACGTTGGAGACAATTGTCGACAAATTTGGCGAGGAGATGGCACCATATGCGCTTGGGTTATGCCAGAATTTGGTAACAAGTCTGGTTTAGTTTCTTTCACAGCTGTTTTTCTTGTTTTCTTGAAAAACTGATCACTCGGTTCGTGACAGGCTTCTGCATTCTGGAGGTGTATGAACTCTGCTGAAGCTGATGATGAAGGTGATGATCCTGGTGCTCTGGCTGCTGTTGGTTGTTTGCGTGCCATAAGCACGATCCTTGAGTCCGTGAGCAGGCTTCCTCACCTCTTCATCCAAATTGAACCAACTTTGCTGCCCATAATGCGTAAAATGTTGACTACCGATGGACAAGGTGAGTATGCTGATTCTTGCTGACATTTCTGTTTGCTATGTTACCTATGTTGTTTTTTTGTTATTTTCTTGCCTATAATTTTTGGTTTGATCCTATGGATCTGTCCATTCTATTTCCCAACTACAACCGTATATTTTTATCAATGATAATTTTCATATTGGGGCTTTGATTTTCTGGAAGGAATTTACTTTACGAAATATCAATAGATTATTGTTTGTGCAATCACAACACCTGAGCTAATTATTTGCGGTGCTGGTGAGGCATATTTGCAAGAGAGATATCATGATTATCATTTCAAGATTGAACTGGAAAAAAAGCTCCTGCACTTTGAGCATATGTTGAATACTATGAGACTTGCTTAAGCATTGTAAGATAAATATTTTGCCACTTCATGAGTAGTTCACTTTTGTGATAAGTAGTTTTGCATAATCTCCTTCTTGCTTTCCTTTTAATTGCTGGTGGGGATTTAATTTCTTATCATTGCTAATTTTCTTCATATACATCATGTATTCTAAAAAGGTAGGATTTGTCCATGCATTGAGGCCGGTGTGGGGAGGATGCAGGGAGGATGTTGTTTAATCCATGATATATGTCAAAAAGTTCGAAAAATAGATAGCATAATAGTGAAATTTAGAAAAACCATTGTAAGATAAATACTTTGCCACTTCGTGAGTAGTACATTTTTATGATAAGTAGTTTTGCATAATCTCTTTCTTGCTTGCCTTTTGATTGCTGGTGGGGATTTGGTTTCTTATCATTGCTGATTTTCTTCATATGCATCATGTATTCTAAAAAGGTAGGATTTGTCCATGCATTGGGGCCGGTGTGGGGAGGATGCAGGGGGGATGTTGTTTAATCCATGATATATGTCAAAAAGTTGGAAAAATAGAAAGCATAACAGTGAAATTTAGAAAAACCATAGATACTTATTTATGTCCCGTTGAAACAGTCATTTGGTTAGTTTTTCTTGATGAAAAGCAAAAAGGGTAGAAGTCACTTAGTACCTTTTTGGCCTTGCCAATTGTACCTTTTCCCTCTTGTGGGGAACCTTGGTGATCTTAAACTCTCTCTCTAAAAAAACTTAGGGTGGAGGATGATTTAACGAAAAGGTGTAGGATATATAGTGCGATGTATCTTATCTTCCACTTCAGAGAAGAAAACTTACTCTTGTTGATTGGGACACTTTGAAATTATCTCTCCATCTCCTCAATCCAACACCCCCCGCCCCCCCAAAAAAAAAAACAGAAAAAAATCCTCTCTTTCTCTGCCTCTTCCCATTGCATGTATGTGTTTTAGAATTTCATGTATATTATAGAGAGAAGTTTGAGAGTAACTTTCAGAGAGGCTACAATTTGGTAGTCCAGCATTTCTCATGATACTGAGATTCTTATTTACGGTGTGGAGATCTTTTTGAAGACTAACCCTGACTTTCCTCATTTATACAAGGTTCAACCTGCGGACTTGCCAGTGGATGTAGTTGATTGGTTGGTGCTCTTGAAAAAGTTCACAGTAGTCTATGCATTTATGAAATACTGGGGTTATGTTTTTTCCTCACAATGTGTGCTTAAGAATCTTGTGTCCATCTTGCTGGATTCATTGTGGGTAACTCTTGAAATATGGACCACTGTGTTGAGAAAAGATGCCTTCATTTTGGCGATCACATTGATTTGTGTCCTTGGATGATTCATACATTTCTGCAAATTATTTGTCCTTTTCTGCCTTGAGAATGCTCTTAGCAGATTTATTTTCCTTAAATTGTAAGCAATGAGCTACTTAGTGATGGCATTATTGTATAATGTGCATGATACTGACTACTTACATTTACTGACGGTGTCTCGTCCTGTACTTTGACAGAGGTTTTTGAAGAAGTTTTGGAGATTGTATCTTACATGACCTTCTATTCACCTACAATATCATTGGATATGTGGACTCTCTGGCCATTGATGATGGAGGCACTCGCAGATTGGGCAATTGATTTCTTTCCTAGTAAGTAATTTAGCATTTGTTCTTGATATCATGTGTCATTGAGTTGCTTTATGTGATTTGTCATTTCCAGTATTCTCCATTTGATCTTGTATGAAATTCCTTTTCTTTTGTCTCATGCCTTAATTCAGTATTACTTCTATTTTTGGGTTAAGCAGTGTCCTGTCTGTTCGTCTTTTGAAAGGTTAAAAAGGAACTCAATAGTATGTCTAACTCTGAAGTGCCTTGGTATGCATTCATTTAGTGATAAGAAAACAGTCTCATTGGATTTAATTAGGACGTGGGAAATGACTCTCTCGAGGTCGACTATCAAGATCTACTTTATGCTGTCTTAAGGGAATTAATTATAGAGGTGTAAGAAGGCATTGGAAGCAAATGGGTTAATGGTCTAGGGGAATTACGACCAACTGTTAGTGAAAAAGAAGGTTCAGTCATCATTGTGGTCCTGACATATTTGTCATCAGAGGCTGCATAAATTGCATGTCGGCTTGTGCTTTGGTGTTAAAAAGCTGTCAAGCCCCTTGGAATGAACTTCCATGCATGCATTTCTTACTACATTTGTATCGAGCAGATATACTAGTTCCTTTGGACAACTACATCTCGAGAGGAACTGGACATTTCTTGACTTGCAAGGAGCCCGATTATCAGCAAAGTCTGTGGAATATGATTTCATCGGTGAGCACCTTTTAAATGCTAAGCTGTCTCTGTTGTATAATTACTTTTCCCTTTCTTATAGTTCTAGGTGTTCCTTATTTTCTTGAGTAGGTTATTTCTGACAAAAATCTAGAAGACAATGATATTGAGCCAGCTCCAAAGCTCATTGAAGTAGTGTTCCAGAACTGCAAAGGTCAGGTAGATCAGTGGGTTGAGCCATATCTGAGAATCACTGTTGAGCGGTTGCGGCGTACTGAGAAATCCTACTTAAAATGTCTTCTCATGCAAGTGGTGAGGAGCTGAGGATTAATATCTTTTCTTTGATTGGATGGATCTTCTTTTTGCTACCATCTGTCTGTTATCATGCCATCTTTCACATTATTTTTTTTCTTTTCCTTACGAAAAAATGGGTTTCTATATGTTTCTTATAGATTGCCAATGCTCTTTATTACAACGTGGGCTTGACACTCGGCATATTGCAAAAGCTGGGTATTGCCACAGAAATCTTCAGTCTGTGGTTCCAGATGCTGCAACAAGTTAAAAAAAGTGGCCTTCTCGCTAATTTCAAAAGGTATCATCAGTGAACGTCTTTTCTTGGAATATTTCTTAATTTATATTGGATGGATTGATTATTTTACTAATTCTTATAATACAGAGAACATGACAAGAAAGTCTGCTGCTTGGGCCTAACGTCTCTACTGGCTCTTCCTGCTGATCAATTACCAGAGGAGGCTTTGGGGCGTGTTTTTAGGGCCACACTTGATCTGTTAGTTAAATATAAAGATCAAATTGCAGGTCTCACGTCATCTATAATTGTCTGATCCTCCTTTTTCCTACATAGTTTATTATAGTTGTCAATACAATCTGGCTTTCTTTTACCGGCCTTAATGTTAATTCTGCAAGTTTTACATCTTCTATTTTGTATCCCCAGAAGCTGAAAAAGAGGATGAGGCTGAAGATGATGATGAAATGGATGGTTTTCAAACAGATGATGAAGATGATGAAGTTGATGGTGAAGAGATGGGTGTTGATGCCGAGGATGGGGATGAAGCTGATAGCATCAGATTCCAGAAATTGGCAGCACAGGTACATTTGCACTTTAACTCAATCTTTCCTTGCTGGGCCTGATTGTGCTCCATTCCCGGCTCAGAATTCCGAATCTTACAGAAGGTCTTGATAAATGTTTACATATTCATGTCTGGATATAATTGCGGTACCATTTTGTTATTAGCTTATTTGGAATTTCATGGAGTTCTGTTGAATGGTTGCTGAATTTTTAAATCATTCAAGTAGAGAAGATCTAGGGGTGATTGTCTAAGTTATAAGGGGAATACAGCTACTGCTAAACATTCGAAAGTAGGATGGAACCGTTTCAAAGTTTATAAGATCCTGCCATGCAGCCATACCACAGATATGGAGGAATTTAGTGGTGTTCGTCCTATTTTTTGGTCACTGCATTGTCATTGTTATACTACCTTTAAAAATTGCAGGGTTTGTGTGTGGGGGGGCATATGCGTGCATGCTTAGTGCATATTCAAGAATATTGTCCAAGCAGGGACAATATTTTAGAAAATTGACGATCAACTAGCTGCCTATGTCTTCCCAATGCCAAAAAAGATTATATTGGCTTGATTGTTTCCACTTAAAGATATGTGGAGCATATTTTGCTCTATTGATAAAATTTAGAATATTAGCTAAACTCCAAAGTATTGAGATATTTGTCAGGCTTTATATTTTATGCAAGTTTCATATGTTTCAGCTTATAGAAAAGACTCAAAAGTGCTTACACCACAAGATTTAAATTAATCAATAAGTAAAAAGTAGAAATCATGATGGACTGAACATTCTTTCAAAGTGGTCTTTAGATTTTCTCAAGAGACCAATGTTGATCATGCAGGCAAAGGCATTCCGTCCGCATGATGAAGACGATGACGACTCTGATGATGACTATAGCGACGATGAAGAACTGCAGTCACCAATAGATGAGGTTGACCCCTTCATATTCTTCGTTGACATGGTCAAAGGTTAGTGGAAGAGAGTGGTCTTCGGGAATTGACACACCGTTTTTATTTTGTCACAGAAGACACTGTTGTTAACTTTTCCTTCCTGTTTCTAGCCATGCAAGTGTCAAACCCGATGAGGTTCCAGAACCTCACACAGGCCCTGGACTTTCATTATCAAGCACTCGCCAATGGGATTGCACAACATGCAGAGCAGAGGAGAGCGGCAATTCAAAAAGAGAAGGCAGAGAAAGCATCCGCCACCCCTGCTTCATGACTTGAGGCAAAATGTGCTCATGCAGTAAAGAAATGCTCTTTTGTCTCAAGTTTTTCTTTCGTTTGATCTCTCGTTTGTGGGAAACGGAGAGTTCTTGCGAGTCCCCTGTGAAGTGATTGTTCCAATTGGATGGTTCTCAGTCATTGAGGTCAGTGAGAGTGCTCCCTAGAGGTTCAAGTTTTGAAGCGCTCACACCTCTCTCTCTAAGTCGTAGAGAATTCGGCAGCTGCCGCTTTTCTCAGTGTATGTGTTTGGGAGGATTCAGTTGGGTGGGTTTTGCCATCACATAATAAGAGTGACTCATCTCAGCTACGTCAAAGAAATTGTTGTGTCATAATATGGGACAGAGTCCCTCTCTCTTGTGAGGCATGGCAAACTACTCTCCCAGGGTGAGTCGAAGAGTTCTGTCTTTGTTCTTTTGTATACAGGGGATCTGGTGGCCTCATCGTCATTTCCGGGTGCCGAGTTGGCCCCGGCTCATTTTTTATTTCCCTTGAGAAAAAAATTTTTGTGAGTATAGTCGTTAGCAATCAATCACATGTCACCAGTTTAATTTTGGTCTTGGATCTTTTTGCGTTTTATCTTCGCAGAGGGCTTTGGAGGGTAAGCTTCCTGCTTATTGTAAAACAGTTGTATTCTTTGTTACCTGTCATTTGATGGAGGAATGGATTTTGTTCCTGTTGGGAGCTTTCTCCTCTTCTTCTATTTTTATCAGTTGGGCTTCCGGAAACCCCGTTTCTGGTGTTCATACTTCTGAAATTCATTAGGATTCGTAGCAAAAAACAGTCACATAATGAGATTTGTGGAGTGATTACAGCTTAGGACAAAGTTCTTGGCCATGGGAAACGAAAAGCGGTTGATTTCCTTTCTTGGTAACCCCCACCCAGATGACGATGGTTTTGAAAGCAGCTGATTTTCTTTGGAGAGCAACCTTGGCACTGCTTGCTATTTTCTTGGTGTTTTTCTTTGAGCTCCTCAGCTTTTTCACTACCATGTTTTAAGTCGAGTCGAATGGAGTGATGGCTGCTTCACTTCTGAAATTTTCTCTTTATGAGATTATGAATGCTGAATGGTTGTGTACTGTGAATGCCCTGGATGCACAAAGTCTCTGTCGAGGCTTTCCGGCCGTGGCCCTCCTTCAGTGATCTTCAACTAACAGTTCTGGTGCTCATGCTTCGGTCCTCAACTTGAACTCCAATCGTGTAGTGACCTCGGGGACCAATGCGTATTTCCGTCCACAAGTAAACAGGAAATGCTGACTAATGCCAGATGTGAACCGAGTGGTGTTGACACTAGAATTGAAAATTGAAAATTTCTAGGAGAAACCGCAAAAATGATACTTGTATTATGGCTATTTCAATTTTGAAAGCCTGTATGTCGTTTTTGCGACAGATTTAGTCGGTACCAAGTATCGGCAATCAGCATGGAGTAGCAATTCTACAGTCCATTGCACTTTGCCCAAGGACCCCCAAAATGAATACTCAAAAGATTCTCAATTTTTGCACTAGTTATCACACGTCGATGCCACATATAAACCATCAGCAATTGCCTTTTTTCTTTCTTTTGCATTTGGACAAAAACAAGGAATTTCTCCAAAAAAATAGAGTCGATGATCAGCTCAGGGACCAGATGTATGAAAAAATATAGTACGAGGGACCGAAATTGAACAGACTATAACAGTGGGACCACTTTTGTAATTTTGCTCAAGTTCTTGCTTTTTTTCTCCGGTGTCGGGTTGTGATCCCAGTTGTTTGTCGAGCCTTTCTTGTTGAGTTTAAATGGGACCATTCTATTTCGATATAGCAATTCTGGGACCATATTTATCCCAAGATAAAATAAGAGGATCAAAAGTAAAGGACAATAATACGAAGACCATTTTTATGATTCTTCCTATCATAAACGAAAAATATATATAAATCTCACATATTTCACTTCTAGTTTCTAGAGGAAGAGTGATTTCTAAGTGCAATGTTAAGACATCGTCATAAGTGCAACTGAGATTTATTTATGGAAAGATTGGATTTCAAGTGACATATACTCAATTACATGTCAAGAGTAATAAAGCATGGTAGTGGTGACCAATGGGCAGGCTCAGACCAAGCTGGGCCCTTCGATCGGTCAAAATTATTATCAAGGCTTGCCAATTAACAAAAAGAAAAAAAAACTTGATACCAAGGAAAGTTCAAAGCTAGACAAATTTACTACAAACTAATTTTGACCAAAAAATTCTAAATTGGTGCACCTCTGTCAAATTTACCCTAAAATAATATTTTAACCACTAAAAAACCCCAAACTGTTACATTTATAAAAAATTTATCCTTTGTTAATTTATGTTAAATTGGATTAATATTGCGAAAAATCACAAAATCAGTATACTTGTGACAATCAGAGGGTAACACATCAAATTGTTACATCTATCAACTATTGTATGTTATCTAACTCAATAATTTGACAATGAAATTTAACGGAAATTAATTAAGGATAAATTCATTACCGATTTATCGATTTAGGGTTTTTGATTGTATGAATCCAAAAAAAATTATTCTATGATAAGTTTGTGGACTGGGCGAGCTTGACTTGCGCCACTTCCATCGTCTCCTTCACCTGGCTTCTGCAACTCTAATCCCTCTTCGTCGACGAGCCCACCGTTGTGCACTCTCTCGCTTTGGCTCACTTCTTCATTAGCAGCCTAGAAAAGCCTCGTCAAGGCAGGCGAAGGATGGTAGACCCCGATTTCTAGAGACGAAGTTGAAGGTACGTCTTGCTTTCTGCTTCATTGATTGACGGATTGACTTATTTTGGTGCGATTTTGATGGAATCTGGTCGTTTTTTAGTATGTCTTTCTTTGGGTCGTTGTCAATGGTGAAGACTCTTTGTACAGTTCACCACACGGGGCTCTTGGATCTGAGTAAGTCCTTAAGAGTAGGGGCTTATCCTATAAGACTCTTGAGTATCCCTACCTCTCTTGGGGAGAAAAAGTTTATGGAGGGGAGTCAAGGGGAATTGGGGTCGGTCAAAGTCTGACGGTAAATAAGGAGTTCTTCCATGGAGCCCGCCCTCAATGGAGAGACAGGTCGCGGTAAACCCAGATCGGGACTAGGCTCCCACCAGGCTGACAGAGGCCAACAATGGTACCAACCTTGGCCAATGAAGCGGTGAGGTCCCCCTGGTATCGTTGTGGCTTGATTTGGACCAAGCTCAATTGTAGCAGCAAGCGTGGGACGCCATTAAAATTCAGGCTTGGTCGACGTCCGCTTTTCTTCAGCATTTTACTCTACTTGAATGGATGATTGCCAAAAAAGAGAGAGGAAATCGACTGGAACTAGGGGTGTGCAATCGGACCGGGTTTACCCGAAAAACAGGGTCGGGAACCAGTTCCTGGTTAAACCGGTCTGGGTACAAGTTCCAATTTTTTGGAACCGGTTGAAACCGGTCCGAGAACAGGATCCAAGCAAAGACCCATCCAAAACTGGACCGGTTTTGGAACTGGTTTTTACCCTGTTAAAAAAAAAAATCGTCTCTCATGTATAATGCTTTTGAGTTTCTTTGTCTTCGAAGAAATGTTAAAAAAAGAAAGATTTTCTTTGAGTCAAGTTAAGAGAGAATTGTTTTGAAAGAATTGTTAAAAAGAATTGTTCTCATGAATTATTTTTCTTTTTTAATGATCCCACTTTCAACTATTACTATAGTCACGGGACAAATGCTATTAACTATTGTAGCACTAATTCTCAGCCCAACTCAAGAAAAATGTCCTCTTAATAAGAGCTCCGTCGTATACACATAAGTAAACACATTAGGTCATATTAGAAGTATTTGTGGGAATGAGACTAATATTAGATCCATATTTGTTGCTAATGCTTATACATTCTTAGGATTTTTGCTTTGTCTTATAATATTAGAAGAATTACGTTGTTGTTTTTTCGCTAATTAATGTAAAATTTGAAGCCGTATAGAATATTGAACGGTTGTAAAACAGGTTCTAATGAAAATAGGGTTGACCTTGTTCCCGGACCGGAAAAATAGGGTTGGATCCAAAACATGGTCCAATAAAAACAGGATAGAGTACAAGGTCCAGAAAAGATAAATCGGTTATAACAGGGTCGGGTATAGGGTCCAGGTTTGAACCCTACCCACCCTGGACCCAATCACCCCTCACTGGAACCATGTTTTCGGTTCAAGTCAAATGTGGTTTGAGTCGTAGCAAACACATACCTAAAATATATGATTCGATTGGGGTATCACGGAAACCCCATCTAAATCAAATCACTGTAGTGCATATTTTTATTTTCCTAACAACTATTGAAAAGATGGAAGATACGCCGCCAATGTAAATAAAATTTTAATTGATTTTATTCACCTTTGGTTCGAGATTAAATTAAAGGTAGATAAGATCGGTTGACTAAAATTTGTGTCATATTGACGGCCTATGCTATGACTACTTGTAATTGTTTTTTTGTTTAAAGAAAATCATGTGTTAAGAAATAAATCTTGACAACTCATTTTGATATTTATTGCATAGAACATTAAAAATCGACTCCAGTCCCTAGCAAAAAATAATTTTTGTTAAATTGCATATAATCACTAAAAGCATATTTCATTAATAAATAAAAGCATTTAAACGGACAGAAGGTGGAATAAGGTTCTGTGCTTTAATTGAATTATATAAACTGAGCATGTCAAGGAGGGCAAAATTTGGCCAAGCCATGGAGAGCAGACTAGTCAAAATTTTCAACAGTAAAGAACAGAATTCTAAGCTTTAATTTTCATGAGTAAAGATTATGAGAATCTTTAATTTAAGTTGCGAGATGATGGTTTATTTTTTATCATTATTATCTTAATCCTTTTTTTAAAAAATCTCAATGAATATTTTGAGATGAGTTGGATATATTGATTATCTTTAATTAAGATAACTTTCTTCTTTTGAATTCACAAAAAGAAAAATTGCATCTCATAATAGACTACCCTCCCCACATGAGAAGAATGAGGTGGGAGGTTTGAATCTTCACCTTCTCGGGGAGTTGAGGTGAGAACGATTTAGTTTTAAGTATGTATTTCGACTCTTACGCCCTATATGAGGGCATGGCGAAAATCTAAAAGTAAGAGTTAGAATAAAAATAAAGCATAATCAACCAAAAAAATAATAGATTAGGATAAATTTTTACATAGGATCACATGCTTAGATGTTAACTAGAGATTCTAGATAGGTTTCCATGTTAGAATAGGATTTAATTTAAATTATTTTATAGTTTTGATAGGATAACCTTTGTTTGAGATCATTTCTTTCCATTAATTTTTAATTACGAATTTAATAAAAATCCAAAAAATAAACATGTGCATGTCATGTAGGATTGAATGTGTAATTTACTTGTCACCATACCATGTTATCCACTACACCACATCATCGTATATGTCATGTCACATGTCATGTCATCAATTCTATGTCATTTAGTGATTGCGTATTTAGGGTCATTTAATTTAGAATGCATGTCATATAAGAATATATTACATGTTTAACTTAAGTCAGAATTGCATATAGTTAACTTCCATAAATGAAAAGAAAAAATCAAAGAGAATTCAAAAAAAAAAAAAAACTAAGTTAATTAGTTAGTAGAAATCATGTTGTGTTAGGTTAGCATTTCCTTTTACTAAATACTTTGCAAATATTTGGGAAATTAATTAATGTGCTATGCCTACAAGGTATTTAAGTTCGTACCATATTCTAGCAATTTATTCATTTTTTATTATTATTGAGTGTTATTTTCATTGTTTGTACACTCACATGCTTACCTCAAATGTTAGTTGTTAGGATTAAAATCAATCCAAGTTGCTTGCTGAAATATTTTTGAAAATAAAAAAGAAAATGTACCTTATTAAATTAAGTCTCCGTATTCATTTAAATGTAGAAATAGAATATCCTTTCATATTTTACTTTGGTTTTAATCGATCATAAAAAAAAAATATTAGTGATGACTTCAAAATGAAATTAATTTATATATTAAGAATTTGAATCAAAATTGCGAATTGACAAGGATTTTAAAGAACAAGAGCTAATTCTATCTTAATAATCGATTAGGTAGGCCGCGACATCACGCAACACCTAAAATGGCCCTGTTTTGGAATCTGCAGTTGGACCCACCAACTTCTGGGACAAATCTCGTCCATCTGACTCTCAACCACTTCGTACATCAAGACTTTCAGACAACATATTCCTCTCAAGCATTCCTTCGCCGCTCTTACTCGTGAACCGAGGAACGCATTTCATCAGAAAACAGACAGCAGCTCATCCTCTGTCCTTACAAAGTACTGCCCAAACATCTAGAGATTCCATGACACACAAAAAGGTCTGCATCGATATCATGTGCAGATAAATAATATATAGAACAGTCCAAGATGGTATTACATACTATAAACCACTGGCTATGCTAGGCGAAAGGCTTGTACGCCTTCTGATCTATGAATTAGTTATAGCTCAAACACCATATTTTGTGACGGTTGGACGTGATTTTTATAGTAACAGTTAGAAGAGTTAGCTGCACTGATTTTCCCTCTCCGACACTTTTTTATGTTCCCATTGAAAAAAACCAACATAGATTTTGCCAAGTACGAGAACATGCTCATATTTGTGCATTAACTAGTCTTTCACGCCTTAGTAAATGATGCGATTATTACCTTGTCCGCTCCTCCAAAAGAGTGGCATTATAAGACTTGTAATTCATTATCCTTGAACTATTCTTAAATGTTTAATTTGATCTCTAAACTCTTAATTTGTTTAACCCTCGATTTTCCAACAAAATCAAATTAGCCTTTCCATACTGCATGCATTGCACTATGGATGTCAAGAGAAGTAGACCATTATCTCGGCAATAATGAGCCAAGCTAGTATTTGCAATGAATCCCCCTATTAAGTAGTCATGCATTACGATAGGGAACTCCCAATTCTCTAGCAAATATAGCCATTTTTATCATTTCTTCACATGTACCTATAGTAGCATTCAAGTAATGCTCTTTGATTTCACCTGTTTCAGCCTGTTGTTTAAAAATTGCCTCAACACAAAATAGAAACAATCTCTCCAACGCATAAATGGTTGTGAGTTCACCTTCTGATCATCTTTTGTAAAATCAAGTCCACCACGAAGACATTCATAAACTGCTCTACCGTAGTTCCTGGCAGATAACCGCAATTTTGGTTTAATAGTACATTCTAATAGGAGATGCCCATACTTGTTCAATTGATCTCTCTCAACTTGGATACCATAAGGCGGGCCTTGGAAAGTTTTTGTATAGGAAGGAGTGATTCACATATCTTCCAAATGTAGAGTGCGTAGGGCTTTAAACCCAAATAATTACCCACAATGGAAGTAAACATATTAGCAACAAAACCTTCTTCAAAAAGGTCTAAAGAGTAAACTACATAACTTATATATTGATTTTCTTCTTCCAACAATAGGCTCGATGTGGTGGCATCTTCCTTTATAATGATAAAGGCTAGTAAGCCCATTGGTCCACACAGTTGTCCATGTACCAGTAGAATTTTCAGTAGTTACCGTAGCCCCTACTTCCTTAGGAGGAACTCCAGGTTGAGGAGTTACTTAGATGCTATCAAGATATCGGTATCTTTGGTTTCATAGTCAGGAGTATACTAAGTCAGTTTATAATCTTTAACACCAGCTTTGAATTCAACACTTGCTTTAGTCTCTATTTGTGGTGACATAAGCCCCTCCCTACAACTCATGAATTAAGAATTCTCACAACAAGGTCTACTCGACAGAAATTCGGAGTTAATGAAAGCTTTCACAAAAATCTTTCACAAAATCATCAACAAATATCATTGACTAGTCATAATAGTTCTTTATTGTACCATGGTATTTGATTCGCCAAATACATCATTATTGTATACTCTTTCATATGTATGGTGCAACCCAATTCTTGTTTTTGAAATTTAGAATCCCTCATTTTTTGAATCAAGATATCATATTGAAATAATAAGAAATATACTCTTGACAGTGATGTATGTTGTATATGGAAATCCTAGATATGAAAATATGAGGAATTTATATCCATGAAAAAGGAAAGGGTATAGGTATAAAAAAGAAGAAGGATAGACTAGGCATATAAGGCTTTGCTGAGAAAAGAAAAAATAAGGGCTAATGAGATAAAAATAATGAATTGTAAATAGAGTTCAAGTTCGAATTCACAAGTTTTCATAATTACACTTTTGCCTATCTTTTGGAATATGTGTTCCCTATCTTTTGGAATTCACAAGTTTTCATAATTACACTTTTGCCTATCTTTTGGAATATGTGTGTGTGGAATATGTGTTCACTATCTTTTGGCTTTTGGAATTCACAAGTTTTCATAATTACGTGTGTGTGGGCTTTTGGAATTCACAAGTTTCCATAATTACGTGCGTGTGTGTGCGTGTGTGTGGACTATGTGTTCCCTATCTTTTGGCTTTTGGAATTCACAAGTTTTCATAATTACGTGTGTTATCTTTATACTACTTTTTTTACATATTTTAATATTAGTAGATATTACAATAGTTGCATTTAAGTAATTTATCTCCCGATCTCTATAATAGTAAAACTACAACCTCATTTAGAATTATATGGGTGGAGTTCTTGCTATTTTATGTCGAAGTGTTTTCATAAGAATATCTGGAAATGATATTGATTTATATGTAGATACTCATTCTTTATATTAATCTAAATCTTGTTAATTGTTTCAAAGAAACAAAGTTTGAATAAATTTTTAATCTAAAAATATTAGGAACAAGATTTGGATTATTGAAATATTTTTCAATCTATATATTAAGGAATAAGATTTAAATTAATATAAGTACTGAATTGTATAGATAAATCAATATCATTTCTAAAAGTCCTTACAGAGAAACTTAGACGTAAAATAGCATGCAATGAACCCAATATAACTCTGAATGAGGTTTTACTTTCATTATTATCTATTTATAGTTAGAATTTAATTACTACCATAATATTTGTAAAGATAAAAAAGTAAAAATATATATAAAAATATATCAATTTTTGTTGATTTAGGAAAACAAATGAAATGAAAAGATATTCTAAAATCAAGGTGATAGTGTTATTATGAAAGCTTGTGAATAGGACCAAAGGGTTGATAGACTTTGTCATGGAAAGTTGAGAAATTAAATTTAATAAATTGAAAGCTTAAGGACCACAATGAACATATGTGAAAGTTCAAAAACCACATTGAAAGAATTAAAAAATTCAAAGATGATATTAGATATTGAGCCAAAATGTAGGGTATAAAAAAAATCCAAATTGTGATTCTAATCTCTAGTTTTCCCTTCTTTATTCTTCACTTTATATTTACCATATAAGCAATCATTTTTTTCCTATTACTGCAATCTATGTGGACTATTAGAGAAAAATCATCAATGTGTTTTTTATGGTATATGTCGGCATACTAATTACAACTCTAAGAAAGGTTGCCTCCTTAATATGAGTTGATATAACATACGTTGAAGTACTTTATTATGATATTGAGGCAACTCCCCGCATATATTATTAATTGAATTATGTTAATTAATTATATTACAATTGTTCTTAATTCAACACATCAATACAAAATGATGAAACAATAATAGATGTTGTTACGTTGTTTCCGAAATTGCATGGTGGTCATTTCAGTAAAGCTAAATGCCTTTTATGCTTTTCTATGATAAACGGTATATTTTATTGACAATAACCTATTTTTTAGAAACTCTGGAAAGAGAAGGAGATAAAAATTAAAGTAATGCGAGATGGAGTGACATCGTATCTGCACTCATTTGACTTCTCAAAGTGCCCCGAAGGACATATATTACTGAAATTAATTCTTAGAACACTATTTTACTTATCAGGAAATTAAACTTAGAAACTGTAATTTAACAAATTAGAGAAAACTGATTTGATGGGAAAATTTGGAAAAAGCCAATGGTGTAATTGAAACGTCATATGTAAACATTGAAAGGACATGTGGTACACATTGACAGAACCATATGTCAACCTCTTATTGAGAGGTCAATGGACCACCTCTGTATATTTACATAACTAGAGGAGGGCTCGTGCAATGCAGCAGAAAAAACTACACTCTTCTTGTAACACGTTTTTCAGATAATAAATTATTTCAATATCATTATTTCTTTTAACAAAAGAATATTTTTGTTAAAATTTAATCATATATCATCACAATTAGGATCAATCGTAACATATGGTAATAGTATCATCATATTCCAGCTTCTCATCCTAAATTTGATTTTCATATAATAAACTCATTTATGGTGCAAGAACGGATTGATTAAAAAAAAAAGGAATCAAAGTACATCTCTATGCACAAGTCCAAAATCTTCTCTCTTTTTCGGTAATAAAATAAAATAAGTAAGCTACATAGAATCTTATATCTGTTTGACAGTAAAAGGAAAGACAAAACTTAAAAAAGAAATCAGTGGAGCGTGCTAAATACTTCGGCGCCTACAATTTCGTGCCAAAACCATTGCACCATTAATGCCTAATTTGTCATTATAAGCAGCGACTATTTGTGTGTGTATATATTGCGAGTTAGAGGAGTGGAAATCAATCAATGTTAATGTTTTTAAAGATATTAGATGGTTATCATGATTGATGATTTTTTTCCTTATATATGATCTTCGTAAGAAATTGAATTTGATAAACTTAAGTCACTTTTCAAGTGATGTATATAAATCAACTTAGAAAAAATGACATCAAAAACATTATAACTTTCATTCTGCAGTCAATGTCAAAACTTTTTGAGCAATCACTTCAATGCCACTTTGATAAAAAAAAAAAAAATCACTCGAATACCATCGCTGATTTGAGGCGCAAAATATCCATCTTGACCATATTCTACCCTTTTCCGACTAACATGGCTCATCGGCAAAGTGAAGTCAATGAATATAGTGCCAACCGACGTCGTTTCTAGGGTTTTGAATGGCTCCAACCAGTCTTCTTCACCATTCTGGCCTACTCTCGAAAATTGTTGAGGCAGGGACCGATCGTCGTGATGGGGGCCAACAGAGATTGAATAGAAATGCCCCTCGCTTATTTTGATGCTAATGGCTGTGGAGCTCGTCTCTTTCTCAGGAAGCCGTCCGCTCTTCGGTGGCCAAATCCATCCATTGGAGCTTGTGGTTGTCCTAGTTTTAACTAGACTAGTCAAATGAGTGGGTCGGGTCGAGTTTGGGTCGAGTCGAAAATGGTCCGATCCATATTGACCCATTTAACTCGTTTTGATCCATATTCATATAATGTAGATCTAGTGACCTATACTCGACCTTATCCGTATTGCTAAAAGCCATTATTATTGTAGAAAAACCTAAACCCACTTTAAGCTCTATGCTAAATGAATAAAACTTCAAATCAAAATAAAAAAATAAAAAAAAATAGTAAAAAAAATAAAAAATGTAAAAAACCTATAAATTGAAATATTTTTAAAGAATTTCACCAATTAAATATATATTTATAAAACTTCTTTCAATGTAGAGGAAAGGCTCATAATAAAATACCATGCGATGGATTTCACGTGAACAACAAGATGTTGTAATTTTATGATGAAACCAAGTAATTTATGAAAAACCACTTAAAACACCCTCAAGTAAATGCAAATGGAGGACTTATTTCATCATTTGGACAAAGGCGACGAGATCGACAACGATTGTTTTTGTTTCCCTCTCATTGGAGAGCTTTGAGTGGTGGAGGATGGAGGCGAGGTGGTGGGGGGAGGAGATGGGGGTGGAGGCGACCCCAAACGTCCTTGGGGGGCGACGGCGGCAAGATCGACAACAATCACTTTTGTTCCCTCTCGTCGAAGAGCTTTGAGGTGGCGGAGGATGGAGGCAAGGTGGTGGGGGGAGGAGATGGGGTGGACACAAGTGGTGGAGTGTTGCAGTCACTAGTAGATCACCACCACTCACCAAGCTTGAAAATGACCCAAAGAAGAAAAACACACGTTTTAGATTTGGGTTAAAAATGGGTTGAAAATGACTCATACGTTATATAGTTGAGTCGAAAATGGGTTACACATTCTGACCCATTTTCGACCCATTAAAATAGAACATGACTCACAAAATAGATTCATGACTCATCTTAATGCCCCTAGTTTTAACATGGCCATGGCAAAGAAAACAAGAGGTTGAAGAAAAACTGAGAAAAGATACTAGAGAAAATTTTGGGAAAAGAGAGAGAATTGATTTCTCCGAACATAGTCGTTTTGGATTTCCAATCGCCATGTCATTTCATCCATTTTCCATTCTAGATTTGATTTTTTTTTCCAAAAAAAATCACATAGGATTTTTTGTCTAATATGTCATCCAAAGCACTTAAGTAATTTTTTTTTAATGTGGCACTTAAGGACGTGAATGATAATATTTCTGTTCCAAAAATCAATTTCTAGCCAAACTACATCATTTTGGGTTTTCAATCACTTAAGTGATTTTTTCTATTTATATTATTAGATGAGTTTCTAAATAAAGATACGCGTTAAATAACAACAAATAGGATTAGAAATTCATTTTAATAACAACACAAAATTTGTCCCTTGCGGGCCACGGCAGGCCATGGCGAGTAGGTGGTCAGCTAGTAGCGAGAGCGAGTGATAAGCAGAGTTTTTATTTCTTATTTATGTTCAAAAAATAGAAAAGTAGAAAATTTCATTTATGTTATAAACCTATTTTTAGGGTAAAAATTTATTCTCAGAATAGAAAAACAAAATCATGGTACCAAACGAATTTCTGTTCTAAACTTATTTTTGAACTGGAAAAATAATTCTGAACAGAAATAAAATCGTTATCACGCATATCCTAAATGATTAATCGAAAAATTTTATCATTAAAGTAAACATTATGTAAAAGTTATGACACTTCTAATCTCATTTTACCAACTAACTTACATATTCGGTTTTTCTCTAAATATGTGGACTAGATCAAATTGTCTATTGACCACTCATGATAGTAAAGCAAATAAATTCGTGGTTCCTCAATTGTCCTTTTTTTCCCGCAACATGATATGTTAACATCTGGAAGGATGTTACCCTCCGATTTGGAAGAAAAAAAGAAGCCTTACGGCTGTCCTCTCCGCGAGATTTACGCGAGGCAGTCGCAATTCAGCGGGACCTACAGACTCCGTACATGGAGAACTTCTTTTCATCCTCTACAAAAACATAAATATTGCATGTAAAAACCGGTCGAATTTTTTCCTGAAAGATACGTCGGGCTGGCCAAATTAAACAGAAACATTCTGCAAATCAAAGGGTTACCATAGTGACGAAAAAAATATCAAATCAAGGACGAAGAGATAAAAAGGCGAGCCAAACTTAAACCGAAAAGGGAAAACAAAGGTGGGAATAAAGCTAAAGAAGTTACAAGCCAAAGGCTACGAGACAGAAAAGCAGAAGAGAGAGTTTTACCCCTTTCATGCTGTTCTTTTAAACTTGCAGCAAAAGAGATAGAAAGGCCCTTCGTTTCAAAACAAAGCATTTTCACTGCCGTCGACCAAAAAATTTAGTGCCCTCTTGTACTGTTTCGTCACGGGGTTCTTGGATTCTTCTGTCGGATTCGAACTGCATGGGAAAATGCAGAGGGAGAGAGAGAGAGAGAGTGAGAGGGAGGGGTGGTGAATTATTTATGCATGATGATGAGGCGGAAAGTGAAGGGACGAGACAAGTAGTGGCTGGAGCAAGCGACAAAGCCACCGCCACAGCGAGGCTGCTGCTGCATCAGCTCCCGGACAAATGAATAGGCCCTCTCTTTGGCATGCGCGGTTGGCAATGTTGGACCAATTTGTTCGGTTATCTGCCTCTCTCTCTCTCTCTCTCTCTCACGGATTCGCTCAACATTCGCCTTGGGGTTTCCGTCTGTACTAGAGAGAGAACATCTGCATGGTTACATGTATACTATGGACTCAGAATTTTCGGTTCTTTGTACTTTGTTGTATCTCTCTCAAACTGACATAAAACCATCATCCCCATCTTTCTGAACTTTGTTGATGATGTTAAACCTTTCGTACATTTCAATTTGTGTCCTGGATCTTCTTAATTTCACAAAGTGCAACTGAGTAATTTTGACGAGGCGGAACTTGAAAATGTCTATGCGATATCCTTAAATTGTACTTCTGAACATAAATTTCATGATTTGATCATACCATTCAGTAAAAGTCAAGGCTTAATGTTGGGCCAATCGAACAAATTTAGACTAGTTATATTCTAGACTTAGGATCAACGGCTAGACCTATCAAACAAGTAGGTTAGGTTGGGTTTGTGTCGGGTCATAAATGGTCTGATTTAAATCAACTCATTTAACCCATTTATAACATATTTATCATAGTGCAAAATTCTTAACTTATACCCAACTCGACAATTTTCCAGCATATACCTAACCCATTTAACTAAATTTTAGAAAACTTATTTCTTACGATTTTTTTTAAAAAGGCACTATTAAAACACTTCCATGCAATACAAATCTAGTGGACAATTTTTATATATTTTTTTAAAAATAAGCCTTCGTTTGTTTCTTGGAAAATATTTTCCAATAAGTATTTTCTCAAGAAAATTACAATATTTTTTTTGCCTGAAATCTAAAAATAAATTAGAAAATATTTTTAGCCGTTTGGTATGAAAAATATGATTAAATTTTACTCCGTGACTCCTTTTAATATTTTTTTTTCTTTTTTTTTTTTCAAAAAATATAATTTATAATTATTTTTATTTTTTTTAAAATCCAATTTTTAATTACTTTTTTATTTTTTATTTTCTTTTTTAAAATATAATTTGAAATTATTTTTCTTTTCTTTTTCTTTTTTTATCTTTTCTTTGTGCCTCTTCTCCGGTTAGTTGCCGTCCGTATGTGCAAGCTCAAGCTCGCCCAACACCAGCGAGCTCGAGCCTCGCTTGGCTAGTTGTCACTGTGATGGCCAACAACTGAGGAAGATGGAGGAAGAAAGAGGAAAAAAAGGAAAGAAAAAGGAAATAAAAAAATTAAATATAATTTTAATTTTTATAAGGCTAAAGAGGGAGAGAGAGTTGGTTGTAACTGGGTTCACACTAGACCCATTTAAGACCCGTATATATTAGTCCCCTTATTTTTTAAATCCATTACGGGTGATTTGTGATAAAAAGCCTGACCTATTTATCAACAACGCGACTTTCTTTATTTGATGGTTTTTCAAACGCTGTGTAGTAACTTTGCATAGAGAATATCCTACCCTTGTCATTGCTTTATTTGTTTGTTTGTCTTTCAAACATCATGTCCATGCTATAGGGTTAGATAGAGAGCTATGGTGAAAGTTGTAAATAATTTGATATTTGAATCACTCAGTACGACAGGCAAAAAGAAAATCACTAAATACAGGTTTTGGTCCGAAATTTGTTTGGTCCAAAAAGGAAAAAAAAAAAAAAAAAAGAAATTTATGCATCAGTCCTCTTCATAATTTGATTGACGAACGCTGCTCATTCCTTCCAAACTTGGACTTTACCGACCCCTTATTATACTCTCTCTCTCTCTCTCTCTCGTGAGCACAGTAATATCGTTTTTTTGTTCCATCCTCAACACTTGGTTGTCGAGTGCTGCTGCATCACATGAGCTACTATGCTTTTTCGGTCGAGCTGAAGCCAACTTGATAACCAGAAGAAGGAAGAAAGAGAAACGAAGAGAAGGGGAGACAGTATGGCGGTCCGGACGATGGGATTTCGCCATCTCGTGCTGTATTTGCTGGTCTCGTTAATGGCGACGGCATACAGCGACGACAGCATCTCTGTCCAGCTGAACGATGACGTGCTGGGGTTGATCGTCTTCAAGTCGGACCTCTCCGACCCCTCGTCGTCCCTCGTCTCATGGAGCGAAGACGACGCCTCGCCGTGCTCCTGGAGATACGTGCAATGCGACCCCGTCACCGGTCGAGTCGCTGAGGTGTCACTCGACGGGTTAGGCCTGTCGGGGAAGATCGGAAGAGGCCTGGAGAATTTGGACCGCCTCAAGGTGCTGTCGCTGTCGCGCAACAGCTTCACCGGCAGCATCAGCCCGCAGCTCTCCCTCCCGAGCGGCCTCCAACGGCTCAACCTCAGCCACAATGACCTTTCAGGTCCGTTCCCCACTTCCCTTGTGAACATGAGCTCGATAAAATTCCTCGATCTCTCCAAGAACTCGTTCTCAGGGCCGCTTCCCGACGGCCTCTTCGACAGCTGCTCCTCGCTCCACCTCGTTTCTTTAGCTCGGAACAGGTTCGAGGGGCCGCTTCCCAGTAGTTTGGCCAAATGCATTTTCCTCAACAGCCTCAACCTCTCTGGCAACAAATTCTCCGGCAACCCGAATTTCACCTCTGGAATCTGGACTCTGCAAAGACTCCGGGTATTGGATCTCTCGAACAACATGCTCTCTGGGCCAATCCCGGCGGGAGTATCGGCGGTACACAACCTGAAAGAGCTCTGCTTGCGGAGGAACCGTTTCGAAGGTCAGCTACCGGGGGACATAGGACTCTGCCCGCATTTGACCGCATTGGATTTAGGCAACAATCTCCTCACAGGGGCACTGCCGGCGTCGCTCCGGAATCTATACTCCCTGGTTTCTCTCAGCTTAGCAAATAACATGCTGACTGGTGATTTCCCTGATTGGATCGGTAATATAAGCAGCCTTCAATACTTGGACTTCTCGGGCAATGAGTTCACCGGAAGCATCCCGGCGTCGGTAGGGAACCTGCAATCTTTGAGGTGCCTTAGCTTATCTGACAATGGGCTATCTGGAAGCATTCCCTCATCTCTTGCCTACTGTTCCAAGCTAACGGTCATAAGGCTGAGGGATAATAGCATAACGGGTAGTGTGACGGGGGAATTGTTCAATCTCGGATTGGAGGAAGTTGATTTCGCGAATAACAAGCTGGTCGGTCCCATCCCACCGGGTTCAAGTAGGCTCTTCCAATCTCTCCAGACTCTGGATTTGTCGAGAAACAATCTGACCGGAGTTATTCCGGCCGAGATGGGTCTCCTATCCAACCTGAGGTACTTGAACCTGTCGTGGAATGGCCTGAGTTCAAGAATGCCCCCTGAGCTCGGGTACTTCCAGAACCTCACAGTGCTGGATTTCCGCAACAACGGCTTGTATGGCTCGGTCCCTGGAGATATATGTGATTCGGGTAGTTTGGCCATTCTTCAATTAGACGGCAACGCATTAACCGGCCCAATCCCAGAAGAAATTGGAAACTGCTCATCTCTGTACTTGCTGTAAGTACAGTTACTTTCCGCTGAACATAAACTTTGCACTTTAGATTTCGCGTTTCATTTCATTATGATTGTTTTTGCATCGATGTGATGCTATCATTGGCCTTGCTGCAGGAGCTTGTCTCATAACAATTTGAGCGGTCCCATTCCGAAATCGGTCTCGATGTTGAGCCATCTCAAGATTCTTAAGCTGGAGTTCAACGAGCTGAGTGGCGAAATACCGCAAGAACTCGGGAAGTTAGAAGATCTCCTAGCCGTGAATATATCCCACAATCGGCTAGTAGGAAGGCTTCCTGCTGGGGGCATATTCTCCAGTTTGGATCAAAGCGCTATTCAAGAAAACCAGGGGATTTGCTCGCCGATATTGAAAGGTCCGTGCGTGATGAACGTCCCGAAGCCCCTAGTCCTCGACCCGTATGCTTACGGCGACGGCCAGGGGGATCGCCATAAGCATAGAAACGAAGGTTCTGGTCACAACCACATGTTCCTCTCTGTTTCGGCTATTGTCGCGATCTCAGCAGCCTTTCTCATCGTGTGCGGAGTGATAGTCATTAGCCTGCTAAACGTTTCTGCCCGAAGAAGGCTTGCATTCATTGATACCGCATTGGAAAGCATGTGCTCGAGCTCTTCAAGATCTGGCAGCCTGGCTATGGGAAAGCTCATCCTGTTCGACTCGAAGGTATGCCCGGACATTAGCCTGAACAACCCCCATGCCTTGCTGAACAAAGCTTCCGAGATTGGCGAGGGAGTGTTCGGGACTGTGTTCAAGGTCCCGTTCGGCGTCCAAGGAAGGATGGTGGCCGTAAAAAGGCTCATCACCTCGAACATAGTCCAGTATCAGGAAGATTTTGATCAGGAAGTTCGCGTCCTAGGAAGAGCTAGGCATCCCAACCTGATCGCGCTGATCGGATATTGGTGGACTCCGCAGCTGCAGCTTATCGTGACAGAATACGCGCCGAACGGCAGTCTGCACTCCAAGCTCCACGAGAGGCTTCCTTCTTCGCCGCCGCTTTCTTGGGCAACCCGATTCAAAATCGCGCTAGGTGTTGGAAAGGGACTCGCGCACTTGCACCATACTTTCCACCCGCCGATCATCCACTACAACATCAAGCCCAGCAACATCTTGCTCGACGAAAACAATAATCCCAAGATATCGGATTTCGGGCTGGCGAGGCTCCTCACCAAGCTGGACAGGCACGTGATGAGCAACAGGTTCCAGAGCGCGCCAGGGTACGTGGCGCCGGAACTGGCTTGCCAGAGCTTGAGGGTCAATGAGAAGTGCGATGTCTACGGCTTCGGAATCCTGATACTCGAGCTCGTGACCGGGAGGAGACCGGTGGAGTACGGCGAAGACAACGTGGTGATCCTGAGCGACCACGTCAGGGTCTTGCTCGAGCAGGGCAACGCGTTGGATTGCGTGGATCCGAGCCTGACTGACTACCCGGACGACGAGGTCTTGCCGGTACTGAAGTTGGCGCTGGTGTGCACCTCTCAGGTGCCGTCGAGCAGGCCGTCCATGGCCGAAGTGGTGCAGATACTGCAGGTGATCAAGACCCCAGTACCGCATCGAATGGAACCATATTAGCAATTATTAGTCTGAACATCCTTTCCTTATGGGGCAATGCGTTTTGACATTTCACTTGTTTTCCTCCTACTGAATCATCTCAATAGATGAAAGATTGTTCTTTTCTTCGTCTTCTTCGTCTCCTCCTGCTTCTGTTGCTGCTTTGCACAAGTCCTGTATTGCATAGCTGTCCCGGTCTTCTGTTGTCCGAAAGCGAATCCCATGAGGCTCCAATGAATTGGCGGTGCCGCCGGTCGTTTCTTGCTGTCCCGTAGAAAAAGAGGTGTCTATAGTTCTTGCATGTGACCCGACATCACACGGGCCAAGTGCAAGGTCCTGACGTGAGTTCATGTGATCCAATGGATTGTATGGATTGGACATATACATGTGATCCGGGATCAAATGATTAAAGTTGTTGAGTTCATTTGGGATAAGTACATTAGGAAGTCCTAAAACTTGTCACAAAAATGCAATTGAGTTCTAAAACTTTTAAAAAGTGTAATTAAGTCCTAAAATTTGTCGTGAAAGTGCAATCGGGTCCTAAAACTTTCAAAAAAATTCAATCAAATCCTAAAACTTCTCATGAAAATGCGAGCAAGTCTTAAATTTTTTTTTAAAATGCTATTAACAAGAGGATTTGATTTGATCAATTTGATAAGTTTTAGGATTTGATTGAATTTTTTTATAGTTTTAGTTCTTGATTGCACTTTTGTGATAAGTTTGAGAACTTGATTTCACTTTTTGAAAGTTTTAAAATTCGATTGCAATTTCGTAACAAGTTATCATAGTTCATTTCGAGTGATGGTGGAGCAGGGGAATGCTTCCATTATGTTCAGTAGAGATGATTAGGTAGGAAGGAAGAGAGAGGACTTTGAAGGGGTTGTTGTCGTGTTAGGAAGGAAGCAGACGGAGAGAGAAGGGAGAAATGATTTGGAATGACTAGGAGGGGATTTGGAATATGATAAATTAATGTGTTATTTAAAACCCTCCGGATCTGTCGGTATATGGAAGGATTCATAGGGATTGATTCTTCTAACAAACAAAATTTTAATTGGAGAAATTGTGTAATGAATTCTAAACCTACTATGCATGTGCCAATTCAGTTACGAAGTATTCAGTTTTGTCAATTTAGTTGAAACTTTACACGAAATTCTAATATAGTCATTCTAGCCAACTTTCATTAGAAAGACTACTTTATAATTTCACATAAATGTTCAAGACTAAATTGACAAAATTGAAGAGTTAGGATCGCACACTCATTGGGTAATTTTCCCCTTTTTAAAGATATAAACACATAAAAGGCCCCTGAAGGCATATTGCAATTCTCTCCATTCCTTCTCTCGATATTATCCGAACAAATCCCTCTTATCTCCCCTCTTATTTTCTCTCAAAGTTATTTGAATCCCTCCATTTAAATTCTAACCACCTATCTACCGAACAGAGTTTTCATGATTAAGGAATGACTTCACATAACTAAGAGGTTGTGTTTTCAATTTGATAACCACCAACATTAACGTGGATTTTCCTTACCTCCTGGATCCAATTTACCTTTTAGGTTGCTTTAAATGCCATATTAGAGTGTATTTCTCTCATGAAAAATTTAATTTGAAGGAAATGATTTTACTCAAGATTCACTTTTAAGAAAAAGCCATTGATTTTTCCTGATTTGGTTGTGACCATGAAAATGAAGAGAGAGATATGGGAGCTCACGGGTGTTGCATTGGTAACACCACCGTGGTGTGATTTCCCCTTTCATGGGAGGGGAATTCACTTTCCAAAATCTTACCATCACAATTTCAAACAATGAAAAATATTTTTTGTTGACCGATTCATTTCCTAGTATCCAAACAAATGAAAAATCTACAAATATTTTCATGCAAATTTTTTTTTTTTTGATAAGGTAAGAAATGTATTAATTTTCAACCAACAAAGTTGTACAACACTAAAGACACTCGGCACCCGCTACACTCACCACAACACCATGTCAAGTGAGTGGAGTGGTACCAAGCTCAGAGGCAAAAGAAAACAAAAGATACAAAACGACAAACTACAATAACTACTTGAAAGAAGATTAGTTGCCACCTATAGCAAGTACAGCCGGGTCTAGTCCACAGCAACATTGTAGCCTCCTATTGCTCGGCGTATCCTCAACAAAGCTAAACAACATTGCCTTGTCCTTGACTGCTTTGATAATATGGGACTTCATAGATGGGATGTACAGGGGACTTCCACGGAAGATAATATTGTTCCGGATCTTCCATATGACGTAGCAGAGGGCACCAAAGGAAAATCGAGATATCTCACTGTGGAATCCATTGCCAGAAATGGAGTCTATAGCCCAGTAGAAGGTATCCCTCCATGAGCCGTCCTGTCAAAAGAGATTGCATTTGCCCACCCAAAATGATGCAAGAGCTCGCGAAACATGACGGCCAAAGTAGAGATGGTCTATAGAGTCCGGCCCTGTATTACAAAAAACACACACCACATCCAATATCCTACCATATGACAAAAGCAACCTTTGGGTAGGTAGCCAATTTCTAGTAATTAACCAAAAGTGAAATTGATGCCTAGGGACCAATGTCTTGTCCCAAACAAAGGACGACCACTAGACTCCACTTGCTTGCCACCGAATTGCTGCCCAAGCTGAAGCTATAGAGAACGTACCCGAGGGGTGCTCCAGCCAAGTAAGCTTGTCCGAGACTAAATGGTGGCTCGGAACTGGATATCGCCATGTTTGAATCTCCTGCAGGATCTCCAAGCCCGTCGGCATGAATAGGTCCGCAACCTTGGCCTATCTAGGGAGTCTCGAGCGGTAAATATAGGAGTTTGAGAAGTATGCACTTAAAGGTCCTCTCGGATGCCATGGATCGAACCATAGCGATATGGAGCGGCCATCCCCTACCCGCCACCGAGCATACCGTTGGAAGACACTCCTTAGCACGAGCAATTTTTCATGCAAATTGTTTTACTCCAAACAAATGCATTATTTTCTTTTCACAAATTATCTTGAATATAAATGAAGAAACAAGATAATTGTTGTATTTTACAAGTATTGATGGATTTCATTAGGGCTTAAAACCTATATAATTGTTGTATTTTACTTTGGAAAAATGTCACCAAAAACCCTAAACTATGCCCTCCGGGCGACCCTCACCGGCGTTGGGCAAGGGCCGCCCGAGCCTCTCATCCTCGCCAGATCCGGCGAGGGTTGCCCTCGCCAGCGCCCTCGCCGGATTTGGCCACCCACGCCTAGGTGGCCTCGCCTGATGCCGGCAAGGCTCGCCCAGGCGTGGGCGGCCCTCGCCTGACTCCGCCGCCAATGAGGCCGCCCTCATTGGCTTCCCTCAATCGAGAGAAAAAAAAAAAGAAAAAGGAAAAAAAAAATATATGAAAGGACGAAAATGCCCCTCAGTCAAAAAGTTTGGGGTAAATTTGTTACAAGTAGCATAGTTTGAGGTTTTTGATGGCACAAAATAAAGTTCATAGTAAAATTGTCACAAGTGGCATAGTTTGGGATTTTTGGTGACACAAAAAAAAGTTCAGGGTAAAATTGTCACAGAGGACATAGTTTAAGGTTTTTGGTGACATTTTCCATTTTACTTATAAGGCAATTGGCTCTTTTACTTATGCGTGTGGCGCCTACTTACATGTTTGCGAATGTTATTGTTTACAAATTTCCGCTTTATTACTGGGATTGTAATTCTAAATAGCCAATTGTAACTGGAAATTGGATAGTATTAGTTGAAGACCCATGCGTAAAACAAATTTTGAAAATCAACTTATTGAAAATTTTATTTGGTGATGTAATATGACAAAAACGACGTAAGGCCTCAACCAAGAAAAAACAAAATCTCTTATAAGTAATGTTGATAGTTTATTTAGAATTACGTCTTAAACGTTTCCTATCGATTTGAATGTTTCTTTCATATGAATATATGAGAGAGGTAAGTGCACCAAAAATCCAAATATTCGTCAAGAAAATGCATTTAAATTGTCTAAAACTTTCAAATTGTGCAGTTAAGTCCAAAAAATTGAATAAGTACTTTCAAGAGTTCCTTCTATTTTGAATAACAAAACACCGATTAGACACTTAGTGTTAATGTGGTGCCAAAATAGGCAACGCGTGTGGGAATAAAGCTATAATTTAGAAAAGTAAAGGAGAGAGCACCCACGTTTGGGGGAAAGTGAGGGTTGGAGCAAGGGGAGAATTATCAAAAAAGTTCTAAATCTATTATAATTGTATTAATTTAGTTCTAAATATTTTTTTATCAATTAAATCATAAACCTTTTACAATTATATCAATTCAGTCCATCCGACCAGATTAGGCAAGCCAGCACTAACATGGACGTCGGCCAATGTCGCCCGTATGACCGACGCTGACATCAATGATTTTTTAATAATATTTTATTTTTTTGAATTTCCATATTAATTTTTCTTTTTTTTTTTTTTTTTCCTCCTTCCTCCTTCTTCCTCTGGCCATTCATCAAACGAAGGTGACCTTGTCAGTCAATGGCGAGATGGGCAAGTGTGAGCTCACCTTACCATCGCTAGGCGAGGCGAAGGCGCGAGCTCAACCTAGGTGGAGCCTCACCAATGAGTGAGGGTGAGCTCGCCCAGCGATAACAAGGTCACCTCAATTGGGAGGAGGAGGAGGAGGGAAAAAAAAAAAAAAGAGAAAAAAAATTCAAAAAATTCAAAAAATTATATATTATTAAAAATTATTCACATGAGCATCAGTTAGACGGCACGACTAACATCTATGTCAACGCCAACCGGCCAAATTTGGCCCGATAGACTGAATTGGCACAATTATAAAATGTTTTAGACTTAATTGGTAAAAAAAAAATTCATAACTAAATTGGCACAATTATAATAGGTTTATAGTTTTTTTAGTAATTTGCTCAAATAGGGGGCCGCCACCGCTGCTCTACTCTATAGGCGAAGGTGGACAGCCCTCTCCACAAGCGGGCAAAGGAGAGCGTCCTCATGTAGTTGCGGCTCACTTCTCACTTTAGTGTCGAAGAACGAACCTCGTCCAAGTCAAATTTATCTCAATAAAACAGCAAACATGCCTCAGTTTGCCCAACTCAGATTTCGTCGATTATCGGCAAGGCCCTTGTGACGAGCTAGCCTGACAGGAGCAGCCTCCTCTCAAGGCCGTCGAGCCCATGATCAGGTCCTCCTCGCCTAACACCGACGGTCACTCATCCATTGACGTGGATTTGATCGAGACGCTATGTTGGAGGGAAATAGACGGTAAGCCATTGTTCAAGCACCAACTCTTCAAAGTTGAGAAAATCTGTCTTTCCAATTCATTTTGCAAAGAGCGACACTAATTGTGTGCTCCATCTCCTTGAGCAGATCCATCGCCAGGGAACAAATCCATAAATTGCCGATATCAGATCAGTGAGAAACTGAGGACATTTAGGGAAAAGAGATGAAAGATGTGGTTTGAAAACTAGATTGCCGGTCATCTTGTAATTCGGAAGGTCCGAAATATTCCCCAGCGGAATGTTAGTGAGATTCACTATTCAGATCAACGAGTAGCACCTACAACTAACGGAAAGGTATGTTATTAAAGGAAGGAAAATTATTCAAGAAAACCCTAAATCTATCACACTTTTGCCAATTCAATCTTAAACCTTTTAATTTTGTCAATTAAGTCCTAAATATTTTTCACTTTTTATCAATTAAGTCTATCCGGTCAATTTTGATTGGAATACGCTGACATAAATGTCGGCATCCTATGTGGCACAATCAACACTAATATGAATAATTTTTTAATAAGTTAACAGTCCTATGTGACTATTGAAATAAACAAGTAACACATATAAGTAACAGAAAGATATGTTATGGTAAGGAAGACTCTTCCACGTTGCTAGTGAACTGTCAAATTCTCTGATCCTCCTCTTCATTGGTTCTTAAAAAAGCACTGTAATCGAGCATTAAAATCCCCAGTATGAGCAACTATCCACTCTAAAAAGGAAAAAAGTCTTGCTTTCGTGATCACAAGCTTACCTCTGTTCTCACTTTGTGGTTAGTTATGAGCCGTCTCTTCATTTATAAGCATAATGTTCTCAGATTACACGACAACCATCTGATGACCCTGCCGAGATGAATTTGTTATAACTCTCCAAGATAGCTTAACGGATTGTCAAGTGGACACAAACGGCTCCTTTTCCGAGGTGATGGTTATGGCTTGGGCCCTCCCAAATCCTACCGAACACAACTTGATTTTCTCAATTAATTATGAAAATTTGTTTTAATTTCAAGTAGTCGCCATAAGGCTATTAGCGACTGATTAGAGGTCAAGTAAAATGTAGAAGGATGTTTTATTCTTGCAAACTAGAGGTTAGGGCCTGAAGAATTAATTACACTTGAGATTTATCTATTGCCCAAAATGGATACATTTTTTTCTTTTTATTCAAAAACCTTTCATACGATCTTTTTAATTTTAGCATTCCTGAACATGCACATCTTAGGCTCTATTCATTTCGAGGAAAATATGGCATTTCTAGAAAATATTTTCTAGGAAGCCATTTTCGTGGAAAATGACAATATTTTTCAGTGTTAAGCTGAAATCTAAAAATGAAATGGAAAATATTTTCTACTGTTCAGTATCTGATTTGATTTTCTGGAGAAAATTAACAAAAAATATTGAATATTTTACTGTTATAAAATTTTAAATATTTTTTATAAAATCGAATTTTTAATTATTTTTAATTTCTAATCAATCGAATTTTTTAATATTTTTTCTTTTTTCTTTTTCTTTGTCTTTTTCCTTTCCTCCTCCTTCCTCGCTGCATGCATTGCAACTCCTTCCTCCACTAGCTGCATGCGTTGCGACAACCAGCAACTTGGCGACCAACCAAGGTGTGAACTAGCAAGCTCGAGGCTTGGCCAATCCAAGCAAGCCCAAGCTTCGGCAAGGCCGGCGAGCTCGCAACTCACCAAATCTAAGTGAACTTGAGCTCGCCTAAACTAGTCGGGCGAGCTCGGGCCTTGCCAAATCCTAGTGAGCTAGGCGAGGCTTGGGCCTTGATAGAGGTCGCCAAAGGTCAGCGAGGCTTTGGTGACCTTGGGCGAGGCCTGAGCCTCACCCAACTCCCTAGCTCAAGTGAGCTCGACTTCGTCGGATCAAACGAGGCTCAAGCTCGCGTTTGGCAGATTGCCGATCACCGCCGTGACCAGCGACCGCCAAAGAAGAAGAAGGAAGAAAGAAAAGAAAGAAATAATTAAAATTTTTATTTTTAAAAAAATAAAAGAAATGTATATTTGGCGAAAGAAAATAAAGTGAAAGAAGATATGGAAAATATTTTCTCCATTTGAGAAGTGGAAAACATTTTCCCTTAATTTTGAAAACTTTTTTTTAATGATGGAAAATGTTTTCCCTAACTAGTTCATTTTCTATGAAACAAACGTTGGAAAATTCGAAAAATATTTTCTTGGAAGTCATTTTTCATAAAACGAATAGAATAGGATTTAAATATATCAACAACCACACGAACAGTTATAACATCACAACAAATAAACCACCATCATAATGAAGCCATAAAAGTGCAAAAATTTTGGATATAAGTCGGGCAAAGAATGCATATAATTTCTAATGAAAATGAGTTAGGCCTTTTGCCAATTCAATCTTAAAGGAAGGAAAATTATTCAAGAAAACCCTAAATCTATTGCACTTTTGCCAATTCAATCTTAAATCTTTTAATTTTGTCAATTAAGTCCTAAATATTGTCACTTTTTATCAATTGAGTCTATCCAGTCAATTTTGATTGGAATACGCTAATGTAAATGTCGGCATCCTATGTGGCACAGTCAACACTAATATGGATAATTTTTTAATAAGTTAACAGTCCTATGTGACTATTGAAATAAACAAGTAACACATATAAGTAACAGAAAGGTGTGTTATGGTAAGGAAGACTCGTCGACATTGCTAGTGAACTGTCAAATTCTCTGATCCTCCTCTTCATTTGTTCTTAAAAAAGCACTGTAATCGAGCTTTAAAATCCCCAGTATGAGCAACTATCCACTCTAAAAAGGAAAAAAGTCTTGCTTGGTGATCACAAGCTTATCTCTGTTCTCACTTTGTGGTTAGTTATGAGCCGTCTCTTCATTTATAAGCATAATGTTCTCAGATTACACGACAACCATCTCTGGTGACCATGCCGAGATGAATTTGTTAGAATTCTCCAAGACAGTTTAACGGATTGTCAAGTGGACAAAAACGGCCCATTTTCCGAGGTGACGGTTATGGCATGGGTTCTTCCAAACCCTACTCGACACAACTTGATTTTCTCAATTAATTATGAAAATTTGCTTTAATTTCCAGTAGTCGCCATAGGCCTATTAGAGACTGATTAGAGGTCAAGTAAAATGTAGAAGGATGTTTTGCTCTTGCAAACTAAAGGTTAGGGCCTGAAGACTTGATTACACTTCAGATTTATCTAACGCCTAAAATGGATGCATTTTTTTTATTCAAAAACCTTTCATATGATCTTTTCAATTTTAGCATTCTTGAACGCGCACATCTTAGGCTCCGTTTTTTTCACGGAAAATATGGCGTTTCTAGAAAATATTTTCCAAAAAGTCATTTTCCTGAAAAGTGACAATATTTTCCAATGTTCGGTTAAAACCTAAAAATGAAATGGAAAATATTTTCTACTGTTCAGTAACTAATTTTATTTTCTAGGGAAAATTAACAAAAAATATGAAATATTTTACTTTTTTAAAATTTTAAATATTGTTTATAGGAATGAATTTTTATTTTATTTAATTTCTAATAAATAGAATTTTTTTTTTTTTTTCGTTTTTTTTTCCCTTCCTCCTCCTTCGTTGCATATGTCGCAACTAGGGGTGTGCAAAAGAACCGGGACCCGCCCGAACCCATATCGGATTGGCCCGGAACCGGTGGTTTCTAAAGAGACCGGTCCGGTTCCTGATTCCAATAAATTGGAACTAGTGGGTACTAGTACGGTTCCCAATTTCATGGGTGGATCCGCCTGCCCGCCCACCCGGACCGGACCGGTATTATAATAATAATATATATTAATTTTTATTATAAAAAAAAATTTGGTTGAAAAAAAATTAAAATTTTGAAGCCCCATGTTTATAATTCTTATTGTTCTATTTAGAGCCCTAATTTCCTATTCGCCAAATAGCCCTTGCAATTCTTATTGTCGAAGTCTTGAAGAGCACAACAAAGGTCAAGAAACAAGCGGCTTACATAGCATCTCTCAGTTTCATTTTTTCAATCCAACTCTTCAAGACTTCGACAAACTTGTGCATAGCTGATTGGTTAGTCTAAAAGAATCAGAAGTGAAGCTATAACACTCTATTGCTTAACCCAACACAAATGCCACATCAATTTCTTCTTCTGTTGCAAGTTTCTTCGACATTAAAATCAATTTGATAACGTGAGAGACTTCATCATTTTAGTTATAATCTCATATCGTTCTTTTACCACCTCATGGTCAAGAATTCAATAAGAGGTGACTATAAAAGCATACTGGACTTCAAAAGTTCTGAATGTTACGTGTTTATGAACGTAATTGCAATCGAATTTGGTTCATCAAGGCATATTGAGTAAGCGTGATCGCTTGTGAGACCGGTTCCATGGATCCACCCGGGAACTGGACCGAACCGGCGGTCAAGTTCTCAGGTGAATCCATAGAACAAACAGGCGGTTCCCGTATCCAATTTTTTGGAACCAGTCCTTAGTGGGCGGCTCCCGGTTCTAGGCTCCCGGTTCTAGGGTGGGAACCGCTCACTCGGACCATGCACACCCCTAGTCACGACTCTTTCTCCACTAGCTACATGTGTTGTGACAGCCAACAACTCGGCGACCGATCAAGGCGCAAACCAACAAGCTCAAGGCTCGACCAATATAGGCAAGCCCAAGCTCTGCCAAGGCCAGCTAGCTCGTGACTCATCAAATCTGGGTGAGCTCAAGCTGACCTCAATCAATCGAGCAAGCTTGGACCTCACCAAATCCAATGAGCTGGGCAAGGCTCCGGCCTTATCAAAGGTCGCCAAAGGTCGACGAGTCTTTGGCGACCTCGGGCGAGGCCTCACCCAAAACTCATTGACTCAGGCAAGCTCAACTTCGCCGGACCAAGCGAGGCTCAAGGTGGTAGTCGGCAACCGGCCAAAGAAGAAGAAAAAAAAATTAAAAATTTGATTTTTAAAAAAATAAATAAATGTTTATTTGGTGAAAGAAGATATGGAAAATGTTTTCCCCTTCAATTGGAAAACATTTTCCTCTAGTTTAGAAGACTTTTTTTCTAATGATGAAAAATATTTTCTCCAACTAGTTCATTTTCCGTGAAATGAACGTCGGAAAATCTGAAAATTATTTTTTTGAAAATTATTTTTCATGAAATGAATAGAATAGAATTTAAATATATCAACAACCACAAGAACAGTTATAACATCACAACAAATAAACCACCATCATAATAAAGCCATAAAAGTGCGAAAAATAAAATTGGATATAAGTCTGGCAAAGAATGCATATAATTTCTAATGAAAATGAGCAACGGTTAGGCCCGGATTAAGCTAGGCCTAAACATGCAATTTACTACTAATTGCAAGTTCGGATTTTTTGGCCTTTTTAGCTATCAATCTTTTTGTTATTTCATTTATATTTGAGATAATATGATCAAATATCTAGACCATAATAAAATATGCCGATAAATTATAAATCTATCAAGATAGTGCTAATTTTGATTACGGTATGGCTTAAAAGGCTAGTTTGACTTGAAAATGATGCAATAACGTAAAATCGACGCCCCAGGACGGTCCTAGGTAGTGTAATCACTCTACTTAGATGAGCAATCCATGGTTATATCTAGCTTCTCGGTGAAATCAGACTTTTGCTTATATAAGGTTTCTAGTGATATCAGACTCTAGTTATATCAAGTTTCTTGGTTATATCCAATTGCATTTCATCAAGTACTTCAAGTATGATGGTAATGTAGATCTTTTAGAATGTTTACTTTGGTATCTCCAAATCTTTATGAACTCCTCATTCTTCTAGACTTGTCTATATTAGTCCTTCAAGCTATTTTGAATCTTTGTACTTTATACATCTAAGTTTATTTTATGCACATATTATTTGAGGCATAAACAACACTTGTATATATCAAGCTTGTAAAGACTCATGAATTGTTTTGTCTACTTCAAAATATCTAAGGAGGTTTTCTCAACAGCGCATTCCAAATCTTCAGCTGTCAATCGAACGGCAGAAGAAGGCCAACATGATCGGGCAAACCATGCCCAACATCTCATTGAAAATCAATTGAGAGAAGTTTCACCAAATCCTCATATGTTCACCACTTTGAAGAGATTGTTCGAAGAGCAGTGAAGTGATATAGACAATGACATTGTGAGTCACATGTCAAACGTAATTAAGCCAATCGTCATCAATGTCATGAATGAAGTTTTTTCAAGGCCAAGATCATCCAATCAACCATCACTATCCAATCTAGTGGTAACAACGCATGTTCATAGTCCTTCACTTATTGATGCCAATAATATTGGTTAGAGTAATCAATCCTCCACAAAAATTATTCAAAGGCCTGAATCTTCTAATGGAGGTCACTATAATGAGAATCTTCATGATGTTACTTGTCAAAATAACCAAATTGGTGACATAATTTGGCAAATCAAACTGTTCAGCAAGTCAATCAATTGCCAAAATATTTAAAACGTAAGGCTAGGTGCACCCCATGTGAATATTTCATTTAGACCTAACATGCTGATTAATGTTGATAATCTAGCAAGACTAGCATTACCTCCTAAAGGGGAAAATGGCCAACCAAATCTACAATTGAATCCAGCACAGTTTGTCGATAAAGTTCAACAACAATTGGAGTTAGACAAGGGTATTATCATACATATTTGCAAGAAACCACATTTTATATAGGTTGATAATCAGCCATTTCCAAGAGGCTTTAAAATCCTTGAATTTGCCATTTTTACTAACAAAGATTAATAATCGACTATTGAACACATTAGTCAATTTATAGCCAATCCGGTAAATTTTTAAAACTTAGGTTATTTCCTTTGTCTTTATTGAAAATTGCTTTTAACCAGTACACTAATTTACCACCTAATCTGGTGTATAATTGGGTAGAGATTGAGACACAATTTTATTCTCAATTTTATAAAATGATAAATGAGATTGTTGATTTGGCTACACTTTATCAATACAATAATGAGTTGGCTGATCAGTTTGTTGCTTGATTCAAAATGACTAGAAATAAATGCCTTGTTTTGCTCTTTGAGAAAAAAAATTGACAAATTTAGCTTGCCAAGGATTGAAATTTAATTTAAGAGAAAAATTTGAAAGCCAAAATTTTGTTGATTTATTTTAGTTGGCAATGCAAGTGTCTAAGTATGAGCAACTATTAAGGACAAAGATAGACACACGAACAATTTACACAAAATGTGACTTGTGAAAAAATGTGTCAAACGATGAATCTAACTGATGAAATCAGTAAGGAAAAATCGAATTTTCCAATGACAATGGAGCACTTGATGACTCTTGATTATCTAATTTAAAATATTCGAATAATCCACGAATCATTCAATTCTTTTAAAGGGGCATATGTTTTTACCAAAAAATGATAAAATTTTGGTTATTTTCGACAAGTGATAGACTCAATGAGAGCAGAATTTGGTGAACAGCAAAAGTCATCAATGAATGGAACAATTGACAACTTGAAGAGCATCAACAACTCGCTAATAAAGTCATAGACAACACAACGTGAAAGTTATTGACAAGAGCTTTCAAGACTTAGAAAAATGATCGACGGTCATCGACAGCAAGTAATTGACATACAAAAATAATCGTTGGTTGGATTTTTTTTTTTTTTTGTAAAGGTAAGTATTATATATGATTTTCAACTATACAACTATACATGGGGTGAGACTCGGCACCAACCCACACTCAACGGGACAACATGTCACTGGAGTGGGGGTGCCAAGTTCACAAAAGAAAACAGCAAGTACAACAATAAGGAACCAAGAGCAGCAACCGCCAACCCTCGCTCATAGAACTATACAAGAATATTTGGGTCTAATCCCCAACTACGCTGCAATCTCCTATTTCTCGGGAGTCGGCTACCGATTTGAAGAAAAGAGCTTTATCCTTGACCGCCTTGGTAAGGTGCTGTTTCATAGAAGGCACAAAAAGATTGGAGGACTGGAATGTAATGTCATTCCTAATCTTCCAAATCACATAGCAGAGTGCACCGAAGGAGAACCTGGCGATGTCAACATAAAAACCACTTCCTGAAATAGTGTTGGTAACCCATCGAAAATTATCCAACCAGAAGAAACTTATGACTTCCCCTCTTAAAGCAAGAAGTTTCCTCCAAGTCCACGAACAGAAAGTCGGGGGGAGGTAATCCAGAAGTTCTTCCTTTTAAGGTGATTGGCATGAATCCATTTGCATCATAGGGATTCCTTATTAGTGAAAAGGATCCATAAATGCTTGATCATAGCAGCTTTATTGCTATCTCGGATTCTCCGGATCCCAATTCCCCCTTCTTGCTTAGGGAGACACATCATCCCAAGAAACTTTTGCCCCCTGTTCCAAGGCCGGGTCCCTTCCAAAGAAATTACCGACAAATTTGTTCTATCCTGTCTACAATTGAGGAAGGAAGCCAGAAAATGGATGCCCAATATACTTGTATAACATGCAAGACTGATTTGATAAGTTGTAATCTACTCGCAAAAGATAGAAAACGGTGGGTCCAGGATTGGACTCTAGTCGTGAGTAGACATACCAGGGCATTGCAGTCCGCCTTGCTCAAACGCGATGTGATGATAGGAACGCCCGAATATCGAACCGGAAAAGTCCCCTTTCTGAAATTCAGGATTTGCAAGAGCTGGGTTTTAGTTGCCTCTGAGCCACCCGAGAGAAACACCTCGCTCTTGCTGTTACTTGGAATCAGACCACTCCATTGGGAAAAGATGTTTAGCCCCTCTTTCATACAGGACACCAAGACTGGATTTCCTTCACTAAAGATGAAAACATCATCCGCAAAAAATAGGTGTGAGAGGCAAAGATTCTTACATCTCTAATAGAACCGATACTCTGGCCGGCTTGTTTGAGATTCCAAGATGCCTATAAGCACTTCCATAGCTAGAGTAAAAAGATAGGGAGAGACCAGATCACCTTGTCTTAGTCCTCGGCCGCTATTGTAAAAGCCATGAAGTTCTCCATTTATTGAGATAGAAAATTTTGGGATGCGGACACATACCATAATAAGTTGAACGAAGCGGTCCGGAAACCCAAAAGCTATAAGAGTTGTCTCCAAAAAATCCCAATCAAGCGTGTCATATGCTTTCCGGAAATCAACTTTGATGGTGCACTTTGGGGAATAAGTGTCCAAGTGAAACCCACTAAATAGCTCTTAAGTCAGGAGAATATTATCAGTAATGCGTCTACCTTTGACAAAAGCCGTCTGAACAGGGCTTGTGATGTCGGGAAGCACCACAGAGATACGATTGGACAAAATCTTGGTAATGCATTTATAAATAGTATTGTAGTAAGCAATAGGCCGAAAATCATTAACTGACGACGTGTTCGGTATTTTAGGAACCAAAGCAAGAATGGTGCAATTAGTCTCCCGAAGTAGACGCCCAATATTGAAGAAATCCAGGATAGCCTCTATGACAAAGTGTCCAACCGTTTCCCAGCTTTTCTTAAAGAAATCAAAGTTGTACCCATCAAGGCCCGAGGCTTTATTCCCCACCAAAGAGAACATTGCTACCCTAATTTCCTGAGGAATAACAGGCTCAGACAGGGATCTAACCTAGTCATTAGTTAAGGTATGCTTCAAGACCTCCTTAATCTCACTAGTTGAAGGCCGCATAACCGTATTCTCCGAAGCCAGAAGATCCTGAAAGTAAGAAACAAAAACCCGCTGGACTTCCTCAAGTTCAGTGACCATATTACCCGCACCATCCTGGACTGAGATAATCTAGTTGCGCAGGTGGTGATAGTTGACCAAGTGATGAAAGAATCTAGTATTCCTCCAATGATCGAAGCTCATAGTATTCACGAGCTTGGGCCGATTCAGTCTTAGCCAATGAACCATTATGTGGTTCCTAAATGAGCGCCTCTTGGGTGGCATAGAGAGCACGCTTGGCAGTAGCGGCTCGCATGGAGATGTTAGAAAACACCTCCTTATTCATTTGCTTTAACCTGCATTTCAAAATTTTAAGCCTGGTATATAACTTGTACATGGGAGTACCTGGAATTTGAGTCTCCCACACCTAAGAGACCATTGCATTGAATTCCGGATGAGTCATCCAGAAGTTGAAAAATTTGAAGGGTCTTTTCTGAGGCCGGGGGACCAAGACTCTGACCAGCATCGGGGTGTGATCCGAGATGCCAGGGAGAAGAAATACAGCTTCTGAATACGAGTAATCCAGGCTCCATTTGCTATTAACCAATACTCGATCAATTTTCCTTTGCTTACGGTGCACACCCGAAGAAGAAGACCATGTGAAACGCATCCCGACATACCGGAGATCATCTAGCTTGGCTTGACATATGCATTCATTGAATTCATCAAAAGAAGGGAGCCAATTATCCGAGCTCCCCAAACGATCCGAGGAGTCCCGTATAGCGTTGAAATCTCCCGCCACTATCCATAGAGTATCCAAGAGGGTAGAGCTCAATCGGATAAGGTCATTCCATAAATGTCTTCTAGCAACAAATGTATGGTCCCCATATACAGCCGTGAGGTATAGGATTGACCCAGTTTGCAAAATCTTGAGCGTGCCATGAATAGCTTGGCTAGACACAAAAAAGCTAGTAAATTCCACCAAAATAGGGTTCCAACCAACCCATATACGACCCCTATCTGAATAGAAATAATTTTCAATCCACTGCCAGCCCGAACATAAGCTAAAAGAGATAGAACCAAAAAGGTGAGGCAGGACCTTGGTCTCCATCAGTCCAAGACAGCAAATATTGTTATCACGCACAAAATGCTTCACTTCAGATTGTCTGACCGGGTCCATAATACCCCGGATATTCCAAAAGCCTATATTCATGTATATACAAGAGTCAAGGCAACAAATACCTACCTGTGTTTCCCAGATCGCCGTTTGCTGACCGGCGGTTTCTGAGGAGGGGATTTCTGCTTAGACGGGGAGCTACTCTTACCAGAATCATGTGGTTGTTGAAGCCGCTGGGGGGGACGAGTATCAGCATCCTCAATGGAAGAAGGAACAACTATAGAGCCAAGAGAGGGGCTTGCCGTCTGAGCGACATATTCGACTAACACCCTACGGGTTACTCCTTTCAAATGCACTATCACGTGATCCCATCTACTGTTAGAAGCAGACAATTCCACACGGACATGAGCATATGAGAGCATCTTCAGCTGCTCTGTGATAAGGTCTACATATAGAGGATTATCAATCACACTCGCTATGCCACTGATGCCATGAGCAGACCATAGCGCGAATGGTATGTTCCTCAGCCTTATCCATACCGGAACTTTGGAGTGACTGTCTTTCTTCAACTCCAGGAGCAGGTGCCATTGCGCTACAAGATCAGTGGAACTCGAGCAACAGCGATGGGGCCACTGTCCAAGAGTCTCCTTCTGAAGTCAGCATTAGGAACTCGAAAAAAGAAAAAACCCTGATCATCAGCTTTGACATCAACCAGCTTCAGTCCTCATGCATTTTTAAGAGCTATTTCTACCCATTTAAATGGCAACTTCTTGCCAATGAGATAACCAACAATACATTCGAACCACATTGGATCTGTAGCCTCAAGAGCATCTTCATCAAATTCAGCCATCAGCTCCTTATCAATGGATATCGGGGAAATGTATCTAAGGTTGTATCATTTCATTGCAGTCCTAGCAACATTTGCCCAAGAGCGTGGAGGCATAGTCTCCCTTCCATTCTATTGTTGAGCGGGCGGGCAAGTCTGAGCTGAATAAGCACCACTAGGAGGAGGAATCGAGCCATTCATTTGTTGTTCTGTAGAGACCACACAGTTTCCAGATGGCTGATTAGCCTCAAAAGCCAGAGAGCCCCGTGCTGGGACAGCACCAGGAGCCTTCGAGAAAGCCCCACCCCTATTCGAGCCCAGGCGGCCACAAGACGGAAGGCGATGAGCCGGGGGCCGACTTCGACTCCTACGGCAGCTACTCTCCGCCTCAGAGGGAGTTCGATTCATCAATAATCGATTCTAAGACATATTACTGGCCCCCCGACAACAGACCAGCAATGATCAACCCAGCATTTGCAAAAAATGAAAACCTAGGCCAAATCTGTCCTACAAGATGATTGGGACATACCTTGGCCAAATGCCTCGGTGAGAATGTAGCCTAGAGGGAGAGGAACAATCCCTTCGGAAATGGGCGCAAACGGAGCCTAGAATCGGCCAGGCTGAGCGCTCGAAGATCCGGATGAACAAGGACACATGAGCAGATTTTGGGAGAGAGATGAACAGTTCATACCATTGGTTGGATTTGTTCATTGCCACTATTTTACAATTTTTTTATAATTTTTTGTGGATAAGTGTTCATGATAATAGGAGTTAATGAATAAGGTAACTTCTCGTAACCACCATTAGAAAGCTATTTGTTTATTTGAATCCTAAAAGTGTAATTACCATTTGTAACCATTGATTATATGCTTTAAATAGCTACATCGTATTCTTTGTAAAACCCCTGATCAATCAATGACATAATATTCTCGCAAATTTATCTTTATTTTTCCTTTTCCATGATTTAAATATCTTTCAATTCTCATACTTAATTTATCTTTATTTTTTCCTTTTCCGTGATTTAAATCTTTCAATTCTCGTACTTTAGTCATAGTTTCATATATCTCATCATCAATTAAATTTGGCGAAGTTTTTTTATGCCATCAGGCTTCTTCGTTTATTAAACCCCATCGACAGATACATCAGGCTTCTTCGTTTATTAAACCCCGTCGAAGCGTATCTGTCTCTTGTGTCCCATTGACACAACTGTTCGAAATCGCCATAAAACTCATCTCAATCTTAAAAAAGCTGAAGAACAAATTTCAATGAGAGATACTTAATCTCGGCGAAACAGTACCAAAAATTTATCAACGATTTGGTATTAAAAGGGCAAGGCGGGGTTGCTCACCCTTCCCGATGCATAACCGAACCCCCGAGACATACAGTATTTGATTTTCGCATACCAACCGACCTTTAGGTAATTAGTTGACTTTCTCCTAACACCTAGAATGTCAAACTATTAATCGACCTAAGAAATGACGGCTGCTGAATCCTATAATGGTTCAGGCGTTTGAATCATTACAGCACACCCTGATCCTGGGAAGAGAAGACTCCGTAATATAGACTAAACTGGATTGGATCCAGCGCGTGATTTGATTGTCCAACTTTACTTTTGACTCCGGAAATAGATATAAATATTAGTTGTAATAAAGTTATCCTACTAAACTATTTGGCAGAAATTAAGGAAACTCAAAAAGAAGAAATGTTCGATTAATCCATAAATTATTTTCTTTTTTTCAAAGTTTTATTAGGTTTCTAAATATTAGGAAGAAAAAAGTTCTTTGTATTGAATCTACATTGCATCTTCAAGTAACTTCACAGAATATATTAAACAATCTTAAAACTTCTTCAAATATCAAAGACTCATAAGAAATCATTAAACTCAAACAGTTATTGAATTGAAAAAGTAAAAAAAACTACTAGATATCGGAACAGCCAGATTCATCGTCATGATTATGCAGCATAATATATGAACAGAGCAAAGAAAACAAGATTAAGACCCGCACAGATCAACAATTGATGCATTTATAGATAAAGGCTCACAGATTAAGATAACATGGAAATATCATATAATCATATACCAATTTCAGTTCTCAGTATCATAATCTATTCTTAGGATGGGATTTCAGGGTTACACATGATTAATACAAAGATCGAAGGAAAAAATAAAGGGGCAAATATCATTGTGATAACAATTGCGTTGTGATTGATACATCTGGATGGAAATTACAATGGGATCTTACAGTAATCTGCATATTTACGACCAATATTCATCTATTCCTGGTGCTCTTTTCCCTTATTAGTGAAACATATACGGCACAATATATCCATAAGGGAAAAAAATCATCATCATTACCCAATAAGCTTACACATGAATCAGCTTTCATCTCACCTCGTTCTTGCAGGTGCTTCTATGGGGTACAGACATTCAAGCTTCCCCAGCACAATCATCTGAGGACGATGGCTCGTTACCGTATTTTAAAAGGTGTTTCAATTCTCTTCTTGTCAAAGCCAAAACAATAGAGAGCCCTGGACCCAATTAAAAAAACAGGCATGTTAATCAACGATCAAGCAGAAAGCCATAATGAGTCGAGCAAATTGCGCATTTGGGTACCTAATGTACAAGGAACAAGGTAAAGAAGGGCGGGTTGGCCATGACCATTCATAAGGTATAAGCCTAGGTATGTAAGACAGAGGCCTGCAAAAAGAATAGAAAGCTCCATCAGAGATTGGTAAAAAGTACATGCCAGTGTCCAAACGACCATGAAATCGTAACAAGTAGTCAGGTGAACATAACAAAGAGAGAGAAACTTTCAATAAACCAAACTGCAGGAAAACTATATATTGGATTTAATCGGATCATAAAACCCAAATGAATATGAAAGAGGAAGAATATGTCAGATGAGAGCATAATATTGAATTTTAAGCAATTTCTTGCAAGCCAGGAGTAAAATCTGGTAGATGAAGCAGCTCATGTATCAATCAGTTTAATGATCAAAAGGCTGGCTCAAATTTGCTGAATTCATCAGCATTAGAAACGTATAAGAACATATAATTCTTCTTCATGCAGAACCAAAGCTCTCCAGCACAAATTGCCACGGAGCTTATTATTAAGGTTGAGAGGCACTAAAAATGTTTACATCTTGGACCTCTGTTCATTAGTAACAATACAACTTCAAATATTTTGTTAAAATAATAAAGTAGCTTCACCAGAATGAAGCATTTTCACGACTTTGAGGGCAGAGGAATGTAGCTACCATGCTAACATTCCACTGAATGTAGCTACCACGTTCAGGATTAGGGACAGAAATATTAACAGTGTTGAACACCAATTTAATCTGATTTTGAGAGCCACCAATCCAAGCTATAGCCAGATTGGACAGAAGCTGAAGCCCAGTTAACAGGCCAGACCCAGCTGTTTCTAGAGCTATGGTTTCAACTGCACGCACAACACCATTTCTTCAAGTAACATTATTTAACTAGAGACTGCTCTAAAGTTGAACCCACTGGTTTGAGAGTAAATCAGACGATCCTGATCAGAAGTAGTTCAAATACCAGTAAATTAAACCCGACACGTGTTCATATTGCTCCAAAGATGAACTCACTGGTTTGATAGTAAATCAGATGATCCTGATCAAAAGTAGTTCAACTACCAGTAGTGTAAATTAACCCCGGATGCATGTCCATATTTGATGCCATCACATGATTGCATTTTAGCAAGATTGACCTTCGCCTACCTTTCTCACAAAAACTGCTTGGATAAAGAATTGCATCTTTTGGATAGAAGCTCACAAAAAAAGAAAAACTGAATTTACTATCTGGAAGCTATTTCATATTCTAACATCCTAAATGCCAATAGTTCTGACTGAAAAAGTTAGGTCATAGTAAAAAGCCATCGTTATCTAGTTTGGCCTTATCCTTGGAAGTTCAGCATGATCTCACGACAAGCCAAAATTTTTGGTTTGGTTTGGAAAACAGCTACAAACTGAGAAAAGCCAAGCATGCCACTAACAACCACTTAAACATAGAGGAAATGGAAGACACAGGGAAAAGAAACAGGAATATAAAAACCAACACCGACTTGAGAAGCAGTTGAACACAAATCAATTTCATGATACATGTTCTTCACAGAGAACAGGAACTAGAAATTTATTCAGTTAAGACAGACAATTCAACCAACTCTATTATATATGAGCAGAAAATAAAATATATTTAGAGCATAATAAAAGCAATGAGAGAGAAGACAGCAAATAATGAGACAGAGAAAATTGTAAGTGCTTACCAACTCCATATCCAACTGTGCTCCAGAGAAAATATCCATTTACTAAACCTCTCTTGTTATCTTTGTCAAATCTGAGACAACCAACTCAAAAATAATCAGAAAGATTGCATTATCAATAAGATAGAGATAATAGAGAGATCATCCACAAAGATCGTGTAAGTATCTCTTGCAAGAGCCTCTTGTATATGAAGATCATCTCTTTGAATCTTTGAATGGAAACTACAGCCTAATAAATGACTTTGACACAAGATTTGTGAAAACCAACTAAATTCTGATACAAGTCAAAAGAAAGCAACTGAATAAGCCTAATTGGAAAAGAAATGAACAATCCAAGGATTCAGACAACCCCCAACAGTTTGTTGTTCAATTCCATCTGGATAATGGAAAAGGCAATGAGTTCATAATGTTATTAAATGACACATTCTTATAAACAGTTGTGAACAGATTTTTAATATCTCAGCAACTTGGACCTTTCCCCATAATCTAGAGTCTACTTGATATGAGATATGTGTATTACTCTATAAATTGGACTTCTTCTTTTTTTTAACATATGCAGTTTCACATTAGCAAGTACTCAGGCCTATTACTAGCTTAATGACCAGCATTAAATGACTGATGTGAATGCGGAAAGAAATGAAGTTTACATGCTATTTGTTGGCTAACTTGATGATACAAGGCATATATGCGTGTATAGTAGCAGTGTAAAAAGGTTATGATGAGTGTCCCTGATGGAATTAATAAGATGGAAGGCCTGCCTAACTATGTTATCTTGTAAATGAACAAAGATGAAAAGAGAGTGTAAGTAAAATTAGTAAGTTGTCCATATGATTTTTCAACGTCATTCATAGTCCAAGAAAATGCTCCCGACTGTTTTAAATTTTATATTAGTGAAAATGCTAGTGCTCTATTTTCTAACTCTTTACTCTCTAACCAATATCTCCTTATCAAATCAGGAATCCACACAAGCAAACATTCATGTGTTTATGAGAGCTCCATTTGTTATTCCTGATGATGGAGTACTGTCACAGGCCAAATAATTAAAGTTGAAGTGACTAGTACTTGGTTTACAGGAAATGCCTAATGTCCTTGACATAAGTTCTGACCTATTTTCTTCATTACATAAAATAGTTAGGAGAACTACCTTTTATCTATTTATTTCCAAAATTAAGGGGTAATTAAGCATATTTTAGATCTGTACCTGCGAAGAAGTGAAACAAGAAGACCAGGAAAAAGAATGTCCCCAAACCCAATCATATCATAACCACCCCAAGGGTCAAAGAGCCGAGGGACTCTCAACAGCATAGGAATGGAAGCTCCACCACTATTGTCACCTCGAGCAACCTACAAAAGGGGGAATAGAATAATTCAAGAAAATAAAACTCACAAGAACAGAACTTCCAAACTAAGTATTAAAAAATATCCCCTTAACGTAGTACCAAAGAAATAAACTTCAGAAAACATGCAACGGTCATATTTGATGTTATTCCGCATGGTTGATTAAAAATTTCATTCCAGAGTCAGGAAGACCATTGAAAACACAACAAGACGTTCACCACTCATCTAAATGCAAGATACAGAAAATTTTCCATCTTCATTCTACAAGATATGTAGCTCCACTGGAATGGAAAAGGAAGCTTTTGGTTGGGGTTGGCGTACTGGGAAAAGAATGGAGGCAAGGCATGGAGTACAAAGGGACATATTGCAAGATTTACTGTTGCAGTACAAATATGTCCTGCATCCTGTATTGCACAAGTACATCTCTTTTGCCACCAAGAGCCAAGAGAGATCGAATCCCTAATCCTAAATAAGACAATCTATACGTCCATAATCACATTGATCATCTCCCCCAGTATAATCGATCCATTATATTCTTCATCGTGTTGCTTGTCCTGCTATGCTATCATCTGAGAGAAGTGCTTTCATCCATTGTCCTGCTCCACCAATGTCTGAGAGCACTATCGTCGCCATCAACTTCACTCCATTCTTCATCGCTGTTGGACTGCGACCAATCATCAACACGGTATCCTCCTTAGAATCAATGTTGTCATAGTTTGTTTTTGTTCACTGCTCAGCATTCTCATCATTGACTCATCCTTGTTAAACTGAGAACTTCAATGCAGTCAGGCGTGGTTTCTGGTCTCCTTTCCTGAGACCTCAAAGCTTCAATCCACTGTTTCTCAAGTTTCTACTCCATCACAGAGAAATTTGGCAACCATTGCTCCTTGACTATAGTTGATGTATCTGCCGTCTATTTTTTGAGGGATAGATCTATTAAGGTAGAGCTCCCTCTGAATCCAAAATTAAAAAACAAATAAATGATACAAAAAAAGTTGTCACCACCTGCTACTGATGCATCAACTCTGTCATCCACCACCTCATCCACATCTCCCATGTGGTTATTCCCATTCCTCCTAGAAGTCCCACTATTGCTACGGAAAAATTAAATGGGAAAAAATTAGTCAGCTTGGCTTGCTGCAGTTGAAATATAGTTCCTTGGTCAAAGCCTTGAGGATCATCTTACCAAAATTGTTTCTAATATTCCCAAGACTGATCAGGCAATTTGGCCCAAAGTGAACGGTCAATTTTGCTCAAGCTACTGTGGCTATGCTTTCAACTAGCCTGGTCACTATGTTTCAGCATCATTGAGCATTCATAAGCACCTATCTTGGTATATTATAGGCATTAATGACCTTAGGCCTTTTACCAATAATTTAAGATAACAGCAGGAGAAACAAGTTATGGTGTTTACAGTACTTTGTCTTCATGGTTTTTGACCGCAACTTCAGCCTGTTTGAATGTAGATTGTAGGCAATTCCTGCATTTCACAATTGCCAAATGCTTTTCTGAGGATGTGTCCGTATCCTTTACATTTGCAGACATCATCAGTGATTCTACATTGAGCAATTGATATGCTGTTGCTACAATACACAGGTCCTCTTGGTAGTCGTGGGGCAAGAGTTTTACGACTACAAATGAATGTGGAGGTCCTGGTAGTTGTGGTAACACTCCTCATTGCAACTGCCTTGGTCACAGTTGAGATACTTGTAACTACTTACATAGCTGTTCTCTTCGGATATGAGATACTTGCTTTGGATAAGAAAACTAATCTTGGTGTCCCCAATGAAAGTTCACAGATCAGAGTTCTTTCTGGTGTTCTTGCTTCAACAACTATCTCTTAGGATGAGCATAATAATATCCCTCATATCCTTTAAACGTTGAGCTGCCCATGAGCATAATAATATCCCTCATATCCTTTAAACTTTGAGCTGCCCACCAAGAGAGCTCTTCCATAGTTTCCCTAGTAGAGAAGGCCACAGTCCTGCCACTTTCTTAAGCCATTGATTTTCAATTATGGTCCCAGTGATCATATGTGCAGTAACAGATCATCCTATTACAAATATTTTTGTCCTATATCTTTACCTACTTTCACTTGGAGCAACTGTACCATTTCCTTGCGTTTCTCATCTATTTTACATCTCCCACAATACTCCTTTAACTAAATCTCATTAGTCAACTTAATGAAGACCTAAATTGTTTGGTAAACTTTCTTCTAATCCAGTTGTTGCTCACGATCATAGGACTCTACGTCATACGGTGAGGATACGTATGCAATGGACACTTATGGTACTTGGTACCTGATACCGTTGGATGCAGATAATATATCTGTCAACCTAACCCTATGGCAAGCTCAATATTTTCTTGTGATTGATAATGATCATTGGCTAAGATTGCATGAATTAGATTGTTTCTTGTCCTTAGCAGTGATGGATCATTAGCCGTTAGATCAACCCAATGTATGTGAAAAAAAAAAAATTTCTCTCCATGGTGATTTGCACAAAGAAGTTTATACAGAGCAACCATCTGGATCCGTTGCCCATAGAGAGTACATTGGTATTGTGTGTAAACTGAAAAAGGGTTTGTATGGATTAAATCTGTCTCCAATGGGAAGGTTCAAAAAATTTTGTAAAGTTCTCTGAGTTACAGATGCTTTGGATTGCCACAGACCATTGGGTTTTCCATCGTGTTCCCCATCCAGCCATGTTGATGATATTGTCATTACTCCTTTTCTCAGAATGCATCTCCACAACATATTCAAACCAAGGATATGGGAAAGTTACAGTATCTCATTCGTAAACTCTCAATAGGGTTTTTAAATTTTCCAGAAAAATTTGCCTGGGTTATTATGGACGCAACACATGCTTGGATCAAAAGCAGTTGACACTCCTATAGGCCCTAATGCAACATTAGTACCAGACCAGGGAGAACTTATTCCAGATCCTAGAAATTTAACAGATTGGTTGGTAAACTACCTTATTATTTGTTGTCCTCAGTTTCTTAATTCGCCAATAAACTACCTTATTGTTGATTGTATTTATATTGCATTTGCACTGTATAATAAGGCACTCGCTTGATTCGCCAAAATCATTTAGACTGTGATCACATCATCTGATATATTAAAGGTGCTCCCCATAAAGTGTGGTTGTTCCAGAAACATGGACATAGTTGTCCATTGAGCTATGCAAATACAGATTAGGCAACCTACCCTATCAAATAGACAATCACATTAACAGTTATAGAGCTGCAGCTCCTACTACGTCTAAGCTGATGCAGTTGAAGCATCCTGTTGATGAACTGGCATTTACGCTGATAGAGTCCACACTGTTATTTTTTAATAATCAGGCTGCACTACATTGAAGACTATAATCCAGTGTTTCCATAGAGACCTAAACATATTATGATTGACCTCACTTTATAAGGGAAAGTTAATTTCTAAGAAACTCAACAGCCCTTTTTATGTCCAATTGTTAGCTTTCTGACATACCTACACAGCCTCTCCATGATTTTCAAGTGAATTACATTGATAACAAGCTTGGAAAATACGACATATATCTTCGTGTTGAGGGGGAAAGTTGAGAGCTCTTGTAATGGCAGATGTGTATTCATAAATATCTTTGCAATATTCACTATAAATACAGGTAGGTTACAACAAACCCCAATCTTTCAGTCTTAACATGACTTCTGTTTTTATATTCATAACGTCAACCATGCCGTTATTAATCAGGATTCCCACACTTTAAGGTTTAAAAAAGTAAATACAAGTTTAGAAGAGTGTATAGACCTTACCACAACCATAACGCTTTCATTGAAAAGAAGAGGTGAGAGAAAGACCCAAAAGATGTCATAAAGAAATGCGCAACATAGCAATACTGCTGCAACCTGATTGGAACACAATTGTCAGTATGGCAACAGAAGTCACGCATGCAAAAACATGAGTATAGCTAGAGCTACCTTAATATTCGGAAGGCGTGCAACCTGCAACACTGTTATCATCATGCAAATTCCCTGAAAAAAACATATCAATTACGTGGAAAGAAACACTTCGAGGACATGTATCACTAACAAATCTCAACTAGCATTACAGAAAAGTGGAATTCAGCTACTGTTACACAATGAAGAAACAAAAGTAAAAAGGCAAAAGAAAAGCACATGTATGTTGATTATCTTTATTTGTAAGTCCCCAGTGCCTCCAAGTGTAGACCAAAATGGTGGAACAAAATGAGAAACAAAAAATGATGGCATTGCTCTTATGAAACAAATAAACACATGCACCCTGTCAAGCAACTGCCCCAAAAAATCTAGGTTTGAAAGAACTCCACGCCAAAGCAGTAAAATCATTGACTTCTAACATTGTTACACATTTTGTCATTTTCATATTAACTTGCATCGTCACAAATTCACTTATTTACAAAAATTGCCATTTTCCTTCCCAAACTACCCTACCAAAAAAAAAAAAAAAAAAAAAAAACCCTAACACATTCTCTCTGCCACCATCTCCCTCCTACCAGTCCAGATCAAAGCCTGCTGCATTGGAAATGTGCGAGGTTTGTGACAGAGTTCACATTGCTGCCCTGAGCTCTGTCATGAAGCTCACCAGGCTTGCACGAGCCCTGGGGAGCTGATCTTACACCTCACACAAGCCCATCCCAGTCTAGCACACAGCTTGCGCAAACTCAGACTTCTCACGAATGCAAGGCGGACCTCTGTGAGATAAAGAGACAGGGTGGCTCATCAGGGTAAGGGCCTCCGCAGCAAGGGATATAGGAGGAGGCAGCGTCAGGCAACGAAGGTAGCAGTGGCAAGGGGTGGAGAGAGAGCCTATTGTTTGTGACTAAGTAAGGAGGGTGGAGAAAAAGAAAGGGAAGGGAAAGAGATCGGTGTAGAGTTTGGGGATAAATGTGTCTTTTTAATTTAAAGGAGATGCAGATTTCAGGTTTTTAAAAAGTGAGAATGGTTTTTCATATGGAAAGGTAAAGTTCAAGATACTTTTGGCAAGCTTCCAAAGAAAAACACCACTTGCTATCAAAACACTGTATGAACATGAATAACTTCTTGAGTCTCCTTGCTCTACAGGAATTTCTGAATCTACACATAATACGATTAACAAGTGTACACATTTATTGGCACAAGTCCAATACTTTCTCATTTGGAACTAGCTATCATCATATGTTTCCAAAAGGATTTCCAGGAGAAATTATTTATGTATCTGCTTAGTAACTTGCTGGACATGACATTTCAAGTTCGTGCAAAGATTATCCTTAGCTGGACCCAGGGCAAATAAGCAACCTTGAATTTCATAAGCACACTTAAAGTTCAAGACTAACATGACAAACAAATAAAATGAAGCGTCAAAGATGAGCACCCAAATTTATCCCCATGCCAAGCAAAACAAATAAATAAATAAACAAATAGATAAAGTTTAATGCAGTGAACTCACAAGAATATCTTGTCCAATCCAAGCCCAGGAAGCCTCCTGATGTACAGCCCAGAAAATGGCAAATGCCATGCAAAGAAGTAGCACAATAACAGAGATCAACGACACCTCTCCTATCAGAGGTATACTCACCATCTTCTGGCTACGGTTTCTGGATTTTCTGCTTTCATAAGACTTGACAAAGTAAGCATGTCTGACAGAGAAATTTAACATCTTCAATAATGAAACTAAAGGATTAAGAGGATACCTTGTGATTAAACCTAATATAATAGAATGCATTCCCTGTAAAAAGAATCATGTAAGTGCAAAAAAAAAAAAAATGACAACAAACTACTATTACCAATTTCCCTCTTATACTGAGAAAAACTAATGGACTAATGAACAAAATCGATAGACCACAAAACCGGCATACAAAGGAATAGTCTATAGAATAGTAACATAGCACATTGCAGTGAGTGTAGATTGGAAGTGAAATTTGCGTAATCATCCATGAGCAGACAGAGCTGCAACTCTATCTACTCTCTGCAGCAATTGAAGCTGTATATAGTTCCATCTCCACATTACTCAACAAAGCAAGAACAATATACAGTCCTACACATTCTCTGACAAAGGCTATCTAAACATTCATGTGAGGGGACTAAGAAAAATGTTCTAAATTTGCTTTTTACATGTGATGAGTGCCAAGCAAGTTGTGATTATCAAAAGAAACTGTAGCAGAACAGACAGAATCGTCTTGATTGATAACCTAGTATAGAAATGGCACGGATCTTCTCCAATACTGTTGTGGGTTATCATTAGATTGTAGAACAACCTCTGGTGGTGTCTCTATAAATATTTTCACATCCATTAGCTTGAATAGTACCTTAGAGGATCTTGAAATAAAATGCCCATGAACTAAGGCCTAAAAGGAAGACAACTGACTTCCACGGATGATAACACTCCATATTATATTCACTGATTGTATTATAACTGTTCAAATTCACTTCTCCTTAACTGTCCCATGTAATGTTTTCCTCATTCTCACTAATTCAAACTTAATGAACAATAACTTCGAAGACATCAGCATGTCTGAATTTTTTGTGTTGATCAAATATTGTATTGGTTTTTCTTTTTTGCAAAATCAATATATCCTTACAACCACTTGTTCCCCCCATCCCCAACAAAAAAAAAAGAGAGAAAATCCTAAAAAGATAAAAGCAGAGAAAAATGGATAAAGAACAAAATCAAGACTGAGGACTAGGGGTACACAGAAAGCATCTACTACACATTGTCAGCTGCTAATAGGAACTTCGTGCAGAGGATGGTGAGGGATCATGCTAAGCATTTAATCATACCTTCAAAAGTTCTCAAAAGAAAAAATGAATAGCTAAAGGACTCTACTAACAATAAATGAGCAATTACCTCAATACCACCAATGCAGAAGAGAACAATCAGCACCCATAAGACCCATGATGACATGAAGAAATAGAGTAGCACAAGAAATATTGATGCTGTAATGACAAAACAAACAGCACCCTTTACACTTATATCCAATACTTCCTTCTCAGAATCATCTTTGGCTATTCCAGCATCTGTAGACACCTATCCATCAAAAGATAAACAATATTCAAATAGTCTACCTGTCAAATTGACAGTTACAAAGGAAGAAATATATTTGACATTGTCCACATGCATAAAAATGACAAATATGCTGACCGAAAAGAAACAGCTGTAACATTCAATATCAATTAAAACCATATTAATGCACTTCGTCCAGAGACGATAAGCTTCAAAATAAGAAGAGGAATAACCTTAGGCGATAGTTCATTATAGCGCTCATCAGTCTGCTCAGCAGCAGTGAAATCAGACCAAAGTGAAGCACAGACAATCGTTCCAACAGCCATCATCCATAGAAAGATAACAGAGAAGTCAACCGGTGGGCGATCTGGGGAGTATAATAGTATCTCCACTGCAAAGAGAAATGTGATTAAAAAGACCAGCAGCATCCAAACAAAGATATCTAAAGTCCGAGCTAAAGTAATTTGCTTAGATAGTGAAAATGGATAGGAAAAATTGTCAAGAAACATTGGTAGGAGCACTACAAAGCACAATCTTTCTCTCACTTCAAAATGCAGAAAAAATTAGAAAAGCACACAGATGATGTTATGCCTTGGGGCTCTTCCTTTGTAACACTTCAAACTTTCGTAGTCTCTTCTTTTCAATCATCTAATATTAGGGATGGAATGCTTGAGAAGATTGAAAAATATACACTTAGTGATTCTAAAAAGGACTATCGCTCCAGTCTTCCAATTCATTTTTTCTTTTCATTTCCAATTCTTGCATTGGGTTCAAAGAGAATCAAACAGCTCCAAAGGTACAGCCCTTGGAGTGGTATGAAAGACATCATAACTCTTTTCTCTCTTTATTGCCGATTCCTACTTCAGTTTCAAAGAAAATCGAACATCTCCAAAGGTACAGCCCTTGGGATGGTATGGTTGACATCACTAAAAGACCATTCACACACCTTAATGAGATTTAATAACTTAATTAAGCAAAGCCCTCTTGACTAAATCACTATGGAGATTCACTTCATAATGTGACTCTATTCAGTGAAGGTTGTCAAAGCTAAGTATGCTGTTAATCTCAAATGGTTAGAGCAACAAGGATGTCTCTGCACCTTACGGCATTTGTGTTGGGAAACATTTATTAATGATCCAAGTTACTAAAAAGATAGCAGGTAGTAGGAAGCGAAGCAGGATCGCAATCCAGGACCATGGGATCATGAAGAGTTGCAGTCCACATATGATCCCAAGGATCCCATTATACCCAGGAAATCGGCCCATTTGGCTTAAGAATATGGAAAATGGGCCCATCTTTTGCAAGCCCAAGACCCATTTATGGAAATATGCTTTCTTTGATGGCCCAAAAACTGCCCAAAAGAAGAGTTATTTGGCAGATTTAGTAATTAGTAGAAGAGTTATTTGGCAGATTTAGTAATTAGTAGATAGCTTGTAAGATATTTAAAAAAAAAAAAAAAAAAGAAGATAAGATGGGTGTCTGAGTCATCTCTCTCAATTCTTCCCTGTTTGTGCAAGAGAAGGGTTGAAGACCAAAGCCCAGCGCTTGAGCAATACTGAAGAAAAACTTCATGCACTTTGGGAGCTCAAGCAGGAAAGCTCCCATTTGAAGGTAAAGTTCTTCTCCATCCTCAATTCTGAAACTCTGCTCGTCATCTTGTTCTTATTTTTTATTGTTAAGTTCTCTCAGTTCTTCGCTGAATTGATTCACCAATCCATGCTTTAGGAGTTGTTGATATATCAGGTTTGGCGTTAAGAAAACTAGGGAGAATACTTCAAGTACTAGGACTGACCCAGGATAGCCAGCATGAAATTGAGATTGATGATGCCAGTAGAAATGTCATATGAATATTGTGAGGTTTCCTGTGCTAGTGGAACTTACTGATTAAAACATCATTTAATTGGAACTAAGTCAAAATGTGAAACCATGTTCTAAGGCTCCTGAGGATGCTAGAACAGAGAATTTTTTGGCATTCTCCAAAGTCAAACAGAAGAAGCTGAAAAGAAAGAGAGAGAAAATTTATAATTTAAATGACAATAATGAGGTTGAGCAATTGAAGAAGCAAGAGGGACAGAAGATGATGTATTGCTATGTAAAGAAGTCAAAACGATCAACCACTAGTCGTCCTTTTAAGAAGGGTCAACATGATAGAGCATGCCAACGTAACATGATATAGAGCATGCGAATGTATTGCTCATTTTTCATAATAGTGCAATTCCTTTTAATTATTTCAAAAATATAGAACTAGTGAAGATGATTGAACTGGTAGCATAACACACCTGACCTGAAACCACCATCCTACAATGATACTCAGCAGATACCTAAGAAGGTAGAAAGGGCAACGTAGGTAGAAAGGGCAACGGAGTGCTTGATGAGTATAAACAAGAGTGGAGAAAAAGGGAATCTACTATTGTTTCTGACGGTTGGTCTGATAGAAAAAGGAGTTCAATTTGCAGCTCTGCAGTGATTAGACCAAAAGGCAATGTGCTCTTAACATCCATAGATACATCTGACATTTCAACATCAGCTGCTTAAGGTTTTCATATGCTAGACAACATTGAAGAAAACGTCATTCAAGTTGCATGCACAATGCTTCAAACTATGAGTTGGCTGAAAAATGTTAATGGAGAAGAGGGAAAAGTTGTGTTGGACACCTTGAGCGGCTCATTGTATTGATTTGGTGTTCGAAAATTTTAAGGAAAAAAAGAGTTTATAAAGCAACCATTGCTAAGGGTAAGAGGATCACAACTTGATACTGAAGAACTTTGTTCCTTACATGGTTAAGATATTTTACCAAAGAAAAGGAGTTCATTGCACCTAAGTTACACTTTTTGCAATCACTTGTTTAACCTTGGGAGTTGCTTCTAACAAATGGAGGTAAAGCTAGTGCAAAGGAGGGTAACAAAATTTGGGCAACCATTTCCCATTCGCATGGAATTTGATCTAATGTGTTGACATGTTTGAGTGATGCAATTCCACTTATCAAGGTGTTAAGGATGACTTATTCTGATGCAAGTCATGCTATTGGATTCATTTAAGAGCAGATGGATCAAGCACAGGACAAAATTTAGCTTAGTTTCAAAAATTTTAAGAAGAGGCAAACAGGTTGCAGCTTTTATTAGGTGTAATGTCACCAATGATCCCTATACTTTTGCTCCTATTATCAAAATTGTTAATCCCTCTACTTTTTTTTCCTTTTTCGATTCAAACTGATCCCTCTACTTTTCAAATAGTGCCATCAGTCATCTCTAGGTTAGTCCAATGCCAGAATTTCTTGACTTAGCATTAATGTCACATTTTGCTGACCTAGATTTGTTTGTCATCTTCCAAATGTTGAGCCCCCCCCTTCTCTCTCAAAATGTTTTTATTAAATTTTATGTGGCCACACAATAATTTTGAGCAAATCATAGCATGACATGTGCACTACAATGTCCACAGCTGCGAGCTCCAGATCTACAGGCTTCAGATCTTGTGGTCATGGCCGCGAACTCAGGGTGTAGCGAGCTCCAAATATAGCTATGGCAGCCACAAGGTCAAACTCCAGCGGCCATGGTGATCGCAAGCAGCCATGGCAGCCACGAATGACAACAAGCAGCTCAAAAACTTGAGCTGCATACATTTTCTGTCTCTCTCAATTTTTTTTTTTATTTTTTAGCAGGTTTATCTGGTACCATATCTTTGAGTGGATCATAACATGACATGTGCACTCTGACAATCCGGGTCAGAAAAAATAACTGACGAGAGAAAGCATAACGAAGGGACTAACGTGGAAAATATTATAGAGTGATGCCTTTGAACCAAAAAAAAAAAATAGAGGGATGATTTTGATTTTAGGGCAAAAGCATAAGGACTGCCAGTGACATTGTTCTTTCTTTCTGATGAAATTTTCATCTTTAATTATCATTTTCTCTCTTATTTTTGGTCAACCCATATGGAAGATCATTGGTGAACAACAGGAGAACCACCAGCTTCATAGGCCCTTACATGTTGCGGTTTACTTTATAAATCCTCATTATCACTGTAATCCAACTTTTAAAGCCAGTGCAGAGGTTAAAATTGATTTACACAATTGCCTACATAGAATGGTTCTCAATCCAGATGAGAAAGTTAAGACTAACACACAAATTGATGAATTCAAAAATTGCAATGGGTATATTCTATATTCCACAAAGCTGAAAATAGACAAAAACAATCAAGTTTGTCCTTCTTTATTGGATATCCATTTACTTTACGACAATCTTATCCTTGTACCTTATACATTTTAATATGATTATAGCTGTATCATGGGATACATTTTAATATGATTAAAGCTGAGTGGTTGGATTCTTATCATGATCAATGTCCAAGACTAAAGATGTTTGAAATATTTTGAGTTTGACTTGTAGCTCCACTGGATGTGAATGAATTGGAGCACATTTGAGATAATGAGGCATTAAGTTACTTATGTCACCTCACCTAGTTTTATCATTTTCTGTGAGGCAAATTTAGTACCGTTTGCTACTTTTGAAATTAGGTGGATTGGAAAAGAAGAAGTTGTTTGCAAACAAAAGATAATGAATGATTTGGCTTTTGTGATGTATGACTTAAGGTTGAAGTTACAGCAAGAAGAGAGATACCAAAATGAAGGAGAGAATCCATAAACATTAAATATATCTGATGAAATGATGAGTGGATAGCTACAGAGGACCCAGTTCTTCCATATGGAACAAAGTGGTGAATATTCGTGACAGGACCACTCAACAAGAGTCTGTAGTGACAACAGTGAGGACAATGAAGTGGAAGACATAGCATCAACCTTAGACCGAGCATGTGAATTATATGAACATATTTACTTAATAAAGTCTATATAGTGAATCTCACTTTCATCGAAAAGCAACTCATTGATTTCTATGTTCATTATTTCAATTCTGGTTGGAGGGTCTGACAAATTTCATGAACTAAGTCATTACGATTGAATTAATGATCAGTACCATTTCCAACTAGAGATGGAGATGAAGATGATCTAACTGAAGAGGAATGAGATAAGGAAGCTTTTATGGATGGGACCGTGGTGGATGTGTCCGTAAAGAATTTATTTATGAGAGGATTTCAGAAATGCAAGTTCTTGTAGCTTGTTTATCGTGAACATATTACATTTTCCATCCTTTGTTGACTTACTTGTGTGAAACTCATTTGCTTCTGCAACTGTCATGCTCATGTGCAACTGTGAAATCTGAACAATACCAATACCACTTTAAGCTTCTTACGTTAAATATTAGGAATATACATCAGCAAAAGTTCAAACATTGACCTCCTCTTAAGTTGAAGCCAACTTTTGGGCTTTATTCCCTCCTTTTAAATTTTTTTTTTTTTTTGGGGTCATAACTCCTTTTAACTTTAATAGGTATATAATTGCATCAAACCAAGTTTAAAAGATCACCTATAGGCCTCAATTGTTGAGCTTTCTAGATCTCATTATCCTTATTCGATCAAATCCTGAAGACCTCAAAATGATCTTACATAGGGTCACAATCCTGACAACCTTGTAAATAGACTTTAGTTACTCTATTTAGAGGCAATGATGTTATTTTGCACCATGGTAAGTCCCTTTTACGAATAATATGTCTTGGTCTGTCAAAAAACGACACTCCAGGTGATATCTTAGGTACCCAGGCCAGGCGTCTATCCCCTTGCCTAGTCTTAAAGCAAACACACCTTTACCAGGGCACCGCTAAGATGAGTGACTCAGCCAAGGCGTGCCTTCGCCCAAGGCATTGCTTCAATGAAAATGATTTGTTCTTGGCCAGCCTTTAGGGAAGTTGATTGGGTCAAAGTATCTCGACCATTTTATCCCCATTTTAATATAAGCGATTTAAAGAACAGAAAGGCATTTCAGTAGAAGAAAATACTCAAACTTTTTATCGGCATTTCACTCAAGCAGCAGGTAGACTTTTTGTCTTCTCCAGCATGACTTCTAATTAGTAAAAGATGCAATGGGAAAAAAAAAAAACTACAGTCGCCAATACTCTCTAAGTTGACACTCCTGCACAGTATGTCCTTCAATTTTTCTAATGTGTTGTGCACCCCCCCCTTCTTTTTTTCTTTTTTCCTCTCTTTCAAAGTCATTAACAGCAACCTCCTTTCTGTTATATTGCTACACTAGTGCCATAGCAGAAAAGGATAATAAATCAATAATCCTAAAGTTGTCACTAACTTACAGATGGCAATTAATATTAAACTTTTAAACCATTATATCTGCAAATATAGACTTTTTGAAGGCTACAGAAGATTTCTCCTCACTACCATATCTCACAATCAAGTGCACTCAAGGGGAGCACATAATGTCATGAAATATAATGCACATTATGAAAATTTACGAATGCTCTAGACATTAGAAAGCTCACCTGGTCCATTAACTAGCATAGATTTCAGACTACTTCCAGCAGACTTCGATACCATTATGACAGGAATGGATATGTTGATAGCAGTACCATTTTCAGGGCAAACCATCTCAAAAAGTTCTGCAATGTTTTGATAGATGAATATCAGGCAATACAGAACCAAGTGTAACTCCTAGCTTGAACTTTTGCTGCTATTGCAATAGATTTAGAAGAATCAAGGAACTAACGCAGAAAAAGGACCGAATAAATGCTCCAAATTTCTCATCATGATGCATTCGTTACACTACCTTCGTCATCATTTATTACCAAAAGGCCTGCAGCACCTTCTACTTGTGCAATTTCCGCCTTGGTTATGAAGTCGCAATCTCCACGTGTGGATAAAGCAAGAGATCCCTTTAGCTGCCAAAATAAGTAAAGAAATCAAAACAAAGATAATAACAACAACAGGTTTCATAACCCTGTCAAATGAATGGCAAATTGACGATCACCACAAGACACCTTTATGAGAAAGGTAATACCTCTGTGGTGGAATTTGAGCAGCAGTTTGCAGGATTTGACAAGACAAGAGGTAGTTTGACACCTTTTTCAGCATCGGAAGGCAGTAAGGCCCCAAATCTTGCACTTAGACCACCTAAAGTTTTACCTTTGCTGCCATCAACCCAACTTTTAACTTTTACCTGAAGATTGGTACTCAGTATATCAGAGAGTCAGCCTCCCAAAAGAATTATCATATCATCCATCAGGCAGAATAAAGAATTTCAAACATAAGTAAGTCTAGATCTCAAGCTGACAATTGTTGCTGCAGGTGTCACAAAGCTTGTTTAATTCTTTTGAACCAAAGAAAGAAAAAGAATAAATTTTGCTGGCTAACTACCAAAATCAGTATTTTCAAATCGAGATAGATAAAAAACTGGTCAGCCTAGGGATTCACGATTGCAGATGGAATTCGTACATGGTGATGTCATGTGGTTAGGTGCATATGAGTATTAAGAACACTACTGACATAAACAAATGACAGTTTCCCACCTTACTAGAGGGCACAGATTGATTGTTTCACATAAAATAAAACCTGTATCTTTATGTTAAGACATCTTTGTCATAGCATTTAGAAGACTGAAACCTGCTCAAGTCATAGATCTTCTGCAGCCTCATTAATGAAGGAAGGTTTCTATTCACATCCCTAAATTTCTTTTTATCTTTCTATTCCTAACCCATTTCAGGTGTCTCCAAACACGAATAAGCCACCAAAAATCCCTTTTAAAAACAGACATTCTACAGCTTCTTATCGACAACAATGGAGATGTCATCATTCAATTTTTCAAAAGCAAAGCTTGGTTCCTTGACTTTAATGCTGACAATCTTATTTCCCTGGGACACAGTACACCAATCCTCAAACAACAATGGCATGATCCAAATACTAAAATTATTAACATGTCTTGAAAGAGACCTCAAATGTCCTCAAAAAGTATTACCTCTAAATAATCATTGTTACTCTGACCAATACTTTGCGGCATGTCTGATATGGCATTGAGAGAACTTTCGTTTCATCTTTAAATAATTGTTCCAGAAAACTCTCCTTGAGCAACAGCCAACTCAAGATTTACTTTGACATAATGATTCGAGTTCAATTTGTAAATAATCTAAATATATAATCATGTGTAATCCATGTTAACTTCACTGACAGAAAATTAGAGTAGTCACCAATGTTAGTCACCAATGTTTATTCATAGATATATGCTAGAAAAATTTGTGAAAGAACTGTATTAAAAGTTTCTAAGGAAGAATAACCGGTTCTTTTCTCAACCGACCCTTATATATTGCTATTGTAGAATTATACCTTCTGCTATCTTGCTAACCATGTAAATTTAAGGAAGGCCATGTTCTAAAAGATGCAAGACCAGTTTCAACCTAATAAACGACCAGACTAAAAAACATTTTCTTCAATGAAAAGATCAACCGAGTTCAGAACTGCCAAAAATCTGCCTGAAACCTTAACCCCTAAAGCAAACAAACACACGGCTACATTACTGATGCCAGATCTCCTAAAGCTTCACCAAGACTAGTCCCATTTTCACGCGCTCTTTCCGACTCTCTCGACCTCAATGAAGAAAGCTCACATCATGGACGGCAACATCTTGTCATTCTAGATCCTATATCATTACTTCCCTCTATGAAAACAGCAAGCATCTCCAACTCTATTCGGTCCAAATCCATCTTATTTCTCAGCAATTGCAACTAACTATTGGCAATCAACGCACCAAGCAACAACCACCGAAACAGCAACACGGCAGCTCTAGGAATCGAATTCGGAGTCATTCAACAGCAAACCAGCACGCGATCGACGCAATCCGCTTCAACACAGCCCCCTCGAACGAAGGGGCGACAGCAGAATTCTAAACTCCTCCGACGGGGAGGCGCGGTCGGGAATCGCCGAGAAAAGCTCAATCGGGAGGCGGAAAGCAATGAGCAGTTTCAGAAAAAATCCATCAGAAAAGATAGGAGGAGTGAATCACCAATTGGAAGACGTTGTGGCAGGAGGGGGAGGACGGGGCGTCCTTGTCGTCGTGGGAGGTGTCCGACGCGGCGGCGGGCGGCGCTCCTCCGGCCAGGAGGAGGGCGGCGACGGCGACGAGGAGGAGGATCGGTGGCGGAGACCGGCGCGGGGCGGACGCCATTGTTGCTCGGAGAAGAAGGAAGGAAGAATCCAAGCAGAATTGAGAATTGAGGGAGAGAGAGAGAGAGAGAGAGAGAGAGAGAGAAGGCGGGCCTGGATTTTCGATCTGCCTGTCAAACCCAACTCGCGCAAGAAATCAGGAAATAAATAAATAATCGACCCAAAATAAATAAATAAATAATAGTAATAATAATATTTAAATAAATAAAAATAAATAATAATTTTTAAATAAATAATAAAAGAAGATTAGGTGGGGGCGCAGTTGCTGATTTGTTGCGATCGAATTGACCAAAACGGCCCCGCAGCAGTTGTGGATATGGTTCGGGCACTCTATTTTTAAGTGAGAATAAAGTATTTTCTTTACAAACTCCCCTCAAAATTATAGTTTTTTCTACATTTTAAGATGCCACCGACAGAGGAAATCAAATATACTACAAAATAAAATATAAATTAAGACTCTATTTACTTTGGGAAAAATAAATGATCCGGAAGATCATCACGTATGTCGCTAACAAAAATCAATAAACGAAAAATATTTGATCATCCATAGAAATAAAGATATAATCGTTGCCAATAATGAAAATATTTTTTATTGATTAATTATTTTAAATAATATAAACGATCATATTTAGAAAATATAAATTATTCATTTTTTTTAAACAAATCAAGCCTAAGGATTTACTAGGATTCCTTGGTCTTAGTTTGGGGAAATTAGACGCAAAATACTTCAGCAATTTTCGTTAAGTATTAAACTAAAAAAATAATAAAAATCATGACCTATTTAGAGCACAACGTGTTTACACTTTGATTAGTTTCGTGACTCCTTCAAACGCACCCATTCTAAATATAGCTTCCGATTATCCAATAAATCCACTTAATCCAGGAAAATAGCTAAAATATCCATTTTGAAAATTTCACTGAAGTCAAAATTGAAACATTCTAATAATAACAACAGGACAGGAAAAAAAACGAAATATTTACTATGTATATATATCAGTAATGTGGTATTAGCTTTAGCTCAGCCAAAGGTGCTTTTGGTTTGATCAAATAATGGAGAAAGATGGAAAAAATTATTAATATATAAATTTATATAAATTTTAAGTCGGCTTTTAGTGCATAAAAAGTAAAATTAAAAGTCATTTTCCTGATTTTTTTTCTCCTCCTCCTTCCTTGATGCAATTTTTGCACAGGTCGGTAGGTTTACTTTTGTACTACTGATTTATATTCTTTAGAATGCCCCGTTGAATAAATTTTCTCACTTGTTCGGGGATATCCTAGGATATCTCAACTACTCCATGTTCGTGTCCCCACAAACAAAAGAATATTCAAGTCTTTACAATCGACATAATACATAAGTTCTTGTCGATAGCCATATTTATTGATGAAATGATTGGTCGATAATATAATCATAATGAATTTGGCTAGGTGTCGGATGGAATGAAGACATCAATTGGGAGGTGTAGATTAAGCCAGAAGATGATGCTCAGGGAATGCAACTGTTTCCCGAAATATGTGTACAGTAACAATCAAACTGGTGACTATTATTAGATAAGATGGACAGGAAGACGGAGCACAATGATCATGATCATTTGAGGACAAAATTCAAGTGTGATTTTGGAGTAGTAACCACCAAGAGATAAGATGGCATGGCAACGTGAACATTTGAAGCCGAAAATCATGGAGACATGAAAGTTCGGTTGATACCACTAAAGAACTATCTGTGGGCAGTTATATTTTAACAACTCGGTTCAATGATGGCGGAGAGTGGTCGCGGATTAGAGTGTTAGACAATGAATGGTTCTTGGCAGATTTCTAAGATGGTGGAGGGAGCAAGAATGAGTAGAATTGCATATCGAATAAGGGGAGAGCATGCATAAAATGTGTGTGTGAAAGAGAGAAACTAGAATACGAAAGTGTTTTTAGACAATACAAGTTTTACTTAAGAACTCCAAAGTTAAAACATGATTGGGCAAAAGTACTACCTAGATAGGTGACATCTTAGGAAAGCATCTACTTATATGCCTGAGGATAAAATTATGAGGTTTGCATGTGACAGACCAAAACAAACAATATCTCAAGTAAGTTAATCAATAATGTTAAAATATGGTTTTTGAACCACATGAAAATTGTAAGGCTTGTAATGACCTTATCCAACAAGAGTGGGAAGTGGTTGTTAGGCGAGTAAGGACAAGTTAAATTGCACACTAAACAAGGGGAGAGCATATTTGGAATGTATATGTGAAAATTGAAATTAACTCACAAAGGTGATTTTTGACCCAATAACAAGCTTTGCATTGAAACTTTAAAGGTAAGCGCGCTCGAGTTAGAGCACTATCAAGATAAATAACCCACTAGAAAAGTGTCTAATTGTATGCTAAAGGACAAAAGAGGCTTGGTATGAGACGGGTTCAAATGGACAATCCTTCCAGTAAATTAATCCAAGGATGTCACATATATTATAAATACTATAAATACTAGTATTTATGTACTAGATCGCTTCTTGAACAAATAACAAAAACTTGTTATCTTTCAATTATATTTAAAATCCTATACCTTAGTTGTAGTTCCCGATATTCCATCGTCGATTAAATTTCAACATGTATCTTAGTTGTAGCTTTTAGATCTTCATCATTTATTAAACTTCAATGTAGTATCTTATAATCATCACACTTTGTCATCGATTAAATTCAAGTAAAGTTTTTTTTTTTTTATATCATTGCACTTCATTACTGATTAAATACCAAAGAGGCATATTTATTTCTTGAACTCCATTGATAAGACTCTTAGGAATCACAATGCTGAAGAAAAGGAGTCATCCTGAGCGTGATCACGATATGGGTAACGACCCTAGTGAAAAGGCTACTCGGTCCGAAACTCCAGCCGTAGAGCCAGGCCAAGAGCGCAATATCGACATCCCACAGCACCTTGCAAAAGAACAAGCTGAAGTGTTGGTGTCGCATCCTACCATGGGGGCTGCCATGAAGAGATTATTTGGGGAAAAGGAGACGGACAAGACCGACGACCACATGGTGGGACATGTTGGTGGATGTGATGAGGCCGATGATCATCAGCACAGTTAATGAGTTCATCTCCGAGCTTGGGCCACCCAACCGATCGCGATGGATTCGGCAAAGTCCTCCGATCCCCAACCAATTTACTGGTAATGGTTCAGGTTAGACACTTCAACTTCCTCTAAGAATCCTGCAAAGGCCTGAAACTGCCGACCCGGTCAACCTTGTTAATGAGACAAACCAGATCAAGCTACCTCAAATAAGTCCTGCCAAATACCGAGGATATTCAGCCTGTGCCATGTGGTGTAATTCTACTAAAGTATGGCGAAAATTACATCATCTAGCATGTAGAACGTATAAAAAAAATCATGAACATATTAGATAGTTAGATACGCATTGAACCGAAATATTCACTTATTGTAAATTTGTCAAATAGTTGTGCACCAATCACACATTGAATCGAATCGAACCTATTCATATGATGTGAATTGAATATCAAACGATTTTGAAAATCATGATGCGACTTTATAACCCAACCATCGTAGGCCAAATATGATCTACAGGTCTGAAAAACTTAAGAGAATTGATATTGCATAAACCCTCGAACCAGCCCATTGCCTAAACCGGATAAAAAGTAACACAATTTAGCAGAAAAACGCAACTTGGACTGATGTGGACACCAGGTGATCACAGCCTTGAAGGTTGGATGTCTGTTAATGGACAAAAGGTTGTAGATCAAGCAACCCTGATGTAATGATACTTGAACATAATTGCTCAGAGTAAATTATAGTCCTCACTACAGTCCTCACTCCTCATAGTTGAGTTCGGTCTCCACTTAGATACAATAAGATGGTAATTCTTAGGTCCTCTTTATCCTTGAAAACGTTCCTGTCTCTGAGAAGTATGTACTTTGAGTTCCACTGCCAAGCTGGTTTGCATGAGCCTGTGGATTTGTAAGTTCGATCCCCTGCAGATGGAAAATTACCATTTTGTTAAATGCGCTGAAAGATTATTCCAAAATAACAATGAGAAAACACTAAATTGGAGTCGGAAATCACCCATAAAACTTCTACTTGCAATTATAATGTTCAAAAGACTGAGATATGATAATAAATAAAAGCTCAAAAGAAAGAGACAGATCGGCATATGCCATGTAAGAAATTATAGAAACTACTATTCAAGGCCCAGATTTTGGCCTAAAACTACAAAAGACAACTCGTGCTTCCACCCTTGAACCTGTCGGTGTCAAAGTGACGTGTAAAGCATAGACAAAGCAACAGTTTTGTCACTAAATGGCACCCACTTTTATATTAGTGCTTCAAAGTGTGAACTACATTAACTCAAATGTTTCTCAAAAATCTACAGTTGGTACTGTTTCTTCCTTCTTAGGATTAAATTTTGCCTAAAGAGAAACTATTTTCATACTGACTTAGGTTGTGTTTCTTCATATATGTCTGTAAGTAGACTAACAATTCTCTTTTATGCAGAAAATTAGCTTTATTTAAATCAAGCAAGGGTAGAGCATTCCATGTTAAATTTGTTTGAAAATCCCTGCTTTGGAATGATAAGATGGACCATCTCCACTTTGCTCCTTTCATTCTTTTTGTTTACCCCAGAATGTCACCACATATATAAAGGCCATAACCATATAAATTTTCAATCCAACCCCACAAATGATCGATTAATTAGATTGAACAATGAAGAATGAATTCCAGGAAAGAATAAGAACAAAGGATAAGAACAAGCAATGAAGAAAGTTGCATCTCCTATCTTATGCCAGAGTAGGCAGACACATGAACAGACATCATGAAACCATTATTAAGTCTAAAGTGGTGCAATAAGGAAGACTAATAAGAACAGCAGAGGGGAAAGTGGGGAGAAAGGATGTTTTAGTTCCCAGCAGGCAACGCTTGCCCATGAAGAAATTTTCCTAAGTTGTCCAATCTGATGGTCCTTGGGCAAATAATAACTCTTTATGCTATTGGAGAAGAAAGTGGAAGAATAAATTTATTCCTCATAAAGGGTATAAAGTTTGTCCCGCTTTCCACCTCTCATTTTCTTTCCCTCTGGACCTTTCAAACAAAGTATTTAACTACACTAATGAGATCAGCACCACTGCCCCCAGAATAAAACATGGAAGACCATCTCACCACTACTCGAAATGGAAAAGATGGAACATCGCAATTGATTCTACTCAATGCTCAAAAGAACTGTAAAACCCAAATGAAAAAAATCCAGACATAGGAATCCAAACCAAGGTGTATAATTTTCATGAAGTCCAAAACGCTCCATACTAAGACATTATGTAATTGTATGGGGGGGAACAAAGAATAATGCACAGTCAGCAGTTCACTAGCCTGGTTTTCTATTGGTTCACCTAGGTTTGTACATTCACTACAGCATGTCCACTGCAATACAACTGACAAGTCACACCTCAGACTTGTGCAATATCTATCAAATTATGAAACTATTGCTCTTCCTACAACAACCCATCATAAGCATGTCCCTCTTAGAGAATACTTGAATTGACTGGTTCTACACCAAGACAAGATCAACACTAAACCACCACATATAGTTGCCAAGCTGAGAACAAGTGAGCAGTTCTTTTCTTTATATTTTATTTCAGGTTGATGATGGAAATGATTATGCACTCAGTTTTGACATCAAACTGGAATTGAATGTCAAGGCAGCAATTATCATTTCCTGCTTGAAGAAACAAATCCAAGGCACTGATACCAGAACAAAAGACATATATTACGTCCCATAAATGACGGCACAGACCTGCACTGGCGTAAATGCCAGACTTGACGTAAGGCCAGAGGTGGCACCACCGCTTCCAAAAGGTTTTTCCTTGAACCTGAAGACAATGTAGATTCTTAGGAAAAGATGACTTAAGGCAAAAATTAGCAATCTAGATCTGCAATTTTTCAAATGTAAATCTTTTCCTGGGAGAACCAAAGAAACATACTTTTTGGCAACTTTTGCAGCAAGTTTACTCTGACCGATAGACACTCGCAGCTTTCCATTCCCTGCCTGACCAAGCATTCCATAGCCTTCACCCAGTCCATCACCTAACAAAGAGAAAATATATGTAACCATGAGAGCTTTTTCCCCCATACAAACAGGTCAATGGGAGACAAGCGAAGTATACACAGACTGTCACTCAAACTCGTTCAAAGGCAACTTTACCTAAAGAACTCTCTTCAGGTATACCAAATTGCATCCTGTTGGCCAGTTTTCTCATATCTGTTATTGCATACCTGAAAACACACAAAAAAATAAGAAAAAATAAGCCTACATGTCCAACCCCATGTGCATGAAAAAAAAGCTACTTTTTTGAGAGAGAGAGAGAGAGAGAGAGAGACCTCTCCTTCATCTTCCTTAGCCGACGACCACCTCTTTTCTTCTTGGGCTCAGAGTCAGGAACTGGAAGTGGTTTTGGCTGCTTTGCAGGAGGCGGCTCCTGCCATTTTTCAATTTTCTTTCGAATCTCCTCTCTAAATGCCCTCCCTGTATTTCCTGATGGATCTCCCCTAGTAGAATCTACACGCGCAGCGAGAGTTGACTTTGCAGCCAAAAGTCGGCAAGCACGCATTCTCAGAGAAGGTGGAGTAGTCTGGAATACCTCTGTTTGCTCAATGTAACCTACACGAAACTGAGATGTTGCAGTTGAAAAACCAGCTAAAGTTTTCTTCTTTGCACCAAGAAGCTGGACATTACAAGCCGGCATCTTAGCCAAGGCTGAGAGTCCACCAGCAGTTCCCATCAGTTTTGCAGCAACCGCGCTCCCAACAATGGCAGAAAGATTTGGTGCAATGTATCCCATTCTACTTTCTACAAAATCAAGAACCTTCTTTTTTGCTGAATCAAGAGCAAGAGCTCTATCACATGCATCAACTGTTTTGTTAAGGTCCTCTTCTGGAAGTGGCTTGCCACTTGTAGTTGATGCTGTAACCGAGACAACCATGATAACCGCTGAAGGTAAAAGTCCTTCCAAATCAACAAGGGTCAAATCCACCTCATTTCCAATTTTCTTAACCACCCTAGCATAATCTATTGGATGATGGACGAGCGATTCAAGCTCTGGAAATTTCACATGGTACTTGCCGCGAATAAAATTGTGTATAATCATTATTTCATTCTCAATTTCGACTGAGAGGGCATTACAGTCCACAATAAGCTGATATTCTGGATCATCTTCCAACACCATCCCATGATTTGAGATATCAGAACCTTTTTGAAGAGCATCTTCCACTTTCTGCCATTTCCACACATAAATTAGATTATTTCCAAGCAGAGTTGGAATACCAACATCAAAACCATGCTGTAATAAATTCCTAAGTATAGCTCAAGCATACTCATGGTCACTTCAACATGCTTTAAACATGAAGCAGGACAGTACCGAAACCAACTTTCAGTGGAAACCAATAAGTCACCAGTGACATGAAAATGAAGCCATTTCAGTCAGAGGACACTACTAACAGCAATGATACACAAGGAGTTAGTATAACACTAAAGTGAATCAGAAGAAATGAGAACCGATATTTTTAGCTCACACATACAAATGATGAATTTGTGGCTGCAACAGCTAAAACAATAGCTCGTCAAGAAGAATACTTGCTGCAAAGTTATAGATAGATGCATTGCTAAGATTCTTGTTTCGAGATTAAAACTGATTTTCCCATATCTTGTTAGCTCAAATCAAAGTGCTATCATTGAGGGGATGAAAATTGAGGATGATGTGATGATTGCACATGACTTGCAAGGGATTATCATCCTAAAGTTGTCTCCAATATCTAAAATATAAATGCAGATATGACAAAGGTGTTTGATTCAATTAGTTAAACAAGGTGTTAGCTTAAGATTTTGTTATATGGAAATAAGAAGAAAGGTCTTTGTGAGCCAACCATTGGTTTTTGTGTGAAATTGGGGTATCAGTGGCTGAATTTGGCATATAGCAGGACTTGTCACCCTCCACTCAGTTTCCTAGAGGCAGGAAGGAAATGTGTTGGCATGTATTAGCAGGAGTTGTCACCCCATATTCAGTTCGTGCAATACAAGACTGCTTACTGGGTAATCCCCCCCCAAAAAAAAAAAAAAGGAAAAGAAAAACAACAGAAAAAAGGGAAAAAAAATACGAATTAAAGAAAGAAGAAAATAAGTAAAAGTAAAAGGACTTAGCACTGAGGTTTTCAAGACCAAAGAACAGGCTATTCTAACATATTAAAAAACAGTGCTTGTGGACTAACCTGCATTATGTCCTTGTATCTCTGTGACTTCTGTAATTTGGAAACATTATCAAGATCTTCATAATTGAGGGCCTCAATGTCAGCTAGTTCCCCATCGACATCTTCTTCCATGTTTCCAGCATCATTTTCATCTTCTTCCTAAGAGTATAAACATCTCAGATTTCAATGTATGAGAAGAAACATAACTGGCTAAGCCAATAATTTGGAAATTATAAATGAAGGCATGGCTAAATGTTCTACCAAAAAAGGCTGAGCCTAGATTTAATCATCACACAAATAATTCAAGATGTAGAAACAGTTAGATGAGAATCCTCAAAGAAAATCATAAAGAAAGCATGTAACCAAGTCAAAGCAAGATGCCTATAGTAAGGAAACCAAGAAGTATAGTTTAGTCACTCACAAGTAGATCAGCCTCATTGTCAGATAGCTCATCCAGGTCCGCAAGGAAAGAATCAGCCAGAGCAGCCTGAAACCACCAGACGACACAATGTCATGCAAGGTACCATCATAATTTAAATAACTAGCAAAACCTGTATAAAACCTGCACAATGACCAGTCAACTGAAATTTCTCTGGTCCAAAATGACCAGTTCTATAGGAGCTAAGCGATAACAGAAGCATCACTTTCAAGGCGGTAATAAGCATTTAGATCCATTAGTGTTCCCCGACATCCCTGGCATCAGCTCTACTAATACAATTCGCTTCAACTGATACAAGTCCACAACACCCAAAACTTCAAAATTCATAACAGAAACAGTTCCAGGGTCTCCCTACAGAACCCGAATGCTACACGAGAGGCCCAAACATCCCCATTTACTGAGGCTGCTATACACAATTCAGACGGTGGCCACAGCTCAAACTAGGTTTATTCCACGGGACCAATTCACCTATGAACAGCCGGACCCATCAAGTATCCAACAGGGGGCAGAACTTCTAATCGATCAAAATATTCCGGCGACACTTAAAACCCACGCACACCTCTACAACAGGAATCCATCCCATGGCGCTACTAATACAAAAAGAACAAGGAGGTATGGTTCCCCAAGCTCGTCATCATCACCTCCCCCCTCAACGAAAATTAAAAAAAAAAAAAAAGAGCACGCCAAAGCAAGCAGATACAGCCGTAGTCAGGAAGGCCACGACGGTGCAGAGAAACTCACCATGATTCCGAAACCCGACGCTCGATGCTTCAGCGGCGACCCCCGATTTCCACCCTGACCACGGAAAGCGAACCGTTGAGAAGCGACGGAATCGGAATTCGAAACCCTAGCAGAACGGAGAGGAGAAACGAGACGGAAATCCGAATCCACCGCGAGCCAGAGGAGTTTAACTTCTTCTTCTCCGGCGAGCTGATTCTCCGGCAGCAAAGAGAGCAGACGATTTCCGCGGAGCGATGGAGAGAGAAGGCGGACCGACCTTCGCGAAGAAAGAGATGGATTCGCAGCTCAGCTGCGGACTGGATGTACCGAGATGATGGGCCCATAACGAGCCCGGCCCAGGTGCAGGTTGATACAAAAGCCCACGTTGGAAAAACACGTTCTTCTCGTCTATTCTAATCTGATCTGGTTTAAGGATGCTTTTGTTTCGCGGCCAACCCACGATTTGAAAAACCTTTTTTTTTCCTAAAAATATCGCTTAAAAAAATGAATGAGAGAAAAGTATTTTCATCGGGGAAAAATTAAGGCATGATTTGTTATTGGTAATAAATTATTTATTCTTTTTAATTTTACTAAATGGTATAACTAATCATTTTTCCGAAAAAAACAGTTTGTAAATTATTTATTTTTTTGAAACAAAATGAAAAAAAAAAGTGTAGTTAATTGGTGATGTTATGATTGTAATTTGAAGTTTTTTGTTTTTTTTTTTGCTCTCAACGGCCGTATCAAGTAGCCATCCACTTCCATTGATTCATTACCCACACTTTCTATGTTAAGTAAAGAGTGAAAACAGAAACCAAAATTCATTAATAACCAAAACTCAAATGATTACATATATGAAATAATATTCATTTGACGTAATTCTCATATTACGAACTGTTCCAATACAATGACACAACTTTTATTTACTCGAAATTTATGAAAGATTGTTGATTGTGTCATTTTCAAATTATCCGCATGGTATAATTTCACGTCCAATTTATATTCAAGTTTATCAATAGATTCATATCTCATTCAAGTAGTGTCTTTGTTGAGAAAATCACTAATGTGGTGATTGTTAGAAAATCACAAATGTTGTTTTGACGATGACAAAAACAATCAAAGGTTACTAATGTGTGTATTGTTTGAGTAAGTGCCAGATGATATATGCACACATCAAAATGCAAATGTTGTCATAAACAAACTAGAATATTTTGATATGAGGAGTGCTCTACTATTGTTAAGATTTCTCTATCGATATATGATATGAATATGATATTTGGGCATCAAGATGTTTATGAGCTAAAGGAATCTTCAAATAAGGTGAACATTTGTAAGGGCCTTTATCAAGAGTGAATAGGTTGAGAAGAACAGGGATGTTTGTGATGGTTTAAAGGTATGAAGATCGAGTGAATAGTTGGATGGACCTAGTAATGGTGAACAAGTCTAGAAGAAGGATGTTTGGTAAAATTATGAAGGACTATGAAGATGAATAGCTTGGTAGAGTCAAAATTGCTAATATACTTCAAAGGACTAGAAAGATTAGCATCATTATCGGGTGCAACGATTTCTCATCAAAGTAACAAATTATTGGCAAAGAATAGTTGTCTTATACAGATGAAGTGGAAACTATGTCAATACCAATGATCTCTGTGAGTTTAATGAAGATGAGGAATCATTGTGTGTTTTAGAATCAACATAGCATCCTTGGAAGTCTTTGGAAGTTGACTCAATCAAATCGGTAAAATGAGGAATCGACAGGGATGCAATGTCCTTGGAAGTCTTTGTATGCTAAAGAAACCAAAAGGATCGTTGGAAGATTGATTGCACATCATTCTACATGGTTTGTCATTTAACGGCATCAACAAACTAATAAAAATTTACACATCCTAAATATGGGTAAGGGATTGCGCTGATATTTAGTCTTAGAAAATGCTAGTCACTTGATTAACTGCTTACAACAATGAAAAGAAGAAAATAGTCATTACAAAGGCTTGAAATTCGTAGAAAGATTACAAGAGTTGACCACAAGCAGTAAACTGCCACCATGAGGAAGACGCTGCTAATGTCAGAGAGCCATTCTATTGCTTTCTAGTGATCACTTGTTGCTAGTAACATTAGAACCAATGACCACTTAAGGATTTCAATAGGCATTGATCTTTTGAGAATGGTTGACTATATATTGAGTTAAGAGAAGTAATTAAATTATATTGAAATTAACAAGATGAGTTTATGTGCTCTGAGTCTTTTTTGCTCTATTTTTGTTGTTAGCTATTGTTTATTCCTGACAACAATATATGGGTCGAGCTAATGTTTGTAATCAGTTATAAGAGCAACTATATAAAAGTGATAGTAGTATGCTCACTGATTGTAACTTGTTTTGATGATTACTAGTGGCTTCCAACCTTTTGTGGCTAGTAGTGTTGAGAGTGGATGTAGGTTTGAAGATAAAACCGAACCACTATATATCTGCTTGCAATATACTCTTTACTGTTAGCATTATATGTTCAATATGATCACTATTTATTAAATAATAGCACACGCACCTGATTTTTCACTTGTTATCTTTGCAAATGTTTTTCATAGTTCTTAAATAACTTATTATCCTATAAATTGCTATGTGTTCTTATTCATTTTAGTATCATCTATTCTTGCACTTCAGTACTATGTTATATTTAAAATATCTGATGAACCTAATTTTCACAATTGTTGTTGATCTCCACAAAATTGTTAGAGTCAACCTATTTCCCGTCTAGATTGTATTATTAGCCCAACAGTCTTTTTGTCATATCAGAAATTGCGATCCTCACTATAGATCATTTTGTATTCATTTTACTTCCATCATCACATTTTAATTTTGATTTGGCTTTTCTATTTAGTATTGAAATCCAAATCAAGATATATATAGGAAAATAGAGGGCCAACTTGGGTTTTAGCATGCAAACAAAAGACTTTGTGTCCTGTGCATCCTGATGAATAGAAAAGCTCTGTTATTTGCATATTGGATATTTACGTTTTGTTTATTTCACAAAAATGAATGATTTGTAAAATATTTTCTTAAAAAGATCTCTTATATTGCTTCAAATAAATATTTTCCTAGCCGACAATAATTTACTTTTGAATATTATTGTAAATGATAAAAATATATTTCATTCATTCATTTTTTATAAGTGATATAAATAATCATTTTTAAAAGAATATTTTTCAAATCATTTATTTTTTACAAAACAAATAGAGTCATGTGGTAAATAAATGATTTATAAAATATTTTCCTAAAAATTATCGCTTGTATCCTTACAAAAATGAATAAATGAAAAAATATTTTCATTATCCATGAATTATTTATATATAAACTTTTATCAATAATAAAAAAATTTATTAATTAATTATTTAAAGAGTTGAGTAATGGCATTCGGCTAGGATCGGGTCTCTTTCGGATGGAGGTAAAGCGTGTCTGGCGGTGCAAGCAAGATGAAGGGAGATGTCCTGCTCCCATGTCTTGCGGCCCATTTTCTATTTTTTTTTTATTAATTTGTGTTCTATTTTTTATTCTTTTCTGAAAAATTAGATTTCAAGAAAACTAACCCCTCTTTAGAAATTACGCTAAATGCCCAAATAATCTAAAATACAAGACTTGACCTCTAATGAATAATTTTTTTTATGGAAAAACAAGTTCCAATTTTCAAACAACTAGTAACAATTCATATTAAATTGGCATGTGGATTCACTCGAAATGTAAGAACATACCCCTCTCTTCATTCAAAATCTATAGCACATGTTTCCTACTAAATGGCTTTCTTTCACTAAATGTAGATAGAGAAGTGGAATAATAAACGAATCGATCACATATTTGGAAGATTTAGATAATTAGTATCGATGAAGAAAGTAATATAAGTCGAATGAAATCATAAGAGTAAAATTAATAAATAATAACTTAAGTTATCTTAATTTAAGGTTTTGTTTGTTTAATAAAAAATGAATAATTTGAAAATAATTTTTTATATCATTTTAAATAATTGGTCAATGAAGAATATTAATTTCAAAGAAAATTTCAAAATCATTTATTTTCCATTTAATAGGCACCGTCTCTTCCAAATAATACAAACGTACGCTGAACAACACGAGAAAAGGCAAAATTATTAAGGAGGTCCCCAATAATTCCTCAATGATCAACGCGTAACTGCGCTACCACGTCCCTTCACGACCCACGAGCCCTCCCTCCCCCCGTACTCCTCGCGCGCCACGTGTCGCTCTCGCTCGCCTCACGAACGATCCAGGAAAGCCGACCCCCCGCTTGCCCTCTCGCCACGTGTCCTCAGATCGCCCGCCAAAAGGTACTGTACCGCTTCAGATCTGATCGGCCCCCGATAACGAATCGTATGTCTACACGTGTCCCTAGGCAAATCAGTCAACTCGCCCTCCCGCCAGCACCTATATATAGTCAGCTTAAAGCTCCCAAAGCAAAACCCAAGTCGAGACAAACACAAAGCTACAAAACGAAGCAAAAAGACAAAATCGCCCTTTCCTTTTCCTTTCCATTTTCTTTATTCATTTTCCCTAAAAAAAAAAAAAAAAAATTCCTCTTCCGCTCAATGACCAGGAAACCGAACGCCGAGTCGACTCGCCGGACGCTGACGTTCCCGGCGGTCCACCCCTCCGACTGCACGTCTCCGTCCGCCCTCCTCTCCTCCGTCACCGACCTCGCGAGGTCGATCCTCGCCTACAAGCCCAAGCGCTTCGCGTGCAACCGGCGGAACGCCGCCGAGTCGATCCGCGGCGTCGCCAACCTCCTCGTCTTCCTCGAGGAGTTCCCCCGGCCGGCGGGGGCTCCGTCGCCCTCAGCCTCTCGGAGCTCCACTTGGCGCTCCGGAATCTCCGGTACCTCCTCGAGGACTGCACGCGCGACGGCGCGCGCGTGTGGATGCTGATGAAGTCGGAGCGCGTGGCGGGCCAGTTCCGCGCCTCGGCCCGCACGATGGCGACGGCGCTGGACGTGCTGCCCATGGAAGATGCCGGCGTGCCGGTCGAAGCGAGGGAGATCGCCGGTTTGTTCGTGAGGCAAGCGCGTAAGGTGAGATTCGAAGTTGATTTGGATGATCGGACAGCGGTTAGTGATTTGAAGTCGATGTTGAGTAGGTTTGAGTGCGGGATTGTTCCGGAGAGGAGTTGTTTGGAAGCGTGTTCTTAATTATGCTGGTGTGAGGAGCTGGACCGATTGCCACAAGGAGATTAGGTTTTTGGATGCTGAATTGGGATTTGAGTTTTTGAGTGTTGAGAAGAGGGAGGTAGAGATTTTGAGTAGTTTGATGGGGTTGATGTGCTACTGTAGATGCGTGCTTTTCGAGGTCGTCGATGTCGAATCCAATCGACAATCCAATGAGAGCATGCTATGAAAGTGCTTGATCACATCAATCCGGATGATTTGCGGTGCCCGATTTCTCTCGAGTTGATGGTCGATCCAGTGACCACTGTTACAGGACATACATATGATCGAGCTTCGATAGTGAAGTGGTTTAGGGCTGGAAATTTCACCTGTCCTAAGACAGGGGAGGTGCTTGCAAGCACTGAACTTGTTCCGAATGCAGCGATTAGGCGGTTGATCGAGCTATACTGTTCTGAGAATGGCATTCCTTTCGCTGAATCAGCTCACAAGCATCGTGATATCACGAGGACTGTTACCTGCCGGGAGTGTGGCAGCAGAAGGAGCCATGAAAATGCTTGCGAGCTATCTCACTTTCAGGCTGGAGGTTGGGACTGGTGTGGAGAGGAATAAAGCTGCCTATGAGATCCGGCTTCTTGCCAAGACGAGCATTTTTAATAGATCGTGCTTGGTTGAAGCTGGAACTATTCCTCACTTGTTAAAGCTGCTGAGGTCAAGGGATTTATCAATCCAAGAAAATGCTATTGCGGCTCTTTTGAATCTCTCGAAGCATTCAAAGAGCAAAGCAATTATTGTTGAGAATGGCGGTTTGGTGTTGGTGGTGCAGGTTCTCAAAAATGGGCATAAGGTTGAAGCTAGGCAGCATGCAGCTGCAACACTGTTTTACCTTGCCTCGATAGAGGAGTATAGGAAATTGATTGGGGAAATTCCAGAAACCATCGCAGTTTTAGTGGAGATGGTCAAGAATGGAACCAGTCGTGGCAAGAAGAATGCATTAGTGGCAGTTTTTGGGCTTCTAATGCACCATGGCAATCATAGGAGGGTTCTTGCATCCGGGGCAGTCCCGGTGCTTGTTCAACAGCTGAAGTCTTCTGATAGAGAAGATTTCGTTAATGATTGTCTGGCTGTTCTGTCAAGCATATCAGAGAAATCTGAGGGAGCATCGGTGATTTTACGTGCCAATGCTTTGTATATAATCATGGGAATTCTGAATTCTTCTACCTCAAGGGTGGGGAGGGAGCATTGCGTGACTCTGTTGCTGGCTCTGTGTATCTATGGTGGAGCAGAAGTTATCTCCAATTTGGTGAAGAGTAGCTCTCTCATGCAATCTCTTTATTCCTTACTCAGCGAGGGCACTTCTCGTGCAAGCAAGAAGGCCAGTGCTCTCATCAGGCTTCTGCAGGATTTTTCTGAAAGAAGATCTTGTAGTTCGCTGCCTGCAATTTTCCAACAGGAACAATTTGTTCATGCTTGGTAACCCGAATTTTTGAGGGGATTATTCTTCTTCGTTGCAGTCATCAGTCATGTAGATAGAGAATGTGTGTAGATACTTTCTTGTTTTCCATCCTTTGTGATGCAGTGACAAAATTAGCTCAAATTTTTGAAGAGCTAGTTGAGTCATATTGGCTTCTACTTTTTTACCATGAAGCCTTCTGTACAAATAAACTCTTGTTTTGTGATTCTTTTTCAATGTCATTCACAATAAACTTTTTTGCACCTCTGTAAACATAAAGTTGATCATGCTCCATCGAATCAAAAATATTTTTTCTTTTCCTATCATTCTCTTTGTGCTGAGTTCCTCTCTCTCTTGTTCCGTGATATTGTCGATCTCCCTTTAGTTGATATATCTAGTGCCTGTTCTAGTCTTGAAACAACTTGCTCCATAGATGGCCTTTGCTGCTTAAGTCCTGTGCATGACAATGCCAGCTTGAGCACGAGATCAAAAGCTTCAGCCAGGTACTCTCCGTTGAGTCTCGGATCAGCAAACTCTGCTATGTTACCGCCTTTCGTAAGGACCTTGGCCTGTGAGGTACAAAGCACATTCATACGGCAACTAATCATAGGGAAAATTACTTTGTCGAATTTGATAAAAGCATTAATCCGTACCATTCTCCCTAGAGGCATCGGTCTATTCATATTTAGATTGATAACCCTCTGTCCAGAGAGAAGCTGCAGAAGTACTATCCCGAAGCTGTAGACATCACCTGAAGCATTGACATGGCGGTTTCTTCTGTACTCAGGATCAACATAGCCAAATGTTCCCCTGACTTCTGAGCTGACAAATGACTGGCCCACATCCATCACCTTGGATAATCCGAAATCTGAGAGCTTGGCTTCAAAGTTGGCACTAATAAGAATGTTTGTAGGCTGGGGATTGAGCAAGTAATGATTAAAACTTAGAGACAATACAGAGCAAAACTATGGAGATTTGGTAAGACTTAAGAGAGAAGCATTCGCTGTGTAAACAAGGGAGCGCACTTTAATATCACGGTGAACAATACAGCCTTCTGGATAGGTGTGGAGAAACCAGAGTCCCCTTGCACTGTCAATGGCGATTTTGAGTCTTTGGATCCATGAGAGTACTTTATCTTTTCCTGCAGTTCACCATCTTAGTAAGCAATCTACAGTGGTTAACTTGATAACTCTGGGTACAGATCGACAGGACAGGGTATCAATTCGTACCAAACAGCCACTCTGAGAGGTTACCATTGTCACACAACTCATAAACAAGGAAACACTCATCTTCATTCTCACAATAGCCCAGCAGAGCTACCAGGTTCGGGTGCTGGACATCTGAAAGGCTTGCGACTTCTCTCACGTACGTATCTGTATGGCCTTCGCTGATTATGTGCTTTATGGCCACGTGTTGACCATTGGAGAGTATGCCCCTGTACACCTTGCCTGCCGTGAAAGACTAAATAAGTGATCGGATACTTTCCTTGAAGTGCTAGAATTTCTTCACATATGTTGTTGGTTCATTTACAGGTTTCTAATTTTAGTTTTTGTTCCTTTTTCCCCCCTTGTTCTTGGAAATGCCACTGAGCAGCAGCTAGGGCATGCCGAAGATGATACCAGGCCTTTGTGCCTTCTTGTCAATGCTTCGCTTTCTGTAAATTAAGTAAAACCGTCGTCTTCCTAGATAGGTCAATACCAAAAGATTTTGCATCGCTTATTGCCAAAAGACCAGGCCCTTGTGCCATCTTCTCTCAGGCGATGATGGAATGCAATGTGTTCTACCTATTCATTCCTGCTAGCATGTAATGTATCTGATTAAGAAAAAGAGAGCAAGGTTCTTACCTGCTATGCCTTGCCCAATGAACTTTGTTGGGTTGAGATTGTTTGTCGCCAAATACACTTCCTTAATCGATATCTTGAGACCGCTGGAATCCTCAGAAGGCGGTTTTGGTGAATCTGTCATGGTACAAAATATATGCAAATTGTTCACAGCAAACAAGATAAAAAAAGAGCAGATATAGAAAATTGGTTTAAGCATGATCTTTAAGTGACTTCAACAGTACCTTCTTTTTCTTTTGGGACAAGAACTTTAGCCCTTTTCTTGAACAAGATCCACAATGCAATAGCTATAACTATGACGATTCCTACCAGACCAGCAATTACAATCCATAGACCTACGGATCATCCAAAACCGAAAATTTACAACAAATAGTTGCAGCATGGAAAAGAAAAATTAAGCCTTAGAAATCATCAGTCGAAATGACTCCTCCCAATGAGCTTGCCTGTTTTAGATATGATGCCATTGCTCTTCTTGCTTTTGGTGTCCTTTTCATCTAACATGGCTAACAAAAAAAAGAAGAAGAAGCTTAGATTACATGAAAACTTTATCGTGGTAGGTAATTGATAATCATTGTGCACAGAAATATAATGCGCAACTGATCAACTCATCTGCAAAGCAATAGTACTTTTACCTGTGGGAGGAAGACCCTGCTCCCCAAGACATTTGTATACTGTCTGTACCCAATTTTTATCACCAGACCTTTTGCCCGTTAACGTAATCAAAACCGCAAACCGACATAGATCGGCCTCAAGCTTCTCTGTCTTTGTACCATTAATGGACGATTTACCAATCTCCTCCCACCTAGCCAAACAAGCACTGCAACCTCGATTCAATGAACCATCTTGATCTCGACCCAGATCACAATCCTCCGTCAAGTTCCTTAAGCTATCTCCTAGCCGAGTCACCACATCTGTGACCGAATAGTCGGAGCAACCACTGGCCCCTCTTGTCAGCTTCTCAATTCCACATCCGAGGACATTTGTCTCGGTAGCGTTCATCGAGGCCAAGCAGTTCTTCTGCTCCGTGGCACCGAGGAATATTTGTCCAGTCAGGTTCGCCCGCTGGCCTAGAGCATAGAGATACTCATCAAAGGGTACTCCGCAGCACTCATGGTCGATGAAGCCGCCCCAACTTGCATTTTGGCAAGTTTGATTGATATCATAAAGGGTGAATTTACCGGCCAAAGAACAGTTGGCTATCGCAGTTTGAGAGGACACGAGATTCATCATGATGAAGATAACGGATATTATTAGAATAAAGGAGAGTTGCTCTTCATTCTCCAGTTTCTGAAATCTGCAGGACTTAGCCATGGCCATGAAGGGATGATCAATTGAAAGAATTCGAAACACTAGAGAAGTATGAGCTACACAAGGTGCTTCATGATGATAGGATTAAGACACGGGCATACTTTGAGAAAACCAAAATTTTCTTCTCTTTGGTCAAATTTAAAGGGGAAAAACATGATGAATAGAATCCAGGAGGGCTATAGCTTTTAGCTGGAGATTGTGAGAAGGGTATCTTGAAATTATCACTTCCCTCATCTGTATTCACCCCTTAACAAGGACTTGAAAAGAGATGTTGCCATTAGGACAACTTTTAACTTTTTCTACCCAGATTTCTTATTGTTGTGTGATAGAGACAGCTCCTTGGAGGGACGTGAACTAGAGATACAAATGAGGCATATGTCTGGTGGGCATTCTAATCAAATATGGGGGAGGAAGAATGTTGCTGGGTGTCCAAATTGTGCTGTTTTCCTCAGCCTGTTATTTACACGATACAATATTTGTCGATTCCAATAGTGCCAAAAAGACCGGCCGGACTGAGAAATGTTACTTATAATGGAAGGAGATGTTGACTCTCTGATTAAAGTAAGTGTTTCTTGCCGAATATGCAGATGGAAGGCATTGATTACAATTGTCACGGTTACTCTTGGACTTCAGTTGATGCCATGAAGGATAGAGGACAAGCAGAGAAGATAAAGGGAACGTTAGTATTGCTGCCCAAATTACTTAATGGATCTTCATGTCTCCTACCAACTTTCTATCATTTGTTTTCCTTTTAATTTGATACCCTCTCAAAAGGATCTTGCCATCTAAGATGGCTAGTCGGGTACTGGTGCGCATGAGTGACTTTTGGCTGTGTAGAGCATGGTGGCCAAGTCGTCAAAGAGTCATATTCTCTTTTATGAGATCACAAGTTCGAGCCATGTCGTAAGCGAATCTCTAGTCTGCTTGTGCCTGGACCATTTGCATTCCTTCATATGAAGAGACTTATTGACTTCTAGCACAACATTGGAGCCGCTCCGGTGAGCTCATATACCCACGATTGGATATATCTATAACTCAAATCGAACATTTCGTAACGGGTGTGAGATCACTACTGAAAAAGTGACGGTGAGTGACAGAGTAAAATCGTCCCTTGTGGTCCAATTCCCACCGCTAATGAGCATAGACGCTGGCTAAGTGCTCGTCGCTTCTATGCTTGCTACCAATGGGAAGTAGCGATGGTTTCGTGGAGCCGCCCCGTTACTGCTAAAGCGGTCGCTACTAGAGCCGAATAGGGACGGCTTGGCCATACCCACAAAGACCTTCAGAATCCCTTTCTTGGTTTCAAGGAAAGGATGAAAGTTCACGTAAGAAAGAACAGAAGAGCCGTCCCCAGTAGCGCATTTGAAGTCCCTACTCTGAAAAAACAAAAACAAACCGTCCCAAAAAGCCCCCGTTAATAGGGGTGGACGGTTCCAAATTTTCGTACAAGTTCAATCTCGAGCTTACCCGTTGGAATAAGTTCTTCATTTTTTGGAATCTAAAACCTACCTAGCATATTTTAAAACCCGAAACCTATTTTATTACTAGTTCCAAGGTTGGTTCCTAAGTCTATCCATGTTCCATCTATATTATTGATTAAAAGATTATAATGAATTGTTATTTTTAATGACTTATCACTTGTTATTACAATTTACTAATTACAATTTATATTTAGACACGCAAAAATTATGAAACATTACTAAATTAAAAGTTTCAATCATAAAATAAAAATTTAGATTAGTGGTTTCAGATTATGCACTTATAATCAAATATCATAGAATACCACCAAATGCAAAAAGACATAAATCAAGAAAAATAAAAAACATATTCTAGATTTCACCTACCTAGAACATATAATGTACCCATTAAAATAAGTTCTCCAATTTTGGAACCTAAAACCTACTTTACATACTTTGGAACCTGAAACCGGATTTTTTTTTTTTTGGTAAGGTGCCTGAAACCGGATTGATTCTCACTAGTACGATTTTTTTTTTAATTTCAGGTTCACCACTATCTATTAGGTTTATAACATAGGAGGATTCATTTATCAATCCAATTTGATCCCTCAAAGGGACAAATTGCGATGGTCCAAAACATGCACTGGCACAGCTCATCGGAAATAGAAGTGCGAAGCTTGTTCATACTCAATTCATTTATGCACATCAAACATGCATAACAGATTCGTAGAAGCAAATATAATGGGGGAAAAATTGTTCAAAAAGTACTAAATCTCTCGTATATCGGCTAATTTAGTTCTAAATTTTTTAATTACGCCAAATTTAGTCTTAAACCTTTTTGACAATTTGTTAATTTAGACATAAACCTTTGAATTGTGCCAATTTAAATTTAAAAGTTTTAAGACTAACTCGACACAATTGACATGTTTATGACTAAATTGTCAAATCGTTAAAAAAGTTTAAAATTAAATTGATACAATTAAAAGTTTATGACTGAATTAACCGCTGTAAAAGAGATTTGAAACTTTATGAACAATCTTTCCCAAAATGATAACAGCAAATCATTGAGACTAAAGTTCGAATTTCGCATTCCAATGTTTGACACAAAGTAACAAAATGCGAAACAAATCTAAACACAAACGAGGATGGTGATGAGCCGGTTCACGGCAGCCTGAGAGCTTGGACGCTCATTTTGGAAACCGAAGGACCCATGACTTTCACCATAACGACATGCTTGATCTGAGAACCCGTCCTGCACGAACAAGACAAGATAAGCATGCGATCCGTTCGACGAATTGGTCGAGGCAGTGCCTTCAGAAAGAGTTCACGCACGCATTGCAGCAGATTCATCGGAGCAGGTCCATAGGGTCCTTCAAAGAGCAATCTTGAGCCTCCCCACAAGTGAGGAAGAGAAGATGTGAGGTATATAGATGCCAAAAGTGCGATTGTCGGGATACCAAAAGTTACAGACTTATTTAAGTGCCAAATCAGAAAAAAAAAATGATCACTTAGGGCGCGAATAATAACATTTCTGGCTAGAAATTGATTTACGGAAGAGAAATAGATTTTTCTATTTATATTTCGGATGAGTTTTTAGCCAAAAATGCGTTTGATAACGATAAAAAACTATTTTAGAATAAAAGTTTTAATCAAAACAATTTCACTTTCCCAACTTAAATGGGCCGGTGGACGGTAAGAAATCGGAAAAAAAAAGAAAAAAAGATAAACAATTTAAATATTTCAACAAAAATAGAAAAAGTAAAATTTTTTTGTTTTTGATTTCTATTTCAAAATTGATTACATGGCATTTATTATTAAATTTATAATACGACTTGACCAATTTTTTAAAAACATTAGTCACATGGCATTTTTACATGACTTGACCAATTTTTTAAAAAATTTAGTCACCGTGCTTGGCACTACAGTGATTGCTTTTTAACAATGATCGATACTTAAGTGATCACTTGAAATAAAATTTGGCACTCAAATGATCATTATTTACAACTTTTAGATGACGTTGTTTAGGGGTTATACAAGCCGGCAAACCACGTAGGACTGAAAAATTAATAAAATATAGCAACGTCAAATTTCTAGTAATCCATATTGAAGTTAGCACTTAAATGGTCATTTTTTTTTTCAAAAAGTGGCACTTAAAGTGATCCGAAAAAACCTTTTAGTACTAAAGTGAGTATTGTACACAATTTTTTGGCATTTCTAGTGTACTTATCTCTATGATTGTCTTATTCCATCTTCATTCACTTTTTAATGCACAGAAATGCTATTGTCAATATATTTTGCGGGTGATGTTTGATAGTCTAAATTGGTCTCGCTTTATCATTTGCAGCCAGGATCAAGATATTTCAAACTCTATTTTCTGCAATACAATAGTTGAATATGCAAAATCTTTCAGAGAGTGGCAGTACTTAAACACGCTCCGTTCTCGTGGATCGCCTCTTGCATGACATTTTGCAAACATGGCATGCTATAAACATGGTCAAAAAGGAGACCTCTCTCCAGGGAACATTGCATCGAGGGCCTTTCATCGATGCCTGGCATACTCATTGAGCAGTAGCGAGAGCTTCTTCCTGCGCTCTGTCGACAGGAACATAACACATTATTAACGCTCTCTTGAATAGTAAAGACAACAACTTTTGTGAAAACTTCGTAGAGAATAAAGTTACCTTGCGTTGCTGTGATCAGTGTCTCTCTTATACGGCAAGACTCGGATAGCCAGGCCGAAAGAATTGGACATCTTTTGGCTGCATCGTTTTGGGAGGAAAAAAAGGAACATTACAAACAACCAACCCTCTTGATTATTGTACAAAACATATGACATTATTTTAATCTTAACGATGTCGATTTGACTGTCTCGATAATATCGACTTAGCCTAATAGACTATATTAGCCCAATGATTTCACATAAACATGTTTGTAACCAGTATCCTTGGGTCCAGAATAGAGCATTTATGTTCATTTCAGTTTGCTTTAAGCTCGAGGAAAAGTGAGAGCAGTCAAGTAAATATGTGAGGAAGGATAACTTAGATATGATAAAGGATAATTCCACTTTATGAAGCCATTTTGCTGCCCCTACAGTACCTTCAGTATTATCTGCCATTCTGAAAAAATTTCAACAGAAACAAAGCCGTCGCCACATCAGTTTGACCATGTATATCTCGAAAAGCTCGCACGTATCTTCAATTTCCTTCAACACAAGTTCCCAGTATCCACTTGCTTATTGTATGAGCTCCCTGCAGAATTTAGCATATAAACGTAAGATGACGAGCATCAGAAAAAAGAAGGTAAGAGTTCCACCTGGCTCTTTGTCAATGATAAAGACAATTCAAGAATGCATGTTCTCCTTCTTGGAAGTGTCTTAACAGTAACTACAATCAGAAGTTTTATAAAAACATCCCAATAATGTGCACCAAGTCAAGAAAAACAGTCCAAGATACAGATTTAGGCCAGACTTTTCAGAACAATAAAGCAGATCAACAAATAATTACAAGGGATTAATGAGATCGAACGTTTTTTCTTTTCCCAGTGCACACTACCAAAACAATCCAGAAGACTTATGCTTGTTTACTATCACTCTTCAGCACTTTTAAGCCCTTAACCCTTCTATCATCATCACTCACAATGTGTCCACTGTCAGACTAAAGGAATGCATGATCTCTCTAACGGGAGTGTCTACCAGAGGTTGGAAACTTTAAAATCCATTTAAGGTTGGCCGGAAGGGATCAAAAAAAGTAAAGCTGCTTTAGAGAATAAGCTGAATTAACTAACCAGTATAGAATTTAAAGAAGCAAAAGAAGAAGATGATAGAGGTCGTGGGAGAAAGACCGCCTTTGAACAGGGCCGGGTTTGGACACGAGTGCCAGAATTACATGGCCTGATTATAGAGTCATTACCAATGCCACGGAGGCTACTCAGTTCACGGTCATGTCCTTTATACAAGGAAATGACTGGCTCAGTTTGAATTGAGAGGCATTGCAATTATTAGATGTGTCAACATGTCAATATATTTTCATTATCTACTCTGGAAAGGTATGCATATAAGGAAATTCGTAGAGATGCTTTGACGGCAGAAAATTTTCTATGTCAATCCTAAAGTAAATTTGCAATTCAATAAAAAGTCAAATTCATTGAGAATGGAGTGGTTGTCAAAATATTTGTGGTAATTTGTGCGTATGTCTCAACTGGTTTTTGTACTTTCAAGAAAAAGTTAAAAAAGTAACGAGTAAATTTGGGCCTTCCAGAATTTATGGCCTTACTTTCATAATTGCCCAAAAACTATCGTACTAGCAAGATTCGTTAAAATATGATTAGGTTTAATATATAGTAATTCATCGACAGGCATTCGTCTCACTAGTAAAGGGCATCATTTCATTTCAAGATCACTCGGATAAAATTGCTTTTTCAACAAAAGTCATTGACAAAAGGAAAAAGGAGGGTTTGTGCTAACATTGTTGGGGAGGCTTGAGCTTTAGTGCGTTCCAAGTGTTGGGCTGGGTGGGTGAGTATGGGAGCAGAAACAAAAAAAGAGTCCAAGAGAGGGAAGAACTTCCCGTGCTTAAACAAAACGAAATTCCTCTTCGGAAAAGAAAAGGAGAGAGAGAGCGAGCGAGCGATGTGTAAAGATGGAGAGAGAGAGAGGGAGGGAGAGATGTCTCGTACTTGCGACGGTGTCGGGGAATCATGGGCTGTGGTGTATAAGACACGAACCTTGTGAAGACGAAGGGCGGTATTGTTCCCCGCGTCCAGAAGCAAGGAAACAACAATCTTGCAGCAACCAGAAGCTAGCTCAAACTAGTGGAAGATTGTTTGCACTCCCGGTACTTTGTAAAGCCACCCCCAAGAAAAGCAAAACCACCGCTACCCCACCACAAAAATTACAGCGTTCGTTGACGAGAGTAGTCTGTTGATATCCGAAGTGAAGAGCTATTTGTTTGCAGTGAACACGGCTCAGGGAAAAGTTCAGATGAAGCAGATCGAGAGCCCAGTCGGCGTCACAGAGAATGCAGAGCTCCTTGGCCTTCTTGAGGATCCCCGCATGGCGCTTGCAGAAGGTGACCTGCCAGAGCATCGGGTTCTTGATCTGCTTCATCTGAACTTTTCCACGAGCTGTGTTCACCGCAAAAGAAGATCTACTTCAAACAGCTCTTCGCTTCAGATATCAACAAACTCCTCTCGTCGCTGTAAGTTTTGTGGTAGGGTAACGGTGGTTTTGCTTTTCTTCGGGTGGCTTTACAAAGTAGCGGGAGTGCGCACAACCTTCCACTAGTTTGAACTAGCTTCTGGTTGCTGCAAGATTGTTCTTTCCATGTTTCTGGACTCAGGGAACAGAACTGCCCTTCGTCTTCAAAAGGTTCGGGCCTTATATACCACACCCCATGATTCTCTTAACACACTGTCACCAACACAAGAATAAATGTTTCTCTCTCTCTCTTCTTTTCCGAAAAAAATTTCGTTTTGTTTAAGAACCAAAAATTCTTCCCTCTCTTGGTGGGCTAATTCCCTAAAAAAATCCCAAACTTTAGATTTAATTTCAATTTTGTCATAAACTTTTTTTTATCTCAGAAAAACCCAAAATTTTAGGTCTATTTCCAAATCTAATAACTTTTTTTTTGTCTTAGAAAAAACCTCAAACTTTAGGTTTAGTCCCAATTTTATCCATTTCTTTTGTCTTAAAAAAACCCCAAATTTTATATCCAATCCCAAATCTACCCAAAAATTTTTTGTCGAAAAGAAAATCATCAATTTTAACTCTAGTCCTAAATTTGCCCCCGTTATCCCTCTATCCAAAAGTCGCGGCTAGTCATCCTTAATTTTTATGTCCTAGAACAGATTTATTTAGAAGATAATTTGCCATGTTACCTTGCCGATGTGTATTTATTATCGATGTGGAAATGCCAGTTAAGTTGGAACTAAACCATGTGGTATATTTGAGAATAGATTAAAAGTTAGTGATTTTTTTTAGACAAAATAAAATTTGGGATAGATTTGGAATTGAAATTAAAGTTAATGGCTTTTTCTAAGACAAAAAAAAAATTCGGGGCAAATTTAAAACTGGACTTAAAGTTTAGATTTTTTTAACATAAAAAAAAATCGGAATAAATTTGAGACTGGATCTAGAGTTTGAGGTTTTTTAGGGAATTGGCCCCTCCCTCTCTTTGGCCTCGTTTATGCTCCCTTTCTCACCCACACCCACCCATGCTTGGAACGCACAACGGCACAAGCCTCCCCCAACAACGTTAGCAGAAACCTTCCTTTTCCTTTTGGTCAATTGACTTTTGTTGGAAAAAGCCATTTTATACGAGCGATCTTGAAATGAAATGATTCCCTTTATAAGTGAGACGAACGCGGTCGCTTATCAAATAATTGCGCATTCTAGTATTTCAGCCATGCTTTTGGATTCTGATGTAAGGTAGAAATGTGAGCTCCTCGGTTATGACCAATTGCAACCGAATTTATTGGGCATTGGATACACGATTTATTTTTTTAATGATGTGGAATGCATAAAAGTTTCATGTTGTTTAAACAAACCGTTTTGTCTCAATGATGCGGACACACAAAGTGCACTGAGAATACTTCTCCAATTTTTATTAATTCAAATGATCAGCTAAATGACAAGAGAGCATAGCCTATATTTACATCTGCAAAACTAATAAAATTATAAGATTAAAGCGGTACTCGTAAGCTTCTCATCCCTTGTTCCTAGTGTTATATATATATTTTCCTAACAATTGGGAATACTCCCGTATTTTACGTTTCATATTTTAGACGAAACAGTTTAAGAACTTACTTAAATCCAAGAGTGTACTCATTAATGACGTGGAATCGCCACTTTGACAATAAATGGTTCCAAATCAATGGGAGCTAGATTTGGAATTTGAGTGTGTCAAAGGAAAGAAATTCCAACAACATTGATGGTGGAATTGCTCCAAATCCTCTTGGACTTGCTTATCAAGTCAGATCATTTCCTTCCAAGAGTACACCTACAATTCCTCCATGACTTGCTCCTCCAAACAAATCATTCTCTAGAAATTGTGCCCCACAGATTCACATCTCCTGTAAACCTAGTGCCTAGCCTATATAATCACTATGTTGTATAGCAAACGAATGTATAGAAGATGTTCTCTTGAAATATACAAAAAATACAAGGCAATGTTGTGCCTAAATTTTTCTTCTTCTATTGAGCCCTAAATTTTTCTTCTTCTATTGAGCCCTCTTTTACCATTTTACCATGGTATTAGAGCTGAATACTGCAAAAGCAAACATAGCTTCCTAAAATTGTCCTTTTTTTCTTTTTTCTTCTTCCTAAAGTCTCCATGGAAGATTTCATCAATCACAGCCCCTGCACTAGTTGTAACCTTTGAATCGGCTGCTGCATCCCTACCAATCATGACAATTCAACACTCTCGAAATTCATTACCTACTCTAGGCAATCGGTCCCACACCATTACCCTTCTGGCCATTGGAGCAAAGCTTAATGGAAATAACTATGCTAACTATGCTATATGGAAAGCAAGTCTACTTCCACTTCTCTGAGCAAGGTACCTCTCCTTGTCCTCCATTTCACATCACATAAACAAGTGCAGATGGAACTACCATAGTTGTTCCAAATCCTGGCTATGAAGAATGGTCAATACGTGACCAAGGGCCCTCGCATGGATTCTCAACACCTCAATCAACGCAATTGTCAGATAGCTCTCAACATTCACTTTATTGAGGAGATTCATATGCAACAACTACTAGGTTTTGTTGATGCTAATCATCCCGACTATGATTGCAAACTTCAATGGTCGCTTTATGGATTAAAGCAAGCACCACGAGCTCGGCATCAAAGGCTAAGTTCTTTCCTCTTATCTATTGGTTTTCATGTTTATCGTGCTGATTATTCCTTGTCTGTGCTACATTCATCAAAATACAATGTATTTCTCCTTGTATATGTGGATGATATCATCCTTATAGGCTCTTCCCAGGCATCAATATCCACTTTAATTGCATCTCTATAGCAGGAGTTTGCTATCAAAGATCTTGGTGATCTCCACTATTTTTTGGGGATTGAATTACAACACACTACCTCTGGCCTTCTTTTGCATCAAGGGAAATATGCTTGTGAAATTCTTAAGAAAGCCAACACAAACAAAGCACGAGCTGTAGCTACACCATGCCTGACCCATTTGGATCCTCCTTCTCTTCATTAGGGTGCTTTGTTTCATGATCCTACATTGTATCGTAGCACGGTGGGCGCACTACAATGTTTCACCATTACCTGACCAGACCTTGCTTATGCTGTGAATATTGCTTGTCAATTCATGCATGCCCCTACAAAAGCCCATTGGCAATATGTCAAACACATTTTACACTTCGTCTCTAGCACTCTTAGTCGTGACATCGTCTTCACCAAAGGATCTCGGGATTCGCTTCATGCTTTCTTGGATGCAGGATGGGCTAGTGACCATGACACTAGACGCTCTATGGGTGGTTATGTTAATTTTCATGTTTCTAATTTAATCTCTTGGAGTTCTTGCAAGCAAAGAACGGTTGCTCGTTCAAGTACTGAGGCAAAATTCAAATATCTTGTTGACACCACTGCTAGAATCATATAGATTTGAGCTTTACTTTCTGATTTAAGGATCACCCTTCAGGGGTCCCTGGTACTATTGTGTGATAATATTTCAGCTATCTACCTCAATGGCAATCCTGTTTTTCATGCTTGAACAAAACATGTTGAGATTGATTATCATTTTGTTCAAGAGCGGATTCATCAGTGCCAATTGCATGTTTAGTATATCTCTTTGACAGACCATTTAGCATACATGTTCACCAAAGCCCTTTCAGGATCCTCTTTCCACCTCTTTTGGGCCAAGTTTATTGCCGCCCCATCAGCTTGCGCTGTGGGGGGGGGGGGGGGAGTTTGTCAAAGGAGAGAAATCCCAACAACATTGATTGTGGAATTGCTACAAATCCTCTAGGACTTGCCCATCAAGTTAGATCTTTTTTTTTTTCCAAGAATACACCTACAATTCCTCCACAACTTGCTCCACGAGACAGACCATTCTCTAGAGATTGTGTCCCATAGAATCATGTCTCTTGTAAACCTAATGCTTAGCCTATATATTCACTGTGTTGTATAGCAAACGAATGTATAGAAGATATTCTCTTGAAATATACAGAAAATACAATGCAACATTGTGCTTAAATTCTTCTTCTTCTAGTCAGCCCCCTTTTACCATTTTAACAAAGTGAAAGTTACTTTTTATGAGAAAAGAAGAAGAAGTTCGATTCAAAATTGGTTCAAGTCACAAAGTTGATGCTTTTTAAGGGATTAGCCTGATTATGTTCTCATAGCAATGCAATAGGAGTTGGCCCTTCAATTAATGAATCGTGATCGATGCCCTCACCTTTAGCCCCTAAGATCCGACAATTACTGGCATTGAACAATGGCTTAAGTCTAAATTAGGTCAATCAGTAACTTGAAAGAAATTTCCCGAGTCAAACGATCGTTTTTCCGTCCCCGCTCTCTCTTTTTCTTGTGACTTAAATGTTTTTTCTCGAAGTTATCAAGTATCAAACTAATCTCATTAGGTACAAAGGTTTTATTTTTACCACTTAATTTAGTCATCAAAGCTGACCTTAAATGTGCTAAAACCGACATATTGTTTCATCGCAAAAGAATAGGAAAGGGTAGCACCACTTACCGTAAACGTCACATATTGTTATGAAATTTCTAGACCTGACAATATTTAGTCAATCATTATGATTTGGAGGTGCAAATTTAACATGAGTAGCATAGTTGTTGTACGATGTTCACTTGAATATCATGATATTTTTTTCGCTAACTTAAGTATCACGTTAGAGTAAAATTAATTATTTGATTGTCATTTCCAGAAAATCATCTTACATGGTTTTTTAAATTAATTTTCCATTTGATGTGGATTTTTTTAAGGTTATTTATTTATTTGAATTTATTTTTATTTTTATTTTTATTTTTTTAGGGTCAGCGAGGGTCACCGGCAACCCTCACATATTGTGAAGGCCTCGCCCACCTCGGCTAATGTGGCTACATAAGCCTTGCCTTCATCGTAGGCGGTGGTCGTTGGTGATCATTGTCGGCATTGTGAAAAAGGCAAAGAAAGGGAAAAGAAAATTTAAAAATTTAAAAATCAAAAAAGAAAAAAGTATTTAAAAAAATTGCTCACATCACGAAGCCACATAGGACGACTGGCATCCACATTAGATTTTTCAGCGATGCAAATTCCTAATGATAATCAAGTGAATGATTTTTCAAATTTGAAGGACTTAAGTAAGTAGAAAAAAAGTTATGATATTTAAGTGAGTCTTTGATGAAAGCTATGACACTTCTACCGTATTTTCCTTGATTGAATGTCCAAGTTAACCAAAGCTCACCACCACGCTCCCATTTATATAATGCCTATAAGTCAAGAAAATTCTTCATATGAGGTAAACAACCCAGCACGAGCTAGTCAAAAATTTACTTGTAATATGACTCAAATTCATGGTCTCGTTGATATAGCATAGAGAGAGCATTTCATTACTTTGCTAAAGACATATAATGCATGGATTACATTATCTTAGATGAACTCCAACAATATGTTGATTTCTCAATGGACGATGATATATAATATCACTCGTCAATTGTTACTAGGATTTTTGTGTTCTTGGATTGAGTGGTGAGAGTATCTCCTCCTTTGCACTTATAATTTTCATTTACTGAAATCAAGCTCTTCCAAAATATTTTACAGATTGATCGAGTTCAAAATTTGAAAACATTTAGATTAGCGCTTTCAAAAATCCTTTCAAGTAGTGGATCAGAATGTACACAAAAGTAAAATTTTATCTTTTGTACAGGGAACTTTGATTTTGTCATAGTTAAAAAAAAAATGTTTTGTGTAAATAATTTGAGGGTAAATTGTTTATTCAGTTTAGTTCGAATGTATGGAAATTCTCGTCGTGATAGGGGACTCTAGCAATGGAAAGGGCATTGGCACCGTTCGGGTTTGATGAAGCTCAAAAACACAGACCCGCGTACTTCGAAATTGGTGATCACTCATCATTGTTCCTCGAGGAAAACCTGTCAGCTAAAAACTTTATTACTTTAAAAGTTGGTTTTTTTCTCCAAAAATAATTTATTTAAAAAAATAATTACTTATATTGTTTATAAAAATTAATAAAGGAAAAATATTTTTTTTTTGAATTTTTTAAATATAAATTATTGTCGATAATGAAAATATTTTTTGTTGATTAATTATTTCGAACAACCCAAATAATCATTCTTAAGGAAAATATTTTTCAAATTATTAATTTTTCGCGAAATAAATGTAAGATACATTTCTAATTAGAATGATCTAGGTCAATTGAAAGAGGTTTCTAAATTGAAAGGAGATCATTGGAGGTAGGATGGGAGGCTCGTTGCGCATGCGCAGAGGGTCGAAGCCATGGGTCATCAAGTTCATCATCCCGCCATCTTTTTTATTCCATCCATGCTTCAACCTTAGTATGAGTTAGACCCGTCAAATGGGTGGGTTGGGTCGAAAAGGGTCCGACCCATATTGACCCATTTAACCTGTTTTGACCCATATTCATGTAGATTTAATGACCTATACTCGACCTATATCCGACTCGATCCGTATTGCTAAAAGTCATTATTATTATAAAGAAATCCAAACTCACTCTAAGCTCTATGCTTAATGAATAAAACTTTAAATCAAATTAAAAAAAATTAAAAAATAGTAAATAAAATAAAAAATGTAAAAAACCTATAAATTGAAATACTTTTAAAGAATTTCACCAATTAAATATATCTTTGTAAAAAACCTATAAATTGAGATGGGGTGGAGGCGAGCAGCGGAGTGTTGCGATCACTGATAGGTCACCATCACTCACTGAGCTTGAGGATGACTCAAAAAAGAAAAAACACGTTTTATAATTGGGTCGAAAATGGGTCGAAAATAACTCATACGTTCTATAATTTTGACTCATTTTCAATTCATTAAGATAGAATATGACTCACAAAATAAGTCCATGACCCATCTTGATGCCCCTAGCTAGAGGTGTCAAAATGGATCATAAACCCATATTATGACTCACTTTTAGTTAAATGGGTCAAATGAAAATTAAATATGGATCAAATATGGATCAAGTGAAAGTTAAATATGGGTAAAATATGGGTTGAGTGAGTTATTAGGTAGATCCATCATCTCTCTCCTTCCATTCCCTCATATATGCATTCTCGACTTTTGTTGCCGATCTTGCCATCATGCCGTCGTTACCATCGTCGATCCCGAGCTTGCCATCGCCGGCTGGAGCTCAGCTTGGATCTGGGCAAGCAAGCCGCGAAAGAGCTTGGGCTGGCGAGCCCTAAGCTCGCTGGTCAGAGCTCGGCCTAGATTTGGACAGGCGAGCCACGAGATCGCTAGCCTTGGCCGAGCTGTGGCTCGCCTGGATCTAGGTAGGCGAGCCCTGAACTTACTGGTTGCAACAGAGCTCGCGGCTCGCTAGATCCGGGTGAGCCTGAGCTTGATCACTACTAGCGACCTCGGCGGAGCCTAGATCGGCCGAGCCTCGAGTTCGTCGGCCTTGGTTGAGTTCGGGCTCGCTGGCCTGCGTCTTGGCTAGTCGTCGTCGGCGGCACTAGCAAGGAAAAGGGGAAGAAGAAGGAAAAAGAAAGAAAAAAAAAGAAAAGAAAAACAAAAACAAAAAGAATAAAAATAATAAAAAATAAAAAATTAAAAAATTCAAAATTTTTAAAATAATTAAAAAATCATTTTTTTAAAAAAATTATTTTCAAAAAACTATTTCAATTTAGAGTTATCCATATTTTTATTTACTAATTTTTTATTATTTAATTTACTTTATAAATTTGATGTGAAATTTTTATTCAAATAATTTATATGTGAAAAGTTTAAAGTAGAATAAATAAGTGGAAGTAGATTTTCTTAAATTAAGTTAAATATTAATATGCGTTGATAATATGGGTCGGGTATGGGCCATCAAATTTACATTGTATGAAAATTGGTCAAAATGGGTTAAATTGATCGATGTGAGTCGGACCATTTTCGACCCGACCCATCCATTTGACACCCCTACTTTTCACCAAGCGATAAATGTTTGACTTTTCAAAACAAGATTTGCCTTTTCTTTTGGTGGACATTAGTGCACATGCATCGGCATTCTCCCTCTTGCTTCTTTTACTTTCTCTCTCCTCTTTTGTTTTTTCCTTTGGCTCTCATTCTCTGTCTTTCTTCATTCTTTTTCGCTTTTTTTTTTCCTTCTCCTTTTTTATAATGCCTTCCCAACTTGCTTTTTGGAGTAAATGATGGTGCATATAACTTTAAGTTGACATCAATGCAGTGGTACATGGTCCAAATCTTCGAATCCCTTTCAATTTTTTCCAATGTACTTTTCTATTTTTTGATTATCTCATCACGTGATTATGTTAAGATCTTATCTTATAGGTGTGAAGGAATTATATTGTGCAGAAAGAAAAAGAGTTATAAATACAATACCATCCAATTTTAGAACTGTATTGGGTTGAGCCACTTTTGACACCAAAAAATGTCAAATTTGGAAAATTAATCCTTTTTTTGAAAATATCCCCTTTAGGAACGTAAAAAAATCATTTTCTTCTTTCCTATATTCATAGGAATAACGTGGCATTATTCAAGAATTAGTGTATAATTTTTTTTGTAATAAAATAGAATGGAAGTCATCTTGAAAACGTTGCTTTAGATTAAGAAAAATGATGTAGTTGATCAATTTTCTTTTTAGGAATTCAAATTGCCGTCTCACTCAAAAGTCAAAGGTGCTTCTAAAATTTTTCAGAAAGATGCGGTGACAGTTGTATTTGAATGATGTCGAGATGAACTTTTGAGAAGAATTCTTGAGGAGATTGGGAGAAACTCGCTAGAAAAGGGTAATTTCCTCGAGATGGTTATATTCCTTAATGGTTACCTAGCCCTCCAAGATGCTATGGTTATTATAAACAAATGACGGACTTAATCAATAATAGCAAAGTTTGGCGAACAACAAAACTCATCGATAAAGAAAGATAGTTGACAACTTGAAGAGTATTGATAACTCACCAAGGAAACAATGGACAATCAACACAAAATCGTAGCTAGTGGTGGTTGTGTTCATACTATTTTAGGATTTGGTAACTTCTTGTGGACATGTGTTGTTGTAACTTCTTGTAACCACAAATAGGATAAGAAATATTGTAAGCGTTGATTGTATGCTATAAATAGCCACACTGTACTCTTTGTAAAGGATCTCTAACCAATTAAAGAACTTATCATTCTTGCTAATTTATCTTTGTTTTCCTTCAATTTAAATGGCCGGTTACTATTGCCTTCGGTCTTTGTACCGGTAAATTTCTTGTAATTTACTTTCCTGTCCAAAATCAACAAAGGACTATTTGCAAGCTTTGTAGATTCAAAGCATTTCATCCACATCCTTGAAGGATATTAAATCGACACTTTCTATAAAACATGTTTTTGACATGCTTGATGAGACACATCTTGTTGAATCAAGGCTATTATGATGGCCTTAACCAACATTCAACAAGAGTGCAACAATGTCACTAGCAATAACAACTCATTACCACAAATTGGTAATAAGATAGACACACATTCTAATACTTCAGCCATTGGGAGAACAATAGAAGATAATCAACAAGAGGAAGTTAATCTGCCAATGCATCACATGAAGAGCAATTAAGGGATGTTGTTTCATATTCCAACATGGTTTCAACCATGAGAAGAGAGTAGCAAAATGACATGACCAACTACATTGTAAGTCATATATCCAACGCGATTAAGCCAATAATCATCAACGATGTGAATGATGCTATGTTGAGGCCATGATTGTTCAACCAACCACTACAAGTACAATTTTAGTCCTTCTCCATTTTTCGAGGCTAATGTTGGTCAAAATAGCCAAATTGGTAACATTGATTTAGCAAATCAAACTAGTAATAAGCCAGTCAATTGCCAAATGTTGAAAATGTAAGTTTAGTAGTTCCATTGGTACCACCCAATGTGGATATTCCCGTTAGACCTAATATGCCTATTGTTGTAGATAATTTGGCAAGGCCAACACACCGCTTATCGTTTTATAAAATTAATCATGTAATTGTCTTTCCATCTCTACCCAATTACACACCAAATTATCAGTATACCAAGTAAAAGCAAGTAGTTTTTGATGAAGGCAAAGGAAATAAATTCTTAAAAACTTGTTTGTCTTTCTTCCCCACAATGGGCTATAAATCGAACAATGTGTTTGATGGTCAATCGTTCATCTTTGCTAGCAAAAACGACAAAACTAGACATTTTGAAACTATTTGGGAAAGGTTGACCATCAACTCATTTAGAATGTGATTTTTTATAAATATGTATGATAACACCCCTGTCTATTCCCAACTGTTGTTGAACTTCTTCAACAAACTGTGTGGGTTCAGTTGTGGATTTGTTTGGTCATCTTGCCACCCTGAAGTATCGATTGTTGATTTGGCTAGGCTCTATCAATACAACAATGAGTCGATTGATAAGTTTGGTGCTCAATTTAAGAAGGCTAATAAATGCCTTGCTTCACTCTTAGAAAGAAACTTCGCGAGTTTGGCTTTTGATTGATTGAACTTCAATCCAAGAGAAAATTTCAAAGGCCAAGGCTTTGCCAATTTATTTTAATTAGTAACAAGAGAAAAACTTCTTAAAGATAGAGACAAAGGGCCATCTGAAGACTTTGCACAAAATGTGGCTTTAATGGAAAATTATGAGTTAAGAGTATGAATATGACCTAAATGAATGTGGTAAAGTCAATGTGACAAAAATGATGCTCAATAAGTCTTACGTTTGTCGATCCTTGATCCTAGCAAATTAAAAGAAAACATAATTGCCAATGTAAAAGACACTTAAATTTACTTGTTTGACACAAAAAGTTGTAAGAAATCTTCAATTTACTTTTAAAAGATGGCATGATAAATTTAATGGAGGCTAAATTATCTAAAATAAAGAAGATTTAGGGCCTATTTGTTAACGCGCTCAATAGTAATTGATTCTATTCCTTTGTTCTCTAGGAACATATTTGGAATAAAAATCCCTTTGGTAAATTTTTTGTTCCTCGGAATGGATTTGGAACTAAATCGAGAAGTAAACAAAGTTGTTTCTTCGTTCTCGAAAACAACTTTAGAATCATTTCCCTTTTTTTCTTCATTTTCCTTTTCTTCTTCTTCTTCTTCTTCATTGTTTAGACGGTCGCCAGCCCTCGACGAGGCCGAGCCTCATTAGCCGAGCCTTACTAGTAGTTGGGCTAGGCTGAGCTCGCCTAGTTGTCGGCAAGGCTCGATTGATGAGGCTCGGCTTCAGCTGGCCATCCTGAGGTCAATGACCGGCTGAAGCTTGAAGAAAGATGAAATGAAAAAGGAAAAGGAAAAAACAAAAAAGATATAATAAAAGTATTAAAAAATTATAAGTCACAAAAGAATTTAAAGTTCCTATCAAAAGGTATTTCTATCTTGGGAATAGAAATTTTGGGCAATTACCAAATATTTTCAAATACCCATAAACTCATCCTAGGAAATAGAATCAAAAAAGAATTAGCAGAAATTATTCTTGAGAATAGAATAGTTATCAAACGCATTTTTAGTAAACAAAATTTATTACAAGCGGCACTATTCATGGAGTTGTAACACTATTAATTGTATTGTTTAAAAATAATAATTCAAGAGTCAATTTGACAAGGAAAAATCAAATTCCGATAACAGGGGCATACAATGACCCCTAATTATCTAATTTAAAAGAATTGAATGATCAATTATTCATTCAATTCTTTTAAAAGGAAGTATATGTTTATTCTAAAAAATGACCAACTTTTGATTGTTATTGGCAAATACTTAGTTAATAATAGTAGAGTTTGACAAATAACAGAAGACATTGATGAATATGATAGCCCACAACTTGAAGAGTATTGACAACTTGCTAAGGAAGTCATTGATAGTGGCAATCAACACAAAAATGTAATTGCTAGTGGTTATGTTTTTTGTCACTATTCTAGGATTTTATAACTTTTTGTAGACAAATATTATCGTAATTTCTTGTACTGCAAATGGTATTAGGAAGTTATCATTTCAAATTTAATAACCACTTGAAATTGTTGATTATGGGTTATAAAAAACCACATCATCAATCAAAGAACTTAGCATTATCGCAAATTTATCTTAACTTTCTCGCAATTTAAATGGTTGGCCGTGTTTGCCTCTCATTTTCATATCTTTAAATTTTTTGTCATCTAATGACCCGTCTAAAATCAACAAAGCACCCTTAGCAATTTTTATCCATTCATATTCATCCTTTCACATTTTTAAAAGATATTCCATGGACACTTTTTAGTGAAATCGCTACATTAAAGGGAGAGGAAACTCTAACATGGGACAAGACAAACTTTTAAGAAAAAAAATTATTTAACATGGCATCAATCTAAGAAATAAAAAAAATCCTTTTCACAATCTTTCCGGACTTTAGCAATACATTCATAACTTGGTTGCCTTAGGAATGTCTGCTATCGGATATCTAGTAGGGATTATTTCATTATCATACCTTTTGCTTTTAAAAGGCAGTCTACTTAGAAATTAATTATGTATTCAAAGAGCATATAATATATCTCAAAGAATAATTTTTAATATATTTTTATTAACATCACCTTTTAAGGTTACATCATGAGGAAGTTAAATAAAAATTTCTTTTTATATGAATGACTTTTTTTCCTATTCACTGAATGATGAACGAGATTTAGTGCTTGCTCAATAAAATTGAGTCAATTTTTTTTTTTTATATCAAATTTGGAATGTTGATAATATGAAAGTGTTGAAATTAAAGATGAAATTATTTGAAGATAAGTGAACATTGATTGATGATATTTTTAATTTGTTAACATATGTGGAATTGCGAATATTGTTGGTAGGTTGGAATGATGCTGGTAAATGTACACATACAGATTTGTGATAAATCGACGTTTCAAAAATTAGACAAAATCATTTTGTTACGATCTATCTGAATCATTGAATAACGGAAAGGAATTGTTGATGAAGGTGAACAAGGAAAAGGAATCAAGTCAATGAAGGAAGGATGTTGTAGAAAAGATAACGTCAGCATTTCTGCATTAAAAAAAGTGAGATCAAATAAAATAATAAATCTACTCATTCGTGGATGGACACATTTATGGACAAAAAAGACAATTTAGACTTTCAAAAAGTGGGAGGCTAGCTTTACTCTATGTAATAGTATAAATAGTTGTTGCTACAATTTATTATTTACTCTATTGAATGAATTATTGAATTCGTCCTTAATATTTTTTGGTCAAAAAATCCATCCTACATAATAAGTGAATTTGTTACTTAAACGTTTTTTTTGTAATTATTAGGTTCTCAAATGTGCTTAATGTCATTAAATATACAAGTTTTACTTTTTACCACTTATGCATTAGTCTTACTGCCCTTAAATAGAGGTGCCAAAAATTTACATATTGTTTCATCACAAAAGAATAGGAGACGGGAAAGAATCCAGAGTAATTAATGAACAAAAAATATACACAATCTAATTGGCTCTCAAATGGCTCCCATTGAACTAGAAGAATATGGAAAGCAAATGGAGGAATTGCTTGAAGTAGGGGTGCTCCACCGTCTAAAGGGCTGTATGGGACACATGTCCTCTTTCATTGTAAAGGTCGCACATTTGTTACAAAATACTTGGAACTTAACCATATTTAGTGAGTTGGCCTGATTCAAATGTCTTAAGTTAACTGTTTCGCCATTGCATTCCCATTCAAGTGTTGTCGAGAATCAATCAGATTTTTCCTTCATTCATACGAGGCCAACAACTCAAGGCCTAGTCAGAAGCTTACTTAGGATATGACTTGAACCCTTGGTCTCATTTTGAAGACGGCAGTTGGGGACATATGCATAGCTTTATTTCGCTAAAAGATGTGTAACTTCCTAATTCATAATCACTAAATGATGCATGACTTCCTAATTCATAACAAAAGGAGGGAAAATCAAATGAAAATGAGCAGGATATATAAAACTCATGTTATCCTAAATACGACCTTAAACTGCGTTTCGTTCGAGGCACTCGTTTGGATTTCAAGATCCCTCAGACATTAAGCATCTAAAGAGTAGAGTTAGGGATGAGACTCGAAAAAGATGTTGTACCGATTGAGAGCGTTTGGTATGTGAATATCGATATGTTAAAATAAGAAACGCATCTATAGAGCTCATCTCGATAAATGATCCAAAAACATGACACACAAAAAGATGGGTAACTTCCTAATCCATAATAAAAAGGAGGGAAAATCAAATGAAAAAGAGCGGGATATATATTACACATAAAAGGGCCAAAAAAAGGATCTTTTGATGAGTCCTCTCATCAAATCTGATTTTCCATAATCTGTCCTGTTGATTTCTTTTTAATTTAAATTTAATTTATTCACACTCTCCTTTCTTCACCATCCTATCTCTCTCTCTCTCTCTCTCTCTCTCTCTCTCTCTCCCTGCTCCTGCACTTCTCTCAAAACTTTCTCCCCCATTTTCCCCTCACTCTCAGACAAAAGAATTTAAAAAAAAAAAAAAAAAAAAGAAAAAAAGGAAGCAATGGAGCATCCGTCCGCAGCAGCAAACGCCTCCTGACGGCGACGCCGCTCTCCTCCGCTGCATGGAAGAATCGGAGAGACCCACCAGCCGAAGCCAAAGCCACCGCCGCGGCCTCGACTGGGACAAGCTCGTCGACGACGACGGCGCCCCCGTGCCGGACCTGGTCGTCACGCGCTCCTCCTCCTCCTCCTCCTCCGGCGCCTCCCCGGCGATGGATTCCGACGAGTGGATCGCGGGCTTGAGCGACTTTAAGCTGGCGGAGAACATCGCCAGCAAGGTCCGCACCCTCAGAGACCTCCACCGGAACTTGCGCGACGGAGGGGATAAGCTCCGGTCGACGCTCAGGCGTCTCGAGGAGGAGCAAGAGCGGAGGAAGCTCCGCCGCATCGACGAGGTCTCCTTTCGATTTTTTTTTTTTTTTTTGGGTTTTGAGGTCGATTTTTGTATCGTCCGGCAACCGATTGGACGGCTCGATGAAGTGGGTCTGGCGTTTTTTTCGTTGATCGTTTCGTAGATGATCGAGTAGATTGAGGTTTAAGGCTTTTTGTCGTCGATTCTTTTTTCAGTTGAAATCGTATTTGCAATACTGAGCGCTGATAGGGAACGGGTTTACAGTCTTGGGCTTGTAAATTTGCAATGCTGTTGCTCACTACACCTGGGTAGCTGAATTCAAGAAAAGTCCTAAAAGTTTTTGCTGCTTGATCGACGTTTTGTGCAAAGTCAGTGTCTTTCCTGTTATGAAAAGTAGGAAGGGTCTGTGATGTGGTTGATTTGCAACGTCAGGGACCATCTCAATTCTCCCTACCTTACAGCATCCTCCTTCCCTTATGATGACTTGAAATCTTTTTACTTTCGAATTGAAAGATGACATCTATAGGGTTTGCCCGTGGCATAAAGTCTTCGTGTGGATTGGCAATGCCTGCATTTGACATTTTCCTCACAGTAGACATGTATGCTTAAGGGGAGTACCTGTTGGAGGATGCAGTCTCAAAGTTGAAGTCCACTGTTCTCATTTTCTGCTTATTGTTTGAGCCACTGTCCCTTCGTCCTGATTTTATATTTTGGTTTACTCTTGCTACGATGTGAAAAAAGTTAAGATAGATAAGGAAAGATGATTCAAGTTTGAGTTTTGATTATCGGTATTTTCTTAGTTTGATAGCCTGTTTAGCGCGATATCAAACATAACATCTGCAGTCAATATAAGTATGACTTTGGATATACAATAGAGTTAATTATTTTCCTTGTGCCCATTAACTGTTTTACATTTGCTGCTACAATAAAAAAGGGCAATAGTGAAGTTATTCAAACTTGATAGTGGCATCATTGATAAATTCAAATTTTAAATTTGTATGGAATTGTAATGTGGAGCATGTTATACTATGGTTAATGTGGATTTCCATATAGATGTAGAGTTCTCAGCATGTGTCAATCTCAGTGATCAGATCTGCTCTTTTACTTTGTCAGGATGCTGATGAAATTGAGGAGCCCACACAGTCCACTAGCACAATTGCTCATGGTGAGGACTTGGCTGTTCTGATGACATCATTATTATATCTTTTGATAAGTTTTTCGAAATCTTGAGCTTGGTTATACCATGCCCATGGTGGTTCATCGGTGTATATGATTTTTCTGAGTAGTTATTTTATTTGAGAGGGTGGAATATATATTGGCGATGATGCTTATATTGCATCACTGAACTGTCCTACTGCCAAATTTTGTGTGCTTGTGAACCTTAGAGCGTCTTATGCTTTTGCCTGAGCTTTAGTGCCATGGATTCTATGCTGGACAAATGTGATCTATTTTGGGACCTCTTATGCTGCTGCGCCGTTATGTAGAAGATTAAATACATGCCCGAGCTTTTTTTGATATGTGGATTCAGCTTGTTTATGATCCCTTCTCATCCTCAAATATGTTAATTTTGTCAATCATTTCTTTTCTTTTCTTTTTTTTCCTTTTCTTAGTGTTCTTGCCTTATGTGGTCTATACTTGGTATATTGCTTATAATATAAATTTTATGCATCAATTATGCCATATCAGGTATTAATATAGTTTATACTTTCTCAAACCTCTCATTTCCCAACCCTGAGGGAAGAGTTACACAATAAAAGATAAGTTATTAGGCCATGTTTCTGGGACTCTACACGGTGTTACTATTTGTATTTGAGTTTACTTTTGGTTGTTATTGTCGGCACCAAGATCTGAACACTGTGCAGTTTAGCAGTTGAAAATGCGTTTGAGTGGCAGAAGGAACACTAAAAGTACAGCGTTGAAGGCAATAGGAGCCATATGAATTTTAGTGAAGTGGGACAGTGTGATTCAAGTTTTTAATGAGCAACTTCAAAGCATTCTGGAAACATCTCTAGTCAAAACAAGGATATTGACAGTCAAATAGAATATCATCTGCCTCATCTTTCAAAATACACTTTACTTGTGCTTGTCTTTTTGCCAGTCACCCAGTACCTTTACCCGTTTCAATCAAATTTCTGGCTTCAGTTAATTTGCTTTTTTATCTCAGCTAGTTCTGCTTCCTAAAGATTAGCAGAAAGTATATACAACAATTCTTAGTTCTGAAGCTGAGAACTGACATGGAAATTTTGGTAGAAGAGTAAACAAATAAATAATTTGGATATGAGAAATTATATAGGTGAAGTTGGAGATCACATTATTGGAAAGAGGACTAGATAGAAAAGAGATAAAGAATAATCCTGAGTTGAAAAGGAAACTGAGAGCAAATAAGGGGTTGATAAAGATTAGATTTAGAAGAGGAGAGCAAAACTAATGGTTTCTCCACAAATACTTAGGCAGCATACCACCTTTTCTTCTGCTTTCTGGTAGTGTTTGTCCCCCTGTCTGTTAGTTTTTCCCCTCTTTCATGTAGTGGTCATCTTTACTAGCACCCCTTAGATATGTAGCATTAGTTTGAGATGCTAAGTTCTGTTCAATTTTTTATTGACTGTAGCTCATTGCTGGAGTGCCATTATTCTGTCTTATCCTGCCAGGTGATGTCTCCAAATAACACAAGGGGTTCTCTCAATCTATATTCTATATCACTGTGATAACTTAGTGTTTATAGAAGATATTATTTTCCCCTGAAGAAGTGTGCTTTCCAGAGCTGTTTTTGATTCTGTGACTACAGGTTGCACTTTCTCTTAAACTTCCATTGTTCAAGTAACAATAGCAAGAAAATTTTAATGGAATTCTGAGTTTTAGGCATGAGGCTGGAGGTGAATAGATAATAGGGATCTGACATTTTAAGTAGGGATGCATTTTATGGAGCCTTGGACAGGTCAAATGGATTTTAGTTCAGATTTAGTGGACTGCATAATTTCTTTATAACTAAATACTGTAATTGGTGCTAGGTATGCTCATGATATGTTTGAATCATCAGTCTTGTCTCTTACTACATGTGTGAGGAACTGACATGCCTTTTTAGGTGCATCTGATGGCTCAAGAGAAATGACAACACAAGTGACAGACTGCCCTGAGTCCTCGTTTGCAAAGAGTTTTTCCGAAAAATTGGAGGATGAAGTATGGTTGGTTTGCCATGATTACGTTTTTCATTAATATACTGCTGGAGCTGTATACTGAGTTTTCTTCAGATTCTTGTAGAGCTTCCAACTTGCGTAAGAATGAACCACCTAGCATGACTTGCTCAGATCCACTAATAAAGAAATCCACTGGGAAGCTCTCGCCAAGAAAAAGGAAAAGAGCTTATCCAACTTCCAGAAAACAGCAATTTCGGGGACCAAGAAATCTTTCGGTGGAACGAACCAATCATTTACCTAATGGTAATCGGAAGACCAGATCATTATCCATTTATAACTTGCATGATAGTGATGGGAAATTTTCTGGTCAATTTTCTAGAAGGTGAGTTATTTTGCTTATACGTAGTGGTTTTTCTTCCGTGTCCTTATCTTATATGGAAGATTCAGTTATAAATGTTTGCACCATTATGACATGGTTGCTGTAGATATATAATTTACTGAAGAAAGATAGTTTGAAATTGAAATTACCAATTATTTTTTACTTCACCATATGGAACCCTAATCTATTTGGATAATTCCAAAGTGAGCTGAGATTGATGAGGAGGATATTTTGACCACTCGCTGAAAATTTAGCTCCTTCATGGTGGTGCTGATGCTATGATGACTAATAGTAGGTCTCAGAGTGATATGTTACAATTTGATTCGGAATGCCTGGTAGGACCTGGACCCTTATCTGCACCTGGATGATGTCTCGGCAGTTGCTTTTGACACCATTAGCTGCACTACTAGTGAGCTATCATTCAATTGACCAGATGACTATCACTTGTTAGTCTTAGAAATGAAACTTAGATAATGATATCTTTAGGTTTACCCAGGAAAGTTAGTTGCTGCATCATATTCACACACTGCCAGAATGAATGAGTCCTTCCATTCCAGCCTAACTCTTATCAGTATTAGTTGTTTGTAGCTGCATTTATCATTTTCAATCTGGAGTTGACCAAAACATAATGATTAAGAGTCAATGGTAGGGAAAATGTTTTCCGTGGTCAACTTTTCAAAGATTTGGAGACTAAAAAGGTACGCTTCATTCTTTTTATTTGTCACCTTTGCAGATATATCTGATATCTTGGATATGATTGTCATTTGTCTAAAGCAATATGGGTCTGTCTGTTATCCCTGGTGATATCTGGTATGAGTATTTCACTCGGAAAAGAAGTACAATTAGCATGTGAACTGTTAGACTTGAGGTTTCCTTTCCTCCTTACAGCATTCAAACACAATCGGAGAGCTTGAATTTTATCCTAAACTAGTTCATGTGGTGTAGAGTTTGAGTTGATCAAGTATCTATACTATCTTTAGGAGAAAATCAGTGACAGGTAAGTTAATATTGGCTTCTCCTTAATTTACATGTGATTTATAGCAACTTTAGGTTGAAAAGCTCAACATGTCCCTGTGCCGGCAAACTTGAAATTACAGGGGTCCAAAATTTACAAGTATCTATACTATCTGTAGGAGAAAATCAGTGACGGGTAAGTTATATTGGCGTCTCCTTAATTTATGTGTGATTTATAGCAACTTTAGGTTGAAAAGCTCAACATGTCCCTGTACTGGCAAACTTGAAATTACAGGATTCCAAAATTTACAATGCAGAAAAGAATCATTTTACTGTTTTATACTTGAATTCTAGTGGGATTTTCCATTCTAAATCATTGGTTTTTCTTTGTCTTTCTTGAGGTTTCATAACAGGAAGTTTTTGGTCTATTTTACTAGAAAACGATATGCCTGGTGACATTGGCATATTAAAAGCAAAATTTTAGTATAAGTTCATCATGGCATAACTGGTTGTTAAACATGACTGGTGAAGATTTCAAGTGAATCCCTCTTCGTTGTTATGTAGAAAAGCAAGCTTTTATTGTTTCTGAAGTTGCATTGGTGAAGTAAATGTCATACAGGACAGTTTATCCAAAAAATTTTGTGGCCTGTGCATTGTTCACTATTTAATATTTCATGGGAATTGTTCTCTTCTGGCCTTTTCAAGGCTTTTTTTTCCTGCTTTAATTAATCTATTTGTTGTGTCCTTTTTAAACAGGAGCCAACGGTTGTTCTTGTCGACGAGGAAGAATGTCAACAAGTGGAGAGAAGTGAAGGAGGTGACAAAGTGAATGAATGGTAATTGAACTGTTTTAGTATTTTCCCCTCTATTTGTCTTAAGGCAGGCGATTGTGGGGAATATTATTAATTTGACTTTTTTGTGCCTTTTCAGTATGAAAGACGCTAAAATCTACTACCCATCAAGGTATCTCATTCTTCTTCTTATTGGTAAAGCTTGGCATTAATCCCATAGAGATAACTTTTGTTGTTATCTCTTGCCAGGGATGATCCACAATCCGTTGAAATTTGTTATGCAGACATAGAATGCCTTGCTCCTGAGCAATACTTGACATCACCTATCATGAACTTTTACATTCTGTAAGTATGTCTAACAAATTTAGATTTTTTTTTTTTTTTTTTTGGTGACCCGGGAACCACCGTACAGCCGGCAGCCGGCAGCGTAAACCCGGGGCACACTGAGCCACCACCACAGACCCAGCCGCAGGTGAGTTGTGCAATGCGGATGCGGGGTTTCGAACCCCTCCCCTCGCGGTGAGGGGAAAGGGCTCTAACCATCGCGGCCACCGCGGGCGGTGGTACAAATTTATATTTTTGTAAGTCAAAAAGGGGAAAAACATGGTAAGCAAAGAAAAGAAAGAGAGAATATTTCTTGACTTCCTTTGCCTTTATTATGGGCATAACATAGGACTAGGATTGGCTGCCCCCCCAGGGCATTTAGCAATCTCCTTGCTTCTCTCTCTGTTTTTTTTGTTTTTTTTGTTTTTAACTACTGTAGGTCTGTTTGATTGGTTGTATATATCGCTAAATAATACATAATTTCCAGACATTCTTTGTACTTCCTTTGTGAGTCCTCTATAGGTATACCTATTTGTAATTTTTATTTTTATAGCCTCTTATTGCTGTTCTCCCATGTAGATTTGCCTAGATATTATGGTGATATCTGTTACCTTCTAATTTGGTACTAATTTCTTGATGGTTGACTGGCTAGATACCTACAACAGCAAGCTTTGAAGTCAGATAAAGGAATACATGATTATCATTTCTTCAATACTTATTTCTACAAGAAGCTCCAAGAGGCATTATCATGCGAGGTGACCTTTTCGTTAGTTTCTCCTCTTGATGTATTTGTTTTGAAAAAACAAATGCCCATCCGTTATTTCTACCATGCTTTGTGGTTGATTGGATTGTACTAACTATCTTTTGACTGCACTATCTTGGGTAAAGCAATATGGAGTCTTTTTGTACTGGAGATATTTATGCTATTTGTTTGAGTGTTGTTTTTCTTTTTCTTTTTCCCACCAAATTTTGTACTAATTTTTTGGTCCTTAGGTGAGCATTAGTTCTTGTATGGGTGCCGGCTAGATTCTTTCTCCTTTTGCACACATAATTGTTTTGAGTTAATGCTCTCTTTGTTGATGAAATGATGACATCTGCTCTTTCGTAGACATTCAGATGCACTATTGTTTCTATATATTATCTTATGGATGATTTTCATGCGGTAAGCAGAGAATGGAAAAAGATGCCCTTTTTGCTAAGTTCAGAAGGTGGTGGAAGGGCGTGAACATATTTCAAAAGGCTTATGTCTTTATACCAATACATGAGGAGTAAGTTCAATAATCAATAATCTGTTATCTTCAATAAGGTTTCTACAATTTGCTGCTGAAGATTTTTGTAAGGGCTCTTTGTTATTAGTTAACAGGTTCTTAAGGAAGATATGCACAAAATGCTAGTAGTTCAATGTGGTTCTGATTGTCAAAACTGATTCCTAGATCGATTAAACCTCTCTTACCACATAGGTTTGCCTACGAGTGGTTGGATGTTTGGTTGCAACAACTATCGTTTCGGCCTTTTATATTTGCAAAACTGACAGGTTTGGTTAGTAGCTTGATGGTTGAGTTAAATAGGGAACAATCATTAGTAGTAATGAGCCATGAAAGCTATACCATGTATATACCTTGAGGTTGAGTTACCTAAGAAAGGAGTATATGTGTCATGAAATGGATAGCATGGCTAAGGATGCCCTGAATAGTTTTACCTGCCAGCCAAAAGAAGGATTATTATTAATGAGTCATGAAAGTGAAAATCACCTATGAACTCAATGATATTCATTTGCCCACGTGTTTTTATGAACTCTCTAAGACTTTTTGGATCTAGATTAGTGACAATAAGAACTTGGTAATTTGGTTCTTTCCATCCGTTTGACTTTTGTGATGATTCCTGCATAATTTTCAGTGTTGAAGACATAAAGACCACCTAAGACCTGTCCCCTTCATGGTGAGCACCATGCCACAGCTATCCTGTCTGTCTGTGTAAAGATAGTATAGATAAATGGACTTGTCTGAAAGGTGCAAGAGAGAAAGAGGACCAATCCGAAATTAAAACTCTGGTTATTATTGTGGCTGTACATTGCACATATTTGAAATGGGTGTTGGCAATCTTCCATAATTGAGTCAGTTAAAGAAAAATGAGTTTGAGTGATTCAGGCCAGCATAGCCTCTTCACAACAAGGGCAGAAGGATATGAGGTTCTCCAATTTCCAGCAATAAGTCCAAAGTGAAGGAAAATACCGATGGGGAAATTACATGATCAGCATCCAAATAATACATGCTCCAATGATAGTGTTATAACGTCCCGCCCAAAAACTTAAATTGATAGGTGGAAGGAGACTGCCTGAATATAATGCCATGAAACCTCAGACAAGCAATGTGGGGTGCTTTAACACCTCACGTACACATTGGATTGAGAATGATGTGTGGAATTGATGAATAGGGAGTCTTGCGCAGAAATAAACCAGAGGCAGAACTTGGCTTTGTTGCCATGTTAAAATGTCTAATCCAAAAGTTTAAGATGATAGGTGAGGGGAAACTATGTGATACAAGGCCCATTTAAACCCCATAGACGAGATGTAGGATAATTTAACAAAGAGAATTTGCTGGTCTGCTATCATTTTATGTATTGTCTAAATGGCGTGCTGCTCTGGTATCTAATAAGTTCTACCTACTGTTGGATTTGAACCATCCATTCGCTCCCCTAGCTTTCGCCTCTCAGTGTCAGTGTCGGCCAAGTAGAGTGCTTTCGTTGTTGGTGTTCTTTTTGATCTGTTACGACTTCACTCCAGTCACTAGCCCTGCCTTCGGCATCCCCCTTGCAATTAAGGTGATGATTTCGGGCATGGCCAGCTCCCATAGTGTGATGGTGTATCTCACTGGTGGTTTTAAAAACCTGGTGAATTTGAAGTGTAAAGTATCATTTAACAGTAGAATCTATATTCAGTTTGAGTTATTTAACTTTAAATTGTTATTTTGCATGTGGATTTATGCTTTAGCTCGTGTTCTTCTTATTCAATGAGGGCTTAAATGGAGGCACTTGTCTATTCTTTGGTGTGTCTAACTTAAATTATTTAGGGCTACATTTGGCGGTTAGGATTATCCTACCCTGCGTTTAGTGTCTGTTCAAAACAGAATAAAGTTGTATATAGGTCGGATAAAATAATCCCATGAGGGATATGGGATAAAGATGGATGTGATTTTTAATATTCATAATAGGAAAGTTATTTTTTCTCAAACAGCAAATTTCTTAAATTAACAAATTTAAAATTATATTTCAATATAAATGATATTTAAATTCTAATATAAGAAATTCAAAATAAAAAAAATAACAATTTAGTTATTTAATTTAATCTTATTTTTATTTATATTTTCAAATTAAATTCTATCTTATGATATAAATTCAATGTGTAAATATATATTTATTACATATTTTAGGTGTTTTAGTATTTTAGGTATATTGGTACAGTTTTCTATTTAATAAATTTTTATTTATTGAATGATAGAAGGGGAAGAAAGAAATAAAAGAAGAAACTAATTAAAAAAAAAGCGGAAAATAAAATAAAAAACAAATAAAAATAAAGGAGACAAGATTGTCATGAGAGACTTTTACCATCTCCGTTTGTAAAAATTGTGATTCATTTATATTAAAATGCCGTGTATACCAAATAATATATATGATATAATATGAATATATCCAACTTTATTATTGGAATCACCAAATAGTGGATAGGATATAAAAAAATCTCCTAAATTTCATATCTTATCTTATCAAGTCTTATCCTTGTTAGAAATCTAGACAACCAAACACAACCTAAGTGATTGGCATTTTGGAGTATGAGGAAGCAACTAAAGTAGCTTGACCCCATTATTACTCTTTTATATTCTACTTTGGGAAATTTCTAATTTATGTATTTCCTTTGATCCTCTCAGCCTTCATTGGAGCTTGGCAATTATCTGCATTCCTGACAAGGATTGTCACTCTGGTCCTAATATACTTCATCTTGATTCTCTGCGGCTTCATCATAGTAGATCAATTTTTGATTACATTAGAAGGTGAGCTTCTGTGGTTGATGCATCATTGAAAATGTTCAAATTTTCCAGACGAAGTGGCATCTCATGCCTTTTTTGTGCCAAAATATTTGTAGTCGAAGTATGGAGATATTAGCCATTGAATATGAAGTAAATACTATTTCCTGAGTGCAAAGAGAGCATTGATTTGTGATTCTTGGTCTAAGTCATAGGAACAATCTAGTGGAGAGATATCAATTCCTGTGGAGTTCTGTGAGATGAATGTTGTTACGCCTGCTGTAGGTTGACCAAGAAGTTTTAGGAATTCTCGGTCGTGGCGATAACTCAAACAATATGTTGTTACCCTTGCTTTAGGTAGCGTGTTTGAATTTTGTGTGGCCACATTCTGAATCAATGGATCCTTTGTTTCTAAGATAGTTTTAAGTCAGCAGAAATGTTGGTGTTTGTGTGAGATGTATGCTGGTTCTTCCACGCCTTTTTTTTTCCAGCCAGAAGTTCTTCCATATTGCATTTCACAATCTTTGCATGAATGTGTGAAGTTGACTAATAGTGGTGCACAATTGACACTTCTGCTGATTCTCAAAGCAAAATGTCCATGTTAAGCCCACAATATGTCTGGGAGTATGTTGAGATTTGCATGATATAAGTTTTGAGTTTGGTTTGTCTCCACTTTATTATTCTTAGTGCCAGTACACGTGAAAGTGGAAGTGGAACTTATTTTTAGTTTTGGAGCATGTTCATACTTTCCATTGTTTATGCGGATGTCTGTGTATAGTTTATTGATTTACTAAGGTCCTAGTATGCTTCTGCAGCTTTTTGGTTGAAGAATGGAGTTATCTGAGGCAACAAGTTGCTCCTTCAGATCTTCTAATTGAAGAAGAGATTTGGGATGTGCTTCCAGAGAAAATTGATGACAAGATAATTGCTGTAAATATCTTTTCAGATTACCTTTCAATAATCTTTTCATGCTTGTGCTCTTCTGCTATTTACAGTGGCGTGGGTTAGAACAGTAATTAGAAAAATATTTTGTTCTTCAAATTAAAATCTGCCGAAATCATTGTTCAGAAAAGGTATCAAGCTTTGAAAATCACTACTAATTAAAAAAATGTTATGATATAAGGGCAATAAGACAATCTCTTGAAATTGGAAAGCATCAATATGTTTAAAATAGTTCATTGCAGCAAATGGGAAGTTGCAATTCAGGGTTATGTTCCTAGGTGGATGATACTTGTTGTTTCAAGTAAATATGAAAGTGTTTGATTCCACCCATTGGTGTTGCAGGAGTGGCTGCCTTTGTCTAAAATTGCATATATATACTTATGGGGTTTCTTTGGAAAAAAAGAGATAAATTGTTTATCTATTGACTTGTCCTTTTATAATTTTTCTGTCTCACCATAGGTTCCTCAACAGAAAAATGACTATGATTGTGGTCTCTTCGTACTTCACTTCATGGAGCGCTTCACTGAAGAAGCTCCTGATAGGCTGAAAAGGAAGGATTTAGCTATGGTACAGGATTTTCTTTCTGCTTTCTCTCTTAGGAATTCATGAACCTCTGGAGGTTCTCGTTTCACCTGTGGCAAATATTTTTGGCTCATTGTTTATGTATTTACCTTTCTTTTTCCAGTTTGGTAAGCAGTGGTTCAAGCCTGAAGAGGCCTCTGGCTTGAGAGTGAAAATCCAGAATTTACTTGAGAAAGAATTTCAAGATTCAACAGAGGATCAACATGCTCGGGGTTCTTCAGACTCAGATGAAGCCCCAGCAGAGTGTGTGGACATCGAAGATCCTTGATCGTTTCCATATGATTGGGGCAACCACAGAGCCGATCCAAATGCTTCAGTTCTAGTTTCCTTCATCTACTTATCAAACTAACATCTTCTGCTGTACAGGATATCTGGAATCAGTTTTGTATAGCCTGGAATTGTCCAAAATACAGAATTTCAGAGAAGAGGGGGCACCTATCTGTCTGGATCCAGTTATTGCATGTTCAAGGTTCATCCATTTTTTGCAAGTTATGAGTACCGTATTGTTTGTGCTGATGTACAGGAGGAAAAGACAATGTTCTGAATTTTCACATAGAGATGGTGCTAAAGAGATACTGCCCTTATCATCTAGATGCAAGGGATAGCCCCGACCAAATTTTATCGGGCGTGTGAGCTTTGGGCAGTTTAAAGACATGCTCAACTTGTAAAGAAAACCTGGGAAAGTTTATTGTGGATTATTGCTTAGATTTTATGCAGTTGTTTTCCTCTGGCTTGTCATATAGAGCTCAACATTGGATGCTTACCGTTAAAAATAAATTTGGGGGTCCCTCGTCCTCTGCTGTTTTAGATAGAAGTCGGACATCAAGAGTTTCATTGCTTGGCCACTAAATTGATGGCATCAGCCGGTTTAAATACCAGGAATTAAGTCTTGAGGATTTGGTTTGATCTGATTTTTGTGTTTTTTTATGAGAATCAAGTGTCACGCCCAAGAGGTTTCGAGGTACAATGGATTGAGGAAGTGACCCAAATTATCAGGTGAGCTTGAAGTTTTTAAGGGCCTATTCTTGAGTAGTCTAAAATAGTCTTGAAGGCAATATGTGAAATGGACACTATTTTAGAGTATTCTCGTAATTAATGCAGGTGATAGATGAGGAGATGAAATCTCCATACTGCACTGTTGTAATCAAATGTATCCCTCTTTATTTATATCATCTCACAAGTAATAGAAATTCAGAATCTGTTTTTACAAGTTTTTCTCATTAGAATTCTTGTGAGTGTTTGGGAAGAGCTTCTTGGCATGTGAGATTGTAGGTTTGTAATTTAGTGCTGAACTCTAACTTCGGTTTTGGAATTTGAATTTAGTTACAAGGAAATATGAATCAGCTTGTTTGAAAGGTGTGGAAAGATAGAGAAAACTCCACTGAATGTTCTTTTTCAATGTCGTTGTACCATTCCTCTGTAACTGATTGACTCATGACTCAATCAGGTTCGGGTCAAAGTGGTTTCTCCAGAGAGAATTTCAAACCGATCAAGCAGTAGTAGTTGGGGGAAAAGTATTTTGTGTATCAGTCACATGACCGATATAATGCGACTAATCAAATAAGTTAGCTGCTTAATTTACCTCTGATTAAATTTGGCTTTTAAATTTTGGAATTATTCAGTTATTATTGGCTTATTAAATCAGTGTATCATTATCACATAGAATAACTTATGTTAAGTTATTTCAATGCAGATTGAATTTTAAAAAAGAAAATCAGGTCTTCAATACAAAAGTGACCAAGCTCAATTTTAGAATAGCGTTGTGGGAATAGTTGGAAAGAGTACCTGCGAAAGCATCAGCTAATAAAAAAATACACAAAATATCTTCGAAAGAAAAATTGTCATAAGACTCAACTCCCTCAAAGATAGCAGCCAAGTCGCCACTACTGTGCATGCAATTGACCATTTTTGTGAACGTTTTTGCAGATTTGAAGATTCACGTCAAGATAGGTCCTTTATTACAATCGAACAGTAAATGCCGAAAAGCAAGACCAAAAATAATTAAAAAAAAACAGAGTATCTCTTGATTTCTGTTGCCGTCATCTTCATCAATAGAAGATCACTACTATCATACATGGAGAGAGAGATGCCCTCAATATGCATGCGGCTAAACCCAGCCATCGAACATGTTTCTGTTCTCCTTGGACTAATTTGGGAAGCATCTTCAGGGTATTAACTTGTGCACCACGTCTCTCATGCTCGGCCTCTTTCGCGGTTTTGGGTCCCAACACTTCTTCATCAAGCTCGCGAATCGCTTCGGGCATCTTTGCGATATCTCCGGCCTCACATTCTGCCAGTTTTGCAAATACCAACCAAACTCGTGAGCAACCATTTCAATTCAAAGCTAATTATGCTATACGAGTTAGCGTCCGAGTCACTGGGTACAGCTGATTACATGATGGAGAACCGCTTGATCGATGTACTCGGTTCTCACGTCCGAGTATGGCACCTGGCCATGGCAAATCTCCCACAAGGTGATCCCAAAGCTGTAGACATCCGCTTTCAGACTGGACGTCCCATCCTTGATGATCTGATAGCGGGCATGAAACACTCATCAGGCATTTGAAGGCATGAACTCTCATTTGAAGTGAATCACATACATTTTAAGGCACACCTCGGGGGCCATGTAATTGATGGTCCCGCCAACTTCGGATGAACTGTAATGAGCTGCATTATGAGATAGGCCGAAATCGGTAACTTTCACGGAACCATCCGTATCCACGAGGAAGTTGGATGGCTTCACATCTCCATGGACAATTCCCCTTTCATGAAGGTAGCTCAACCTATGAGTGAGAGAAAGCTAAATCCACATGGGTCAGTCTGAAACGCAAAATTGAGAAAGGTTTTGAATGAAACGTAACGTCAAGAATAGTTTACAAGGGAAAGATTTTGACCCTCTCGCTGCATCGAGTGCTATCCTTCCGATGACGTCCTCAGAGAGGATCGGATGCCTTGAAAGGTAAGCTGACAAGCTACCTCTTGGATAATACTGAGAGACCATACAATATGCATTCACCAGCCTTGACCCTCTAAATCTGATGCGCGACGTATCGTATGTAGCTCCTATGAACTGAGGAAAATTGGTAAGGGCACATGAGAATTACTAGTTCACGACATGAAAAAGAGCTTGAGATTTCGAACGAAAGAAAGTCAGTAATGATGTGAAAATAGTCACCCAGTCGTCGAACAGTGAATTTTATTTGGGATAAAAAGAGAGAAAAGAGCTACCTTTGCAATGTTGGGGTGGTTGAAGCTACACCAGAAGGACACCTCTCGATGGAACATAGATCGACCCTCTGAATTCGCATCTAGAAACTTGACTGAAAGATTTCATGGAATGAAAGAACTTATCAATTCATAAGTAGTCATCCCAAAGATTTCTCAAGTCCCCATGATAATTGTTCTTAGACTAAGCTAAGCTTTTAGCTGTATCAGTACGTTCAAAAGGATTGAATGTAATATCAGTTTCTTGAACTTCAAGTTTCAAGATCATCCATCATCCATTGATTTAAAATCTACTGGTTACACGATATAAGAAAATTACATCATGTATTAGATTTACAGGCCCACCACCATCACTTAAATAAAATGCACCGGAAAAAAAAAATAGCATTCACGACAACCTGCGACATCTCTGCCTTTGTAAGCTCCTCTGTACACGGCCCCGAAACCCCCGACCGCGATCACCTCCTTCACGTAGAGATCACTTCCATCGATTTCGCTAGAATGTCTGGCTGGCGCTGGCGTCCGTCCCCAGTTCATACAATACATGGCGATGGAACTCCAAGTTCCTCTATGTGATCATGTCGTGCGTCTCTCTATATTATTTCTGTGGTATTTATGGTAAGGTATGACAAATCTTGGTAAGGTCTGTTTGAGAATATTACGTGTGTTGCTTTTCTTAATTCTAGGTCTAGATTATTTCTGTGGTATTTATGGTAAGGTATGACAAATCTTTGGTGAGGTCTGTTTGAGAATATTACGTGTGTTGCTTTTCTTAATTCTAGGTCTAGTTGAGAATATTACCTCTGCTGCTTTTGGTAGCTCTAATGACTCCTCAGATGGTAATTTATGTGGAGAAAAATCAGACCATAGGAAATTCGAAAATTCACTATCTCAAACGGAAAGTGAATGAATAACTCATCACATAAGAATATATGATAGGTTAAATTTTAATGAAGTTAGAGATCAGCCTTTGCCGTGCCATGAATGAAGTTGTCTTTTTGTTCGCACAAAATTTTATTGGGTGAGGCCATATCCAAGTCTTTACGGTCTTATATGAAGTAAGTTTTCATTTTGTATGCTTTCTTGCAACTAATCATACGTGAAGAGAACAATTTACTTTTTATTCTATAAAGGCAAAAATAAAATCCAACGAGTATGTATTTAGCTGGAAATCGATTTAAGATATTAATATGTCTGTTCTTTCTGAACTATAAATAATAAAATGAAAAAGGAAATGAAAAGAAAAGAAAATATTAATCACATCCTTATAGGTGATCAAGATCTCATGCATATATATAAAGAGTAAGAGAACCATGCCCTAAAAAGAAATTTCACGAGATAACTCTATTATATACACATGGAGATCTTGTTAAACCATATGTGGAGAAATCCTTCCCCTATAAATTTGATTTACGGGAGGAATAAAATTTAGTAACCTACGAAGTTTAATTTTCATTTTGTAGTTTTTATTGCACCTAACATATGTGAAGAGAACAATCTACTTCTTACTCTAAAAGGGCAAAAATAAAATCTATCGAGTATGTATTTAGCTGGAAAATCATTATAAGATATTAATATGCATGTTCTTTCCGAACTAGAAATCATAAATGATAAAAAGGAAATGAAAACAAAACAAAATATTAACCACATCTTTATGGGTGATCGGGATCTCATGCATATATTAAAAGAGTAAGTGAACCATGCCCTAACAGAAAAATTCACGAGATAACTCTAGTATATATACACATGGAGTTCTTGTTAAACCATATGTGGAGAAATCCTTCCCCTATAGATTTTTATACACAAGAAATTAAGATCCAGTAACGTACGAAGTATTATACCTTCGGCTGTAGAAAGAATTTGTGCCTTGCGTGAGAAACAACCACCTCTACACGTACTTTACAGCCGTATTGACTGACTTTTAATTCTTATTTTTTCGAAAACAAAATTTTACCGTTCCGTCACTTTGACTTTTCTTATGTCGAAACGCTTATAAATTTTCACAAAAGGCAAAAACCGACATGTAAATTCACTTATAATATTTCACTTACTTTTTGTAATCTTGGTGGGGAAATGAAAAATATTTTTTACTTTTATTTAGGTTGAAATAAATAGGTCCCTGATCAAGGATCGTTACACGCCATTAATTTTAAAAATTCGTGCGACTTACGTGAACGTCCACAAAAGTTCCTAACTTTCGATTGATGTCTCTCATCAACTTTAAACACTTTTTGTCTATTAATAAAAGGAAATTAAAAATTAAATTAAGGAGGTCTATGTTGGATCTCTTCTAAACGTACATTAACCCCATTAGACTCTGTTCTGTGGTACTTCCTTTTGGGCTGGAGAGTCTAGATCAGCCCATATTCTATGATCTTTGGGGCCTTCCTATTCCTTTCCCTCGTAAAAATAAAGGTGGTAAACGGGGCAAGTCGGTTCGATTTAGATTCAGTTAATTTCAATTTTAGATCATATTCAGATATGAGTCATCTCAGCATAAAATGTCAATAGTGTGTCGAGTCAAATTCGGATAATTTCGGTCTCTCTTGTTTCGGGTTATTTGTTTTCCAGACACAATTTGGAGCATTACTTATTTCGTGCCTTCTGTAATTTGAATAGTTTGGATATAGATCTTTTTCTCTTTTGGATTATTTTCGACCTAATTATTGGGAAAATTTGGATTTGGCTTATGGACCACTTGTTCAAAATTAAGATCTTATTTGTTTTGTGGAAAACAAATTACTAATAATCATCTCTCCATTTTTTGTCATTAGTATCATGCAAGAAAATGGGCCCAATTCCCTTTTTATCCCCCTTTATAGAAGCACAAACTTTAGTTTGAGACTCAATTTAACCTGATATTTTTTTGTTTTATAAAAAACATCAACTTTAGGCCGAGTCTCAATTGTACCCCAAAATTTATTTTAATCTCATAAAAAAGCACCAACTTTAACTCATGTCCCTATTTTAGTACGAACAATTTTTTGTCTCGTAAGAAAGCATAAACTTTCGGTCAACACCCAAATTTGGCTCTTATTAAGTTTCCATCAAGTTACTGACCCAAAAAAAAAAAACATTTCCCTCAAGTTTATGCCAAGTACATGTGGAATGACATGTCAAATCTTTAATGGTATCACTAGATTGAAACTTATAAGATGCCAGACTTGGGTACTAAAAGTTGATATTTTTTATGAGATAACAAAAAGTTTTGGTCAAAATTGAGACTTTGACCTAAAGTTATTTTTTCGCGAGACAAAAAATTTGAATAAGAATTTGGGACACAAACTAAACTTGTTGTTTTTTATAAGATGAAAACTGGACTAGATTTTTTTTAGGGGTGGGGGGTTGTCCAAAAGTTCTAGACCTATTACATTTTTACCAATTGAGTCATTAACTTTTTCATGTTTTGCTAATTAAGTTCATCTGATCAATTTTGATAAGAAATCATTGATGTGAACGTTGACCTTTTTTTATTTTTATTTTTAATTTTTAAGTGTTGGTAGGGGTCGTTGGCCGAGGCTCGGTGACCCCTGCCGTCCACTAGGTGAGGTCTTGCAAGTCGTCACTAGTCATGGCTGAGGTCACAGGTGAAGGTTGCAAAGCCCTCACCCAATGGTTGTGACTCTCCTCTAAGTGGTCGGCAATGGCTCGCTGTCCTCGCCCCAACTGTAAGTGAGGGTGTGAGCTCTCATACATGGCCAGTGAGGGATGCTAGCCCTCACCAACCACTAGGTGAGGGCTAGCAATTGAGTCATTAACTTTTGGATTGTCCAAAAGTCTAGACCTATTGCATTTTGGGAAAATACTACCAAAAACCCTAAGCTATGTTTTAGGACAATTTTACCCTAAATTTTTTTCGTGCCATCAAAAACCTCACATCAAAAACCTCAAACTATGCCACTTGGAACAATTTTACCCTAAATTTTTTTTGTGCCATCAAAAATCCTAAACTATATCATTTGGGACAATTTTACCCTGAATTTTTTCTTGTGTCACAAAAAAATCCTAAAATATGCCGCTTAGGATACATTTATCCCAAACTTTTTAACTAAAGGGAATTTTCATTTTTTTTTATTTTTTAATTTTCTTTTTTCCCCTCTGCCATGGCTAGCAGAGGGAAGCTAACGAGGGCCACCCTCGCCGGCGGTGGCATCCGGCGAGGGTGGCCCTTGCTGGGGAGGGTCATTCCCGACCAGGCGAGGGTGGCCCTTGCCAGGGAGGGTCATTCTCAACCAGGCAAGGGCCACCCTTGCTGGATTTGGCAGAGGTAGCCCCCGACCGGGCAAAGGCAACCCCGCTAGAGTCAGGCAAGGGCCGCCCTCGCATGACGCCAAGTAGGGCCGCCCTCGCCACACGCTGCCATTAGCCATGGTAGAGGGAAGAGGAAGAAAGAAAAAAAAAAGAAAACAAAAAAAAAAAAAAGAAAAAAAGTTAAAAGACGAAAAATGCCATTCAATAAAAAAGTTTGGAGTAAATATATCGCAAGTGGCATAGTTTAAGATTTTTTGTAGCACAAGAAAAAGTTTTGGGTAAGATTGTCTCAAATAGCATAGTTTTGGGTTTGTTTTTTGCACAAAAAAATGTTTAGGATAAAATTGTCCCAAGTGGCATAGTTTAGAGTTTTTGATAGCACACAAAAAAATTTTAAAGTAAAATTATCCCAAGTGGCATAATTTGAGGTTTTTGGTGGCATTTTCCTTTCATTTTTATCAATTGAGTTATTAACTTTTTCATGTTTTGTTAATTGAGTTCATTTGATTAATTTTGATAAGAAATCATTGACGTGAACACTGACCATCCTACATTCTTTTTTTAACTGTTAAGGGCAGGTAGGGGTCGTTGGTTGAGGCTCAATGACTGTTGCCACCATTGCTAGTCACAATTGCAACTACAGGTGAGGGTTGCAAAGCCCTCACTCAATGGTTGTGACTCTCATCTAGTGGTCGGCAAGGGCTCATTGCCCTCACCTCAGTTGTAAGCAAGGGTGTGAGCCCTCAAACATGGCTAGTGAGGGTTGCTAATCCTCATTGACCACTGGGTAGCCATGAGCGAGGGTTAGAAACCTTCGCCTAGTGGTTGGTGGGGGTTATTGGGCCTCGGCCAATGGCTGGCAGCTCCCTACTAGCCCTTAACCAAAAAAAAAAAAGTAAAGAAGGAAAAAGAAAAGGAAAGAAAATAAAAATAAAAAATAAAAAATTAAGAAAATAAAAAAAATAAAAAACGTACACGTTAGCGTTAGTCATGCCACGTAGAACGGTCGGCGTTAACATCAATAATTTCTAACCAAAATTTGTTGAATGCTCTCAATTGACAAAATATGAAAATGTTTAGAATTCAATTGACACAATTAAAAGATTTAGAAATGAATTGGTAAAGTGTAATAAGTTTAGGACTTTTTGAATAATTTTCCTTAGAATGAGATGCTTTTCAAGGGAATTAGGCCTGAAAAAATGGTTCACCAAAAATACTTTTCATTCATTGAGAAAAGTCTTTGCTTAAATTCTAAAAAACAATCGACCTTGCCTCATAATCTGAATTTATTTTCCAAAGCCAACAAGATTTCCACCATCACAGAGATTTTTCTCGTCATCCGAGCGTGAAATTCTCGTCTAGTCGTCAGCCGAATAAGAAACAAGATCTTGACCTTTAGATTCAATATAGATGAGAACTGAAGTTGGCTAATTACGTAAAACCCATATAGAGTATAAGAGCAAGGATTGACAATGTGGGGAAAGTTGATAAAATAAGCTGCTGAAAAAAATGCATTGACTCAATGTAAAGCGTAGAAGAAGAGAAATCGATCTAACTTTTAGGAGTTTCAATTAGCAAAAATATATATAAGAAAAAAAAATTCTTCAGGTGTCTCCTGTCAGCCTTGGCTTGTCGATCAATGCCACAACGATGCACGATCAATGGCATCAGCTATCCCAGCGACATGAGCACTAACGTCAGAGTTGGTGAGTGGTGCGGACGAAAGCGCGCAATAGATCAGGGACAGAGAGGGGGAAAAAAGAGATGTTTTGATTTGGGTAATGTGTAATGGGTAGGGTTATTATTTGACCCAACCCAACCCTAATAATACCCAAACAAAAAAATCCTACCCAAACAAAACTAAGCTCAGACCCCAAAATATCCATAATTTCCGGGTTGGGTCGGTTCAGTCAGTTGGTTTGGTTCGGTTTGGGCTGGGCATTTTTGCCACCCCTAGCGTGCATATTGCTGTTGAAAAATGGTACACCAAGTTCACAATATGAGGATTGAAGGCCCGTCCGTGTCCCCGATTTGCCAAATTGACCCTACAAATACTAGATGAAGTGCGCCCCGTCACATTTATACCGACTAGTTTGTATTTGGGGATATGATGAAGGAAAAAGGAGCGGAGGTGAAGTGAGTCAGATATGTCGAGGTCATTTCCTACAGATAACTGAGGAGAGACTGAATGTAAGCATCATCATCCATTTGTTCTTCTCCTATTAAGGGGGTTTGGCCCTGAGTGTGTCTTGAAGCAAGAAATTATCCCACAAATCTAATAGGGAAAATGACATAAATAGTCCCCAAATTTTAATCCAATACGCATTGTGATCCTCAAACCTTAATTTGTTCAATGGGGTTTCTGAAATTTTTGTACTTGTTCAATTTAATCATTAAACTATTTAAAATTATTTAATATTATTCCTGAATTTGAATTAATGGAAAGACAATAATATGCATTTGACATAGTTCGGAGACTAATAAACATATACCAAAAGTCCAGAGACTACATTAAATAAGTTAAAAGTTTATGGACTATATTATATTGCACATTGGGCTAAAGTGATAAGACTACATTGAACAAATTAAAAGTTTACAAATTATATTACACATTTAACCAAAGTTTAGGGACCATTTATGTCCTTATCCCAATCTAAAGAGATAATTGTCCAAAAAAATCCTAAACATATTACATGAAGATTAATTCAATCATAAAATTTTCAATTATGCCAAATTAGTCATAATCTTAATTTAGTTATTAACTTTTTAATTGTCAATTTAGTCAAAGGTTTATGAATAAATTGATAAGTCATCAAAAGATTTAATATTAAATTGACAATTGAAATGTTTAGGATTAATGAAAATGTTAAAAACTAAATGACACAATTGAAAGGTTTATGATTAGATTAATCTTTGTACAATAGGTTTAGAAGTTTTTGGACAATTTTCCCCCTCAATCTAGTATGCACATTAAAGTAATCGAAATAGTGAATTCTTATGAGCATTATGTATACCTCATCAAATCTATAGTTCTAGATATTATATTTCAACATACTAATAACCAAGTTGCAAGAATGAAATAAGGTAGTGATGCTATAATTATTACATTGTAGTATGACTTTGATTTAAATTTAATCATAGTATGATTGGAACCATAATTACATAACAACATGAGCAAAAATTCATATGATTAGTAATGAATATAATCCACATGTTGTGAATAGTAATCTTACCTAGTCGTGAACAACAAATATCATGCCAATTATTACATTGTGAATATTTTTAATCTTTTAGGCTGCGTTTTGCAATCGGGATAAAATTCATGATGGGATAAAATTTATTTTATCCTGTGTTTAATGCCCACTAAGACAGAATAAAGTCGGATATAAGAGAATATAGGTTGGATAAAATTATTCCGCGGGGGAGGTGGGATAAATGTGGATATAGTTTCTAATTTCCTAATAGAAAAGTTGTTTTTCTAAAAAAAAAAAATTCTTATATTAAAAATCTAGAATTATATTTCAAAATAAATGATACTTGAATGCTAATATAGGAAATTCAAGTTAACAAAAAATTACAATTTATTTTTTTAATTCAATCTTATTTTTATTTATATATTCGAATTTCATTCTATCCTATAATATAAATGCAACATAAAAATATATTTATTTATTACATATTTTAGATATTTTAGTATTTTAGTATTTTTCATTTAATAAAATTTTATTATAGAATGATGCAAAGGGAAGAAAGATAAAAAAATTAATTAAAAAGAGATTTAAATAAAATAAAAAATAAAAATAATTACAAGAGATTTTTATTATATCCATTTTTAAATTTTGTGATTCATTTATATTAATATATATCGTATATACCAAATAATTTATATAATATAATGTGAATATATCCGAATTTATTACTGCAATCACCGAATAATAGATATGATATAACAAAATCCTATGAATTTCACATCTTATCATATTAAGTCATATCCTACTTAGAAATCCAAACGATCAAACATAACCTCATTATAAAGGATAACATAATCATTATTTCTTTATTGTTTACCTATTACTTAAAATTTTCTTTATTAATCGTATGATATGTGAATATTACTGGTTCAGCTTGGCTTAGTTGATGTTTAGAGATACATTTTGGTCAGTGAACTGAAATGGGTGTGTTTTGACACAGTAAAAGAACCGAGTAGAAACAGCTGTAAAAGAGAATTTCTGTTCTATAGGAACTTACTTGGAAAAAAGAACAAGAGATCTACATATCTAAGGTCAATTTCCTACCATATGACTGAGGAATCTAGTTCTAAGCACCATCGTCTCCTTGTCCTATTCCATTAGATCTATCGATCGAAAGACATTCCAGTGCATGTCCTGAGTTCACCAAATAATTTCACTCTCAACCCCAACAGCCCTCATCGCTAGACTGTTATACCACCGGCACATCAACTTTGATCGACAGGATTGTGATATTGCCACCATTCAATGGAGCTTACTATAACCTCCATGAAACTCATCTTATTCCACTGTGCATCTCTCCATCTCCAGACTCGTGCTTTGTGTTTCTATACGAACAGTTTCTAGAGATCCAGTCATTGTAACTGAATCATCAACAATGGCTCTGTTCATTCAAGTTCCAGCCTTTCGGCTGTTTCTTGGCTGAGAATGGAGGCAAATTCCTATCTGATTAATTACATATAAAAGCAAGAATTTATAAGTATAGACATGTTTTGACATGATCAGTACAGTAGTCGTGTAGTTTATGTCAGTGTGTCTTACACTGTTTAAATGATCAGAAGCAGGCCACTGGCTGGGAATTTTGGTTTCTTGGTATATGAAACAACACAAACTTCTTCAGCCTCCATTACAAACCTTTTTAGAGACTAAAAAGGAATACATGATGTTTTGTAGCAGAGATAAGGGATGAGAAATGAAAGGAACTGAACATGATCGATATTTTGGAAGCATCAAATAATATTGGAAATACCGAACTCTCTGAGCATTATAAATTTGTCATGCTCTTTTCCCCATCTGTTAAGTTATCCCATAGAAGAGCTCAAAAAAGTGTAATGATGGGGTAAGTATGTGGTTATTACTGCTGTAATCTGAAAATGCGGATACTAATGACACAAGTAAACATCTTTAAGCAAAATTTGACAGTCTTAAAGCCCCTGAACCTGATGAAACTCGGAAGAAGAAAAATTCGCTGCCATGTTATAGTGGTGTAGCAAAACCTGCAAACATTGAGCAAAAAACAAGTTCAAGCGATGTATAAATGGTGGAACCCATCATTGACTAACAAAAGGCAATAATATGATGCGTAAGCACTATTACTTGTAGAAGCTAGAAATCAGAAAACTGTAAGGGAAGAAAAACATCAGATAAGACAGTGTCTATTTTTTGCTCTTGTTATTGGTAAGTTAACTCATCAGAGTTCCCAATTTTCGACCACCAAGCAGCAGTGCAGTGAAGACCATTATAACACAGTCAGGGTGGGGAGGGTAGCAACATTGCCACCAGCCGTCATATGGCTTCTAGATGAAATTGACATGTCATGAAGAAACAGTGGCATTGTCGCTCTAGAAGTTACAGGGCAGTGATCATGGAAACAATGATGACAATACTATTTGTCCTGTTTTACCAGAATAACTAGACAAGACCCTTTTCTAAATAAAATAGAGAATACCAATGATGATTACCTAGAGTAACCAAAAACTGGCTGCATCTTTCAACTTGTTTTTTTTTTTTTTTTTGGTAAAGTTAAGTATTATAGAGAAAAATTTGAGAGCCAACCATACAGCTATACAGAGGGGGTATATCATCACAATATTCTTCGATACTAGTATCTCTAACCTCTCTTCTTTTGGGGTATATCATTCAAAGCAAAGTCAAAGACATGAAATCTGTCTCTCTCATACTTTTCGGATGAATTTTTTTTTTTTCTAGAAACCCCATAACTGAGTAAACATTAAGATTCTCTATCATTTTCACAGAATACATCATAAGCTGCATTGTGATGCATGACTGAAAAAAAATTCAGCACACAGTGTCTGCAATTTTAGCAACCCTTTCGTAGGAATCATGATGTGAGTCATGCGACCAATTCTATGACCGCTACCAAAGTTTAAAACCTTGCTAAGCACCCATGAGGCAATTTAAAAAATGAAATAATTCAGAAAAAGAAAACAGGGATTCAGGCTTTCAGCCATGATTTTTCTGGAATCCTAGTTGCTAAGATATGTACTTTGCCATACAGAAAGCACAGGACCAATACATTTTCATCTAAGGCATGTGTTCCATGTCATCCTGTGGAAACAAAATATAACACACGGTCCTCCACATCTAGGATAAATACAACCCATGAATCTAAATCCCAGCTTCTTCATAGTGTGCGGCTGAGACACAAGCAAACCACATTTCAAGGAAAACCTTTTCTATATCCAGGCAGAGTCTGATTCACCAGTATCATGAACACCACAATAGTGTAAATCACTAAACATTAGCCTTGATATAAAGTAATAAACAGAGACTGAGCTACAACATCTCGGATGAAATTCATGACGGTATTAGACAATGCAAGAACTTCAAGAACAAGAATGAAGACGCCAGTGAAGCGAAAACGCCGCAGAAACACAACTTAAACCCAGCAGTGAGAGTGAGAAATTACCTTCAGATAGACAACCCCAACTGTGACTGCTCAAACACAGCAACGAAGTGAACAAAGCAGACGCCGTAACACTGTGTAACGGCATCATCGACAATGCACCTCCCAACTCCACAGGAAGCCTGAGACAAAAGCAACATCTGATGATTTAACATTCGCCAACAACCTCCAAATAGATTGAACAAACTTCGATTCAATTGACTTGGTAGTCCTCAAGATAACAGCAGCTCCACCAAGACTTTCCCATCCGACCCACCACGCTCCATCACGAGTGAATTTCGAAATGCACCCAAAACAAAAATAAAAAAAATGCAATCTTTTTCCAACCTCGTACTTCGTAACCCACTACTGCCCAATGCATCAACCACCGGACCCAAAAAACAAACAAACCCGCAAACCCAGATCAAGCCGTGACTAACCTCGACAGGCCGACTCGGTGGGCGGTGAAGAGACGGGAGGCAGGAGAGGCTGGCGTTGCAGAAGAAAGACCTCTGAGCTTACTCGCCGCTGAGGACAAACCAGGCGAAGAAGAAGATGATGGCGAACGGGTCAAGAGCGTTTTAGCAGAAGCGGAAGTGAGCCGCAGACCCGCCTTCGCGCAGGTAGCCGCCATGTTCGCCTCCTTCGGAGCCGAGTCCCGCGACCACCGCGAAGACGAAGGAGACCGGAAGGGAAGCGAAGGGAGGGTTGCGGCTTCTGGGCTTGGCCTCTTCTCAAGGCGCGACGGGCTTGTTCTGGCGACGAAGTGAAAGAGAGACCCAAGAAGGCCCGAGTACATTTTTGCACCCCCCCAAGTTTTTGGGTCATGAGAAATTGGTCCCTGACGTTTCGATTTTTTTTTGCAATCTGGCCCCTGACATTTTGGAATACGTTGCAATTTTCCCTTTCGGGGTGATGTGTTGTCCACCCTGGCTTACCCCTCCCAAATGGAGAGGATCTCGATCCTTGATAAATCTTCAACCGGGGGTTTCGAAGTTGGAAAGTATCTTTAAGAATGGCCTCATTTGCAATTTGTTGAAAGAATAAAAGGAAAGAGAAACATATTGAATCGAGAGGAGTTGGTCGAATGCTTTAAAGCAAAAGCGTTGCGAGTCGCAAAATTACCTCTTAGCAAACTATCTAGAATTTTCAGTTAAAGAATGAAAAGAAATGCTATGTTTATTTTAAGACTGGTAAACAGTTATTGAATGGAGAATAACTTATTCAAATGTCCACTTATAATATGTCATATTGCTTTAATATACTAATTTAATAGTTCCCTTTTAATATGCGTAGTATTGCTTAAAAACTAGAGTAATCAAATTCCATCTCTACTGTCAATTTTTTTAAGTCGGAAAATAAACATTTCCTTAAACTGGTTCAAAGTTTGAAATGCTTGAGAGACTGGTGTCAATACTTAACAATTCCCAAAGACTTAGGCGGAGGGGGGAGGGGGAGGGGGAGGAAACCAAATTCTAAAGCTCCACTCGTTTCATGGAAAATAAACAATTTTCGAAAAAAGTTTTCTATTTTCTAGAAAAATGACAATATTTTTCAGTATTCAGCTAAAACCTGAAAAAGTCCTAGAAAATATTTCCCGTGTTCGGTAAGGAAAATGCTTTCCAGACTTCACCACTTGGGCATGCACAACTCCATCGACCCGTAAATCCAATAAATAACTTCTAATCCAATAAACAACATTTAAATCTAATAAACAATATTCAATCACTTGATAACAAAGGGCAAGCATTCTTTAAGTTGAAATATGCTAAGATCACTAATTATAAAAAGGCCAATTCAAAACAACCTCACATCCAATTACATCTCTTTGAGTATTGACAACAACAATATAGAAAGAAAGAACACAAGTCTTTTGACAATAAAGCTCAACATAATATATCACCAATGATGATTTCCTTCATTTAGAAATTTATCAATCTATGTTTTTCGAAGATTTGCACATTTCACCATAAATGCTTTTCCATTTTTTTCATTCTCAACTAGATGGTCAAAAACCAATCCAAGGGTAACTTTATAATATCTATCCACTTCCATCACCTCATTGTAGAGTCAAGAGTAATGCAATTGAGAGTAATTGATATCGCTTTGACCTAATGATCTAATCACCAATGCCATCTCTCCAATTTGTGTTGAAAGTGTAGCTAACTTATGATCATTGTTGGAACATTTTCGCCTTTTGTGAGACCTCTTTTCCTAAAGCCACAATAGATGAAGATGTTTTTAAACCTTTGATCAACTCATCGAAGTCATCATCTAAATCAATAAATGAGGAGTCTACTTTTATTGCATCAATCATCTAAATCAATAAATGAGGAGTCTCCTAACTTTTATTTTGCTGACGTGGACGCCGGCGGCGACAATTTTTTTTTTTTTTTTCATTTTTTGATTTTTTTATTATTTTCCGAATTTTTTTTTATTGTTTTTTAATTTTTCTGTTTCTTTTCTTTTTTTCTCCAAACTACTTAGCAAAGCTTCTCCCGTGGCCATGTCTCGCCGCGGCCCCAGGGCCTCGCCCCGGCAGGCGAGGCCGCGGGTGGCGAGGTGGCCGGCCGACGGGGGCGCGACCCTCCGGCCGCCGGCGAGGGCCGCGGCCCTCGTGGCCGCCACTGCCGCCGCGGCGGGGGGAGGGGGGAGAAAAAAAAAAAAGAAAAACAGAAAAATTAAAAAAACAATAAAAAAATCGGAAAAAATAAAAAAATCGGAAAATAATTAAAAAATCAAAAAAATAATTAAATAAAAAATAAAAAAAATTGTCGCCGGCGCGGCCGGCGTCCATGTCAGCTCCGGCCGGCCAAATTTGGCCGGATGGACTCATTTGGCACAATCGCAAAAGGTTTAGGACTGAATCGGTCAAAAATAAAGGTTTAGGACTAAATTGGCATAACCCCAATAGGTTTAGGACTTTTTTGGCAATTCTCCCGCCATGTCTCTCCCAACCACTAAGGCCATCTCATAATACATATCAATCATTTTATTGAGATACTTTTCATGAGAATGATGGACCTATCAATGTATAATATTCCTTCAGTTATTAAAAGTTGTATTGTATGAAGCTGAAAAAGAAAACCAACGCAATCCACAAGCAAAAGAAAGAAATTATGCCACCGCATTGACGTAATGTTGCATCCTATTACTTGAAAAAGGACAAGTTTAACCGTCCAACATGGAAGAGAAATTCTATCTATTATTAATTTCAATGTTATTCTATTGTTGCAATTAACATTATGCATTTTACTAAGCCAAGAAATAACTGATATTAATTGGGATAACATATCTATTATCCTTTGGACTTTAGTTGAAGTTCCCGTATATGCTAAACCTCCATTATATTTGTCCTAGATATACAATGTGATCTTGTTTTACCAGCCAAGAAAACATAAAAAGCAAGAGATGGTCTACATCACTAATAGTGCACCACTTTGGGAAGATGTTAGTTAAACAATTTGAGCTAGATCAAGTCACAACTCAATCTAATTTTGTTGTTTGACAATAAGGAGATTGTTATGGACAAATCTAATCAACTAAGCAACCAGACAAATAGGTCACAATGCACTCAAGTGGAGAAACCTCTCCATTTAAAAGCTTTCATAGTGACAGATATTAATTAAAACAACTTAATTGAGTGAGACATACTGGACAAAATTTTTCTGCCCTGAATCCTAAACTTTAGGACACCAAGAAAACATTATATTTGCCTTGAATCCTAAACCTTGAGGCACTAAGCTTCTTATGTACAATTGTTCAAACAAAATAGAGAATTTTTGAGCTATTATACATAGGCAACCAGAGCATCTTTCCATAGAAAAGTGGTGAGAAAAATTACCGACTTATATTGATCAAATTCCTTTTCCCAGTTATGATCATCTTCAACTTGTCATCCCAATTGAATCAACTCTTGTCATGTACAGTTTGAATCATCTTCCAGTTGCTCTTAAGTATCTTCAAATGGTTCTCAACGTGGTCGAGCTCACAACCAACACTAAACCTTTCATTTATTGTATCGACAACTCGAGCAATTGAAGAGGGTTTGAATGTTCTTGAAGGCTTGTTCCCTTTAGTAGCTTCATCGATAAGAATTTCAAGTAGAACACATTCCATAGGCTTCAACCATCATTTTCATCATTTGCCTTACTTTTACCCATCATGATAATTACGTAACAATTTTAAACAGTAGAATAAGAAAAAAGTATGATGAAGAGGGACACATAGTAGATATTTAAATATGATTATCATTAAAGGAATGAAAACTACATGTTCTAAATAAAGCACTCAAAAGAAACGAAAGGAAAACTAATGGTTTTTTCTAATGTTTTGATAACTAATGCACATTGCATGTGCAATCCTATCCCTTTTTTATGCCCATATCCTATTTTTCTCCTTTTCCTTTATTTGAGAAAGTTAGATTTTTGGATTTTCTTTTTAAGATTCCATATGTTTATTCATCTCTTCCATAATAAAATTGTGAATGATACAACAAGCTAAAACAACATTTATTTGTGTTCCAAATGACCAATAAGATTCAGAATCCAATACTTGAAAAAGCTTTTTTAAGACTCCAAATGCTCTTTCAATGGTAGTTCTAGAAATGAATGACGCAAATTGAATAATTCCTTCTCATTTTCAGGTGGACGATCACTAAACTCCTTTAAATGGTATCTAACACCACGCTAGGAAGAGATGATGCCATTTTGGATTCCATAACCAACATTAGCAATATAATATTTTTCTACAAGTTATAAATAAATGTGTTATTAATTTACTAATCTCACTTCAAACATAGTGTATAAATTTCATTTTCTTACCTCTTGGAATGTTCAATCTAGTCGGCTTTAAAAGTGCATCAGATGAAATTCATGAATTATAGGCAATATCCTCCCAACCAGTTAATATATAAGAAAATCTTAAGTCAAATGTAACATTAGTTATATATTTTGTGTCGTTCCATCATTTTGACCACGAAATCTTCTTCGAATTTTAAGAGAAACTAATGCATGTTCATGAGTTCCATTTATTGCTCTAACACAATCATAAAATAATCAATATATTTACCAACCAAATACTAATGAAACTTATCAAGCAATGCATAAAGACTTTTTATTTTAAAATTTCATATCTTAAAATATGGATAAAACTTTCAATTATTACTTATCTTGGGAGGAGTGGAATTGCTTGATTCTTTGACTACATGTTTGTATAATTTCAAAATCGCTTATAAAACGATTTTGAAATATCTATGAACAGTGTCTATTGATCTATGTAATCTTTCCTAATGACTCTAAACCTCACATTATATCCAATGATGTGGCAAAATACAATAACTTACTTCCTAATAAAAACATCTACTGTAAAACACAATAAGTTATTCGCACTACGTGCCTTACAAAGCTCTAAAAAAGTATTTGGTGTCATCCGTATTTGATATATTTAATGAGTATCACCACTACATAATATACAATTCATATATAATTTATTGTCATAATCTTGATTCACATGAGGCTCTCTCGATATGTGGTTCTTCGAATAATTATACTCACCCATAATTAGTGTGGCGACTGTTATAGCTGTTGTAGCCACGCCCATTACTACTCCTAGAATTTTATTATCAGCCATCTATATTTGAACACACTAATCAAGAAACACAAATTATGTCTAAATATTTTTGTGGACAATAAAATCCATGGATTTTATGCATGATAATTAAGAAGGAAATATGGTTGACATCCATTCTTTAGAGAACTATTATCTCAATACATTCGAATAACTGATGGACAAACTAAGAATTACATGGCTACCTCCAGTAATAGTACTCTATACTCTTACAAACCCAAGTTAAAACAAATGAAATTGAAAGAGTCAACACAATCAATAGTTCTCTAGGGAAACAGCAACGGCAACCAAGAACAAGACATACACAAATTAAGAAAAATCACAAGAAATTAGGAAATCAACAACTACTAATCAAGCATAAACATAGAGACCACAATTCCACCATGCAAATGGATTGAATCCTACCCTGCAAACGGATTGAATCCTACTCATGTTCTGCTTTTTCAAAAAAAAAATTTCTTTTCTTCCCCAAGATTGTCTTACCAAACAAACAGATCGAATCCGTGCTTGACTTATTTAAGAAATAAAAAAGAACCAAAAGCTAAGCACACAAATTTGCACTCCATATGCCATTCATTTTAGGTAGATTCATTTTTGACGCCCTCTCAAGCCCCCGATAAACCCATCCCCTAGAATCTAAACCCATCAATTTGCCATCAAAATCATATTCCAACATATCTCGATCAAGATAGAGGCATCAGCTAGGGCTTTTGGGGGTGAACCAACATATCAGGACAAGAATTCCCTCAATTCGAAACCCGTGAGACTTGTACATGCCAGTAAAGTTGAGAACATCATACCAACCGAATCAACAAGAGCCATAAGAAGGCATCAAATCGACAAATCACAAACACGTAACAAACGATATATCTCACCACAAGCAACGGTACATAGAGATCAATCACCAGGAGAGAGAGAGAGAGAGAGAGAGAGAGAGAGAGAGAGAGAGAGAGAGAGAGAGAGAGAGAGAGAGAGAGAGAGAGAGAGAGAGTACGGTGAAACTGCAAATGATTGGGGCTTCTCATTTGAAGTTGTGAAGATTGAGATAATGGAGAAACCCTAGTTTCGTAAGAAAGGGGAAAAAGGACAAACATTTAAGTTCAACCCGCATTATTCATGCAACACTTTATAGTTCGGCCATTTAATAGGCGAATGATTTACACAACAAGTGTGTCAACTGCTCCATTTAGCTTCTGTTAGAATTAGAAATAACAAATTGCTCATTTGAGGTTAATTGTAAGACATTAAAAAGGCGTTACAACACAACACTTGAATAAGGGTTGATCGATCTCCCAAACATCATCGACAAATAAAAAACAACAATAGCAATACTTCACCGAACCAACACATCATCGACAAGCAAAAAAATAGCTACAACACTACTTCCTAATCCCGCCACTTCTTGTAAGGAGTTACTTCATCTTATTTTTTACTTTTTTCTTGTCGGGCCTATTGCTTTAAATGGAACTCAGTTGCAATGCTTGTGATGTTGATTCAACTTGCGCTTGTATATCAACTTTTGCATAATAACTTATCTAGCACTTAATCTTTTAACCTGATATTATTAGTTTCATTAGTCAATAGAATTTTCCTAGGAAAATAAAAGTGCTAACAAGAACGTTACTTACACTATCTAAAGATATTGGAATTCCAAAAGTAGCACTAACAATTAGTGTCTCACTAACACTTTCACTTGTACCTTTGCCAGTATGTTGCTTAACTTGGAAAGAGTAATATTCATTTAAAAGCTTATTCATGAAACAAGCATGAAACAATGGATATAAAAGTACTTACCAAAAATTTTTGCCTAGAAAATTGTGTTTGTAATATCGTAGTCCTAGCCTTTTGAGTTGGACATGTCACATTATTGTGCCCTATTGTCGAGCAACTTCGACAAATCATCTTTATTCATTTCCTCGACATCTTGATACCATCTACGACCTCATTTTCCTCCTTCTTCTTTTTAGTTTACGCCTACCAGGCTTCACCTTGGCTAAAGTGGTCCAAGTGCCTCTTTGTTAGTTTTTTTCCAAAATTTCTCTCCTCAAACCGGCATTATCATATTCTGATATGTAGTTAAGAACTTTACCTTCTTGTAACACTCATCCACATAATCATATGCATTATCTTGCCTATGATTTATAGCTAAAATTGCATGAGGACAAGGGATGTCTGTAAACTATCACCTCCTGCAAGTACAATCTCTTTTGAACACATCAACTATGTCCTTAACACTCTTATCCATCACCTCATGTCCAGCATCACCATTATTTCTATCATTATCATCATCATCATTAGTAAAGAATTGAGCATCAACTAGGTCCTTGACTTCACTTTTCGAATCAACTTCAAACATAGATTCATCAACCTCTAAATCAGCAAAATCACCTACATTTACTAAGTAATCATAATCTAAATCACCTCTGGGCTAAACAAATGCCTCATTACTTAAACCAATACCCACACTAATGCCCTCACCCTAACAAACGCTCTCACCAACATCCTCACTATTGCCTTTACCCTAACTAGCACTCGCACCTATTGTATTGTCAAAAGATTCTCCATACACCTCAACTAATCCATGTTGCAAATAATAAAAAGCTAGATTGACAACAATGCTATCATTACATATATGTCTCAATCCATATTCTAGAGATTTATCAAGAAACTCAAAATAAAGTTTTTTGAATTTACTATTTACCCAATTCTTAATGTCTGTGATGAATTTTTCATAGCTCATAGGATCGATATTTATGTGTACTAAATCCATCTTTCCCCCAGTGTAAAGGCAAATCAATGTAGACTTGTTGCTCATCTCAACTCTATATAAAAAGACAACATATATTATAAGCATATGGAGACTCATAATGGAGCGACAAAATAATATGTACAACTATTTCAAGGCTTTTCGGCTATGATGAAAAGCCAAACAGAGCACTGCGACTATGTCTCATAAACTAAAGTTCTCAATTTAATTAGTGTTTGTGGTTAAATATTGCATCTACTACATTTGAGTAACATCAATCCAATTTGGCTAGCCTATTTGACAAACGTGGTTGAAGTTCATGTGAAATTCATCTCTAGTTAAAGCATAGTTAATTTCAAAATACTAGATTTACAATAATAAACTTCCAATGGCAACACAAGTGATTAGTGGGACATCAAAGAAGCACCTCCTGCTCCTTTCAAGATGAACTACAACTGCAATATGCTAAACTTACAAAAATAATGATGTAGGTGCATGACAGACATGATAACAAGTAGAAACATGATCACATAGGATTCAAATAGATGATCTTAACTTGGTTGATGTTGAGAGATATGCAGATGTGATGACTAGGATCAACGATTACCCTCTAAAGTTTATCAATGTTTCAAATGCCACCTATTTGATGAATTTTTTTAGTGAAATTAGAATGATTATTAGGGGTGAGCAAAAGAATCGGGAACCGCCCGGACCGCCCGAATCCGGACCGAACCGATCCAAAACCGGTGGTTCCTAAAGGGACCGGTCCGGTTCCCAGTTCCATGGGCGGATCCGCCCGCCTGCCCACCCAGACCGGACCAGTATATATTAATTTTTATTATAAAAAAATTTGGTTGAAAAAAAATTAAAATTTTGAAGGACCCTGTTTAGAATTTTTATTTTTCATTTAAAGCCCTAAAAAACATATTGAAAAAAGAAGTGGCTCAGTTTTTATCTTCCACTGAGCCCATTATCATGAAAAAACATCTTGTGGTCGTGGAAGACTGGAAGTGGAGGTGGAGCAACCCTTATTTGCAGATTGCAGTTCTCCTCAGACTCTCGAAGAAAGAAGCGGTTCAAGCTCCACTCCCTGAGTGTTCTCTTCTCAAGATTTCGACACTCTCACGACTACACTCACGGTTGTCGGCCGTCGACCTCACCTCTTAGCTCTTGATTCGATTGCGTCAACTCCGTCGACCGCACTCACGACCGTCAACCGTGCCTCCCTCTCTCAATTTGGCCACGCCTCTCACCTTTGGTCGACTCAACCGTGCCTCCCTCTTTCGACTCGAGCGCGCCACTCACAGCTCTCGATTGCTGTAAGTTGAATCTGCTCACTAAATTCCTAAATCTATGAGTTCTTTGTTTGTTTGGTTGATTGAACTAAAAACCCTAAATCCCTAAATTTTGATGTGCAAGACACTCCAGGTGGAGCACAAGCTCTTCTACTTCGATCTGAAGGAGAACCCTCGCGGCCGCTACCTCAAGATCTCCGAGAAGACATCGGCCATGGGGTCCACCATCACCGTGAGCAAGGAATTGCAGCTTGACACCAAGGCATGTGCTTTTCTTATTGGGGCATTTTGTTCCTTGTTTTTTGTCATTTCTAGTGTTCGCATTTGCTTGAATTGCGTGTTGTTGGTTGCAGGTGGTCTTCTTTGATGTTGGTGAGAATCGGCGGGGGCGCTTTTTGAAGGTAATTTTCTTGGTTCTTCATTTATTTGGGTTTTTGGTGTTGATTGGACTTGTAGTTATTCGTTTGTAATTTGTATATACTTTTGCAACAGCTACCGATGCCCTTTATCTAGGCTTTATTCTAATGTCCAATGTGATAGGCATAGTGGTCGTTCCGAACTGACTTCAAAAATTGCAAGGACTCACCTTTTGACATTTGCATCTCTCCTAATTATACTTTATCTTCGAAAATGAAGGTTGCCCTGTCACTTTTGCTTTAAATTTTTTCACTTGTAGAACTTTTGCTTTTACACTACGAGATCTAAATATTCATTTTGATGTCAAGCAGTTCCAATCATTTTGATCCGTGCCTTTTTCTCCTCTGCTTTAATATGAGTCTTCAAACATCAAATACATCTCGAGAGGCATATATTCGGAGAGATACCAATGGGATACCCCATCCCTCGGGTTGTAGTTAAATAATATTGTTGTATTTGTAGTGAGTTCTTTGAGTGTCAACTTTCTAATGCTTGACATGACTTGTTTTCAACTTTTTTTCTTGTTGTGCCATTGTTAGTCGATGATTCCTACCCAACTAAAGTTCTAGAATCTGGTAAAACAACTACTAGAAATTTTCTTACACTATGGCAATCGGCTTTGTAGTCGCTTAGGTGCCTGAACTCTTACTTCCGATGTTTGTTGATTTTTCCATGCTTCTTTTAGGGTTCTTAGAGTTTCTTTCAACTGTGCAAAGAGTCCTGTAAACATTTCGATTATGTGTATATTTAGTGTAACTTTTAACATAACCACATCGCTATGATGTAAAGATGTATCTAAACAATTTCCCACAATATTTAAGGCTTCTCGACTGTGCCAGCACATAAATTAGGCGTTTCATTTTGCATGAGGCTTTCCAATAGACTTCTTTTTTTCATTTGACTTTTATTTTTTCTGTCTTTGGTGGAACTAGGGATTTTGCTCTTTTTTCCCCCTCAACAGTCAATTCTAAGATGATGTAGCATTGGATCTGAACCATTTCCATATGACAATATCATTCATGTGACTAATTTGCATTATTTATTGTTATGTCTTCATGCAGAATCTTTTTGCAAGGAAAGGACTTATTGTCTCACATTGTTGGAGAAGTCAGGGGATTCGTGGTCAAGCTGAAAGTGATCCATTAACATGTCAATGGAAGTGGAGGGATCCTATGATGCAATAACGCCAATAGTGGAATCAATAACACCAGAACATGGAGAAAGTGAAGACTTTGAAGAGGCATCCAAAACAAACAAGGTATCCGGCTCATGTCCTCCTCCTAATAAGCGAAAATCAGCAACCTGGCTTCATTTTCGTAAAGGAATAACTCACTCGAGTGGGAAAGTTGATGTATTCTGCAATTATTGTGGGGCCAAGTATTTACACCATGTTGATAATGGTACTTCAAATATGTCGAAGCACTTGAGAAAGTGCAATAAGTATCCTCACAATGTGGATAAGAAGCAAAAATTGTTTGCATCACAAAGAGTAGATGAAACTCAAACGATAGGGGGAAATACTAGTACTGGGAGTGCTCAAGTTTTAACGACATGGAAGTTTGATCAGGAGAAATGTAGGCAAATGCTTGTTCGGATAATTATAATTGATGAACAACCATTTTCAATGGTTGAACGTGTTGGATTTCGTGATTATGTTAATCAATTGCAACCTCTCGTCAAGCATATGTCACGATTTACGGTAGCTAGGGATTGCATGAAATTGTATTTTTGTGAAAAAAGAAGTTTGAAGGCTTCCTTTCGCAAGCTTAATTCTAGGATTGCACTCACAACTGATACATGGAGTTCCATTCAAAATTTGAATTATTTAGTCTCACTGTACATTTTATTGATGAAAACTGTAAATTGCACAAAAGAGTCATCAATTTTGTGGTGATGTCTAGTCACAAGGGCAAGGATATTTGGAAAGTAATTGATAAATGCATATATGAGTGGGGAATAGAGAAGAAAGTGTCCACAATCACTGTGGATAATGCCAGTTCGAATGACGTTGCCATTGGTTATTTAAAAGAAAAATTTTCAAGGGATAGGCTCTTAATCTTAGATGGTGAAGTTTTACACATGAGGTGCACGGCTCATATATTAAATTTGATTGTGAAGGATGGCTTGGCCGAAGTATGTGATTCCATTACACGTATTAGAAATGTGGTTAGATATGTGAGGAGTTCTCCTATGAGAGTTAAGATATTTCGAGATTACATTGAAAGTACAAGGGTCACTTATAAGGGTTCGGTTTGTCTTGATGTGTCCATAAGATGGAATTCTACTTACCTAATGTTAGAAAGTGCCATAAAGCTAAGAAAAGCTTTTGAAAGGATGGATGAAGATGATATATCTTTCTCAACTGAGCTTAATTCTGATACTCCCAAGTAGTGTTGATTGGGAAAATGCTATTATTCTTTCCATTTTTTTGAAGCAGTTTTATGATACTACTAACAAGATGTCTGGAACTTTGTATATCACTTCAATTGATTATTTTGAGGGGATAGCTTCTTTGTATAATTATCTGAAAGAAGTGGCGAAGGCTTTTGATCATAGGATGAGAGTTATAGGTGTGAAAATGAAAGACAAGTTCGATAAATATTATGGGAGTTTTGAAAAGGTAAATATGATGGTATTGATTGTATCCTATAAAGAAGATGAATTATGTGAGGTATTGTTGTAGACTCATTTATGAAGATGCTGTGAAAGTTGATGAAATGTATGATAATGTGAAGTTTGCCCTGGAACGTTTGTTTAAATTTTATGAGAGAACTTATCCTACTTCTTGTGAGAAAAATCTAGATGAACTTGTGAGTTCTATTAATAGTGCCAGTAGTAGCTACGATCCTCTTTGTGATGAGGGAACTGGAGAGGAAGATTGCAGTTTACTTTTCCATGTGCAACGGCCGTCATATGATGACTTTCTTAATGAGGAGAAAAAAAGGTCCGATGGCAATTTATCTGAGCTTGATCGATATCTTAAAGCTGAACTTGAAGATGCCCGTGATCTTGACATTTTGAAGTGGTGGAGTGTTGCCGGCCAAAAGTTTAAATTCCTATCTTTGATGGCTCGGGATATTTTGTCTATCCCTGTAACTACGGTTGCTTCAGAGTCAACTTTTAGTACATCCGGTCGTGTGCTTGATGGCTTTCGAAGTTCTTTGACTCCCAGAGTTGTAGAAGCTTTGATTTGCACTCAAGATTGGTTGCGAACAATTCTTGAGCTGATTAATGTTGAAGAGTGCATTGCAAATGCGGAAAAGTTTGAGTTGGGTAAGTTCATATCATTTCATTTTTTAATTCTTTTAGGTATTTAATAAGTGAATATTTTATTTAATACCTTCTTTTTTGTTAGATATGGATTATGTTAACACGGAGATTAACAATACATAGACTTTACAAGTTGAAGTGGGAGGAATACATGTGGTGAGATTTTTCAATAATTGTTTGAGTTCAATTTCTACTAATATTGAGTGATCATCTATACTTATTTTTGTTTTATTTTCAGGAGATTGGGACTTAGAGTTTAAGAGCTCTCCAACTTGGGATTCACAAGCTTTATAAGTCGTGAATTTTTTGGCATCTTATTGCGATTGTTTGTCATTGTAGACTCATGCTAGATGAGTTTGTTCCATGTACTTGAGTTTCATTTGGTATGATTGTTGGACTTGTGTCGTTATGATGGTGTGGTGCTCATGTGATCAACTTGATGGCCATTGTGATTTGTGGCTTCTAACTTTTGATTTGCTCTACTAATTTGAGGGGCTTTTTTTAGTTCCACGTAATTGAATTTTGTTTGGTATGATTAGTTCTGTATTTCTTTGTCCGTTCTTTTTGTGCATGAAACTTTTATTTCTCTCCACTTTGAGTTCGAAGTATATTTTTTTTTTTTTTTGCCTTTGTCACTCTACTAATTTGAGGGGCTTGTTTAGAAAGGAAAATTGAACAAGTTCATGAGCAATGCTAGTAGCTATGGAAGTAATGGTATTGTGAATAAGCTGGACATGGAAGCACACCATTTGGATTGTGAGACACGGTGGGAAGACTTGACAATTGGAGAACAAATCGTGACTTGAATCGGGTCAATTGGGTCTTTGCAATTTGGAAGGCCAAATTGTAGGATTTGGATAGACGAAGGTGTCGGGCTAAATAGAGGAGTCAATTCGATGAAAAAACAACTTCACTAGAGCAAAACCCTTTGAATTGATGAAAGAACAAGTTCAATTGATTTGGGAAGATAGGATTTAGGGTTCCTTCACTAGTTTGCATTGGAGAACTTCGCGATTGGGGCAAAGAAAAACGCTAGGGAATGAGCAACGCCATTTGGTTCGAAGGTTATAGGGTTCTTTTCTTTTTTTTGTTAATTTAACAAAACGGCATCTTGTTTTTCGGCGTCCACATCAGCATCAATCTGGCTGCGTAGGATGGCTAGTGCTGAGTGGGTATCCACGTAAGCATTTTCCGAGCAAAATTTGCCGGAAGGATTAAAATGGCACCAAATCAAAAGATTTATGACTGAATTGACACTAATAAAGGGTTCAAGACTAAATCGGCACCAATGGAAAAGGTTTATGACTTTTTTGACACTTTTCCAACATTCCAATAGTTTTTCCTTCGAGATCTCGTCATCCCAAATAGTTATATCTTGTTTATGTAACGACTTACCTAATTTATTACAATGATTTTCCAAAGGCTTTGAAGCACCGTTGTCTTCATCCATGGGTTCAAATCCTTGCATTGAGTAATCCACCCAAATTTGAGAAAGTTCTAAAGGGCACTAAACTCGCAGCATCCAAAGCACTGGGATGAAAGAGTTGGAGACGCAGGAAAGATCAAGTGCAGGAGGGCTGCAAAGAAGTTATTTAGAGAGTAGCAACAAGAAAGTAGAGGCGACCCAATGCAAGGACGATCCTTCAACTTGGGTGGCTAGGTAGGCGAGCCATGATATGGCTAAGGATGGAGGACTAGGGGAAGATGGTAGGGTTCCATCTTGGACCGGAATACAAAAACGGTAAGGGGCAACAAAGGTATCAAACGGAGCTAGGCACGCAATGTATACCAATAGAATGTATAAGGAGCTATTGATGGGGTTTATATTAAGGTTTAGGATGTGGAATTGGGGGAAGGGAGGTCAAGGCTACACATATGGTAGAGAGAAACTAGACATTCGGCAAAGAAAGCTTTGCTAAGTCTATTTTGGTTCATACCTCTACCGTCATTTTTAAGGTGATTGGGTGAGAAATGTAAGGAAATGAAAGTGAAACCATTACTAAGTCCATGAGAGATGTGGTAGCCAATGCTAAAAAAGAATTCCTTCTTACTGCTTTTATGATTGAAAAAATTGCATTCTAATTATTACGATTTTTCTAGTCTTTGATGTTGTCAACCAAGAGTACCAAAAAAAAAAGAAAAAGAAAATTAAGATCCTTAACACCGAACTTATACAAATCCTTACGTTTGAATTTGACTAGGTTGATTGTCGAATAACATCATCTATACATGCAAACCGGACCTCTTAACTTTAAGAGATCTTGATTATTATTTTTCCTTAAATATCCTAGATTGCTTTCTTCGTATCATGTATATTACCAACTATTTTTTTCATTATTTAGTAATTCAAATATTTCATAAGGTAATTTTGCTTATAACATAATAATATATCATTATCATTCAAATCTATCAATTATATGAAATCACATAATACTTTTACAGCATGGTCATAGCGTGAAATTTTCATTGGAGTTGCTTCATCGATAGCAATATTACCATATTTGTAGAATGCTTTTTTGAATAAATTATTTGGAAAAATGAAAAAAAAAAAAAACCCCTAAGGCAAAGAACGAACATAGGCCAAAATATAAAATGGGCAAGCAAAATCCCGCATAATGGGCCCAAAAATAAAATGGGCAGTATTTCTCCTGCCCATTGGGTCACCAAAGAAAAAAAAAGGAAATATATATAAAACAAACACAAAATCTCTCTCTCAGCTGCTTGCCTCCGGTCGTGCCGCCCATCATCTCTATTGCCCGTCATCACCATCAGCCCTCGGTGAGATTTTCTAGCCTTAATTGGGTCTCTAAGTCATGACCATATTTAGAGTTGCGCAGTGCCAAATCTGAATGGGCTAGTGATCTCACATCGTAGTCTTGCCCTACATTTGACTTTTGAATATTGGTTTTTTACATGTTTAGTCGGTGCAGTTTATAATTGTAGATAATCAATAATGATACATTGTATAATTTAAGTTACTATCTTTTTGCTGCAACGGGAGTTTATACTGGGTTGGGTGAGCGCATGGAGGAGCAAGTATGCCGAGAGGACTTTCACTCGGTTTAGTTGGATTGATTTTATTTTTTTTTACTTTGTAATTATATTATCAAATGTATTATTTGATTTGATGTACTAAAATGTTTTGTTAAGCTTGTTCATATTTTACATCATGAAGTTATTTTAATTTTAAATCTTTATGATGTGATTTTCAAATATCCAAAGAATAAAAATATAAATTTTAATCAATTTTGTTTAGAAACAAGTGAACAATGTCTAAAGTGGCGAAAATTGAGGGAAGACGGCAAGTGTTTGCTACCATAGACTCAACAAACGCGTTGAATTTTCATCACCTTTGAGCAAGTCGTTTAAAATTTTGTAACCTTTGCACAAAATAAAATAAAAAAATTGTCGTCTTAAGCAAATGCAACAAATGGTTTGCAAAAAAAAAAAAAAAGTTATTGCATTTGCCTAAGAGAACAAAATTTGGACCTAAGTTTGTAGTAAAAGTCGCGAGGGCCTGAGAAGGACCAAGATTTTTCTAGAATGAACACTTAACGTTTAGTGATAAGCTAGGAGTGTTGAGTTACTTGTAGAGAGTTCCCGATGGTTTGACCTTGAATCCTTGAAATTGGGAAATGCCATAGCTGAGGATATCAAATGTCATGATGCATCAGCTGAAGCACCAGCCAAATCAACGAGTTAGTCGACAAACAAGGTCGTGCCATGTGAAGGTCCTCATGGAGGAAATGAGCAGTGGATAGATTGTGACATATCCTAGGGACGCACTAATGATGATTGTCACATTTTGTAAGGACTTGAACCAACAATGGGTTGACATGTGTCGAGAAGATGCACATACCGAGATCAATCCCGATGGAAAAAGATTAGGGCAAGACCATTCCCAATGAACTCGCTCCGATTCAATCAAGCCGCAACTTTTGAAAATCCCTAGTCAAACAAGGGAAAAACTGGGGATCCGCCACTAAGCTAGCTTTCAATTTTCCATTTTCCGATCAATGCTCCATGAAACAAACCAACAACAAATCCTCAGGCAAAGGGGCATTCTTTCGTTTTGGTCAAAAAGCAAAGGGCATTTACGATCACGGTTTCGGACAACTCTTAGAATCGACATGAGAAGATGAATGAGGTCCATAAATTTATATAGTTTGAGAATTATATCAAGACAACAGAATCGAGATCTGCATGGTGCGAGTCTTTCAGCTACCAGAAAACAAACGTAACAAGACACTTAGGTGAAGAGAATATGATCTTCCCAGTGTCCTCCGGATCCATCTCTTCTGTTCTTCGTTTTCGCCCTAAGTTTGTATATAGAACTGAGCTATCTTTTGATGTTTGTCCTCTTATTTGCCATTTTCACAAAAACTAATGCCAATCACACATTTGGGGATATTTATTCAAACAAAAGAAAAGTAAGAGAAAAGATCGATGTATCACAATCTCAACTCATTAACTCCGTGTCTCTTTCGAGTTACTACAAGCTATATCAACCCAAGACTTGAATATCGGATTTCCATTCCTCGTCAAGTTGGCAAGGAGTGAAGTAAATACTATATCGAATGGAATCGAAGTAATTTTACTCTCTATCATGTATCATATTGAGAGCAACAAAGTCAGTTTTTTTCTTCATATTTATGCTATAGATATGGGTAAGATTTTATCTATAAATATATCACATCAAATATCTATAGATATAATTAGTTTCTCATTCTTATTGAGTTAATTTTACTACTTAGTACTTTGGACATTATTACTAAGTTGATATAATGTCCACGGCTATTTTGATTTTTTTAAAGAACAATTATTTTCCTCTATACTTTTTTCTTGAAAGTAGTCTTAAGTTTTCGTTTGGAAAAGAAATGACTCCGTTCATTAAAATTTAATGCATTTAATGTGCAAAAGTCACTATTAGGTATATTTTACTGCTTATTGCTTTAGATATTTTGACTAAATAGATGTAATATCTATAACTAAAAATCGTGTCTTAAAAATCGTGGGAGTTCCGTTATGAGACAAACAACATATGCTCGGAAACAACCACAAAAGTCAAATAATAACGTTGCAACTGTTCTAGGCAAAAGTCAAACATTTATGTTGGAATTGCTTTAGTCAGTCGGCATTTCTCAAGTTCTTCGCACAAAAAATTTTTTTCTTTTATAAATAATGAAGTAGAGCCACTTTGAGTTTCCCATAAAAGAAAAATTCATTCATTATTGCATCTATAGAGGAGGAATATGGAGGAGTAAAAACTATCAACACTTATTGAAGACTATTCTAAAGAACCTCCTCAATTTCACACTTTGTTAAACTTTGCATTATCTAATTTAAAAACTATATTTTGTGCCTCAAATTTCAAAATCCTATATGATATAATATCAAAGATTTCAAAAAGGTTTTACGTATTATATCATGATGAGGCACCCATTTTAGTAGGCAAACCCCAGGTCCCGGAATGTCCCACTGCCTCATGAATAAGATAAAACCTGTACAAATGCCCACGTTTGCAATTCGAAAATTTGTATTTATATTTAGTGTACCTGATTTGGATACGTATCCACTAGGGGTGAGCATATTGGACCGCCGAACTGAGAACCGCCCGGACCGGACCGGACCGGCGGGTTTGGTCCGGTTCTCGGGAGCATCGGTCCGGTTCCCGGTTCCATTTGTATCCCATAAAAATGGAACCGGTGACCGGACCGGACCGGCGGGTTTGGTCTAGTTCCATAAAAATGGAACCGGTGATTTTTGAACCGGACCGGGGGAACCGGACCGGACCGGACCGACGGATCAAATCAACAATTTTCTATTTAAAAGAAATTTCTTTAAAAATGCAATAAACCCTAAAATAATAATATTTCTAGTATTTTTTTTATTTTTTTTGGGTAAGTGGTCGGTCCACGGTCCCAAAAAATGGGAATCGGTCCTCCCGGTCCGGTTCCTGATTCCACCTTGGAACCGGACCGAACTGGGAACCGTGAACCGATCACCCCTAATATCCACCTCTTAACTGTAAAACCAATTTCACGTAGTTCGGCAAGAAAAGGAAAGCTACTTTTTTTACATCTTCCACAATCTAATTAACTACACTCCAGAATATAAAATGGCAGGCTTTTTGAAACTTTGGAGTGCAATTGGGCCAAATATATAAAATGAAACTTCAAAAAGTGCATAGCGTATATCTATAAAAAGAAGATAATGCCAAGGCTTTTTTTTTCTTCTATTTACTTAATTGAAATTTTTTGCACTTCTCACCCTTTCACTTAAAAAAAAAAATTTAACTTCTGAAACTTTTACAATACTAAAATGTCGATACATAGTTTCAGTGGTGATTTTTTTTATATTTTTCTGAATTTCAAGAAAGAAAAATAGATTTTGATGGGAAATAAAAGAGTATTTTTTTTTTGCATTTATTAATTAATGATGTAGTTGCTTCTCTGCTTGGATACATGATTGGAATCCACCAAATTGAGTGTGGCTGCTTACGTTGTATTCTTGCCTAAACTGTGCTGTACTCTTGATCTTGGGTGCTTGTGCGCTCTCTCCCATTTAAAAATTGAGAAGTGACAACATTGATTATTGGCATAGTAAATGAAGGACAAGCCTCCTCATCATTACCCTTTATTTTTCGGAATAACTTAATTTTTTTATAAGACGTTTATTGTTGAAGTAATAATACCAATGACACAAACAAGAATACAAATAATATAAAGTTATGCTAATCATGACCACTAATAATGATACGTCTAACTGAAAAGCATAGCTTGCTAGTAATATGAGTGGATATAAAAAAGAAATGACTCATACAACTTGTATAAAATAAAGGGTACCTACTATTTTTATGGGGTCCTTTTTTTTTCCTTTCTCATTTTTTTTTCCTTTCTCAAGATATCCTCAATCGGTTATTACATAAGTATTCTATAAATGGACAATTGTGCAAATTAATAATTCTATTTGTCTCTTACGTGTTTCAATTTAAAATTTGAATCTAATCAATCTTGTAAAATCTTACAGCAAAGAGTATCAAATATCTTGAAGTATTTTTAGCATATATGTATAATATTCAGACAATTTTGTTATCAATCAATAATGCAAATATTTCATAAGAAAGAAATTTCGTAAAATCTATTAATAGTATTGATTTTTTTATTGCATATTCTATATCTCTTTTCAACACGCTTTCTCCATAATGATTGCTCATCCAGATCCATGGTTACTTTCGTTTCCCAATGCCCAATCACAACTTTAATCTTAGTACAAAAAGAAGTCCAAAAGTACACATAGATTAACATCTTTTAGGTTCATTCTAACGAAATGAAATTAATTATAGTATCTCACAAAAAGAAGTCTAATGAATTTATTGAAATTTTATTGATTCTAATATCACATGAAAAAAGGTGCAATGAATTTATCAAATTGGATATATTAAATATTCATTTTCTTGGTAAAATCTTCTTTACAAATTAAAACATGAGGATATTGTGTAATGATCACCAATTATAACATTCGCAACATATGCAATCTAAGCGTATTTCCCCTTTAGAATTTAAATACTATGATACTTAAATCGGCCTACTTCTGCACAAGTTCATATCATATTGCGTAAGATATATCAGGGTTTTGTTTATAAATGCTTTAAAGTGATTGTTTAAAGGATGTAATCATCAATATATTGGTATTCTTTTATGTATAATAAATATGTCAAAATTAAATTATTTATATCCATGACGCTTAAAAAATTGTCCCTGGCGGCTCAAGCAAGAAATCCCGTGACGATATCATAAGCCGGCGTGTGGATGCGTGCCATTTGCCAGTGCGTCTCTTCCTATGTTTTCATCTTCTAGATTACAATTTAAATTATTAAAAAAGTATTACCCACCATCTGCTTTTTTTTTTTTTGAAAGGGCATTCACATTATGCAAAATTGGCTACGGTGGCTACTTTTTTTTTCTTTTTTCTTTTTCATAACAAAGGTGAAGAGTGGTGATCGATTTCGGCGATCCACCTTGACAAAATCATAACAATTCCAGGTTTGCGATTAAAATATTTTGATTCAATCATAGCTATTGATCATTACAAGCAAAACCGTTGGCACCGCATCATCATATTAAGTTGGAGTAAAGTCTATGACAATCCTTATGGATGACCGTACATAAGTAGAATCTATGCAGATGAATCGGTTTTTTTTAGATTGAGAAGCAATGGGAGGATCCGGATTGGCAGCTTTTAAGGTTTATTGTGGAGACAATTATCGTGCTATGGAATTATGAAAAGTGAAAGGGACTATTCCGAAGAGTTCGATGGCTAAGGGGACCTATTTGGCTGATGCAAATTGTAGATACAATCAATGGGCAAAAGAGATGACCATCGCCATCAGTTCTTCATAAGTCTAGTATCATAAGCAATGTGCAATTAAAAATGTATCGGCAATAATTGAAATTCACCAGGTGCGACTATACTTTTAAGCCCCTTTTTTTTTGGGTTTGTACGGCGTTTGTTATTCGAAAAATGAATGATTTAAAAAATATTTTCCCAAATTTGACTATTTGTATCGTTAAAAATAATTAAAAGAAGATGAAAACAGTTTTGATACATTCATTTTTTATAAGCAATACAAATGATCATTTTTTGCATAACATTCTCAAAATCATTCATTTTCTACATTTGTTTTATTGAAAACTTCGTTATAAAAGAAAGGAGAAGGGCCACCAGTTAGTATCCCCGGGTTTACGTCGCCGGCTGCCGGCTGTACGATGGTTCCCGGGCATAAAAAAAAGAAAAAGAAAATATTTTCCATGAAAATCATTTTTAAAAAAATAAATAGCTTTCATTTGTTTTATGGTTTAGGGAAAATAATTTTTCTACGTGCAAGAATCAGAAGTCATTTTCCCCCAACCCAAACTTATCATTTTTAATCTATAAAAACATTTTCCATTCCATCATCCAAACACTGAAAAGTCAAAAAACAATTTTCCCGAAAATCCATTTTCCTACAAACAAATACTCCGTCAATCTTGAATCTCGATAGCATGATACCAAGGACGATGATCCGTCAATGAACCCCGGATTAAATTAACCAGCCGGCCATTAGTCAATGCAATCAACCTTCGAAGAAGATGGGATATACTCTCGACATCCGATTATGTCTTGGGATTCCCTTCCCCCTTCAAATTTTTTTTTTTTTTTTGGTCAATCACACGGAACCTAAGATTCTGGGATTCGGTTCATGCACTAACCTCTGGATTATTAACGAACAAAGAAAGAAAGAAAGCAGCGTCGGAGCAAGCGGAACCCGAATTGACACCCCACCAAATTCTTGGAAAGTACCGATTACTTTAGGGTGGGGCAAAAATCGTGAGATTATAATAAAAACAATTCGACCCCATGAAGGGTCGTGACATGTAAAGCACAGTTCTGTGCAGAACCGGATGAGGATCAGAGGGTATAATGACACAGTAATCTTTTTGTGTTTTATTATGCTTTTTGATCCAAGTTGGACCCCATCAGCAGTCGGCAGCACATTGGGATGCCCCTCAAGGGAGAGAAATTGCTGCTCACCTGCTCCTAGGAAAAGGTTGACCAAACCTCATGAAAAGAAGGGGGATCAATCAAAGGTTGTGGTGTAAAATTTAGGGGAAGCTTTTCCTATTCGATGGTTCGGATAAATGGGCACGATGATCTTATAGACCTCGTGAACCGATCAAGTCCAAGCCTATACGGGTAGTCATGATTCGAAATAGTCCTGTATGCGGTTGGTGGGGGCTCAGGTACGGGGCTTCCGACTTTTCTGACCGGGAATTTCCCAACGCCTCGATTGACAATCAGTGATTTTGTGTGAGGATCCTAAACAAAAGTTGGACGTTTGCTTGGGAGAGTTTCCGAGGGCTATATTCTCTCTTCCTTCTCCCCCAACTTCCGTTTGTGGAATATGTTTTGCTCCTAAAGAAGGCAAAGGCAATTCTGAGATTTGGCATCTCCTCCTCATGACTTTTCCCTTTTTTATATTGTGGACCTGGTCAAAACTGTCAGCAGCAGAGTTCCCCTCCTTCTCTTTTTCACCTTTCTCTCCTTTTTATTGTCTTAAAAGAGGGGGTAAGAATAAAGCAAAGTTTACCACCTCAGGTCATTATTTACTCTGGAATCCGAACCCGATGCCACCATCCATATCTAACATCATAAAGCTTGGCCCATAAGACCCAGATCTATCTATTTTCAGACAATCCTTTTTCTAGATTTTCACCCATTTGATTTGTCCAAAATTATTTGTCAATGAAAACACATTTCAATCAAAGAAAATATCCATGTATAAAATTAGAAAAGTGAATGCCGTAATATGAGAACATGAAAATACTTTTCAAAATTACTCATCTTGAATTTGTTAATATTTTATTCTTTTCTTTTCTTTTTCCTTCTTGTGCTCTCTATCGATCATCAGCCTCAATGATGGTGGCAACCGGCCATAAGTGAGGGCCAAGCCAAGGCCGGCCAGGTCAATCCTCACTAGTCGTCACTGAGGCCTGGCAATAGGCGGAGAGAGAGGAAAAGGAAAAAGAAAAAAAAAAAAAAAAAAGAAAAAATTAAATTAAATTAAATTAAACAATAAATAAAAAGTATTTAAAATTTTTGAGATTAAAATTATTTTCCAAATGAGATCCATATACCATAAAAAATTTTCAATCATATATTACCATTGAACACAAAAGAAAATTAGCCATTTTCCTAGAAAATGATTTCTCAAAAAATATATTTTTTAAAACTTTTACATTTTTCATGAGACAAATGCACCCACTGAGTTTATCCCAATAGCCACCCTTTCCACATAGGAAAAAAGATGTGAGGGTTCAAATCGCCACATTGTCAGGAGGATACGATTTAATTTTAAGTGTGGGTGTCGATTCTCACGATTTAATTTTGAAAGTTGGGACGCAAAAAAAAAAAAACAAAAGACGCCCTAAATCGCCGCCCTTTCCCTCTCACGCTCCCTTAGGGGATCCCGTGCATCGAATTTCCGATATTGAGAGATGTTAAGATCAAAGTTTGAAAATGAAAGTTAGACGGGCAAAAAAAAACAAAAGACGCCCTAAATCGCCGCCCTTTCCCTCGGCTGGCAAAGACAAAAAAAAAAAAATCAAGGCAAATGATGCGTTGCCTCTTGCAGTCACTCTCTCCCCCTCCGTTGCAACTCAAAATGCAAGCCTTAAAAAAAAATTTAAAAAAAAAAAACAAAAATAATTCACATGTTTTCTTGGCAGATGAAAACAAAAGGGCAAATCGCTGCGATGCCCTTCCCAAACAACAAAACTCTCGTGACTCTTTTCCTCGCATTACAATATTACGGCAACCAGCGCACAAAAAACCTTTGTGGCTTTTCTATCTGGACCATCCCCCATCTTTCAGCCACAAGTTCCTTGTACTTCTCCTTTCATTGGCTGAGCCTCATCTCTTCTCTCTCTCTCTCTCTCTCTCTCTCTCTCTATCTATCTGCTGCTCCTGCTGCTGCTGCTGCTTCAAAACAGTTTGCATCTGATCCTCTCCTCTCCCTCCCTTTTGTTCTGTAGCAGAACCATCCCCTCATGGCGCGCACACATTCTCACCCGAAAAGCACACATACCCCCAAAACCAAACAGAGGACGTCTCACGGAATGGTAAGGGAATGAATGATCCGTAAGTTAAGAAGAGGCTGAGAGAGCGCATTCAGAATGGCTCCGGGAAACTTACAAAATCTCGTTGCTCATATATCATCATCATCATCATCATCATTCAAGCCCTCCTCCTCCAATCATTGAGGAATCCACCGGGAGACAAGAAAAAGAAAAAAGAAAAAAAATTAAAAAAGAATTCATCACATTCAATCAAAAGAAAAAGAACCCACAATTTTAATTTTGGATTTATTTCATGTAAGAGTAGTAATTGAGGTTATTGATTCCCCCCATAAAAATTACTTGAGAGAGGTAACAACGAGATGGGTTCCCGCCCTTAGCAGCTAAATGTCTTTTTTTCTTTCTTTTAGCTGATGCTCCGGACCCAAATTTCGATCATCAAATGCACAAGCACCACGATTGCCCCCCCCCCATTGCCCACCAATAATTTCCAATCCTTTCAATCCGCGACGGTCCAGGTCATGTCGTTCTCGAAGATCCAATGGCAGACCTCGATCTGACCCGGCCGCGACCCCAGGGCGAGGAAGGCCCCGTGGGTGGCACTCCATGCCGACGTGTCGAGGTGGCAGATGGCCACGCCGTGGTTGATCTTGACCTTGGTCTTGGGATCGAGCAGGTCCGCCTCGTAGGCCCGGACCTTGGGGACCGAGTGGCAATAGTAGAGCAGGTAAGGGAATAGGCTCTGGTGGCACGACACCGACTTGGTCACCTTCCCGCCGTTGATCCCCTCGACCGTCCCGACCACGACGTCGTGCTTGGATCCCGCCGTGCTATCCATGGACCGGGCCTCCACGTTCCGGCCCAGGATCGACGTGGCGAAGTCGATCATGTCCTCGATGGAGCCCACGCACCGCTTGGTCTCCCCGCGCTGGGCGCCCGCTCGCACTCCGCCAGCGCGTTGGCCATCATCACCTCCATCGACGAGTTATCTCTCGCGTGGAAGATCTGCTTCAGCTCCGGCAGCTTCGAGGTCGAGAATGGTAATTTCGACAAGATCGTGCGGGGCAAGAACGACCTTTGAGGCATTTTATCCCTAATGTCCGGCATTGGCATCACCGTCCCTTTCTTCAGCATGGATTCTCTGAAGAACTTGCCCGGCTCCACCCACCTATTCGCCGCCGCTCTGCCTTTGACCGCCATCGCCGCCGCCGCCGCCTCCACGCCAGTGGAGTTCGCGTACCGGGCGAAGGAGATGCCGCTCTTGCCGTACTCCTTGAAGGTGTTGTTGACGCCGTAGGTCTTGAATCCGACCACCTGCCCCTTGGCGCCCTGACCGTACCCGGTGAACTTGTCCGTGCCTTCGTTGAAGGACTTGCCGTAGTTCGCGAAATTGACCTTCGCCGAGTTCGAGTTCTTGGCGTACGATTGGAACGAATCGTCGCCCACATTGGATTGGTCTCTGTAATTCGCGAAGCCGTCGGTGATCCCGTTCCCTCCGTCGCCGTAGCTATTGAAGTTGTTCTCCGGGACATTGCCGTCCTTGCCGTAGTTGGTGAAGGTGTCGTTTGCGCCGTTGCCGCCCTGGCCGTAGCCGTTGAAGCCCGAGTTGATGACGTTGGAGTCGGAGGCGTACTCGGTGAACTTGTTCGGAGCCCCGTTGGCGTTCTTGCCGTAGCTGCTGAAGCTCTCGGCGCCGGCGTTGGTGTCGCCGGTGTAGGCGGAGAAGGTCTGGGCCCGGCCGTTGGCGTCGGAGCCGTAATTGTTGAAGTTGAGGTTGGGGACGTTGACGTCGGGGTTGTAGTTCTTGAACTCGCCCGTCCCCGCGGTGGCCCCGCCGCCGTAGCTGTTGAAGCTCTGGTCGACCACATTCCCATCGGGGCCGTAGTTGGCAAACCGGTCCCCGTGGCCGGACGAGTCGTGGCTGTACCGGCGGAACGAGTCGACGGGGATGTTCACGCCGTCGGAGTAGTTCTTGAACGAGTCGAGCCCCCGAGCCGGTCGGTCCCGTAGTTGGTGAAGTTCTTGTTGGCGTAGCCGGCGAAGTTGGAGTCGGAGGGGTGCTTCTCGAGGCTCGGGGCGAGTTCCGGGAAGCAGAGGAGCCGGGCGGCGGCGCAGAAGGTCGGGAGGTGGTCGGGGAGGGCGCCCCGGGCGGCGAGCTTAGCGAAGGCGGCAGCGTCGACGGCGCCGAGCGGGGAGGCCTTGGAGAGGAGGAAGGCGGGCTTGGGGAGGGAGTTGGCGATCTGCTGGTTCCAGTACCGGAGGAGGGAAGCCCGCGGGGTGAAGGGACCGCCGGGGGCGTCGCCGGCGCCGGCCACGGCCAGGCCCACCTGCATTGGCGAAGAACACTGATTAGATCCGACCGACGGCGGAAAATGACGGAATCGTCTGCAAAGAGAGGAGCAGCATATCACTTACAAAGAGGAGGAGGAAGGAGAGAGAGTCAGAGAAATTGAAGCGGAACTGCATTTTCTTCAGAGGTGGTGGTTGTGGTGGTTCTTCTTCTTTATATCAAGAGACAGAAATTTATAAAGGCGAGACGGCACGGAGGCAGAGGCGGAAGCTGAAGCAGAGAGAGTAAAGAGTAGAGAGAGAGAGAGTGTTCTGTTTTTTTGGTAAAGAATGCAGAGAATGTGACATTATCAAAAAACAAAAAAAACTTCTCGTGGAAACAGCGAGGGGGAGGAGGGAGGGTTTGTGTCGTTTGCGAGAAGGGTGATTGTTACAAGTGTTGTAGGCAGAGCCCTAGGCTTTTAAATAATGGCTTCCTGGATAGGCTGGAACTTGGACCCCCAAAACCCACCCCCGTTTAAAAAAAAAAAAAATTTAGGAGAGTTTAGTGGAATACATACATTTATATATGTGTGTATATATATATATATATATTCATTTGAATATGTAATTTAAGTAGAGCGGTTGAAGGTTATGGTTAAACACCACCCACCGATGACGAGTGCGTTCTTGAAAAGAAGGGAAAACCCCGCTCCCCGGGTTGAAAGTAGGGTCCCAATTCCTCATCGAAAATTGCACCCTTCGATCATCTCGAAAATTCGGGGGACGTGAATTTGAAAGGGTTTATTTAATGGGCTTTGAAAAAGAAATTCTGGGTTATGCCCGATTTACGAAATTGATATACTAAATTAAGGTAACGGTCTGTTTTTTTTTTTTTTTTTTTTTTTTTTGGGGGTCGGGTAGAATTCATATCGATCAAAAGTCTAGTCATTGGCGCGTTAATGATTTTCAACACCGTGTGTACCATTAATGTGGAGAAACGTGTGTGAGGAGTTGGACCGGTGAATTAATTAACATTCTTAGATTCGTATAATGGCTTGCTATTTCTCTAATTGAAAGAGACCCTCAATCCCCTCACAAGAAATGAGGAAACTTCACCACTCACCACAACGCTATGTCCGAGTCATATCTTTGAAAATATTGCTAAGCTCAAAAATGACCAAACACCGACAGTACACGCCATTACGAAAATCACTAAGTTTGAAGATAGGAAATTTCCTGCTAGAGTTTTAAGAAAAAAAAAATTAATTTTGAAGGCGTGATTTCGAGATACTCGTTAATAGATTTCTTTTCTAATGTCCGAAAAAAAGATCGAAACGAACCATCAGTGGAGTAGCAGAGTGGGGTTGTGCGTGAGGATCCAAAGAAAAAAGAATAATAAAAGAAAATAAAAGGCAAAAAAAAAAATTTTTCGGGTAAAAAAAAAAAAAAAAAAAACAGAGGAGGTATTGAAGTGGGGCTGCTGGAGGGAGTGGGATTGAGGACCGGGACTCGACGATACACCCGTGTGTTTCCTATGCCGCGTTTTGCTGAGGTGGCGCCCTCCCATTGGTCCACCCGTCGCTTTCGCCACGGATTTTGACGCGCCAGCTGCTCGCTCGGCCCCCAATTTGGTTTTGCGTTCTGCAAAACTCTCCCAATTTTCCTCCATATCCCCTCTCAATTTCTTTTTTCATTTTATTTAATTTTGTCTATATTTTATTTATTATTTATTTTTTGGGGGCTACGAAGGGTCTAAGACTTTTGGTGATCCATTCATTCATTCAAGGGTGTTTACTCCTCACGAGATATTTTTCATTTACGAGGATCATTAATGATGATCCTTTCAATAAAGATGTCCAGTTTAATTGCATCCCTTATTTTAGCATAGCGGTCAAAAAGGACAACTGCCCATTGGAAGTAAAGAGTTACTCAGGTCCAAAAGAGAAAATGCGCCAGCTACCTCGACCCTCGATTTGGTTTTATTGTTTTCCGAAACTCTCCCAATTTTCTTCTCATTCCCTCTCAATTTCTATTTATCATTTTATTTATTATATTAATTTTTATTATTATTTAATTTTGGGGGCCGGGGTCAGAGGCTTTTCGTGATCCATCCATTCAATCTTTTTCCAGCGTGCATTATTACTAGAATGTCTCGACACAAGCCGCACGCCACTCCCTCCCCTCCCTCGTCCTCCTCCTGCGACAGTTTACGAGCTCGTGACGGTGGCGATTTCGTCAATTCACGCAGGAAAACGCCGCGGCCAATTTGGATGAATCACGGGGAATTTTTCTTTGGCCCTCAGAATCCCTCTTCCCATCTCCGATCGATGATGATTGGCATGGCACGGGCACGTTGCGGGAACAGAACGGCCGCCGGTGCTATCTTTGGGGCTTTGGAAATTTCGGGTACGGAGTGAATCGCGTGATGGAATTCTAAATCGATGAGGAATTCGGGAAAAGGGAAAAAGTGGTCCGGGTGCTAGTGCCCACATTCGACCTTTTGAGATTCCTCGTGCTTTCGTTTCGGGGAAGGGTTTGGTGTACTGACTGATTTCCGATCACACTTCGAAAGGAAAAAAAAAGTCCTGTAGTTTTTGGTCCAGATGTAGATAGAAATCCTCGAAGATTGATCATACTCAAAGGGGTGACCAATTTGAGAGAATTGCTATTAAGTCGTGAATTTCATTATTAATCATATGTAATTTTTATCGCTTGATGTAAATTTTCTGTTTGCATTTGGACGGAAAAATACAAGATTTGTCTTAAAATTGTGACCAAAGATTAGTTCAGTAGTTGAATTTGTTATTGAAATTAAGCACGAGGACCCAAATTGAACAAGAGCGATTGTGGAAGGGTCTTTTTATTTTTTGTGTAACTTCCCCGAAAATTTACTAGATGTGTTAGTTAATGGAAAAATATTCAACAAATGTTAGGAATGTTGCTAAATGCTAACTATATAGCTAAAACCCATCAATAATACCCACCATTTTATGTTTGGCAACAAAGCATTTTACTTTTGATTTTTAACTATTATAAAGCAAACTTTTACTTCAATTTTCCACACTTCAATACTTATTAAATTTTCAATACTGCAAATTTTAACTTGACATTTTCAGCAAAAATGTTATTTTCCCCTTCACCCAACTTTGAGGACCCAAAACCTCTCATCTTTCTTGTTTTAAATGTCAAACAAAGGAACTGCCACTTGCTAATTCATCATTTCACTTTTTATAATCCATCTCTGTTTATTTCTCATAAACTTAAAATCTCATAAACTTTTTTTGTTTTTATAAAAATATGCTATTTGGTGTAGATGAGAAATAATGAAATAGAGCCACTTCAAGTTTCCCACAAAACAAAAATTTAAACATGTTCTTTAATTTTCCAGTTTTATTCCCTTTCCTTTAAAAAATAACTGTTTTCCATCTATTTAAAGAAATTGGAACTAAAATTTTCTAGTCATCTGTTTCACCTAAATGAATAACAAGAGCTTAGTTAACTTAAAGAATAATTTTTTTTTTAAAAATAACAATGCTCAATATGGAACTCATACATAATATATTATCTACATATTAGAACAGTAAGTAAGAAACCACCTATGATTAATGAAATATAAATGAACTATAATAAAGAAATAACGATGATTGGATGTATTCATAAATTATGCAAATTCATGTATTAGGGTGTAAAAAAAGAAAGAATATTGTGTGAAAATATTTAATATTAAAACTAGTAATAGTTAAAAGGGGAAAAGTCACAAAAACTCTAAACTATGCCATCATAATACAATTTTCCTGAATTTTTTCGTGACATCAAAAATCCTAAACTATGCTCAACGTGACACATTTATCCTAATTTTTGCTTGTGACATAAAAAAAACCAATTTTCTACCTATGTGACACATATATCCTCCATCAAAGTTCAATTAGATTCTACTTAAGTCATGTGAGCACCATGTCAATATTATTTATTTTATAGTGTTCATGTAAGTAGATTTTTTAACAATTCTCATTGGTAGAACTTCAGCGTGGGGTAAATGTGTTACACAAATACAAATTTGGAATTTTTGACATCATGGAAAAATTTTTAAAATAAATATGTTGCTGTTGATATAATTTAGGATTCTTGATTGCTTTTTACTAGTTAAAAAAGTGGGGTTGATGAAAAGAAGGCCCCGGGCACTCTTTTTCTACTCTTGTCTAATCTTTGTCAAAATGAACCGTTCTTGCTGACATTTCTGAAAATAACACTTCACAAAAGCAATACCACCGACGCCTTTTCTTAAGAAAATGGTGGGTAGTCCCGTTATCAGACAACAACATAAGCTCGAAGACAACAGAAGTCAAATAATAACGTTGCATCAGGTCTAGACAAAAGTCAAACATTTATAGATTATGATTCTTCATGGGAACTAACATAGTGTAAATTTATCACAAATATACAAGTTTGAAGTTTTGATGGTAAGAAAATTAATTTATCCACAAGTATACCAATTTGGAATTTTTGATGGTAGAAAAATTAATTTGGAGAAAATTTGTCATAGATATACCAGTTTGATAATTTTTTTTTGGTGTGGTATTAATCCTAAAGAAAAGCCCTAAACCTACTGGACAAATGTGAATTTAGTCCTAAACTTTTTCATTTAACCAATTTAACCCTAAACCTTCTAACGATTTGTCAATACTGTCATCCCAACTAATTTGGACCGGAAAATGCCGATATAGACGCCAGTCATCTTATATGGTATGGTCGGCACTGAAACTTCTTAGAAAATGAAATTCCACGAAAACAACGCAACCAACTCCTTTTTTTTAAATATAATCTTGGGGAGACAAGCTCGAAAACCAATCCGGAAGTCAAAGAATAGCGTTGCATCCATCCGTTCTCGACAGAAGTCGGAACATACACGTTGGATTTGCTTTCAGTCAGTCGGGCGTTCCTCACGTTCTTCGGCGCACCACATGGCATGTAAAATCCCCCCCAACTAAATTCAAACGACACGGCGAACGAAACGGACCGCCCCACCTATGAAACCACGCCACCTTCCATCGTTTTCTCCCATTCCACCCCAGCGCATGTGCGCATCAGAAAGCGATGAATGAATGAATGAATGAATGATGCACGATGGACCTAGAGAATCAACGCGACGAGGGTCCATGCGCAATCATCGCGATTCCGAGCAGGGGGGGCAGCGTACGAACGGGGACCGATTGAATGTTATCCCGATCCGGTCATGCCTCGCCAGTGTCGGTGTCGGTGTCGGTGTCGTTGGTTCGCTTCGCTGGGCTGGAGGGAGGGGAGGAGGGGAGGAGGAACAGAGCATTGAAACGGCGAGCAGGAGAGTGATGATGGGTTGCACTTGAATGGTTCTCGTACGTTTGCGTTTCTGTGGTGCCATGCGTGGTTGGTTCGATCTTTATAGCTCTACCGGAGAGGCAGGCAGATATGGTAGTAAATGCTCGGCGAAGTGCGCTACCTGTTCCGAGGAAATCACGATGGAAGCATTCGTCGTGATCGATTCATAATGTTATCCGTGTGACATGCATCGCAATCAACTTTTACATTTGAATCTCGAAATGTTTGTTTCACACATCGCAAATGCTCGTTCCGGTTTGCCAAGAAATCGACCGACTCCCGCCAAAATTTATCGACTCTGAAAATTTGAGAGTTTAGTGTGATAGTGAAATAAAATTTTAGTGCTAAAATTGCAAATTCAATGCAATTTCCTTTCTTTTTTTTTTTTTTGAATATCTAAAATGGTGAGAGAAGAGCGACCAACGTGACTATATCTTTCAGTATTAACATAAGAGTTGCATAACAAACACTTACTTACGACATGGCTCGAACTTATGACCTCAGGAAAGATAATATAGTATTTGTATTGCCGGACTATCACAGTCGGTAATACCTAAATTCTCTTTTTAGCTAGGCCTCATGATTGTCAAAAGCAATGACACATGGCAGCATTGCCCATGGCACCTTAGTCGACACATTGACTATGTGATTATTCAATCTGTTTTTTTTCCAATCGTATGTGGTGGGCAAGTCTCTTTTTCTAGGTAAACACTCGATTGATTCTCAAAAGCATTATCGCGTGTATTGACCGTGACACCAACTGTGTGGAAGTAAGCTATACAGCCTATGAATCAATGATTGTCCCTGTGTTTTTTTTCCCTCCATTCACATTGACAACAGCAAAATCCTCGCCCTCTCTCTTCAACATCATTCGTCCACACGAGATGACAATCCTCTAAGCTTTCAATCTCGTTCGAAAAGGGCCATTCAAACTGCAGATTTCAAGAGGAAAATCTGAAAGTCTCGCGGAAAGGAGTCGGGGTGAGACAGGTGCGAGCTTCCGAGGGGAAGGGAAGCTCCACGCACGTCACCCCATATGGTCATTTTGTCTCATCCTTACGTTGTTACTTTACTGACTCCCATGTCTCGACTATCGACCTTGCGATAAGACAAACGACATCGCCTTATTCTCAGCAACGATCCACCAAACCTTGTCTCATCTAATCTAAAGTTATCGCCATCCATATACTTAATGCGAGCGGCGCGCGTTTTGCCGCTTCTCTCTCTCTCCTGGATCTTCACCGCGATCCCAAGTGAAGAAAACTCGTGGAGTTTCTCATTGCATGATTCGTTGCGAGTGTTCCGTGTGTGATGGCAACTAGCGAGCATAGCCTAAAAGCAAGAGCTAAAAAGTCTCCAGGAAATTATAAAAGGAAAGAAAAGGAGAACGGGAGGGAAGTCGAGGCGAGAATGGAGGAGCTTGTTGCTGCAACTTGTGCTATGGGTTCAGTGGTGGGGGCAAGCGAGACACCCTGGCTTGCAATATCTCAGAACCTACCTCCCTGCCTTCCTGCACTTCCATGCATAAAATACATACATAAATGAACAAACGAGTCAAATAAATAATGAAACAATCAGTCCTCTTCCCACTGCCCAGTGAGATCTTCAAACCGTGTTGAATCTCTCTCTCTCTCCGTGGGTTCCATCTCTATTGGTCTCTCCTGATCACTGCCACTTGTGAGCATCAGTTTTTGTGCACTTGTCCCTGCTGTCATCTTAAAATATATGCAATGCCCGCGCTCCCTACATTGACCTTCTTTTCTCTCTCAAGCGTTCACACAAGGTAGGCCAAAATCGGGTCAAACTTTGGGGAGGATAAAACCCTCCATGGTATTGGCCGTAAACCCTGGTTTCTCAAGCAACTGGACCCCCCCTATTTCCTGCCCTTGCGCCCCTGTGTTGCATGTAGTAAAATATTCATCTTACCTCTAGCTGTTTGCATAGATAAAACCGTTCTTGTTTAGGGCACACAGAAATAGAAAGGAGCAGCTGAGACAAGTTGCTAGGTTCACTGACATGTTCATTGGGCAATGAGCTCGCGAGTCCATATTTGTCTCTCTTGCAAAACCTAGCGCTCATTTCTATAAGTTGTAGGGGTAGCAAAGCTCACATGGTTGGGGGGTCTTTCCCTTGAATTGATTGGAGAAGAAAAATATGCAGTCAAACTGAACACAAAACCTAATCCAATCGCCCTTGTAGCAAACATTACATGGATCACATGTAGTGACAGAAAGACAGTGCTGAAAGGTTGACCCTGGTGTTTTATTTTAAGTTGAAGACCCAAGTAAAACAAGCTGGATTTCTGATCCGTGTCTCGTAACCGACCGCAAAATGATTATTTCCACCTGTTCTTCAAGATGTTCCGGACCAAATTGTATGGTCTAACATGTATGTTGACTTATGCCTGTCGAAAAGTCAAGCTATTTATCATGGAATTTTTACATTCTCAACACGTTTCACCTTCAAAGTCCGGCATTTTGTTCTACTTTAACCCAAGAAACGATTTTCTTGAAGAAACTCTGTGTGCGTACGTACATATTATAAGCCTCTTAGATAACTTTTGTGTTTGGGGGAGAGTTCTTAGACTAGATGTGATTCTGTGAATATATATGTTTTTTAAACCAAATGGTCACCCTCTTGATCACATGCTTGGCGACAGGAACAGCCATCTTTTGGCAAAAGGACAAAGCCGTTTTAGGTTTAGTTAATTAGCTACATCCAGAAAGATTCTACCAAACCTCACTGGGTTTTGCAGACCATTTTCCTGATAATTACGTGCTCGTGCTTCTTCCCCAAAAAACTTCAAGAAAAAGAGAACAAGGCAAAGGCAAAGGAAAAGGATGTGCGTCTGAAGATTGCAGAGTATCTCAGGAAAGCCTCTCGCTTTCTTTTGAAAAAAATAGAAGAAAAAGGGGAATCAAAAGAGGGCGATGGGTAGAGAGAGAGACACATGTAAAGCTTTGCATGTCATTTAGATGCATGGTCAATTTTGTACAACGCCCATCACTTTCCGAAAATGCAGACCAAACATACAAAGATTGTATGAGATTATGTTTGTGTACATGCATTTATGTTCGGGCATAATGCATGCATCACTTTCCGAAAATGTAAAACAAACGTACAAAGATGTTTGTATTTTATGCGTTTACTTTTAGGGTTTTTCTCTGTTTTTCTATTAGTTGCTTTGTTGAAATAAGCCTGTTTCCAAACACGGTATTTAAACCTAACGACATGAATAAGATAATTAGTACAATACTTAGCAAAATTAGAAAAACACCAATGTGAAAGCGTGTCGCAATTTGAGCTCTTCACTCATGTTCTGACGAGTCAAATGATCATATCCACTAAAAAATGATATGAAATTGGTCCATAATGTCTATTTAACATTGATTTTGACTTGCATCATTTTAGGATTTATTTTGTCGCATCTTATAAATAGTCAGAAGTTACTTTTTTCTTTTGACAGTTCACTAAAATATTACTAAACCTATAAAATATTTTGGATGAATTTTATATATATCCTCTTATAAAGAATCAAAGTGCATGTGCTGCAAAGCTTGAAGAAAGAAAAGATTTAAAGTAGAACCCACTGCAAAGGTTTTCTTACATGAATAAGTCCAACGGAGTCCTACGTCGAAGAATCCATAATCTCAAATCTATACCACTTCAGCTTCCGACCTAAGCTTCCGGAACGACAATGTCGTTTTAACTCATCATCGGATTCCCATGTGATGCACAACAGAAATTCGAACGTCCTCGAAAGTCTATTCGTCTGCAATTGTCGCAATGGCCAGAATTTGTTTATTTGGCAATGATTGACGAAGCTCGGACAACGCTAATCAGTGCGATACGTTGGCCCCAGCTTCTGAACGTGCCATGTTCTACCATTTCCAAGATGGCCGATGGGATTCATCGCCTTGACGAAAGAAAGCGTCCATGTAGCGTAGCCCAAAAGAAGGAAGTGCGATCGACCGGTCAGGTTTCGAACTCGAAAGTTTGCAAAACTGGTGGGAACATCTGCACGATCTACAGTTGCAGCACTTGTTTTGTTTGTTTTTTTTTTTACTTCCTGGAACGTGCGTCCACTTACAAGAAGGGAAGATCTCTATGTGAAGATTGGAGTTTTAGATCTTTTTCTTTGGTGTGAACACACATGGGATTCGCAGCATATTCACCAAAGATTATTTAGATAAGGTCGAAGCTATAGAATTACCATCACGAATTAGCCGTTGCTGTTTCTTTTCTATACAGCAGCTGGTAATTGCGATCGGTTCGGTAGAGAGTAAGGAGGGCCATCCAACCTAATGATGTTGCCTAAGACCACAAGGTCTCGATGTTCTTTTTCTAATGTTAGTGATCTTACTTTGGCCATGAATGCCAGAGATAAGGTTGGACACCAATGGAGCACGATAAAAGTACGATGCCATGTGGGCTTTCTGCATGATAGCACATCTTTACCCCCCACCAATAAAAATGATGATGCAAAGCCTAGGTCATCTTGTCGTCATGTATTATGCCATTTACCTATGTTGCTTGAAGATGTTGCTTGGACACCTTTTGTGTCGAAAGAGATTGAACCATACTATAAACTAATCTTATATTAAAGAGACATGGCCAAAATATGGAGGAATCATGATTGTGTTTGTGGGTGTTTACACACTCATATGGACGACATATGATCTAATCTAGTCTAGTATATTAAACTAAAAGTGACTTTTGCACATCGAATGTATTGAATTTTAATGAATGGATGGGGAGTCATTTCTTTTTCGAATGAAAAAAAGTAAAGAGCTTTTCGAAGAAAAGTGAAGTTCCGGAGAAAAATCACTTGACAATAGGTTAGTAAAATTGACTTATGAGAATGCAAAAAAGTTTTTAAAAGAAAAGGGACGTACTTTTTCATACTTTTTCAAAATATTAATATAGTTATAGATATTACATCTATTTAGTCAAAATCTCTAAAGTAACAAGCAATAAAACATACCTAAAAGTGACTTTTGCACATCAAATATATTGAATTTTAATGAATGGATGGGGAGTTGTTTCTTTTCCGAATGAAAAATGTAAAGAGCTTTTCGAAGAAAAGTGAAGTTCCAGAAAAATCTCTTGACAATAGGTTAGTAAAATTGACCTATGAGAATGCAAAAATGTTTTTAAAAGAAAAAGGACGTACTTTTTCAAAAATTTAATATAGTTATAGATATTACGTCTATTTAGTCAAAATCTCTAAAGTAACAAGCAATAAAACATACCTGAAAGTGACTTTTGCACACTAAATGCAATAAATCTTAATTAATGAAAACTTAAAAAGTATTTTGGAGAAAAAAGTGAAAGGATGTTGGAAAACTCAAAATGGCTCTATTTCATTATTTTTTATTTTATAAATGAAAGTAGATTTTATAATCATTGTGCAAAGTTTTCAGTCCGATATTTTTTTTTAGGTCGAAATTGACTCAAAAACTTAAAGTTTAGTGAGTTAGATTTTATAACTCGCTTGTGCATAAGTTGTATCACAGTCAATCTACCTCTTATAACGCTTTTAAGAATCAATTGACTGTTTTACCTAGAAAACAGACTTGCCTACCACGTACAATTAGAACAAGTTTGAATGAATTTACAAAAACTCAAAGTACTTTACCTCTTATAACGCTTTTAAGAATCAATTGACTGTTTTACCTAGAAAACAGACTTGCCTACCACGTACCATTAGAACATGAATGAATTTACAAAAACTCAAAGTACTTTTAAATGCAACAATGAATGATTTTTTTTTTTTTTGGTGGTAAACTCGAAGTGGCTTTACTTCATTAATTTTTATTACAAAAAAATTGTGCGAAGGACTTGAGAAATGCCGACTGATTAAAGCAGATCCAGCGTAAATGTTTGACTTTTGTCTAGAACAGATGAGACGTTATTAATTGACTTTTTGGTTGTTTTCGAGCTCATGTTGTCTCATGAGGGAACTCCCACGATTTTTAGTCATAGATATTACATCTATTTAGTCAAAATATCTAAAGTTATTAGCAGTAAAATATACCTAATAGAAAAAAAATTCAACATAGCCACGGATATTAGATCAACTTAGTAATAATACCCGAAGTACTGAGTCGTAAAATTAACTCTTCAAGAATGAGAAAGTAATTATATCCATAGTTTCACATATATCAACTCTATTATACATGATATCTAATGTTATATATTTACAGAAAATATCTTACCTTGTATCTACAGCATAATATGAAGAAAAAAGCTGACTTTGTTGCTCTCAACATGATACACAATAGAAAGTAAAATTACTTCGACTCCATTCAATACAGTATTTTACTTCATTTCTTGTCTAACAAGGAATGGGATCCGATACTAGGGATGATTGACAAGGAATGGGATCCGATACTCGGGAGGAGTTCCCAAATTGGGACCGTGGACCGGACCGGCCAATCCTGGAACCGGGAATCGGACCGACCGACTGGTTCGATCCAATCCGGTCCAATGAAACCGGTAATTTCCTTTTTCGGTAAAAAAATTGTTAATATTATAGTACATTCTCAAAGACAATCCACTTCTTTTATACACCGCTTTATTGATTTGTCCTTTTAATTTGTATATAATTGTATTTTCCTAAGATTTTGAAGAATTTTCTTCTTCTTTTTTTGAATTCTTAAGAAACTTTAAAATATTTATATTACAAACTATCGTCCGGTCCAGTTCCCACCTTGGAATGGGAACCGGGAACCGGACCGCCGGTTACGGGAACCACCCAAAATTGGCCGGTCCGGTCCGGTTTGGGCGGTTCCTGGGTTGGGCGGTTCCCGTTGCACACCCCTATCCGATACTCAAGTCTTGGGTTGACGATAGCTTGTAGTAACTTGAAAGAGATGCGGAGTTAGAGCGTTGAGATTGCAGTACATTGATCTTTTCTCTTGCTCTTCTTTTGTCCAAAGGAATCTCTCCAATCGTGGGATTGTATTAGCTTGTGTGAAAATGGCAAATAAGAGGACAAACACATCAAAAAGATAACTCAGTGCTTTGTACAAACTAGGGCAAGAGGAAGAACAGAAGAGATGGATCCAGAGGACGTTGGAAAGATCATATTCTCTTCACCTAAATGTCTATTGTCACGTTGCTTTCTGGTGCTTGAATGGCTTGGCCATGCAAATCTCGATTTTGTTGCCTGGACGTATTTCTCAAACGAACATATTATTTATGGATCTCGTTCGTCTTCACATGTCAATTCCAAAAATTGTTCAAAACCACGATCGTAAATGCCCTTTGCGAGGCATGTTGGTTTGTTTCATGAATTATTGATCGTAGAGGGAAAATTTAAACTAGGATTAGCGGCGGATCCCTAAGTTTTCCCCTTGTTCGACTGGGGATCTTTTTGAAAGTTATGGGTTGGTGGAATCGGAGCTAGCTCATTGGGATTGGTCTAGCCCTAATCCTTTTCAGTGGGCTTGATCTCGGCACATATCATCCCGACACGCCTATCAACCATTGTTGGTTTGCATCTTCATTACATGTGGCAAACCATCATTAGCGTGTGTCCCTCTGATATGTTACGATATATTCACTGCTAATTTCCTACATCAGGATTGTCGCATGACACGACCTTTTTTGTCGACTATTCTAGTCATTTTCATATAGATATCTCACTAATTTATTGATTTCGGCCGTGCTTCGGCACTTTAGAAGTCGATTAGAAGTCGATGCATCATGACATATGATATCTTCAACTTTGGCATTTTCCGATTTCACGGATCTAACATTGAACCATTGAAGGCTCTCAACAACTAACTCGATAATCCTAACATGTCACGTAGTGCTCGATTCTATGAAAATCTTCTGGTCCTACTCAAGCCCTCGCGACTTTCCCTACAAATCTTAACTCCAAATTTTGTCGTCTTAGGCAAAGGTGACAACTCTCTCTTCTTCTTCTTCTTTTTTTTTTTTTTTTTGTATTACGAACTGTTTGTTGCATTTGCTTAGTCTTATTTGCTTAAGGCGACAAAAATTCATTGTGTTTGTTGAGTCTATAGTGGCAAAATCTTGTCATCTAGTGAACTAACCACCAAAGGTGCCTATTATTTTTTGTCGCGCTAGTTTCTATTTTTCAGATTAGGCATGGAGATGGATATATTTACTTTTGCCAATTTAGACATCGTTCACTTGTTTGTAAACGAAATTTCCATTATGATTATATTTTTATTCTTTGGACATTCGAAAATCACATCATAAAGTTTTAAAAATAAAATGACTTTATTATGCCAAATATGAGTAAGCTCTGCAAAACATTTCCCTACATCAAATGAAATAATACATTTGATAATATAATTATAAAGTTTAAAAAAAAATCGATCTAACTAAATCGAGCGAAAGTCCTCTCGACTTGCTTGCTTCTCCATGCGGTCACCCCAATTAGTGTAAACTCCCATTGCAACAAAAGATATAAAATTAAATCATACAATTTATCATTATTAATTACCTACACTTACGTATTATAAAAAACCAATATTCAAATGTCAAATGTAGGGCAAGATTACTGTGCGAATTAGGTCGATTGGTTTGGTTACGGCCACTAGCCAATTCAAATCTGGCGCTGCCATAACTCTTAGCCATGGTCGCGGCTGCAGCCACGACTTAGAGGCCCAATTATTGGCCTGAAAATCTTATGGAGGGGCGACGGTGATGGTGATGACCGGCAACGGAGATGATGGGCAGCACAATGACGGGCGGCACAACCGGAGGTAGGTACGGGGAGGGACGGACGGCGTTTGTGTGTATGTTTCTTTATATTTTTTCCTCATATTTTTTTTTTTTTTTCTTTGATGACCCAATGGGCGGGAAAAATCCTGCCCATTTTAATTTTGGGCCCAATTTCTTTTTCATTTTTTCAAATAATCTATTTTCTAAAAAAATTCATTCTAGAAATATTGTTATATTTCAATCAATGAAGCAAATCCAATGATAATTTCAATCTCAATTTATTATTTTAAAATCGACAAACGCCTTATGCATGTGTAGAAAGTACGCTATGACTGTGCTACAAATCCAATGTTATATTATTAAGTTATAAACAAAATTTTCCTTATGAAATATTTAAATCATTAAATATCGAAAAACAATAGTTGGTAAATACATAACACGAAGAAAACAGTCTAGGACATTTAAGGGAAAATAATAATCGAGGTCTCTCCAAGGTAAGAGGTCTAGTTTGCATGATAGATTATTTTATTCGACAATCAACCAAGTCAAATTCAAACATAAGAATTTGTATAAGTTCGGTGTTAAGGATCTTAATTTTTCTCTGGCACCCCTAGTTGACAATGTCAAAAACTAGAAAATTCCTAATAATTAGAAATGCAATTTTTTTCAATTGTAAAAACCTTATTTTTGCCATCAATTATAGTACAAAAATATTTAAATGCATTTTTTGATAAGGTTAATACCACAAAAAACCTAAACTAGTATACATGTGATAAATTTATTCCAAATTAATTTTTTGATTATTAAAAACTCAAAATTGGCATATTTTATAACAAATTTACCATTCGTTAGATTTCATTAAATTGAATTTATTCCATGAAAAGTCACAAAGTGGTACATTTATGATAAACGGAGGGTAAAACCCTAAACCGATACATCCATTAACTGTCACGTGTCATCTAATTCAATAATTTAACAGTAACATATAACATCGACTAACGAAAGATAAATTTATCATAAATATACCAGTTTGGGGTTTTTCATTATCAAAAATTAATTTTGGTTAAATTTATTATAGATGTACAGTTGAGGGACCTTCATGGTATTAACCCTTTTTGATAAGTAATAGGTGTGGTATTATTTTACAAAATTGAAATAAATGTTCAAATGTTATCATAGCCTATATTAGTATTGCGATGTTTCTCTATAATTAATGACAGGCACGATCAATTTACTCACAAGAATAAATTTTAATTAATATATTAAAAAGATGTATAGATTTTAGAAAATAGAAACATGATGGCTAACCTTTTAGCTAGTGCAAAGAAATGTTTGAAGCTCATAATCAATTTGCAGAGTATAGTGAAGAGAACTTCATCAAATCAATAAACAGAAGGTTTATGCAAACGGTTGCATAGGTTTCAAAAGAACCTTAAAATTACTATTTGTCTGACTTCTAATGATTAAAAATATACTAGCGTTTCCTATTACGCAAATAAATAGTTATTCCAACTTTACTTATATATCTATACAATTATTTAAACCGTACCTTATTATTACACTTGTAATATATCAATGGTACTATAAAATATTTGAGATAATGACAAAAATGATCCTTGAATTTTGGCTCAATGCATAATGTGGTCTTACTCTTTTAGTAAATAAATAAGGTAGTCTTTGATCTTTTAATTTGTTCAATATAGTCCATGAACTTTTGATATATGTTCAATTTAGTCTTTAAATTATAAAAATGAAAATAACATTAAACATTTTCATATAATTTAAAGACTAAATTGAACATATACCAAAATTTCATGAACTATACCTTCCATCAACATTGAACATTTTCATATAAATTAAAGACTAAATTGAACATGTACTAAAAGTTCAAAACTACATTAAACAAATTAAAAGTTCGGGGACCACATCGTACATTAAGCTAAAATTCAATGATCACATTGAACAAATTAAATTTAGGGATCATATTATACATTAGACTAAAGTTTATTAACCATATATATTATTTTTCTAAAATATTTCCATTTCACAAAAAAATTGCAAGAGTCATCAATTTTAATTTGCAATCTATTTATTATTATTAAATGTTTGTTTGTGATGACAAATACAATGCATAACTAGATACATCGACTACAAATCGAGAATTAATACTATAGCCGGCCTTGTTCAAAGAATATTTTCATTGCAATGGGGTACACCAATGATGAGAAAAATTACTATTTTGTCCTGAATTAAGGAGTTCATTGACTTAAATCAGGGAAAATTATCCAAAAATTCCTAAACCCGTATCAATTTAGTTATAGATCTTTTAATTTTGACTATTAAGTTAAAAACATCTTCACATTTTGCCAATTGAATTTATGTGGCCAATTTTAGTTGAAAATTATTGACATGGATGTTGGTTGTCTTACGTAATATCGACGCTAACGTGGATATTTTTAATAATATTTTAATATTTAAAAAAAAATTTTTTTCTTTTTTTTTTTTCCTTTTTCCTCTTCTAGCAAGTCATTGGGCTTTAGCAACCAGCCAAAGGCAAGGGCTAACGAGGCCTCTAGCAAAGCTCATCCCCACCGATCACCGGTGAGGGCGAGGCTCGCCCACCCATGGTGAGGTCGATCCTTGCCCTGTGATTGACCTTGCCCAGCCACTAGTGAGGGTTGAGCCTCACTAGGGGCAGGTGGAGCTTGTCCAAGTCTGATGACTAGCTAGAGCAAGAAAAGAAGAAAAAAAAGAAAAAGAAAAATGAAATAAATAAAATAATAATTCGAAATATATTAAAATATTATTAAAATTTGTAACATCAATGGGGTTGCACCACATCGGATGATCGGCATTCATATCAACAATTTTTTACCAAAAGTAGCCAAATGGACTTAATTGGTAAAATGTAATAATATTTAAGATTCAATTGGTAAAATTAAATGATTTATGACTCATTTGGGAAAAGTACGATATGTGCAAGAATTTTTGGACAATTTTCCTGCTTAAATTGTAACCAATACAGACAAGACTTACTTTTGTCCCCTTGGGTATGCCCAAAGATGAGGAAAATAATTTTTGTTGCTTTAGAATAAACTGAGTAAGATAAATTCCCTGGTTTGTGGCTTTATAGTCGACCAAAGGCATAAATTCCTAGACATTTGCTTGGGGCCGACTAAAGGTGACCAAATCCTAACTTTGTTACCAGGTTCTAATCTTACTTCTATGCAACGCTAACTCTTCCCGCAAGGTAAAAAGTGCTTTGTCGTCGAGGGCTGGGACTTTATTATATACTTCTTATCGGTTCATTTGGTGGGAAACATGAAGGACCTTAGCAAGATATCGAATCACTTGTAGAGCAATGCATTTATGGCTCCTAACCGCCACCTTGATGACCGATCTCTTTCATCTGAAGGCAGGTACTGTAACATTCAATGAAAACATGCATAGCCATGTCTGATTCTAAGGAATGGCAGTCACATGGGTCCGCCCTGGTAACCAATCTCGTTTGGATCTCAATCTCAATCCGACCATACTCTCGTGTCACATGAGAAATATTTTCATTATCGACAATAATTTATATTCAAATATTTTTATAGATGATGAAAATATTTTTAGTTTATTTATTATTCCAAGCGATCATTTGTAAGAAAATATTTTTCAAATTATTTATTTTTAACGAAATAAACGCAAAATTAGCTGCTCAATATTGCGCATAAATGGGGGTGCCAATAGAAATATAAATCTCTAGGATAAGTGCACTAAAAATCATAAAACTTATTGCGGAAATGCAATCAAGTCTTAAAACTTATCAAATTATTGCAATTAAATCTTCCTATTAAGGTGCATTTGTTTCACGAAAAGCTCAATAATAAAGGACGAAAACATTTTCCAGAAATACAATTATTTTTCCTTTGTTTGGCAATATATAATCAAAAAAGTTTTCTGAAGTTTGGATCTCATTGAAAAATGATTTATTTCATGTAAAATAATCAAAATTTTAATATTTTTATTTTCCTCTTTTTTTCTTTCCTTTTAAAAATTCAAATCTATAATTATTTTTTTTTATTTTTCCTTATTCTTTTTTCTTTTTCTCTTTTCTCTTTTTTTTTTTTTTTCCTTTTCTTTTTCACCCTTCCTTCTCCACGATTAGCTGGCGATGGCCACTTGTGAGCTTGACCTTGCTTGGATTTGACAAGCCCCGAGCTCATCGGCCCCAGGCAAGACGAGATCCTCGCATTTGGTGGCCTTGGCCAACTCAGGCTTGCTTGGATCTACCAAGCCTCAAGTTCGATGGCCTGCATCATGGCCAGCCGCCGAGCTACTAGCTATCACAGATGCACGTGGCCGGTGGAGGAAGAAGGAGAAAGGAAAATAATGAAAATAAGAAAAAAAGAAAGAAGAAAGAAGAAAAAAATAATAATTAAAAATAGATTTTTGAATTATTTTTATCAAGTAAGGAACCGAAGACTAGGATAACTTTTGGAAAACTTTTTCCAATTCTTTTAAAGAGGAAAACATTTTCTTGAATTTAATCTTTAGTAGAAAAACCTTTTTCCATTGACTAGAAAAATATTTTCTCTTAACTCATTTTCCTAAGCAAGCTAGATGCTGGAAAATGTTTTCCGCGAAACAAACAGATCCTTAAATTCCATTTGTTTTACATAAAATGGATTTGAAAAATATTTTCTTAAAAATGATCAATTATATCGGTTGAGATAACTAGCCAACGAGAAACATTTTCATCATCAACAATGATTTATGTCTCAATATTTTCTCGGAGGATGAAAATATTTATTGTTTATTCATTTTACAAATGATCATATATAAATATACAATTAAAAGACCTAAGTCGTCCCAATTGGACCCAAGCCACCGGCCTTGTAAGTTCATTCATAAATTTTTCACTGTGGGCAAGCCGAGGCAACAAGTCAGGCCCTATCTATAAGCCGGGTTGAGCCCGCCCAATGACCACTTTATTGGTAATTAAATATAATCCATCTCAAACCATTTTTGTGGTTTTTGATCCCCAGGACAAAAGGATTAGGATAGCAAATTGTTAAATTATGTCTTGAGGCTAAGTCCGTGTGTGGAACTCGACACGAATTAGAAGATGTAGATCGATAAGTGATATATGACTGACTATGGAAGTGTGGAATTTCCTAGAAGTCACTTCGAGTTGGTTTGAACTCTCGACTCACTCGGTTACTTTTCGATATGGATTCAAATTCTTCTTGAAGGTCAACAGATAAGCTTTCTGAACTCACTAATTTGTGCGGAGGATCTTGAATCCAAGATAGGTTGTTTTCTTAGTGAAGAAATGAGTACTTTCAGCTGCTAGGTAATTCTTCCTCATTTATTATATCGAGCAATTGTGTAAGACTAAACTATTGATTTATGTAATTGGGAAACACTCTTTTTTGGTCAGTAGGTTAGGAAACACTCGAGTGGTTCGACAATGATAAACCCGTAATTCTTTGATTAACTAGTGAATTCTTTGCGACTTTATCTCTATATATAGTAGGTACCGTCATTTGGATCTTACCAAGTCTATCTCTTGTATTTTTATTGTTTCTTGTTGATTTCATTGGCAATTTCTTCTTTTCCCGTTTGACTTTAATATTAAGATACATTTGCTTCCACATTATTTCATTATAGGTACGATAAAACGAGATAAGGAAATCATTCAAATTTCTTGGTGTCTAGTCATCTATCTAGGGCACTACCAATTATTAGGCCCAAAATTTTGCATTCAAATCTTCGAACATGGCTGAGCTTGGGTTGGTCCCCTTTATGGCGGGGTAAAGCCGGACTAGTGGGGGCCTCATCTCATTAAACCCGAATGCATTCCCATTTTGAGCGGAACAGATCTACTAATTCTTTGATTCCAGTTAGTAAGAGGGATGTTGAACTAAGAAATAGATTCTAGAAGCTAAAAATGAGTATCCTAAGCAATTGCAATAATTGGGTTCATTAATATTCCTGATATAGTACATAAATATCTCATTAAATGCCTTGCCCAAGCCTATCAAGAAAGCCTTCAGGCTCATGACTCAGGCTAAACCTAGGCAAACACGCGAACTGTTTGGCCTATGATCAGGTCTATTAATTACAACCCAGTGGTTGCCTCTATCATGGTAATATCCATCGGAATAGATTTGACGCACCCCGCACGCCGAAGACCAGGTCTGATGCACTTGGGTGTTAGGACCGCTGTCGTGACTAAGTATGTCTCTTTATCGTCACTCGTTATGAAGGGGGGAGAGAAAGAGAAAGAGAAAGAGAGAGTCGTTTCTATTTTTATTTTTTTTTATCCCTCGTCAAGTTTCGTCATGCAAAGTCATCCCACCGCTGAGGCCATAAAATAAATTAACTAATACTTCTAAGCAAGATGGCTTTAATTTATACGTTTGACAAAGTTTGCAATAAATCCGAATGAAAAGTGGTGCAATGCAACAGACGACAGATCTGGAGAATCAGTAGCACAAAGGATGGGGTTTCAAAGCAAATGCTTCAAACATGCCATCAATCAGTCGTGTACTTGAACTAATTTGTCTGTATAAATAAGCTAAGACATCTAGGGAATCTTTTTCCCGAAATATCCAAAAGTCGGACAAACCTGTCCTCACATGTCAAAAAGTGAACGACATGTGACTGTATATAAATCTTGAAAAAGGGCACTCCTTTTTAGTATCAGCACAGATTTTGATGGGTCTGCCATCTACTTGTCCTCTCCTTCCATGGGAGAAATTGGCCATGCCACAGTATCACCTGCCTTGTTCTATTCTGATACATTTGCACGTTCCATTTCAAGAAGGATTTACCAAGAACTCCAGAAAACCCAATGGAGCTAAACTGTCAAAAGAGATAGAAGCTACAACTTATGGATAAATGCCAATTAAGCTTAAGGCGCTTTTTGGCACTAACTAGATGCTAACTAGCTTTTACTGTATCAAGCGAGACTCTCGTTAACTGATTTGGGTTCGAGCTTCGAGACATTCATCAACAAAGCAGCCTAATCACATTTTCAAGGACCTCATAACTTAATGAGATACTATTATATAATGAATTCAAAAAGCCTCACATCTAGACTAAGAAGTTAGCAAAAGCTCAGCCCAAAACGGGCACATTACATCAAATTCAGATGCAAATAGCCACTAGATCCACTTGGACGAAAATTCCATCAGTTCTGAATGTATTGGATATGTTAAAGGGAGAAGGAGCTATCCAGATAAATAAACCAAAAACTCCCTATTCGACAACATTCACCATTTCAAATTCAACCAGCGATATATTGTTGTCAGTCTTCACAGTAAAACTGGCAGGTTCATCAACTTCAATTCGGCCCCATCTGTCTACTGCAAGCCTCATCGACCCTTTGAACATTTCGATCTTTGCATTTCGCAAGGTTAAGGTACTGCCTTCTACCATCAAGTCAACTGGACATCGAACAACAAAGAAAAAAAAGATGAAAATAAAGCAAGACAGACAAATGCTTAATAGCTAGAGAACGACAGCATAATGCTTTGTTGTTGGCCAGTCATATGAAGTCAAAATCAAAACATATGATTGCAAGTGCACATTAATTCATGTTTCAGTTCAAGTAAAAAAGTATTAACCTAATATTTGTGTTTCAACTACTAGCGTGAAGAGTGATGAAACAGCAAAAGGAATTCTTGTATGTCAGAAAGGACAATCAGAAAAAAAGAAACAAAATTGTCCCGAATAAAAACGTCATTTCCATAAAAATATTTGCAACAATATACATCTACTTATCCTGAAGAAACCATCCCATTTCCTGAGACAGATTTTGTAGCAAAAGACAATTCAAAAGTAAAACACAGAATTGACAGAAACATAAAATATTAGGACACTTTTTGCATATTGAAGAAGGCAAGTTGACCCCACATTAACCCTAACAACACACAAGTAACTTCTGCAGATTACTCAATCATGTTTAGTGTCTCAGAAAACTTTTATTTGATTTCTATAAGCTCATCTTCCGTCTTACTTGGAAAATATACTTTGCCATGCAGAGTGAGCTCTTTGGCACCAAATAATACCTCATGCTCCAGTTTACGGCACAATTAACTTATTTTGTTACTGGTCTATTTAAGATTCTGCAATCAGGCATGTTACAGTTATATGTGTTTCCACAATACCCATTTGTCTTATTCCCATGAGTTTGATAAGAATTTATAATGACATAGTAAAAGCCTGAATAAAAAGTAAGTATTGGAGAACATCCTGTTTATCACACACTTTTTATTTTGCGACAGTCTTAAATAGTCAGTCTTGCAATGGCATTTGAATTGATGTAAATAGAAAAACGAAAAGGAAAAGCGCTTTTGAATTTATTTGACTTTTAAGCTAAATTTCCATATGCTAATCTGAAAATTGTGTTCACCTAGCTTTAGACTACCTCAGTATTCTAAACCAATGTCTAGACAGAACTATAGTCTCGCTCCCTCATTGACAATAAAATTAGTAGCCAATGGGTTAAGCACTAGTGAGCACTAAATTTCCAAGTCCACAGTAGAAACAATCCACATCAAATTGTCCAAGCTCCTCAATGATAGATAATGGTATAACCAAAAAAAAAAAAATCACCCCGATGTAAGCTTCCTTCAGAAAAGTGGATAATGCAATTGAACACAGTGCAGATATGGATTCAAGATGTGGCTGTTTGAGTAGAAAAGACTCTAATTATGCTTGTGTCAACTTAAACAATTCAAAACGGTGCATACATGCATTTCAGAGACAACAGTTTTAGAGAAAACATTCCAGTTCTCTTTTCCAAACTTGTCCAAGAACCTAGGGATACCAATGTAAGTCAGGAGGTATGCCTAAATTTGGACTGCTAAAAAATTCAAATTTTAAGTCCTCACACTCTTCCAAACTAATATTCCCGTCTTCAAGAACCACAAAATACATGTTCCTTACTTGGTACCACATGCTCGTACTAAAATGAGTGTATATCGTATTTCATTTACATTACCATCCAGGGTCATAAGAGAAATAACAAACTCACAGTAATGAATAAGTTTACACAGAAATGGCCTCTCCCATTACCAAATGGGAATATTACACAGCCGATGCATAAATATGGAATGGGCAATGTGGCGCTCTAAACAAGGTAGGTGTTGGTATGTGTCGGTCATTCATGGGCCTTCCACCAGCAACTTGTGACTTATTTACAAAGGAATGGTGCTTGGAGGAGTCGATGGTGGCCGTGGGGTACAAAGGTGGTCAGTGGACTAAGATATTTGTGAGATTAGTCCTCTATGGGTGAAGTTCAATATGTAACCACCAAACCAGAAAAGGTTGGTTAGAAATAGTTCCTACAATCACATACCCCACGTGGAAAAGGCTAAAGCCTAAAATTCAGTATTCTGTCCTATTAAGGCTACCCTTTGTTCTAAGAGCTGTCCCATGTTTTTCCAGAATTGCATAGGGATTTTTCCAAGAAACATAATGATAAACCTACTTTTGGACTAAATAGGACAGAGTACTGAATTTTAGACAGTGAGAGGAGAAAGTTCAATACCCCCAGAGCTCAGGAAGAAGATTGCCGCCCAGGGGAGGGGGGCAGGGTTGGTTGCACGTACACACTTAAGAAATGAGGCTTGGTTTTAAAAGTCTAAGCGATTAGGCTGGGCTTTAATCTAAAACTTATAATTGGATCATCTGACTTAAAGACATTGAACCTAAACAATTCAAATTAGGGACAGAAATAGAAAAGACATACTCTACCCTTGACAAACACTTGACAAGCCTACCACTATTTCATAAAACCCTATTCAAAACAACACACCCAGTTTTCTATTTTGCCAGACAAGACCAAGAGGATTTAATATTTGTATCATGGAAAGATATTACCAGAAAATGCAGGCTCTTCAAGATTTTTAAATGTATGTGACACATGCTACATGAAGTGTTTAAGTACCCATGTCTATTTTACAGATCCATTTTCAGATGAACCCTTGTAATTAAGATTTCTAAGAGGCTGAGTCTTACACATGCGCACCTATACCCAATCCCCAAACCCAAGTCCACGTAACACAGGGTAAATACTCAATGTCCAATTTGTGGTATTGAAACTTTGCCAGATTAGTGCTCAAGCCCTTCAAGACTTCATCAAACAGCAGGCAGGATATTGACAGCAGAGAATGACACAGATACCCCACAGCAGGTAAGATTGACCACATAAAAATGGCAAAGAATGATAATAATTGGCTAGAACTATATACTGTCCCACAATGTTTGTTGGAATTCGAGATCTGTAGGTCATCCTTGATGCAATCACATCAAATACAACTCAAATAGAAAATATAGGCAGCCACTATAACCAGAATCTAAATGTTCACAACTCGATGGATAAATTACATCAAATTTTATGGCCTAATTGAATGCAATATCTTGACAAAATCAATTGAAGATCGAACAAGAAGAGAACCAATCAATTCAAGTCAAAGGTATCAAACTATTCAATTCAGCACTTAGCCTATCCAAACCTATTATATCCTGTAGGATTTTCGACATACTATAATCAGGTTTAACCTCGTAGCTTTTCTTTAAATGTGTCAGACATTATTTTCAATGCCAGTCATCAAGAGAGAAAAGATCATTTGTGGATGACAGTAACATAGTGACAATCTAACAATGGTGTAATCATTTGCAACATTTTGTATGATTGTTGAATACATTACTCCACGTCCAAGCTACCAGGACTCGTGTGAAAGGAATGGGTGTGGGTGCAGATCCATGTGTCTGATTTGGCTTTCTGAAAAATCTTAGAACACGGGGATCTGTCTGATAAGTATCTGTATAATAGACACCTGTATGTGGACACTTCATCTAGTTTATGATACATACATATTGAGTGCTTGAAGAGCCTATATTTTCTATTAATTGCTTTCAAATGATACAACAATTAAGCCATTTGGACCTTGTCAATTGTCTCAAAAAAGATAGCCCATATTTGTTTCTATTTTGGTGCCTGACTTGCCATCTTTACGCCCATTTACAAGTCTTAGAATTACAACCCAGCCAATTACTCAAACTTTTGAAAGCAATCCTGATTGCTTAAGTGTGCACGTGATTAACTTTTCCCGACATGTGATCCTCTTCCTCAGCCCTAGGATTTCCAATTCTCTGATCTCTACAGGCCTCTGACCATCTACAAGCAGCATCACACACAATGGTCTGACCATGGAATGCCGTCACCACAAGACAGAAGCATCCCGTGCTTCTTAATCCAAGCTTTGCTTGTATATATCTATAAAGTGTCATTTTGCAATTTAGTAGTACCTGTTTGCTTGTATTTTGGCCATTAGCAATTACATTAATGAGAATTAACCAAAATTTCTGATTATCCAGTTTCAATCAGGGATTCAATTCCTGAGGTGAATCTTTCACCAAGACCTATGGAATTAGCATGACTCACCTTCCTCCACCAAAAGGGAAAAACCAAGTATGTATGTTTTTCAAACAACACTAAAGGTGACATTAAATAAATTGAAAGATAAAGGTAGAGATTAGCTCAATCAATTATCTAAATGTCCAGTCCATATAGAAGAACTTGAAAGGGTGAAAGGGCAAACAAGCAGACAGTCAACTCAGAAGTGAGAGAAAAATCCTACAAGCAACAAATACGCAAGCATACAAACAAATTCCTAGTTATGGAACAAGAACCAAACAAGGATAAGTGAAAGAGAACTATTTTCTAGTCCTCTTGTTATTTATGTGAGAAGAAGAATGTAGGAGATATGAGTGCATGGAAGACAAAAATGTAACTAATTTTCAACAAATGGGACACAATGAGTTCTTTCACGTGGGTATGATTGATTTATAATAAAAGTATTTCATAAAATAATCCAGATAATGAAGCTGACAGGCCACTAATTAACAACAAAGCAGCAATGGCCATGTCAATGTTGAGCATGCTCCTTTGCCATTGCCTTCAGTGTGAAGGTTTATTAGGATATATTAATCAGCTTAAATTATAATCCTTTCATTCCGCTAAAATCTCATGAGTGACAATGGCCGCTTCTCTCAAAATAATATAACATTTTTAGTTACTAATTTGCCATAAGAATAAAATAAGAAAACGTTTTAATCATGCATCATCAATCAACCAACATATTAGAGAAAGAATTTATCTATCTATTCACAACCACAAGATAGGATCACAGGCTCTCCATGGTTAGCAGCAGAATAAAAATTACCAGATAACACAGTATCATCAGCAAAACAAAAGTTCTCATTACAATTAATGTACCTTGATCATTTCTTGCGACAAAAACAATCATGGCTGTATCATCACCCACCAGGGCTTCAGCAGCTCGCATCTGTCGACCCCTCGGTGCGACCACCTTGTATTAACGACCTTCACTGTGAGATTTATCCCCGTATCAAGTGGACGGAGCTCACAAACCTTATTGAATACAGCCTTCTTCATTTCTGGTTTGGATGCTTCAGCCATTTTCAGCAGATCTACTGGAAAACAAACAGCGCAGCTTCATTGCCAATGCTAATATTTTTCTTCAAATGCTTTCAGTAAAGAAAATTCAGACTTTGATTTGGCTATTTCACAGATACGACATGTTTCCAATGTTCCTAAAAATTATTGCTCTCCCATTGGACTGTGTCGTATCTCCATGCATTAGATCTCCCGGTTCAAGAAACAAAGTTGATCTCTTTCGAAAATCAGAAAAAGGGTTTTCTCGTTACAGAAACAAGATTCGAACTTCTCCGGGTCCCCCACGTCACCGGGACCTCAAACCATCCGATCCACTCAACAAACGGATGCGGGAGCTCATACGCTCTACCAAATTAACATGCACGTGCTCATCATCTTTCGATTTCCTTCGGAACCCATCTCCCGGGCTCGACGAAACACACGCATTCAGCAAATTCAAAGCACACCCGCTGCTCGCGCACGGCGAAGCCACCGAAACGAGTCGCGACGAGATCAAGAGGAAGGAGGGAGGGAGCGCGCGGAGAGAGAAACTCACCTGGCGTCGCGAAACGAAAGTCGTCGATCCAGATGAAGAAGGAGCCGCAGCTGCCCAAATCCGAAGCTCAACTCAATGGGAAAAAAACGCGACCGATCTCGTGAAGCGATCGACGAAGGAATGGACGGACACCTACCTCGATCGATCAATTCAATTTGATTCCTTCTTCCCAGAATCGATCGATGAGAGAGAGAGACCGAGCTCGAGCGAGAGGAGAGAGAAACAGAAACGCGTGGGCATGCGGAGGCGAGCTTTTATACGGGTGCTGAGATGATCACGTGCCTAGCGCGTGCCTCCGTGGCCACCCTCCCCCGTTCGGACGGGCGCGAGCAAAAAACGGTGCGTTTTTTGGGAGCATGGTGAGAGGAGGAGAATGCTGAATATGTAAATAGATATGAGGCTCCATATAATTTGTATTTTTGCATGACAATCCTATTTGCAATGGGCTGTGAAGAAATTGCATTTCGATAAAATTTTGTTTAACAAATGTTGAGAGAATAATGAAAAGCCAGGGGAACGAAAATATAATTTTTGTTAAGAGATCTGTATATGCTTAAGGCTCGTGTTCGGTAGCTGGTGCTTACCTAGTAATTTCGACATATTTTGAATAAAAATTTGATGGATTCATTTATATTTATTGCTGGAAAATAGTACAAAGGCCGTAATTATAAGCAAACGATGTATAAGGACGAAAAATGAATTCTTAAAAAATTATAGGGTTCAAAAATGTATTTTTCCCTACTTATCTATTCTCTATCTATATATGTATTGTCAAAGAAAAAAATGTAGTTTGTCTCTCTTTTAAACTAGTCATTTACCCATCATCTACATATTTATCTAATATTATAATGCAATACCCACTTAAACTCGCATGTGATGAAATTCCTTAATTGTCCTTATACAGTGACGACCCACTTCATCCTTCTCTCTTTTCCAAAATTTTCTGTAAATGTTTATATTTAGTTACTGAATGACAAAAAGATGTTCATTCAATGATTTGCTTTCTACAAAAGAATTTTTATAAAGAAATTTTATAATACTAAAAAATGACGTTGAACATTAGATTTCTCCATTCAATTATATTGGTAATTCATTATCACGTTGCGTAAAAAAAATAAATCATGCATGTGCCCTATGCGTGCATGAAAACTAATTATAGTGAACATAAAAAAGAGTCTCCTCAAAATTAGAGTATAAATATAAATTGTTAGAAGTGATATATGAAAAGCGAGAGAGGATCCACTATTTTTCCAAACTACTAATTAGGGATATTTTTTAAAATTGGGATATGAGGCATATGCTAGGGAAATTGTCCAATCAATCTTGATACTATGATATGGATGTCAATTCAATCATAAACTTTCTGATTTTACTAATTTAACCCAAATCTTTGCTGAAATTTGAAATTGTCTTTTCGGCCAATTTCACCTAAAAATCACTGACATGACGGCATGCTACATAGGATAATTAGTGATAAGTGGACCTCCATGTCAACGATTTATGGCAAAAATTGACCATAATAACTACATTGAAAATTCATGCAAAGATTAGAACTAAATTGTCTATCAAAAAGTCTAATTGACATCTATATAATAAGTTAATAACCGATTAGCTAATTTTCCTAACTTATGTTCAAGATCTACATGCTTAGACTATTTAGAAGAATGTAATAGAATATATATGTCGGACACTTCAAATGCATCCTAAAACTGCAAATATTCCAAAGTAAAAAATTATTATGAACTTAAAAATTTCTTTAGAAAAATTAGAACATCGAATATAGCAAATTCCTCGATTCTAATGTAAGGAAGTAGGGGAAAAATGAGTTTGAATGTTAAGCTTTTTAGATGGAAAATGAAGACTATAAAAGAGTTGTCAGAGAAACATGTGTCACGAGCTGATTGATCTAGCGTTTCCTTGCATTTGTGCGGCCTTAGGATTTCTCCCAAGTAGCATTTCCACTCAAACTCACAAGAATTCTAGAGAGAGAAACTCTAGAGAGAGAAGTTCTAGATTCTATTACTTGTGTAGAATGAGATGATACAATGAGGGAGAGGAGACCCCTATTTATATAAGTATAGGCAAATCGTATCCGTAGATCTCTCCTCGATCTAACGGTGGAGATTACATCTCCCCAACTACCACCTACCAGCATTAATTACATTGGTGTACATTTATCGTATCGCCCGCCCCTAGAAATATTCTAGAAGACTCAAGAAAACCCTAGAACACGGGGATCACGGTTGAGGGTCACTCGTACCAAGGATCGGTCACGGTATCGATCAGGAACCCTCTTGGACCGTTCATATCTTTAAGCCGTGACATTCTCCCCCACCTAATCGGGCGACGTCCTCGTCACATCTTCGACATGGTATGCTTCAATTTGCTTCTTGAATTGCCAAAGAGCGTCTGCGAGTTCCCAGCTTGCTTCACTCTTCGGAAGACCCTTCCATCGAACCATGTATTCTCGCTTCAGCGCACAATACCGCTTCCGTATGACTCGGTCGGCCATAATGTGGTCGACTTCTCGATCATACGAGGTCTTCGCTCCCAATGGTGCCCGTTGCAACTCCCCTCAGTTCGGATCTTCCTCATCTACATGGAAAGGTTTAAGCATACTTACGTGGAAAACCGGATGTACCTTTAGCTTCGGCGGCAACTCCAGCTTGTATGCAACCTTCCCAACCCGTTGAAGCACACGGAAAGGCCCCTTGTAGCGCCGGATCAACCCCTTGTGCACGTCCTTGTATCGAAGAACCACATGTAGTTTGGCTAACACTTGGTCCCCGACTTGGAACTCCATGTGCCGACGCTTTTGGTCCGCCCACTTCTTCATGTGCTTCGATGCCTTGTGTAGGCACGCCCTCGCCAAGTTTGCTTGTTCTTGCCAATCCTTCGTGAACTTGAAGGCCGGAGGGCTACTCCCCTTGTAGCCCGATGCAACCGCACTTGGGGTTTGCGGTTGTTGTCCCGTTACGATCTCGAACGGACTCTGGCCGGTCGACTCGCTCCGTTGCAAGTTGTAGGAGAACTGGGCCACGTCAATCAACTTTGCCCAATTTACTTGCGTTATGCTCACGTAGTGCCGAAGATAGATCTCTAGGAGTGCATTGGTCCGCTCCGTCTGATCGTTGGTTTGGGGATGCAAACTCATGGAGAAGTTCAACTCCGACCCTAGCAGCTTGAAGAGCTCCGTCCAAAACCACCCCGTGAATCGAGGATCACAATCGCTCATGGTCGTTTGTGGTACTCCCCAGTACTTGACCACACGCTTCAAGAAAAGCTTGGCCGCCTCCTCGGCCGAGCAATCCTTCATCGCAGGCACGAACGTCCCATACTTGGAGAACCGGTCAACCACCACCATAAGCGTTCGACACCCTTCGGACTTTGGTAAGTTGATGATGAAGTCCATGGAAACACTTTCCCATGGACAAGTGGGGATGGGAAGCGGCTCTAGAAGCCCCGACGACAATCGTTGCTCGAGTTTGTCTTGTTGGCATACAAGACAAGTCTTCACGTACGCCTCGATGTTGTCCCGCATTTGAGCCAGTAGTATTGTTCCTCGACGAGTGCCAATGTGCGGTGGATCCTTGGATGACTTGCCCACTTCGAATCATGGCACTCTCGCAGCACTTCCTTCCTCAGCTTCCCATAAAGTGGCACGTACAATCGCCGTCCCTTAGTGTAGAGAAGCTCGTCTTCATACCATAATTGATGAGTCTTGCCCTCTCACGCATATTGTAGGAGTCCTTGAGCTCTTTGATCATGTTTGAGCCCCTCCTTGATACGGTCGATCCATGGGCAATCCGGTTGACTTACAATGTTTGGCAGCTTCGCCTTTTGACTCAGTGCATCCGCCACGGAGTTAGATTTCCCCGGCTTGTACTCCAGCATGTAGTCGAATTCGGCCAAGAAATCCTACCATTGAGCTTGCTTCGAACTCAGCTTCTTTTGCATCTGGAAGTAGCTCGTGGCCACGTTGTCCGTCCTTACAGCGAACTTGGCTCTCAAGAGATAGTGCATCCACGTCTGAAGGTAATGGATCACCGCGGTCATCTCCTTTTCTTGAACAATATACCAACACTCGGTATCATTCAACTTTCGGGACTTGAACGCAACCGGATGGCCATCTTGCATGAGAAAACCACCAATAGCACAGTCAGAAGCGTCAGTCTCTACCTTGTAAGGCTTTGCGTGATCGGGCAACACCAGCACCGGCTCCTCGGTCATGGCTTGCTTCAACCGATCGAACGCTTCTTGGTATCGAGTGGTCCACTCCCACGGCTTCTCCTTCTTCAACATGTCCGTGAGTGGCATCGTGATGCTCGAGTAGCTCCGAATGAAGCGCCAGTAGTAGTTGGTGAGGCCAAGGAATGACCTCAACTCCGTCACCTTGGTCAGCGACTCCCATTCGACTACCGCTCGAATCTTTGCCCCATCCATTTGAACTCGACCACCCTCGACAATGTGCCCCAAGAAAGGAACTTCCTTTTGGGCAAAAGCACACTTCTCGCACTTCATGTACAGCTCGTTCTCACGCAAGACTTGGAAGACTTGCCTTAAGTACTTGATGTGCTCCTTTAACGTCCGGCTATATGCCACAATATCATCTAGGTAAACCACTACGAACCGATTAAGGAACGAATAGAGTACCTTGTTCATCATGGTGCAGAAGGTGGCCGGAGCGTTGGTGAGACCGAATAGCATGACCAGGAACTCATACGATCCGTATCGCATCATGCATGCGGTCTTCGGCCCGTCCCCTTCAATGATCCGAACTTAATAGTAGCCCGATTGGAAATCCAACTTGGTGAACCATCGTGCTCCTCCAAGTTGATCGAATAGATCTGCAATGAGAGGGATCAGGTACTTATTTTTCACGGTGAGTTTGTTCAGCGCCCAGTAGTCAATGCACATTCGGAGTGACCCATCGTGCTTCTTTTGGAACAGGACCGGCGCATCGAATGGAGACTTAGACGGCCGTATATACCCCGCATTGAGCAGCTCCTTGAGTTGTCTCATCAATTCTTCCAATTCGGGAGGTGCCATGCGATATGGTGCCATGGCGGGTAATTGAGCGTTAGGCACTAACTCGATCCGATGATCCACCTCCCTTCGAGGTGGGAGCTTCTTAGGAAGCTCGGATGACATCACGTCTTCGAATGTGTCGAGGACTTGGGTCTAGGGATGAGCGGTTCCAGGTTCCTTACAAGTTCCGCTTGGAACCTGGAACCTACCCTCGGGTACATGTTCCTCATTTTTTGGAACCTGGAACCTACCCGTCGAAATCTGAAACCTAGAACCTACCCTCTCACAGGTTCCGGTTCCAGTTCCAGGGTCCAACAGGTTCTTCTTCTTTTTTTCATTTAAGTGGAACCGATTCTCGGTTCCGAAAAGAGGAAGGGGAACAGGAACCTCCTTCCCTAGAAACTATACAATCTAGGAAAGCAACCATTCGACGCAAACATATTGCTTAAGTCACACTACATAAATCACTAGAGTCTCCACCATTTCAAAGAGAACAACCCTTAAAAATAGAAGCCAAGCCTTGTATATACTAAAACCTCCTCCGTGTTCAATTTTTATCTCGCAAGAAGTTCTTCAAGCAGCCCTTTCGGTGATCTCCCAACGCAAACAATACTAAATATCCATTCTGTTTTCACAGCTCATTTAGGGTGCTAACCATGTGCTTCAAAGTTCAAGCATAGATTGAAGATCATTACCTTCATCAACGAAAAATCTCTAATCCCCAAGAGGAGAAAGGAGACATCAAAATTCATTCTCGGGCGAGCTATATGAGCGGTGCAAGGGATTTGGCAACATACAAGAATCACGCATGCCTCGAACTACAAACTACATACGGGCATTGTGAATTAGTTAGATGAAATGCTTACAAGGATAGTCAAGCAAGGGCCTCCAAAGGGGAAGTGCGAATATGGTTGGAGAGTTTTTCTCGGCTCCGTTTGGAGCGGTTGAAGTGTGGATGACCGGGCACGCGTGTGAAGTCCTCCATGAGCATTCGGTCATCATGAATTGGGAGCGAAGGCTCCCCCCCCGCTTCTCCGCCGTCTTTGAAGTCCAACCATTCCAACACGTACTCAATTTCCAAAGAAGTTATCTACATCATCACCACAAGCATCAATCTCAATATGCAAAGCCAAGGCTTTCCCTATACAAGGATAAACTCAAGTAAGTGTAAAGACGGAAAGAAGCGAGAAGCACAAATAAATGCGAGATGGAGAGGGCAGTTTCATTTAAGCCATACAATTACACAGAAGATGACTCACGAGCGGAGCGGAGTCGCGCGGACGAGCGGAGCGGAGCCGCGGGCGAGCAACGAGCAGCCGCAGGCGAGCGAGCGGAGCCGCGGGCTAAAGGTGAGCAGAGCGGCGGACGAGCGGCCACGAGCGGCGGACGACAGTCAAGGATTCAAGGCAAGAAGTCAGGCGTGGGGATTGGGAGGAGAGAAGAGAGACCGACCAGAAAATTAGCAAGGGGAAAAATTAGGGTTAGAATTGGGGGTTTTTGGGAAGGACTAAGGGGGAGGTGGAGGTGGCTGAAGGCTAAAGTAGACCGGGTCCAGTTCCGGTTCTATGAGGAACCGGGAACCGGAACCGGAACCGCCGGTTCCGGGAAATGAGGAACCGGTCTCCCTAGAACCGGGAACCGAACCGGACCCTCCGATTCGGTTCTCCGGTTCCCGGTTCTACCCGGGAACCGTGCTCACCCCTACTTGGGTCACCTCGGTGGAAACCTCATCCACCTTGGCCGCATCTTCCTCAACTTTCAACATAGCCAAGAAAGTCACCTCACCCTTTCGAACTCCTCTCGAGAGTTGGATGGCTGACAACATCTTCCGATCATGACCCGATGTGTGATGGATTAGAATTATGCACTGGCACCACTTATCCAGAATACAAATGCAATCCGCAAACAGTAGCACACCCGCATTGATTCGATCGAAGAATCCTAGTCCTAGCACAAAATCATAGTCATCTAGGGGGATTACCTCGATGGTTTCCTTGCTCGACCATGGACCGAGGTGAAGCTCCACGTCCCTAGCTACACCACTAGTCGGGACTTCCTTGGAGTTCACCGTCTTGAGCCAACCAGCTCTTTTCTCGACCCGAAGATTGAGTTTCTTCATGAAGTCTTGGGATATGAAGAGATCGGATGCCCTAGTAGCCACGAGTGCACTCATCGTGATGTTGCCGATCTTCACATCCACGAATATCATTCCCTTAGACTCCTTGGCTTTCTTAGTCTTGAGGGAATTGAGGATTTGCAACGAACCCAATCACGATTCCTCCGTAGGCTCATCCTCTTTGCAAAAGGCGCCAGCTTGGCCTTGTTCGGGCAATCTCGTGCCATGTGTGGACCATCACAGAAGAAACACTTGTACGTGCATAACTTCCTTTGTCCTCCGCCGCTTGACTTCGCATGAGTCTTGGGAGGGCCGACTGGGGGTTTGCCTTCATTTGAGCGATTGTATCTTCCTCGATCTCCCCCACCATTGGCCTTGTCCTTCGGACGAGAGTCCGTCTTAGACATAGAAGGTGCTTTGTACTCCACAAATGATTCGGCCATGGTTATGGCCGTCGTGAGGTCCCCCATGTTGCATCGCTTGAGTTCTTGCTTGGTCCACAGCTTGAGACCGCCCATGAACTGGTGGTACGCCTCAATATCACTAATCGAAAGGATTTGGAGTAGCAACTCCGAAAACCGCTTGATGTAATCACGCACCGCACCTCTTTACTCGAGCCATTTCAACTCATTCCGAGCATCCTTCTTCGCGTACGAAGGGTAATACATCCGTCGGAATTTTTCGACGAATCCATCCCATGTCATGATAGGGTCGCCACTCCTACCATCCGACTGATGACGCCACCACAACAATGCATTATCGACCAAATACATAAATGCAGTGTTTACCTGTGTAAGGTCGTCATTGATTCCCATAGCTTGGAAATACCGTTCCATGTATCACAGAAAGTTGTCCACATCCTTGGCCACCAGCGAGCCCTTGAACTTGTCTGGCTTGGGCGCATCTGTTTGTGGACCAGCATGCACCGTGACCACCCCGTTCACGCGTGCTGCTTCTAATTCAGCAAGCTTCCCCTTGAGTTCCTCAACCTCCGCACGCATGGTCGCCATCATGGCCTCTAAGGTTTTCCCCCGTTGTTCTAGTTCCTACCTCAGGGTCCCCAGGAACTCGCCTCGGAGCTCTCCCATGCCGGTCTTGAGCTTTTGCACCTCGGCCTTGAGCTTCTCCTTTTCGGCTTCCACTCCTTTGACAGTCTGGGTCAAGTCATCGATCGATCCTTGGATCTCGAAGGCGAATAGCTCCACCTTTGTCACTCGACGATCTAGATCCCCTAGAGCATCCCTCGAACTAGAACTAGCACGGTTCTTTCTCCCCTTGGTGCCTTTTGCGGCAGCCCTTCCACAATCCTCGTGATTCACTTCTAGCGCGATCAACACCTCGGGATGGGATTCGGCCATTGCGCCTAGGAATGAACTCGCTCTAATACCACTTGTCACGGGCCGATCGATCTAGCATTCCCTTACACCCGTGCGGCCTTAGGATTTCTCCCAAGCAGCATTTCCACTCAAACTCACAAGAATTCTAGAGAGAGAAACTCTAGAGAAAGAAGCTCTGGATTTTATTACTTGTGTAGAATGAGATGATACAATGAGGGGGAGGAGACCCCTATTTATACAAGTATAGGCAAATCATATCTGTAGATATGTCCTCGATCTAACGATGGAGATTACATCTCCCCAACTACCACCTACCTGTATTAATTACATTGGTGTACATTTACTGTATCGCCCGTCTCTAGGAATATTCTAGAAGACTCAAGAAAACCCTAGAACACGAGGATCACGGTTGAGGGTCGCTCGTACCAAGGATCGATCACGGCATCAATCAGGAACCCTCTTGGATCGTTCATATCTTCGAGCCGTGACACATGGCACTCACCAAATCTAGAAAGTGAGAATTTAGCAAGAAAATTGAGATATGTGTTAGTGACATTAAGGGCATGTTTAGTAATATTTTCGGGAAACAACTGATTATATTATTTTGTTTTCGATAATAGATTTGGAACATAAATCTGTTTAGTAGATTTTTTATTCTCATAATCAAATTTATTCCTAGAAATAGATTTATAATAGAATAAAAAATATATAAAAAAAGTTATTTCTTGCTTCTAAGAACAATTTTGAGAATCATTTTCATTTTCTTTTCTTCTCTTTTTCCCTTCCCTTTCTTCTTCTTCTTCCTTCCTCCCAACCCACTGCCACCCTATCACCACCCTATCGTCACCCCAACCACCGTCGGCGGTGAGTAGCCCGAGCTCGCTCGCTAGAGCCTTGTTAAGCCAGGGTGAGATTCGGCAAACTTGTAGATTTGGGTGAGCCTTTCTGGAGCCTCGCTAGGCTAGGGCGAGGTCTAGCAAGCACGTCAGACCTTGCCCAAGCTCATCGGGCCTCACCCGGCCGCTTGCCGACCTCGCCAACCACCGCCGATGGTTGCGACCACCCACTAAAAGAGGAAGGAGATAAAAGGGAAAAGAAAAAGAAAAAAGAGAAATATAAGAAAATTATAATAAAAGTATTAAAAAATTAAATGAATCAAAAAAATTGAAGACTCCTACCAAACACATTTCTATTTCGGGAATAAAAGTTTTGAATAGTTTACCAAACATTTTAAATACTTAGAAATTGTTCTCAAAAGCAGAATAAAAAGGAATTATTTCTTATCAGAAATTGTTTCCGAAAGTAAAATAATTACCAAACATGCCCTAATGGAATGGAGTAAATTGGAATATTTTCAATTGGGGTATCCAAAGATTTATAATTTCAAAGAGTAGCTCTACAGCATCATAAAAGAGCAGTCTTTTAGCTTGGAGCAATTAGGGCAACTTGATCCATCTAGCTTTAATGGAATCTAGAATCCAAACTTCAATAAAACATGCATCTTTTTAGTTCCAAATATTCAAAACCTCAACAAGAGGTTTTTGTTGGTCACCGCATGACATCATTTGAGATCTTATTAATTTGTGTAATTACATACAAAATTATCTTCAAGATCTTGGCCAATAAATTGAAACCAAGGTTACTTAGTTAATAGATGTGAAACAAAGCGCCTCTTTGAGAAGATGGGAAGATGCAAGATAATATTATGGTGATTCAGGAAGTCTTGCACCAATTGAAAATTCGAATAAAAGAAAAAAGAAATTCAAAGCTATTTTTCAAATTGGATATGCAAAATCCCTATGATTGATATCTTGACATTAATTAGATGACCATCTTGCAAGCTTTCATATTACATTGACTCATTAATGTTAATGGTGAGAATTGCATGAGTGAAATATCTTGAACTATCTCAAAGTTATGTGCCATCCAAATAATTTCGCAATTTATATTGGATTAGCTACTAATATAACCTATCCTACTATCAAAATATCATATCTTATTTTCCAAATAAAAAATTTGAAAATTTTGTCAGAAGAATTTCAAAAATTAAAAAAAATAATAAAAAGAGAAAAGAGAGGGGAGTAACGGTAGGTATAAAAGGGGATTGAAGATAAGCTTCTGATAAACAGTTGGTGAAATGGAGACCATCCTCACATCCACGACTTGCCAACTGACTCCCTTTCCCTCTCCCTCCTCCTCCTCTTCCTCACTCCCTCTCAGATTCTCTTCCTCCATAGCTCCCGCTCTCCGGGACACCAGGAAGAAGGCGGTCGCCGCCTTCGCTGTCCTGCGGCGACCGGCGAGCCCGGCCGTCCCTCTCCGGGTTTGCGCCAACTCCCAAGCCGCCCCTGCCTCCGCTGAGGCCGCCAAGGCCGCCGGAGTGCCGGGCGAGATGAAGGCGTGGGTGTACGGCGAGTATGGAGGGGTCGACGTGCTCAAGTTCGACCCGAAGGTGTCGGTGCCGGAGGTGAAGGAGGACCAGGTGCTGATCAAGGTGGCTGCTGCCGCGCTAAACCCGGTCGACGCCAAGAGGAGGCAGGGCAAGTTCAAGGCCACCGATTCTCCTCTCCCGGTAATGAATTGTTCTTCCTCAGTTTTATCTATCCTGTTTCGACTGTTTGGGTTTTGTGGGTTATAGGGCAAACAGTGAGGGGAGAGATTTGGTGGGTTGTGGAGAAGCTGTGGGAGGTGAAACTTCTTCAGTTATGAGGGTTGAGAAGACAATTGAATAGCCAGTCAACATAGTGACAGTATGTGGATACTACTAACAGAATGTAAAGACTGTAAAAACTAGTTCGATTTTGTGGGTGAAACGAGAGCTTAGCTGGTGCCGGAACAATTTAGGCTTCACATCCAGAGATAGGAGGACCAGCACCCTGCATACCTGACCCATTTATACAGCTCTGTTGCAGCGCTTATTGCTGTGAAGGCCGTGCATAGGGGAATGTTGGTATGTTGGTATGGCAGTTTTAAGTGTCACCAGTGGAACTGAGAGAAAGAATTCAAGTTGCTATACTTTAGCTGTGAGACCGCCTTTGAAATGTAAACTCTTCTAGTGTTACTTTTTTTGTGGACAATGTAGAGGAATGATTCTGGATATTGCAGTAGCGTGAGCTAATTGGTTGTCTGTTGGTGGTTGTTGGTAGATTTTAAATGAGGTGGTTACGCATTGTCTCATATGTTTCACAAGCAGTCTTCTCTTCCTAAAGGAGAAGAAGAAACATAGTTTCTCTTGTACTCATTGCACTTTGAACTATTCAATTGTGATTTCTGATGAGGTCTGTGTGGATTAGAGTCTAGGTAATACCTGGGCCGCTGTATATTTCTTGCAAGGAAAAGGTTTTTCAGGGTGGTATTGATATGTTAGAAAGATGTAACAGTAGCACATTAAAATATGACTGTCATTTCCTATGAGAACCAATGTGAACCTTGCTTTGAAGGCCATTTACATCCTCAGCTGCATTCCAGTCAGCTATTTATAGTAACTGCCTTTCGTTGATGTTCTCCATCCTCATTTCTAAGGAATTCAGAATGGTCTCAAACACTGGACTGCGAACATTGCAATGCTATGCATGTATTTTTATTTCCTATCAGCATCCTCTTTGAACTGGTAAAATTTGATTGCTTGGAAAGGAATTTTGTTTCCCGAGTGTCCTCCACAAAGCAGAAGTCAAGCATCTGCTAGCTAAAGAAATTTGATGTCCAACCTATAAGAAATGTTAAATAGTACAGGAAAATGTGCAAATTTGATGGAGAATGTGGTGCTTATGCTTGTCTATTAATGAGGATTTTAGGATAAATTGCCACACAGAGCACCAGCTTACTGTGGAGGATTGTTTTGGTAAATCTACTTTTCACCCAGGGACGTCCATTAGTATTCTCTTACTTCATACGAATGAGAGAATTTTTATCCCCTTCAATCAACTGAGTTAGTTGTATGATACCCAATGATTTTGACATTTTCAACTCTGCCATGCTTTTCTCTTTCCCTTTGGTAGACTGTTCCAGGCTACGATGTCGCTGGCGTGGTGGTAAAAGTCGGGAGCCAGGTACAGGAACTGAAGGAAGGTGACGAGGTATACGGGAACATAAATGAGAAAGCCTTGGAAGGGCCTAAGCAGTTCGGTTCATTTGGGGAGTATACCGCAGTTGAAGAGAAGTTACTGGCTCTCAAACCAAAGAACATCGATTTTGTTCAGGCTGCTGGGCTTCCTCTCGCCATCGAGACAGCCTATGAGGGTCTCGAGAGGACTGGGTTCTCTGCTGGCAAATCGATTCTTGTTTTAGGTGGTGCTGGTGGAGTTGGAAGTCTCGTCATCCAGGTATTTTCTTGGAGATGATCATTTCCATCTTTAAGTCATATGATACTTGTTTCTTATAATAAACACCTGATGCTTGTTTTCAAGTAGAAGAAAGCACAAAGATCAATCTCTAAAAGGTGAGAACACTAGTATATGTGCATTTGCTTGAGCGCCGGTGATTGGGTATCATGTAAATACTGGTGCAAATTTGTAGATACTGTGCAGTTTGTTCAGGTAACAACCTTTATATTTGCATTTAGTTACTTGGTCTAGGTCTAGCTACGAGGATTAAATAGTTCTGGTTTGACATTCCATTCCCAAGTTTTGAAAAACCATTTTAATGCAGACCCTAGAGTGAGATAGTTGTGAACTATGCACCTCATCCTTGTCTAGCATCAGATAATTCTGATTTGTCACATTTTATGCCTTGCTGTTGTGTAGGAACATGAATAATTCAAGAACCAAGCAAGGCCATTCTTTCCATTGTACATCAACTTAATTTCGAATTATGCTTATTGAATTGTTCATTTAGAGATGTGGTAGTTGGGGTATATGCTACTCAAATACAAGCCTAATTTTTCTGCAAGTTGGCCTGCATCAACTGAACCAACCCATGACTCTCTCTCTCTCCATCCTGGAACCCTACCATGAGGAAATGCACAAAAGTTTCTGTTTGCAGAAAAAATGTGCAACTCTAACCTTTCTTTGATTTGAGCAGCTAGCAAAGCATGTATTCGGTGCTTCAAGAGTAGCAGCCACCTCAAGCACTGGGAAGTTGGAATTCTTGAAAAGCTTGGGTGCTGATTTGGCTATTGATTACACAAAAGAAAACTTCGAAGACCTCCCAGAAAAGTTTGATGTAGTCTATGATGCTGTTGGTAATATACACGATCTGATACCCTTTTAGTTCTTAGAAGCGAAAAATTCAGGATGTTACACTACAGCAAAATTCCTTCGTTACTGCATATGGAGGTGATTATTTCATGATGGTCAAATTTATCTCAACTAGATTTTACTTGACATTGGGATTCTCTCATGTTGCCAATATTCTAGTTAGCAGTTGATGTTTATAAGTGCTTCATTAAGGACATTAAGTGTCCTAATTGTCCTTTTAAAAAAAAAATTGTGGGGGAAAAATCAATAAATGAAATAAGTATAGTGATGCAAACCAAATTACAATAGAAGCTTTCATACATTACATCTTTGATGAGGTCAAGAGTGTTAGACATTAACTAGCTCCTGCTTACAACATTTAAGTCGATTTAAATCATGCATTCCTTTGCTATCCCTATTCTAACATTGGGCTAATGAATACCCTATTTTTCGACAGGTCAATGTGACAGAGCAGTCAAGGTCATAAAAGAGGGAGGGATCGTGGTGGCCCTAACCGGCGCCGTGGTACCACCGGGTTTCAGATTCGTAGTCTCTTCCAATGGAGAGGTCCTGAAGAAGTTGAACCCATACATCGAAAGCGGGAAGGTGAAGCCAATAGTCGACCCCAAAGGACCCTTCCCTTTTTCTCAGGTTACCGAGGCCTTCTCCTACATCGAGACGAACAGGGCGAGCGGGAAGGTAGTGATACACCCCATTCCATGAGAAGGGCACACATAGCTGTATGTATAATTTTGTATTGTAATCATCCCGCTGAATGACTACGTCATTCGCGACAATTGCACTCTACGAACAGAACATCAAGAGGGTGAAGTCCTTTTGTATATGAATACAGGGAACTTCCCTTTGAAGCTGCTTCTTTCGCCACCCCAAAATCTATCATTCTACTAGCAAAAGGCCTGTTCGAGATGGTCTTAACTCGATGCGCGGTCCAGAAGATCAAGAAGGATAAGGGAAAGAACTTATCGATCTACTCTTTTGTTTCCTTCCTCCTTCTAGACTGATGAGATTACACCATATAGAAAAAGTAGAAAGTCAAGAATCAACAGTTGCTAGAGACATCAAATCCTCTGCATAGCTAGGAGCAACCCTACCAGAACATCACATTCGCATGCTGATTATCTAAGTAATCAGGATTTCGCTACTGCCTCTGTGCGGGTAAACAGATGCAAGTGGATTCGACCGAGTTCCTCAACCATGAAAAATCCCGGACATGGGCTCCGAGGACACCTGATTAAATGATGTTCTCGGGACTTATAGCCCCACTACATTAACGTCCAGTCGACTTCGCGCCACTGCTGAGATTTTCCGTTGTGCAAGTTGTAGGAAGAGGAAACCTCTTGATCTTTGAAAGCTTGAGAAAGAATATCTAGATATTGTGTTAACTTCTCATCTACCCACTAAACTGTTAAGTCCTCATGCTTCAGCAACTTGATCTTGGCAGTCTGAGATATCTCTTGTCCCTCTCTCGTTTTTAGCTTCAGGACAGCTTGTCCTAGTCAGTTTCAAAGGTGAACGACTTGAGAGAAATAATTGTTAAGTCTTTCGACAGGCAGTTTTTCCACATTGGCGACCTAGTGTGGTGAGCCCTACTGAGAACTTTGGCCCTTCAATAATAGAACATATCTGTTTAGCGATATGCGCTTCGTAGGCGAATCTGATGGAGAAAACATGAATCGAGCCGTGCCGTTTCAAGACTCTTGCCTTCGAGATTGAGGATCTCGCAAATTTCTAAAGTTAGCAAAAGCTTAATCGCATTTTGTTGGTAGTTTATTTATAAAAAGTGCATTATCTCATGTGAAAAAGATATGAGTATGCAAGTGGACGAAATTTGAGACTAACCAGATATCATTAATTTTTATAAAAATTAATAATCTTTGAAAACAAAATTGTTCATTTTGCAATCTTTATTAAAGAGTTGTTTCTATTCAAAAGACTGAATATAAGTACCTTAAGTTTTTGGGATCACTTACAATCAAGTCCTTTCAAGTTTTCTCCCAAAATTTATAGTCATTATTTTTAATTATTTCTCTTGAAAGATCCTGAAAAAATACTAGAATTGTTATTTAGTATTCTCATCAAAACTTTATCATATCATGAAGGAAATTTGCCGGTGACCATTAGCAAAGTTACGGGGCAAACAATTCTTTAAAAAAAATGATATTACGTTTCAAAGCCTAACTTCATTCTTCTTCCCAATTCTTCATCAATTTTTCCCTAACAAATTTTGCCACAGAAATGGTACTATTTCACGCACGTATAAGTGCACTTTTCTTGTCACGTTAAGCCAGTCCAAATGGATCGCCGCCACGAGAACCGTTCGATACAGCCTTCCTGCAGCAGTTTCCTCGACAGCTACAACACCTTCAGAGCTACGGCTGCCTACCCAGCTTCCAGGAGACCGCCTAACCCACCCGGCTTCGAGCAACTGCTAAGGACAAGCTCTCACCGTCAGAGAGACAGCGACAGTTCGGTCGCAGCTACACCAGTCGTACCCGATGCAGCATGGGAAGTTCTTGAAGGTAATGCAGGGCGTGAATGCCGAGGACAAGCTCCCACGTTCACCACGCCAGCTACTGATCATTGAAAGGTACTCCCCGTTGAAATCTGAACGATTTACCTCCACATATTTGGCGTGTTGGGACAGCCTAGAGCTCGGGGGCCGACCTCGCGTTACCTCGGTCCACATACTTGAAGAGCCTGACCCACGTCCAAGCGACAAGTCATCCGTGTTCATCGGCTCCGTTCTTCCTTCACGTGAACCCTGATCTGAAAACGACCTTTTGCCCCGTCGAAATCTCGACTCGGTCTAATTGGGCGTCGCGGATTTAAGCCCGGATAAGGATTTGAGCTCGTTGCGCCTCCTCAGCGCCGAAACTATCGGTAAGGGTGCAGAAGATTACCGACTAATTACAACGCAATCGCTAGACGATCTTAGGGATTCGCGGCTTTTGTACCCTAAAAAACCTTCAGCTTTTGTCCTAGTTTTACCTTTTGTCTCATAAAAATTTCGAATTTTAGGTCCAGTCAAAATTCTATTATAAGTTTTCCATTATCTCATAAAAAACCCTCAATTTTAGGTCATGTCTCAATTTTACCATATACATTTTTTTACCTACAAAAAACTTCTAACTTTAGAATATTAGGCCGGGATTCATGTGGACTTCACATTTTTTCAGGGTTTGTATTGACCTTCTATTATAGACCTGATCATGTAATATTTATTGTGAGTTACTTCTCCCCTTAGGTTTAGTTTATTACGCGGAAAACATATTTCTCAAGAAAATATTTTCCTTATTTTTTGACATTTGAATCTCTTAGATAAATGAGTCAACAAAAACTGTTTTCCTAAATTAATCTATGATTAAAATCAAGAAAATAATTTACTCTTTAAAAAATTAAAAATTATTTTCCAAAATATAACTAGATATACATATTTGAATCAGAAACACTATGCTTGGATATAGGAACTATAATGCTTGGTCTCTAGCCCTTGGTAGTGCACTCGGGTCCGAAGGCCAAGGCCAAGTCCACTAGGTTTCATTGAGGCAAGCTCAAGTCCAAAGAGGCTAGGCCTGGGCACTGGGCAAACTTCGGTACCCTTGTCCAATGCCCTGGCCTAGGTCCACAGAGGCCGTCTGTGCTCAAGACCTTGGTGCTTGTGACAAGATCCCTAAAGGCCAAGCTCAAGATCGGGTTTATTGAGGCTGAGCCCGAGACCCTAGTGCTAGTGATCAAGTCCTTAGCACCCAAGTCCATTTCCATCGAGACCATGCCCATGTCCATCAAGGCTTGGCCTGATAGCCTAGCGGCCAGGCCTAACAGTAGTGCTAGTGTCCCCACTCTCAAAATCGAGTGTATTGAGGCCGAGCCCGAACCTTGGTACCAATGCCCTTGTCCAAAGGCCGAATCGAGGACCTTGATGCCTAAGTCCAAATCCATTAAGGCTAGGCTAAGGTCCATTGAGGTCAAGCCCAAACTCAATGCCTATGCCTAGGTCCATTAAGGCTGAGCTTGGGACCCTAGAGCACACATCTTGGTCCTTGGCACCTAATGAGGTCAAGTCCTAATCCTCGGCATTTGCATTTGGGTCTATCAAGGTCGGGCCAAGACAATAGTCCTTGTGCTTGAGTCCTCGATACTTGTGTCCATCAAAGTTGAGCCATGACCCTAGCCTTGGCATTGGGGTCTTGAGCACAAGTGCTAAGGTCTCAAGCCTAGCCTCGATGGGGCACTGGGTTCCCAAGACTTGGCCTCAATAAACCCGAGCTTGGGCAAGAGGGATCCTAGCACAAGCACTAGGGTCTTAAGCCCAAGTGCCAAGGACTTGACCTTTGTGAACTCGGGCCCAGTTGCTGAGGACCCCAACCTACTTGTTAGGGATTCAAGCACAAGCATTGGGGTCTATAGCCTAGTGCCAATGGACTAGGGCTCAAGTGTTGGAGACTTGAGCTAGAGCACTATGGAATCATGCATGGGCAATGGGTTCTCGAGCTCGGACATCGTCCTATGCTTGCCCTTTGTAAACGCAAACCCAACCTCGATGGACTTAGGCTTGTGTGTTGGGGATACAAGCTCAAGCACTAGGGCTTCAAGCTCGACCTTTGTAGACCAAGGCTGGGTGCCAGGAAGCTGGGAACGGCCAACGTGTTCTCGGGTCTAGTTTTTGTGGACTCGAGATGGATGCCCTTGCTTGTGCCCGAGATCTAGATACACGTACCTAGGCCCCTGGAGCTTGAGTAGGGGTTTGTTGAGGTTGGACCCGAGACCCTAGTGTTCGTACTCGATTCCTTGATTGCTCATGCACAAATCGCTAACGCCCGATTAATATAAGTCTATTTTTTTACCAAACAACAGAAAAAAAAATATTTTATCCATATTCACATTTTAGTCAAATATCAAAAAATATTATCATTTTAAAAAATATATTTTTCACCAAATTTAATGTATTTTCGTATAATAAATGTACTCCCCAAGGAAAAGAAGGGAAAAGGGGATGAACCGTATCTCTTTTAAGATTTAGCTTTTGAGTGATAACAACGAGAGACTTGTGAATCACCAGCTTTACCCGTGCAGCCTTTTGACAACCTAAGCCACGGTGTTCGCCCTCCGGTCGTCCATCCACCTTCGCTTTGAAATGTTGGATGACCTTGGTCAGTCTAAGAATCACCGTATTGTTTGTTTTTATAATCTAGGAACATAAGCGTAGAAGCCTAATCGTTTGGAGACTCCTGAAGCACCCAACAAATCTCATGCACTGGTTAAGTCCCAATTTTGATTTGTGCATATGACTCCGATCCAATTTGTACAATATAGTTCGTAATTATTTATTAGCCTGTTCGAAGTCATTATTTACTTCTAGCATTTATCTCTTGCAACTCTTGCATTCAGACTTTTTAAGTCGAAAAAATGAAAATATTCAAAATAACTAGTATTTATTTGTAAAATTATAAAATTTGTTCATAAATTTTAACTTCAAAATGATATGATGACTTTTGGCTTATGTGATGCAATTAAAAATTAATTACGGCATGATCAATTATATTTTCACAATATGAAGCACTTCGGAACAAGGGATTTTTGTGGTTAAATGTGTCGGAAGGGTTTGTACAGAAATGGATGTCAAAGGATGAAATGCAGAATAAAAGATGGAAACGATTGTCACCAAGGTATAAAGGCCACGTCACCAATCGAGGATGAGGAATGAGATAGACGAAATAGATGAAATTTACCACCAAGGCCTAAAAGATGAATCGGCCACAAAGGATAAAGGACTTCGTGATAAGAAAAACTCACCACCAGGGCCTAAAAAAAATCCACTAGCCGAGGATAAAGGGCTTTTTGGCTCACCACTATGGCATAATCCACTCTCTAAAAAAAAGAGACCGAAAAGAGTTATCTACTCTCTAAAGACATTCACTTTTACAAAGAAAATCTCACAAATTTTCATTCATCAAACTTTTTCTTTATTTATAGGAGAACTATGACATAGGAAATAGATGAGCAATAAATAGACATGGGAACTAACCTAACATTAGAAATCTAAGAACTTAGAATTTTGACTCTTGAAACTTACAAAACATAAAGACTCTAGGAAATTTGAAATGCAATTAATTGTCTTGGAAACTTGCATTCTTGACTCTTCAACCCTAAAAATATGTACTCCCACTTCAAATAATCAAGGAAGTTGTCCAGAATAGCTTCTCATTGGTAAATTGTTGATAAACTTTGAAATCAACTATGAATGTGGCATCCTAAGAATTTTGGTAACTCTTTATTTGTCAATAACTCTCTAATTGTCGATATTAATAATTTCAGTAGGAAATGGTTCGGTATCACTTTACTCGAAAACTCCGATCTTGATCCATTAAAGCATGTTATGTCCCGACTGAGGAAATTTCCAAAAATATTGAAATGGTTTTATTGATACGGCTTGAATGAGTAGCAACGGTGCCAAAATAGTTGGTGAGGCTAATTCGTATGCTCCCGCGTCGTCAAATCACATCAATGATGGAGACGAGGGTTAAAGGGGAATTTTGGGAACTGTTTCCCCAATTTCCTTTTTCCCGTTCCGGATCGGCTAATTTCGATCCACAAAATCCATGAAGCCTTGGCAAATGATAGAATATGACTGTCCATTTCATTATTTGTTCGAGTAGGTATCCATTACCCTCAAAGCGAGTCGACACGGCCTCCACGTGGGAGCCGCCCATTGGCTGGTCAGTGGTCAGAGCCGTGCGGGGGGCCCCCGCATGTGTCAGTCAGAGTCCTTGTCTGGGCCGGGGGTGCATGAAGACGATGACATGGCACTGCGCCATCCATGGCTTTCGGGCCTCGGGTTGCTGAACGACTCCTGTCCACTTGTTCTCCGTCTCCCGCTTGTCTTTTCGACGTCGATGAGAATAATGGTTCTTGGTTATTTCTCTTTCAACATGTCTTTTATAAGACAGAGCTGGCGGCACTTTTTGTGATCCGATTATCTGCTCGGGAGATTTGCAGATACAAAGGAGAAAGGTGTGTCTCCATCCATCCATCCATCTGTGCTCACTCAGCTTTCTCTCACTAGCTTCGCACTGGTAAGCTTCTGCTTGATCTGCACGTTGACATGTTCTTGACGGAGATGGCTTTTCAACCGCCGTTGCCTGCGGGCTGAGTTCTTGGCTTGAGTTCGGTTTAGTTCTCGTGCTGGTTTGTGGTGCGTCTCTGGGGTTTTAAGGTTCTTGATCATGGAAGAATGTGGGTGTGATGAATCTTTTCGGTGGGTAGCAAAAGAAACCGAGAAAGAAAGGCGGGGAGAAGAATTCATAGCTCTTTTACTAGCTGAAGAGAGAGACGTTAGTGCAGGAAATGGAACACGAATGATTTCTAGTTGATGATCTTGCTCTATGTTTTTCCCAGAACTGCGGAAAGATTATGTGATAACCCAGTTTGGTCTATGATTGTGAGTCTATGAGATCTTGCTGTTATGAAAGTATAATATCCGACTGCTATAAGAACCTGTTGTGATCTGTTGCACCCAATGCTCGTCTTCATTGAAGTACTTCTGTAAAGAAATTGCGCTCAATTCGACTATAAGTCTACTAACTGGGTACAGAAGCTTCTGTGGCTCCAGTGACCAGCAATTAAATCGTGTCTTTATAACATTTTGTTAGGGCTGACTGCTCCCGTATCTTTCGAACAAAATTCTGGTTACGTTTTGATGAGATTAGGCCTGGGTTGAGAGCAGTAGGAGCGATTTGCTGCTAGTTTCTTCTGCTTGTGGGTTTGGTTAGTGTAGTCCTACAGCCTTTTATGATGTCGTGTTGGTGGTAAAATGGTAGATCTCGTCAATCCGTACTGCTTATGACATTTCCTTAATATGTCTCGTGAGATGTTGGAAAAACTATGACTATACTCGTGATGAAGTGAAAAGTTGCCACTGATTTTCTTTAAGGGCTTCGCTACTGCTTTCCATGGTGTAGATTGCTTTTTATAGATGTTCCTATCAAAGCGAGAGTCTTCTTTTCTAAATTTCATTCTTAAATGCTTGACCTCAGAAACCACCTAAAATCTTCAAAACCGGCGTGCAAACAGACTCGTGGTTGTATTATCTCCAGTTGAAGCCGCAAGAATCTATCTCATTTGGTGTTCCTTTCATACTGAACTGACATAGTCATGGCGACGCCTGTCCGGGCCAATGAGAGGCGCTCTATTGCGATGGAGAGAACCGGCCAGTGGTACTGTACCGTTTAATCGGATACATCGATCTTATCATGCTTGTTCTGTTTCATGTATGGCCAGTCTCTAACTAGTGATTGCAATGAAATTTGGATGCAGGGTCTTCTCTCAGGAGATTCCGATCGACGTGGTCGTTCGGGTGGGAGAAGCGAATTTCTCCCTTCACAAGGTAATAAGAACCATGTTCCGTAATTTACGTCATGCCTGATCAAGCTAATCGATTCATGCGTGTAAGCTGAACATTCAATTTTCATGGCAGTTCATGCTATTGGCAAAGAGCAACTACATTAGGAAACTGATAATGGAAACTAAAGAAGCAGACCTCACGAGGATAGATTTATCCAACATCCCCGGAGGCCCTGAGATCTTCGAGAAAGCAGCAAAGTTCTGCTACGGCGTCAACTTCGAGATCACTGTCCACAACGTGGCAGCTCTACGCTGTGCGGCGGAGTACCTCCAGATGACGGATCAATACTGCGACAACAACCTTGCAGGGCGCACCGATGATTTCCTCGCGCAAGTGGCCTTGTCGAGCCTGTCAGGCGCCATCGTCGTGCTCAAGTCGTGTGAAGATCTTCTCCCGATGGCCGAAGACCTTAAAATTGTCCAGAGATGCGTCGATTTAGTCAGTTCTAATGTAAACCCGACTCCCTTCTCTTGATTTGTCATTTTGAGATGCATTCGTTGGCTGGAAATTTAACTGAGGAAGGATATGCTTGTGCAGGCATGTAACGAGGCCAATTTCCCGAGCCGCTCTCCGACCAACTGGTGGACCGAGGAGCTATCGATACTGAGTGTTACGTTCTTCGGAAAGATCATCATGGCGATGAAGCAACGAGGCGCGAAATCTCTGACTTTGGCTAGTGCCATCATAACATACACAGAAAGAGCACTGCGAGATCTTGTACGAGACCACACGGGCAACGGAATCAGGTCTGCAAACTTCGATGACATCCCCGACAGAGAGAGATTCTCGAATCGATAGTTTCGCTCTTGCCCTCGGAGAAGGCTGCTTTCCCAATCAACTTCCTGTGTTGCCTCCTCCGTTCGGCCATTTATCTCAAGGCCTCGACCGGCTGCAAGAACGAGCTCGAAAAGCGAATATCGGTCATCCTCGAGCACGTGACGGTAGACGACCTTCTGGTGCTTTCGTTTACCTATGATGGCGAGAGGCTCTTCGACCTGGACAGCGTGAGGAGGATCGTGTCGGGGTTTGTGGAGAAGGAGAAGAGCATGGCGGTCTTCAGCGGTGGGGACTTCAGGGAGACCTGTTCCGCCGCTATGCTGAGGGTCACCAAGATTGTGGATGCTTATCTTGGCGAGATCGCCACCTACGGCGAGCTCAGCATCGCAAAGTTCAATGGGATTGCTAATATCGTGCCTAAAGGAGCCCGAAAGGCCGACGATGATCTTTATCGTGCAATTGATATCTACTTGAAGGTGAGGATCATAAGCTTTTTATAGCTTCAATCTTCATTGCTATACCTGCATCTTCTCTTCACAATGATCATCATTGTTCATGACATTCATAGATCCTTTTCCTTGTCATAGAACATGTTTTTGTGTATATAGTGTTAGAGATGACAATCAATACAACTTTGCAGTCTCACCCGAACCTCGACGAGATTGAGCGAGAGAAGGCGTGCAGCGTGATGGACCCGCTGAAGCTATCTTACGAAGCCCGGGTCCATGCTTCGAAGAACACGCGGCTGCCTGTGCAGATCGTCCTGCACGCACTCTACTACGATCAGCTGAAGCTGAGGAGCGGCGCGGAGGACCAGAAAGGGCCGGATGCCGTGACGACGAGGCATCAGGTGAAAGCTGATTCGTCCCTGATAAAGGAGAACGAGGACCTGCGGACCGAACTGATGAAGATGAAGATGTACATCACGGACTTGCAGAAGAACAATCATGGGACGACATCAGCAAAAGGCAGCCAGAAGCGCCACACCTTCTTCTCTTCGATGTCGAAGACTCTTGGAAGTTGAACCCCTTCAGGCACGGGTCGAAGGACACGTCCAACATAGAGGATGCTGTTGACGTTACCAAGCCAAGGAGAAGGAGGTTCTCTATCTCTTGATTCCAATGATCGCTCTCGATCAAATGCCGAGTCTGTTTGAAGCCGAAACTCATCTGTTTAGGTTGTGTTCAGTCTTTTGTTTTGTGGATTGTGATGGCATTGTTTATTTGTGTTGCACAATGTTGATTTGTCAATAGGTTGGGACTATATGATCAGTCGATCTATTGAGTCCTCGAACAACTATGTTCGAAGAAGTTCTCTTCCGGCTCGTCATTATGTCGGTTCTGTTCGCACTAGCTTAAATTTCACGTAGCAGCTAGCAATCGGGTGATATCTTAGTCCGGCTTTAATGCCTGATCCATCATGATAGCCTCACTTCGCATCGAAATGTTAAACGAGCAGCCGAATTCGAAAAAGTGAGCTGTTTCTGCAGTTAAAACCAGCAGACTCATCTGCTGCACCGCTCCTTCAGTTCATATTACCGTTTTCGACGCTGACATGGTGCATACAACCTCGATGATAAGGACGGAAATTAATGCGAAGCTAAATCCGACCGATCTCGACCAATAGAAATTCCAACAAAGATGGACAGACATGCTGCAGGACCATGCGAGACGCTGGAGAGCGACCTGTACGTTGCCAATTTGAAATATGGAAGCGAAAAATGCGTGGTCGAAAGGCTCGGGAGCGGTCCTGTCGTGCTCTTAATTGCAGAAAATGGTGGGGGCGGGGCTTCCAGGACTGTCCTAGCAAGAACAGGTCTGGTTTTTCAGATTTGTACCTCTGAAATCTGAGAGGATCTCTATCATTGTACCCAAATAACATATTGACGTACCGTCTTTCTTACAGCCAAATTCTTGATGAACGAGGTTTTTCCTTCCCGATTGATCAGCAGAGATTTGTTAAACGAGAAGCTCGACATTACATCGTCTGGAACGGAAACGCTCTCGGCGGATCGATTGTACGAAAATACGCTTGGTAACATCTGGAATAGAGGGATATATCGCAGACCGAGCGTCTTCCTCCTTTCCCAGTCGGGCCAATGCATCCGCAGTACCATTCAAATTAAAAAGAATGATGCATCTTTTGAACAAATAAACAATGCGTCTATTCAGGACAACTCATCGATTATTTAGTACTAATTCGATTTATGACTTTCCTTTTTCTTCAAAAATGAAAAATGAGAAGAACCATTCAAATTCCAAAAGCTAATAAGAATAATTTCTATGATTTTGCATGTTGATATTGTGATATTTTCAAGTGTTTCATGTTCAATAAAATTTTAATGGGCGAATGATGCTAAAACAATGAATTTTAAATGGAAACCTTTCAAATAAAGTTTGATGTCCTATCGAGTTATTCTCGGGCTTTTATGGCAGATGTGACTGGACTCGATTTCAATTATTGAAGGGAATCTCATTTGTTCGATAGAATTATTTACACCACCTGCCCCTTAAGAATGATTTTTTATTTTATTTTTTTTGAACTTCAAATTGCAATTATTGGTACCGGAAAGTTCAAAAGGTAGAGGAGTGAAATTGGGGTAAAAGGAGGAAAAATTGCGCGAGAATTGAATCGAGTAATGGATACTAATCAAGAATCTCGTCTTGACGTCAATTCACATGTAAATTCCATTTGTTTTGTGAAAGATATATAATTTAAAAATATATTTTTAAAATTATTGTTTATATCACTTATAAAAATGAACAAGCGAAAAGTATTTTTATCATTCACAAAATTATTTAGATATAAAATATTATCGGTCATATGATCATTTATTAAGTGGCTAATTATTTTAAAATAAGTGATCAAAATTTGAAAAATATTTATTTACTGTGAAACAAATGAAGCCTCAGATAAGCTTAGGTATAAGATTGTCTGTAATTGCGAAATTCCCTTCAAAATGTGTTTTTATTTTATGCAAAGTTTATCTTCTACTGCCAGAGAGTCTGAGATCGAGATATGTTATTGGGATGCTCATGAAACCCCTTGCATGTCTCATAAACAGATTGCAAGTGGTCTCGATCCGGATCATCTCTACATTTGCACAGTTTCATAACTCCATCCAAGTTCCATCGTGCTCTCCTTGTGCTCGAGTGCAAAACAACTTGGCAATCTCAGTCGTGCATCCTGTCATCTGAAGTTCAGATTGCCCGGCCCGCTGGACGCGACAACAATTAGAGAGCCGAGCTGGTTCGCTGAAAAGCGGATATATTTAAGCTAAATCTGGATTTTTATATGGATATTGTTCTTTGACACTCTAATATTTCATGCTGTCAACTCAAACTTAATCCCAGTTTGCAATAAATCTATAATAACCCTTGTCATCTTCTCATCAATGCAAGGACTGCTAAATTGCTCCGGAATCGTCCGGACAGCCAGCGTGGTTTCGAATCGGCTTCTCCATCGTCGTCTTTTGAACGAATAAACGTGTCGACTCAAGACAACCCATCAACTACTTATTACTAATTTAATTAATGACTTTAGTTTTTCCAAATTTAAAACTGAAAAGAATCATTCCAATTCCAAAAAATTGTTAAAAAAGAAAAGTACCCGTGATTTTAATGTTCTGATATATTTCAAGTGTTTGACGTCAAATAAAAATTTAATGAATGATTAAAATAATAAATTTTTAGGGCACGAATGATAACTATTCTATTTCTAAAATAGATTAGATCTCTGGCCAAATTTTTATTTTTATTTCTATTCCTTAAACGAATTTTTGAATATATTTTCTTGTTTAATAACGATGCGAAATTTCTTCCCCTTACGCTCTTTTCCATTCGTTGATGAGCGGCAAATAATGACCACGTGCAGTAGATGGTGGGAGGCAAGGGCCAGCGATGAGAGTCTTTATTCCTCTCTTTATTCCAAAAACGTAAAAGGAAAAATAATTTATTTCTCATTCCTATTACAAACTCATTTCTAAACTAAAAATTTGTTCTGGAAATAAATAAATGAAATTGTTTACTGAACAGATTTTTATTCCAAACCCATTCTAAAGAATAAAAACATAGATCTGACTAAAAATATAATTATTATTATGCGCACCCTAAATAGACCCGGATTTCACCATGTCAATTTCATTTGTCCCACAAAATTATTTACACTGTGTGTCCCATAAAAATGCTTTTTTTTTTTTGCTGAACTTCAAATTGCAATTATTGGTACTGGAAAGTTAAAAAAGGTGGAGGAGTGAAATTGGTGTAATGGATTCGAATCTCATCTTAATGTCAATGAAAGTTGACCGATGCCTCTTATGTAGGTAACAACTTCCACCTAAAATTCCTTTATATATATGTGTGTGTGTCATATATCACGATTCCACCAAGATTTTGTTGTTATTTGTGAATGAATTTCCTTGGAAAAATATGTGGTATGTACATTCTATATAAGTTTTCTAAAAATGTGAAATTTCCTCCAAAGTGAGTTTTTCTTTTACAAACTCCAAAAATGTAAAGTTTATCTCATAACACAAGGGTATAATCTTGAGACTTGTTATATGGATATTCATGGAACACCTTACATGTCTCATGATCCGATTACAAGCGATCCCAATCCATATCAATTTGCACCTGATTGGTGCAATCTGAGCAAACGACCTCTACATCCGAACCAAAGATCCTGGATGCTAAATCAACTGTGTCAACTCTAGGGTCTGATTCGAGAGGGTAAAGCAAAGGATTTGGAGTATGAGGTTTGCGAGCAAAAAGATGGGGGGGGAGGGCAGTGAGCAAAAGATGAGTGAAGGGATTTTTTTGGGTTAATGTACAAAGGAACTTGTGGGGGGGGGGAAGTGTAAGGATTTAAAATTCAATGTTGAATGTATAAGTATTCAAGGAGTTTAAAGTGAAGGGATTTGAAGTTTTGGGTTAATGTACAAAGGAACTTGTGACTTTGGGGGGGGGGAGGTAAAGTGAAATTTTCCTTGAATTTTTTTCGGTCAAATTTTTTTCCTTGATTTAAGTAATATGATAATTACCATCTTAAGGATGATTTTGTATTTTTTTAATCCCAAGGAATTGACTTAGTGGCTTCATAAATCTTTTGCTCAAATCACGGCATCACCTACTTATGTTTAGTCTTGAGAGTCACACTCGCTACTTTATGGGTGGAGACCTTTATGCATGCGAATGAAATGATTTGCAGGTACTGTGGGATTAGTCGAACCACAAGATTTGGATACCGCATGTTATAAAAAGCAAAAGAAATCCAACGTTTTCAATGTTCTCTTGACCGAATTTAGTGCCATCAATTTAGAATGCATCAAATAGATTTGACTTGTACACAATATCAAGAGATATATGGCGTTAATGTGACGTTAACGTAGGATACAAATATTCTATTCATCATAGTAGTTCTCTCACTTCGATAAATGTTGACTATCGATCTACTAATGAGGTCATTGTGGCATTACTACTAGCTGACGCCCATCGAGGCACGGAGGAAAGCACCGTACGAGATTAAGGATCTTTCATCAGTTGGTAATACGCGGAAACAAGCTAATCACCTGTAGTTTTCAGGTAATGGCAAGGAAATTTAAAGTTTGAAGAAGACATGCGTGGCGACAAAACACCTCCTTTGGCCCGAAACTATAATTAATTACTTGCATAACCTAGAATTTATAAGACATGACGTGTAATATAATCATTTTTTTGTCAGAAAAAAAGGGATAATATAATCCTCAATTAAGTTATAGACAAAATGCAGTTACCCTTTTTCCATATCGCCTCGTTGCAATGAAAGCAAACATTAGTATGAAAAAACGCACCTTACCTCACATAACGTGGCAGAAGTGTTGCATAATTTACCTATCGTAAATCCAATATCACGATATGAGCTATCACTTTCAAAAAATTATTTTTAAAATTATTTATTTTTTCCAAAATAAATAAAGTCATAAACGATGATGGGATGGCTCGACTCTTCCGCTTGTTGCTCTTCACAATCAGAAAAGGACATTAGACTTTGCTTATCTTAATTAATTGGGTTTTGTTGACTCTCGTCCCTTTTCGGGATGACTCATTTGTTTAATACTAATTCGATTTATGACTTTCCTTTTTCCAAAATTTAAAAATGAAAAGAACCATTCAAATTCCAGAAGATTATAAGAAAAATTTATATGATTTTACATGTTGATATTTTGATATTTTCAAGTGTTTCATCTTAACCGACCAAAAAAAATAAAGTGTTGCATGTTAAATAAAAATTTGATGGACGAATGATGTTAAAACAACAAATTTTAAATGGAAATCGTTTCAAATGCGTTTGATGTCCTATCGAGTTATTCCCGGGCCTTTTCGGCAGGTCTGACTCTAAGGAGGAGATTTCCATTATTGGAGTGAAACCCATTTCTCCCACAAAATTATTTACACCGCCTGCTCCTTGAGAATGATTTTATTCTTTTATTTTTTTTATTTTTTTATTTTTTCTGAACTTCAAATTACAATTATTTGTACTGGAAAATTCGAAAGGTAGAGGAGTGAAATTGGGGTAAAAGGAGGAAAAATTGTGCGAGAACCGAATCGAGTAATGGATTCCAATCAAGAATCTCATCTTGTTGTTAATAAGCATTTAAATTTCATTTGTTTCATGAAAAATAGATGATTTGAAAAATATTTTTTTCAAAATGATCGTTTATATCGCTTATAAAAATAAATGAATAAAAAATATTTTTATCATTAACAAAATATTTAGACATAAAATGTTGTCGATAATAATAATTTTTTATTGATTAATTATTTTAAGGAATACAAGTGATCAAATTTTGGAAAATATTTATTTATTGCAAAACAAACGAAGTCTTAAAGGAGCTTAGGTAAACGATCATCTGTAATTGCAAAATTCCCTCCAAAATGCATTTTTATTTTACAAATTCCAAAATGTAAAGTTTATCTTATAATGCAAGAGTATGAGATCGAGATATGTTATTGGAATGCTCATGAAAGCCCTTGCAAGTCTCATAAATAGATTGTGAGTGGTCTCGATCCGGATCAGTTTAGACTTAATTGGTGCGATTTAAACGAACGACCTCTACATTTGCATAGTTTCATAACTCCATCCAAGCTCCATCGTGCGCTCCTTGTGCTCAAGTGCAGAACAACTGAGCGATCTCAGTCATGCATCCTGTCATCTAAAAGTTCAAACTGCCCGACTCGGGCACTAGCTATGCATTTGGACACGACAACAATCAGAGAGCCGAGCTAATTCGCTGAAAAGCATATATACTTAAGCCAAATTTGGATTTTATAAGAATATTGTTCTTTGACACTCTAATATTTCATGCTGTCAACTCAAAGTTAATCTAGTTTGCAATAAATTTATAATAACCGTTGCCATCTTCTCATCAATGCCAGGACTGCTAAATTGCTCCGAATGGAATTGGCTTCTCCATTGACGTCTTTTGAACGAATAAACGTGTCTACTCAAGACAACCCATCAACTACTTATTACTAATTCAATTTATGGCTTTAGTTTTTCCAAATTTAAAACTGAAAAGAATCATTCCAATTCCAAAAAATTGTTAAAATAAATAAATATACATGATTTTAATGCTCTGATTTATTTCAAGTACTTGAGGTTAAATAAAAATGTAATGGATGATTGAAACAATAATTTTAATGGTGCAATTGATAACGTTTCTAAAATAGATTAGATCTCTGGCCTAATTACTATTTTTATTCCCTAGATGAGTTTCTGAATATATATTTACGCATTTGATAACGACACAAAATTTCCTCCTCTTACATTCTTTTCCATTCATTGACGGCCGGCAAGTGGTGGCCACATGCATCAGATGGCGGAAGGCAAAGTGAGCGATAAGAAAAGTTTTTTTTTCTCTCTTTATTCCAAAAACAAAAAAGTAAAAAAAAATTCTTATTTATGTTCCAAATCTACTTCCGGACTAAAAATTAGTTCTGGAAATAAAATAAAATAAAATAAATTGTATTACCAAACACATTTTTGTTTCAAATATGTTATAGGGAACAGAAAAATAGATTTGGCCAGAATCAAAATTATCATTATGTGCGCCCTAAATAGATCCCTGATTGCACCATGTCAATTTCATTTGTCCCACAAAATTATTTACAGCACGTGTTGTCCCCTATAAATGCATTTTTTTTTTCATTTTTGTTTTTCGCTTAACTTCAAATTGCAATTATTGGTACTGGAAGTTCAAAAAGGTGGAGGAGCGAAATTGGTGTAATGGATTCGAATCTTGTCTTAATGTCAATAAAAGTTGTCCGATGCCTTATATGTAGGTACCAACTTCCACCTAAACTTCCTTCTTCCTTTTTTTTTTTTTCTAATCACAATTCCACCTAGATTTTGTTGTAATTTGTGAATGAATTTCCTTTTAGAAATACGTGGTATGTACATTCGATATAAATTTTCTGAAATTGAGAAATTTCCTCCAAAGCGCATTTTCTTTTACGAATTCCAAAATGTAAAGTTTATCTCATAATGCAAGGGAATGACCTTGAGACCTGTTATATGGATGCTCATGGAAAATCTTACATGTCTTATAAACCGATTGCAAGTGATCCCGATCCATATTAGTTTACACCTAATTGGTGTGATTTGAGCGGATGACCTCTACAATCCGAATTGGAAATCCTGGATGCCTAAATCAACTGCGTCAACTTTAGGGTTAGATTCGAGGGGGTAAAGTGAAGGATTTAGAGTATGAGGTTTAGCAAGCAAAAAGATGAGAGTTTTCGCAAGGAGTTTGAAGTGAAGGGATATGAAGTTTTGGGTAAATGTGCAAAGGAACTTGACTTTAGGGGGTAAAGTGAAATTTTCCTTGAATTTTTTTTTGTCAAACTTTTTTCCTTGAATTAAGTAATATGATAATTACCATCTTAAGGATGATTGTATATATTTTTGAATCCCCAAGGAATTGATTTAGTGGCTTAGCTTTCAAATTGAACCTGATAAATTTTTTGCTCAAATCACGGCATCGCCTACTTATGTTTAACCTTGAGAATCACGCTTGCTACTTGTGGGATTAGTCGAACCACAAAATTCGGATACCGCATGTTATAAAATGTCAAAGAAATCCGACGTTTTCAATGTTCTCCTGACCAAATTTAGTGCCATCAATTCAGAATGCATCAAATAGATTTGACTTGTACACATTATGGCACTAATGTGATGCTAACGTAGGATACAAATATTCTATTCATCACAGTAGTTCTCTCACTTTGATTAATGTCGACCGTCAATCTACCGATGAGGTCATTGTGGCATTACTAATATCCGACGCTCGTTGAGGCATGGAGGGAAGCACTGTACGAGATTAAGAATCTTTCATCCGTTGATAATGCGCAGAAACAAGTTAATCTGATTTCAAGGTAATGGTAAGGAAATTTAAAGTTTGAAGAAGACATACATTGCGACAAAACTCCCCCTTGTAGCCAGAAACTATAATTAATCACTTGCATAACCTAGGATTTATACCACGTTACGTGTACTATAATCCTTTTCTTTTTGTCTGAAAAAAAAAACGTGTAATATAATCCTCAATTAAATTATAGAAAAATTGTAGTGTGCCCTTTTTCCATGTCGCCTTGTTGCAACGAAAGCGAAAATTTACCTTATATAACGTGGCAGAAGTGTTATATATTTTGCCTATTGTAAATCCAATATCACCATGTGAGCTATCACTTCTAAAAAAATATTTTTTGAATTATTTATTCTTTTCGAAACAAATGAGGGAAAAAACGACGATGGGATGGCTTGACTATTCTGCTTGTCGCTCTTCATAATCAGAAAAGGAAATTAGACTTTGCTTATCTTAATTAATTGACAATCGTGCCTTTTCTTTTTCTTTTTTTAATGTTTAATTAAAGTTAAATATCTTAAAAATTGTTTATAGGATTTTGCTAACATAATAATTTTTGAACTAACGTGAGAATAACAGTTTGTTGTAAGTTATATATTCTTGAAGAAGTAGGCTCAACAATAATTTATAATTTTTATTATTTGATTTTTGGTGACACAGAATAAATTATTATTCTCACAGTATATTAAAAACTATCACCCAATCGTTTTTCTTGTTTATACATTACACAATTTAATAAGCTCTTCATTACATGCTCATTACAATAAACTTCTTGAAAAATATTTTTCTTTGTCGTATCGTTAAGTATATTCATTTTGCAATCAATGTTAACGTTCTTTGTATTGTTCTTTCGGGATATAGAAATCAGAAAATATCGAGTAAATCTATCTTGTCACGTAGGTCATACATCATTCCACTCATTGATCACCACTTATTCATAATGGGCCCACTTGTCAAAAAAAAAAAAAAATTTATCTTAATCTATATTCTCTGTAAACCCCATCCCTCTCTTTAAGCTCGCTCCCTGCAGCAATAACAATATTTCTCTCTTTCATCTAACAATTTAAACTAATCTAAGAGTTTAAGTCTTGTTTAAATCGTTAAATGAAAGCATAATCTGATACTTAAATATGTAACAACGTGAGATCCATGCTAAGTGAATCACAGTTATATTTTCATGCATGTAAAAGCACACTTGTCTTAAACAATAAATGTGTCTATCTATTCATGGCATGAATTTATCTCTCGCCCAATTCACTTTCGTGCAATTTATCTTTCTCCGCACTTACATTCACTTAGTCTCATAGCTCCATCTAAGCTCCATCCTGTGCACTTTGTGCTCAAGTGCAAAACAATGGAGCGATCTCAAGCACATCTCCTGTCATCTGAAATTCAGATCGGCTCAGCCAGGGCAATAGCTCTGCATTTCCAGCCACATCTTTTTTGGCTTGCCCACTAGACGCGACAACAATCGAAGAGCCGAGCTGGTTCACCGAGAAGAGGAAATATTTAAGCCAATTTTCGATTTTTATATGTGTATTGTTCTTTAACCCTCTAATATTTCATGTTGTCGACTCAACGTTAATCTAGTTTGTAATAAATCTATAAGCCTTGCCATCTTCTCATCACTGCAAGGACCACTACATTGCTCTGAAATCGTCCCGACAGTCAATATGGTTTCAAATCGGCTCCTCTATTGATGTCTTTTGAATAAATAAACGTGTCTATTCAGGACAACTTCTCAACTATTTATTACTAATTCAATTTATGACTTTCCTATTTCAAATTTGAAATTGAAAAGAATCATTCCAATTCCAAGAAATTTTTTTTAAAAATTATACATGATTTTGATATTTTGATATATTTCAAATGTTTCCTAAAATAAAAATTTAATGGATGAACAGCATTAAAAACAATAAATTCTAAATAGAACCCGGTTTTTACCGTGTCAATTTCATTTGCCCCACAAAATTATTTACATCGTGTGTCCCTTAAAATGCATTTTTTTCATTTTTATTTTTTGCTGAACTTCAAATTGCAATATTGGTAATGGAAAGTTCAAAAAGGTGGGGGAGCGAAATTGGTGTAATGGATTCGAATCTCGTCCTAATGTCAATCAAAGTTGTCCCATGCTTTTTATGTAGGTACCAACTTCCACCTAAACTTCCTTCTTCTTTTTTTTCATCAGAATTCCACTAGATTTTGTTGTAATTTATGCATGAATTTCCTCTTAGAAGTATCTGGCATGTGCATTCTATATAAGTTTTCGGGAAAATTTCGAATAAAGATCTGAAAAAGAGAGTCTAAAATGAATATTGTCTCAAATAAATCGGTAATCAATTTAATTTCAAATAAAAGCCTTAAATGGCTAATTTAGTGTCAAATAAGGACCTGACTTCACTAACTAGCCAAATCTCATCCATGTCCAAGGACATTCTCGTCCAAATACATTTATTTCTTTATTTTTCTTTTCTTTCTTTCTTTGCTTCATGTTTTTGTTTTCTTTTTCTCTCTCTGCACCATCATCTTCTGCGATTTCAACTTTCTAGTACAAGCACGCTCGCAAATTTTTTTGTCTAACTCCTTGCTGTATATCTCTCCCAGCAACAAACCCAACTTCATCTTTCCTCTCTACTACCAAACATTCCTAACATGCTCAAATTATTATGTGGCGATATTTAACAGCCATATACAAAATATTTCAGAACCCTGTACAACTTATGATCCAAGACAAAACGGTTCGTGGCCCCCCAAAAACTATTCCACAGGAATCATATGTTGATTCGGCCACTCTATGTTTCAGGGAAAACGGAAATGCGTTGTGCAACACTGTTGTCCCTCGAAAGACCATTATCAGGCGATTTCTTCTCAAATGTTTCAACTGCAAAAGAAATGAATATGTGAGGCCGAGCGTTTCAAATCTTTTCCCCAAGAGGAATTGATGAATGCACATTACAAACCTCCTCTGGGGTCATCTTGCCAAGACCAAATTGGCTTGTCCATATCGATTCTGCTTCCTCTACATCAGGAAGCACGAGATTCTTCACATTGAAAAAATGAAGCCGCCTCCTCTGGGTTGAACTAATAGGAGCCTTGCCAATGGTTTGCGTGCCAATGGATAATGTGGTCGACTTAGCTGAGGAAGAGGAGAACTTTTAATTGTTCTCCTTCCAGCCAAATTCTGATGAACAAGGTTTTTCCTTCCCGTTTGATCAGCAGAGATTTGTTAAACGAGAAGCTCGACATTACATCGTCTGGAACGGAAACGCTCTCGGCGGATCGATTGTACAAAAATATGCTTGGTAACATCTGGAATAGAGGGATATATCGCAGACCGAGTGTCTTCCTCCTTTCCCATCGGGCCAATGCATCCGCAGTACCATTCAAATTAAAAGAATGATGCGTCTTTTGAACAAATAAACAATGCGTCTATTCAAGACAACTCATCGATTATTTACTAATAATTCTATTTATGACTTTCCTTTTTTTTCGAAAATTAAAAAAGAGAAGAACCATTCAAATTCCAAAAGCTAATAAGAATAATTTATATGATTTTACATGTTGATTTTGTGATATTTTCAAGTGTTTCATGTTCAATAAAAATTTAATGGGTGAATGATGCTAAAACAATGAATTTTAAATGAAAATCGTTTCAAATATAGTTTGATGTCCTATCGGGTTATTCCTGGGCTTTTATGGCAGACCTGACTGGAGTAGATTTCAATTATTGAAGGGAATCTCATTTGTTCGACAGAATTATTTACACCACCTGCTCCTTAAGAATGATTTTTTTTTAAAATTTTTTTCTGAACTTCAAATTGCAATTATTGGTACTGGAAAGTTCAAAAGGTAGAGGAGTGAAATTGGGGTAAAAGGAGGAAAAATTGTGCGAGAACTGAATTGAGTAATGGATACTAATCAAGAGTCTTGTTTTGATGTCAATTCACATGTAAATTCCATTTGTTTTGTGAAAGATATATAATTTGAAAATTATATATTTTTAAAATTATTGTTTATATCACTTAAAAAAAATGAACTAGCGTAAAATATTTTTATCATTCACAAAAATATTTAGATAATTTTTTTAAAAATTATCGTTTATAATTATTTTGCTCAAATCACGGGGTTGCCTACTTATGTTTAACCTCGAGAATCACACTCACTACTTTATGGGTGGAGCCCTATCTTATGCATGCGAACGAAGTGATTTGTGGGTACTCGTGAGATTAGTCAAACAACAAAATTCGGATATCGCATGTTATAAAAAGCAAAAGAAATCCAATGTTTTCAATGTTTTTCTAGCCGAATTTAGTGCCATCAATTCAGAATGCATCGAATAGATTTGACTTGTACACGCTATCAGGAGATATATGGCGTTAATGTGACGTTAATGTAGGATACAATTATTCTATTCGTCATAGTAGTTCTCTCACTTCGATAAATGTTGATCATCGATCTACTGATGAGGTCATTGTGGCATTACTACTAGCTAATGCTCATTGAGGCACAGAAGGAAGCACCATACGAGATTAAGGATCCTTCATCAGTTGATAATACGTGGAAACGAGCTAATCACCTGTAGTTTTCAAGGTAATGGCAAGGAAATTTGAAGTTTGAATTAGGCATGTGTGGCGACAAAACTCCCCCTTTAGCCCGAAACTATAATTAATTACTGGCATAACCTAGAATTTATACAACGACGTGTAATATAATCCTTTTTTTTGTCAAAAAAAAGGGTAATATAATCCTTAATTAAGTTATAGACAAATTGCAGTTACCCTTTTTCCATATCGCCTCGTTGCAATGAAAGCAAACATTAGTATGAACAAACGCACCTTACCTTACATAACGTGGCAGGAGTGTTACATAATTTACCTATCGCAAATCCAATGTCACGATATAAGTTATCACTTTCAAAAAATTATTTTTTAAATTATTCATTTTTTTCAAAACAAGTGAAGTCGTAAACGATGATGGGATGGCTTGACTCTTCCACTTGTTGCTCTTCACAATCAGAAAAGGAAATTAGACTTTGCTTATCTTAATTAATTGGGTTTTATTGACTCTCATGCCTTTTCTTTTCAATTTTTTTTACTGTTTAATTAAATTTAAATATCTTGAGATTTGTTTATAGAGTTTTGCAAGCATAACAATCTTTGGATTAATGTAACAATAATAGTTTGTTGTGAATTATAAATTCTTGAAAGAATGGATCTCATAATAATTTATAATTTTTTATTATTTAATTTTTTGTGGTCCAGAATAGATTGTTACTCTCATAGGACTCGTAGGACTAAAGACTATCACACAATCATTTATTTTATTTATATAACCGGTACATTACACAATTTGATAAGATTTTCATTTCCTGCTCATTACAATAAACTTCTTTGAAAACCAATCTTTACTTTGTCATATCATTAAGTATATTCATTTTGCAAATCAATCTTAACATACTTTGTATTGTTCTTTGGGATATAGAAACAAGAGTAAATCTATCTTGTCACGTATATCATGCATCATTCCACTCATTGATCGCCACATGTCCATAATGGACCTACTTATCAATTTTTTTTATCTTAATCTATATCCTTCTTAATCCCCCTCCTCCCTCTCTCCCTCTCTCTCTAAGCTCGCTCTATGCCTTAATAATGGTATCTCTCTTTCATCTAACTATTTAAACTGATCTAAAAGTTTAAACCTTGTTTAAATCATTAGATGAAGGCATAATTTGATACTTAAATATGTAACAATGTGAGAACTATGCTAAGGTAATCACAGTTTTTCTTTTTTTTTCGTGCATGTAAAAGCATACTTGTCTTAAACAATAAATGTGTATATCTATTCATGGCATGGATTTATCGCCCGCCCAATTTACTTTTGTGCAATTTATCTTTCTCTACACTTAGATTCGTGTAGTTTCACAACTCCATCTAACCTCCATCCTACGCACATTGTGCTTGAGTGCAAAACAACGGAGCGATCTCAAGCACACCTCCTTTCATCTAAAATTCAAACTGGCCCAACCGAGGCAATAACTCTGCATTCCCATCCACATCTTTTTTGGCTCGCCTGCTGGACATGACAATAATCGAAGAGCCGAGCTGGCTTGCCAAGAAGAGGAAATATTTAAGCCAATTTTCGATTTTTATATTTGTATTGTTCTTTAACACTCTAATATTTCATGTTGTCAACTCAACGTTAATCTAGTTTGTAATAAATCTATAAGCCTTGCCATCTTCTCATCAATGCAAGGACCACTACATTGCTCTAAAATCGTCCCGACAGTCAATATAGTTTCAAATCGGCTCCTCTATTGATGTCTTTTGAATGAATAAACGTTCTATTCAGGACAACTTCTCAACTATTTATTACTAATTCAATTTCTGAATTTCCTATTTCAAATTTGAAATTGAAAAGAATCATTCCAATTCCAAGAAAAAAAATTTAAAATTATACATGATTTTAATATTCTGATATATTTCAAGTGTTTCGTAAAATAAAAATTTAATGGATGAACAGAAATTAAAACAATAAATTCTAAATAAAATCCATTTTTTACCGTGTCAATTTCATTTGCCCCGCAAAATTATTTACATCGTGTGCCCCTTAAAATGCATTTTTTTCATTTTTATTTTTTGCTGAACTTCAAATTGCAATATTGGTACTGGAAAGTTCAAAAAGGTGGAGGAGCGAAATTAGTGTAATGGATTCGAATCTCGTCCTAATGTCAATCAAAGTTGTCCCATGCCTTTTATGTAGGTACCAACTTCCACCTAAACTTCCTTTTTCTCATCAGAATTCCACTAGTTTGTGTTGTATTTGTAAATGAATTTCCTCTTTGAACTATCTAGCATGTGCATTCTATATAAGTTTTCAGGAAAATTTCAAATAAAAATCCAAAATGGCGTTGTATTCTCAAAAGAGAGTCTAAAATGAATATTATCTCAAATAAAAATTTCAAATAGTCAATTTAATCTCAAATAAGGGTTTCAAGTGGCTAATTTAGTGTCAAATAAAATCCTGAATTCACTAACTAGCCGCCTCCTCTGGGCTGAACTAAGAGGAGCCTTGCCAATGGTTTGCGTGCCAATGGATAGTGATTGCTCTGTTATTTATGACTCTGAAATGGAGGCAGAGGACCCCTCCAGATGGAATATAAGAAACAGAGCTATTCGGTTCCATGTCTTTGAATTGGATGAGGTACAGCGAAGATCGGTGAAGATGAACTTCTGGGGCAATTATGCACTGTCTTCGAGTCGAAATTATTCCGCGTCCTTACTGGCTTTTGAAGTCCTAGGTTGCAGGGGAAACCGCATTTATGATCTTGATTGGTTTCACGACGAAAGAGTGCACCGAAATGAAGAAGGGCTACGGATTATGCAGATTCAAACTTGAAGAGTGGAGCTACTCAGCACGTGATTACACTTTGCCTTACTCTTGTACCTGATCACCACCATTGCCCCTTTGGAAAGGGCACTGGTCTATCCCCTCATTTGCAGGTTGGTTCACCGCTCTACCGCTCATGCTGTTTATGATTGTTTGTTTGCAAGAATGTATTCAAATATCACCGTTGCATGATAAAGAAAACGAAAAGCATGAAACAAAGAGAGAGAGAGAGAGAGAAAATGAAAAATAATGAAACGAAATTCTACTTGGACGAGAATGTCCCTGGACGTGAGTGAGATTTTGTGAGTTGGTGAAGCTAGGGCCTTATTTGAGACTAAATTACCAACTTGAGACCATTATTTGAGACAATATCAATTCCGGGCCCTCTTTTGAGAATACAATATCACTTCGGATTCTTATTTGAAATTTTCCGACAATGCGAAATTCCCTATAAACTACAATTTTCTTTTACAAACTCCAAAATGTAGAGTTTATCTCATAACACAAGGGTATGATTTCGAGACATGTTATCTGAATGCTCATGGAACACCTTACAAGTCTCATAAACTAATCACAAGTGGTCTTGATCCAAATCAATTTGCTCATAGTTGGTGTGATATGAGCAAATGACCCCTACATCCCGAATTGGAAATCCTAGATCCCAAAATCAACTACGTACATGGTACATTTCATGGGGAAAATAACAAAAAATTGGAGTATGAGGTGTATCAAGCAAAAAGATGAGAGTTTGGGGGGGGGGAAAGCTCGAGGATTTAAAATTCGAATGTTGAATGTATAAGAGGGGTAGGAGTTCAAGGAGTTTGAAGTGAAGGGATTTGAAGTTTTGGGTTAATGTGTAAAAGAACATGTGAGTGGGTAAAGTCAATTTTTCCTTGAATTTAGTAATATGATAATTACCATCTTAAGGATGATTTTGTATTTTTTTAATCCCCAAGGAATTGACTTAGAAGCTGAGCGTTCAAATTGAACTCAATAAATCTTTTGCTGAAATTACGGCATCTAAATGATTAACCTTAAGAATCACACTGGCCTCTTTATGGGTGGAACCCTATCCTATGCATGTGAAATGAGACGATTTGCAATTACTTGTAGGATTAGTCAAGCCGCAAGATTCAGATACCACTTTTTATAAAAACCAAAAGAAATTCGTCGTTTTCAATATTCTCCCGACTGAATTTAGTGCCATCAATTCAGAATGCACTAAATAGATTTGACATGTACCCATTACCAAGTGACATATGGCGTTAATGCGATGTTAATGCATGATACGAATATTTTACTTGTCACAATAGTTCTCTCGCTACTATGGATGTCGACAGTTGATCTATCCATGAGGCTATTGTGACATTACTAATAATTGACGTCCATTGAGGCACAAAGGGAAGCACCATACGAGATGAAAGATAGTTCATACGTTGATAATACATGGAAACAAGTTAATCACCTGCAATTCTCTAGGTAATGGCAAAGAAATTTAAAGTATGGAGAAGACCTACATTGTGACAAAACTCCCCCTTGTAGCCAAAAACTATTATTAATCACTTGCATAATCTAGAAATTAATGAAACATGACATGTGATTTCATACTCAATTAAATTATAGACAAATTTCAGTGCACGCTTTTTCCTCGTCACCTCGTTGCAATGAAAGCAAACATTAATAGGAGCAAACACACCTTACCATATAAGGAGGGAGATGAGCTATATGAGACAGGTCGGGTCGAAAATGATCTAGTCGAAATTGACCCATTTTCATATAAATACAAATTTAATAACTCATACGTGAACTGACTTGATCTGACTCACATCCAAATTGATTCATATTACTTAACTTTCATATTTAATCAACTTTAAGAAAACTTATATCCAAATCGAAGTGAGATCGCAAAAATCGAGTAATTGCGAGAAAGAGCTATAGAGACGAATTACAAGTAGTAATCCAATATGACGAAATAATCGAACAGCCAAGACAAGAATAGTCTCCAAAGCAGTTAAGATAATCTCAATTCAGATGATGATGATGGGGGGAATGGCTGGACTCTTTCGCTTGTCGCTTCACAATCAGAAAAAGGAAATTAAACTCTGTCTTATCTTAATTAACTAGGTTTTGTTGGCTATGTTGCGTTCTCTTCTCTTTGTATTTTTTTGGTTCAATTAAAGTTAAATATCTTGAGATGTGTTTATGTAACTAGTATATTAATTGGATAAGCTCTTCATTACGCGCTAATTACAATTAACTTCTTGGAAAGCCCATCTTTACTATGTGGTATCACTAATTTTGAAAATCAATCATTAACATTGTTTGATCGCTATTAGGTTATCTTGTGACAGATTTGGTCTCCAAACTAATGTACACGCACGATTTCAAGACAATTCCTTATTTCCGTCCGATCGTCGACGGAAAATGCTGACTAGGAGAGTCGAAATTACACATGTTGCCAGACATAGAATAAAAAAAAATGGGAAGACAACGTGAATAATTTCTAAAGTCATATGATATGTAATGAATTTATGAATTTCTAATTTGTTTAGAGATAATTTGTGTTATAAAATGCGGTTCTTGCGTCATTGCTCGTGTTCAATGGATGGATTCTAATTCTTGGACAATAAAATGCTAAAAATTAACATTTTGCATCTGAAAACTTACGTACATATATATACAGCAGCAAGAAACCTCATTACATCTGGATCCCACGCTCCACAGCCTGGTAATATTTACACATCCACATAAATCGACATTTCTATTGCCTTGACAAAAGATAGGAATCAATAGATTAAAAAAAAAGGCAAAAAAACCCCCAAAATTTTTATTTTTTTTTAAAAAAAACTAGAAAGGATGAACATTCCGGCTCATCCCATTGACGTTAGTGAAGAATCCGACCTGCTTGTACGGCAGGTAGGACCTCCTCTTCTCGCCTTCCTTCGCCGCCCTCGCCTTCGTGTAATGCTTCTCGTGCGCCGCCGCCGCCGTCGCCGTCGTTTGGCCCTTCTTCCCTCCCTTCGAGGTGGCGGGCGCCGCCGCCTTCTTCCCTCCCTCCTTCTCGCCCGTCCTTCTTCCCTCTCCTCTTGGGGTTCAGGAACACGAAAGCGTCCTTCCCGTCGCTGCTGCTCCGGCGCCCCAGCTCCCTGAACCTCCACAGCTTCGAGAACCCCGTCGAGTTGCTCTTCCGGCACCCCTCCGGCGACGCTTCCTCCCCTTCCTCGACGGTCTTCCCCTGCCACACGCAGTACGTCCCCTCCGGCACCCCCGCCAGCTCGTCGCCCTCCTCCTCCTCGCTGCTCGACGACGACGCAGACGCCGAGCCCCGCCCCCCAACGAAGAGCTTCCTCAGGGGCGACCGCAGCGGCAGCGCCGCCGGCGACGGGCCCCCGCCGTCGCCGAACAGGAGCTTCCGGTCGAAGAGCGGGTAGACGGGCCGGATCTTGCCGTTCTCGAAGACGGCGTCGGCAGCCACCGGCGAGCCGCCCGGGTCCCCGCAGGCGAACGTGAACTCGAGCTCCTCCTCCTCCTCCTCCTCCTCCTCCTCCTCCTCCTCTCCCTCCCGTCCTCGCCGCCCTTCCTCGTCGTCCTCGCCTTCTCGTCCCGAAAGCGGCGGCCTTTCCCGGCTCTCGGCTCCGGGCCCTTCTGGGTTTTCGTCTCCGCGGCGGGAGGCGACGGGGGTCCCGACCTCGGCCCTCCGATCCTCCTCGAGGGTCTCGCCTCGGATCTCCGCCCGGTCGCCGGAGAGGCGAGGCGGGTCCCGGGTCGCTTGCATCGTCGCCGAACTCGAACTCGAACTCGAACTCGAACTCGAATCTGAATCCTCTCCTCTCTCTCTCTCTCTCTCTCGCTCGCTCGCTCGATCTCTTCTTTTGGTAGCTTGATCCTGGTTCTGCTGGTGGGTGTGGAAATGAATGGGAACGGGGACGGGGCAGAGGGAGAGAGAGACGTGGAGGATGACGCTGGGAATGGCGGTGACCCGGAAATTAATAAGGACGGCCCGGCAGCTTGTGGTGGGAAAGTGCAGACTCCTTTTCACACCTCCAAATATGAACACCCAATTTTTTTCTATATATTTTTTCGTTTTTTAGTTCAAAATAACGACACAAATAATTTTTAATTTTTAATTTTTAAACTTTAACTCAACGTGTAATATAATTCTTGAATTTTTAATTTGTTCGTTATAATCTATATTTAATATAGTTTCCCGAACTATATGAAAATATTCAATATACTTGCTAATCTTGATTTAATGGAAATGGACTACAATAGGGACTATATTGAATAAATATAAAAATTTCATAAACTACATTAAATAAATTAAAAATTCAAAAATTATATTACATAGTGAGCTAAAAAGTTCAAAGATCAAATTACATATTGTATCAAAATTCGAAAACTATTTATATCATTTTTCTTTTTAATTTGATTGATTTATTTATTTGTTATTATTATTAAATTTTTGGGGAGGTTGGAACTTGGAGGGGGAAACGATGATAAAGCGCGTAACGGGGCGACAGGCTTTGCGCGTGACGCGTACTTTCGACGATTCCTACAAGCGGAGGGACTGAGGAAGCGCCGCTCTTGGTTTAACACGACACGGTCCCACGTGTCCATGGCAGGCCCTCGTTCGTCGCCACGTGTTGGCGGACTTCGGATTAATGGTCGCATTTTGTTCGTTTGTCCATAAAATCTTGGGCAAATGTCAACAGTCCCGCTTTAAAAAAAAATTAAAAAATTAGATCGGGTTAGTTGGTACACCCGTCTCGTATTTTACTCCCAAATCAAATACTTTGTGTCACAAAAACTCCTCAACAGGTACACGGGCTCCACATTGATCACATACTAATTTGTGTCGTAATCGTACCTCATTTACCAAAAAAAATTAGGATAAATACATTACATGTGAACTGTTTGGGAGTAAGTACAACATGGATGAACTAATTTTGAACATGAGTTTTTTGGTTTGAGAGTTTTTATGATATAAAAGATAAATGTGACATGAACATATTGGATTGATTGATATGTAATTTAATTTGATTCAAATTCAATATAAACTGTCTCTCTTAAATAAGATTTGGGAAGTTTCTTGTCGTCTTTAACTTATTGCATTTTTGGTGTATGGATAAAAAAAAAAACACTTAAAAATTTGTGGCTGCTCTTGTTCTAAAATAAGGTACAAGATGGATTATACTGCTTCATTTATTACTCTTACGTTGCTAAAATCGAAAAAGAAATTTAATAAAGAATGAGAAAATGTAATTTGGAACTTCTTCTTTTTTTCCAAGAAAATGGAATGGTCCAACTTTCGTCAGCCTCGCTTCAGTTGGAGAGTTGACCAGGGTTCATCAGTCAAAGTCAAAATTGGTTCGTGGGGGTGAAGGATTAGGTGAGGTAAGCGCCTCGAGGTCGAATTCGTCAAAAAGGCGGCTGCTTTTTAATTTTCTTTTTCTTTTCGTCCATAAATTCATTAATACATGTCAATGAATGAGGAATTTCGATTTAGAAAATGAATAATCACGTCATGAAATTACAATCATTTATCTCCGTACGAATACTTCAAGAAGCAAATTTCAGGTTTGCGCAACCTATGCAACCTTAGATTAATGTTTATCTTGATGGTGACGTTACTATTAGGAGGAAAGTTTCATAGAAAAGGGGTGGTAGGATTGGAGGAAGTTGGGCTTGGAAAAGATCAATAACTTTAATTATAATAACCTCATAATTTTATTTTTTCTAAAGAGGCCTAATAATTGTTTAAGAAGTTCGACTTCATCTGTTTGATTCCGTCCCTATGTGCGTTGCGTTGGATGCTAATTTCAAATTAGACTTGCATTTAACAAACGCATGAACCCTTTTTATATGATTAGGACCCACTGACGATTAATAAATTTGACAAAAGAAAATGACTCCTTATTGGATCATTTTTCTTGGTTTCATTGCACTAATTTGCTTGATTATATATTGATTAGGACCTTACGTTGTGTTGGTATAATTTCTTCGGTGTTATATTATTTATTATTTTTCATTAGGACACTCCATATGAAAATTCACGTTAATAGCACTCGATACACTTGGCAAAATAAGAGAGAGAGAGGGGCAGCTTTAAAGTTGTCGTGGAAAAACCGACCGTGATGTCAAATTTAAAGCTTTATACATGCTACTCTCTATCATTTTTGACATGGTAGACAATTAAGAGGATACGTAAAGAGAATGCAGATTTTATATATGTAAAAACTGTGGATAAATTTCGCTTTTTTATGATAGGAAGAGTCAAACATATATATTTACAATTTTTTTTTCAGTTTCACATTTATTTTGAGACAAGACAACATTGGCAAGATTGTTCTGCTTCAAAACGAAAAAAACCTGAAAAAAGAAAGTTCTAATCAATATCTTAGTGTGATCATGTAAGAACTCCAATGTTATCACCTCTCAACTTTGTAGATCTTTACTTTCCTTAATCCAGACTTATCACTATTTCCTACATTGGACTATATTTAGATGAGGTTTTTTATTTTTCTTTTTCTTTTTCTTTTTTATGAAAAGCCTCACGAATTCACCCTCTCGATCAATCTCTAGATGAAGGTGGAAAAGGAATATAAGATGAATCGAAGTGTGTCTGTTCTTTTTATAAGTTTTTTTGGTCGAATGTTCTCTTTGTTAGTGATAACTATACAAATCGACCTAAATGACGAACAAAGGGTAACTGATTGGAGGGAGTACCCATCAAGGATAAATGAGTTCTTAGTTTATTGGCCAAGTGAAATGTAGGAATTTCTTCTCTTTTGGATTTGCACGCCTTGGTTCTCAATGTTTCGCTTTGACTACTCTTTCGGCCTTTGGTTGGATTGCATCGTAAGAATTGTGTCTACACCATGTTGAATCTGTTCAACTTTTTCTTGCTCTTAAGAAAGCCAAGTACTCATCTTATTCTAAGCTAAAAAAAAAAAAAAACAAGAACTCTTGCAAGAGCTTTGCCCCTCATACTCCAAGAGCCTCCCTTATTGAGAGGGCGATGCTAACGACCGGAGAAAACATGCTTTCTAAAAAGAAAGACCTGTTCTCTTAGTTTCCACTCATGGGTATTCGTTTTGAAAATTTGGCCCTTAATCATTACAGATAGTAGCAGATCATAACCTCTTTTAATAGATATGTGGTTTGTAGATGGACCGGACCTAAACATGATTCGGCGGGGATGAGGAGTAATCATTGGGCGAAAAGATTCAATTAAGATAGGTTTTGAGCAAGTAGCTAGGAATCTAGGATGGTAGAGGCAAATTAGACCTAATCACACATCCAATACAGAAGAAGACTAGGTGATACAGGTTGGCACTAAGGAGCATGTCAATGGAGACTTGATGAAAGCCCAAGTCACACATCGGAAGGGAGAGGTCTTGTAAATCAATTTATAAGTAAATACTCATCTTTAAATGGTCATCATCTTAAGTAACAAATGAGTCTACCGCATGCTTTCTAAGATATCTTAAATTTAATTTCAAGATAATGACATCACAAATATTTGTTCTCTCCTTTAACAATCGAGTACCTAATTTTTCCTTTCAATCAAACACCTCAACTTTCTCAATGTGGATCAATGCGAGGCCTTCATTAAAATCGTGGATGGAAAAATATGCTTATATGAACACTAACATCATTAAATAGCCATTAATTGTCCACATTGGAGTCCAATGCGAGCTCTTAAGATGAGACCATAGGAATAGGGTCATCTTCAACGATTAAAATCGTCCAAGTCATATCTCTCTCTTGTCTCACATTTAGTTAAATTTGAAAAGTAGAGGTACCAGTTCAAGGAAAGACAAAATTCAGGTACTTGATTTTTAAAAATGACAAAATTGAGGCACTTAGGTGTCGTTCATCCCCCCCAATTCTAGACAAATGTAGTCCATAGTCTATCCCTTTATAGAACTCTAAGAATCGCTTCGATCCAACTCTTTCGGCCCAGAGAATGGAATCGTCATCAACTACAGTGACAGAAAAGAGTGCTTAAATGATGTCATCTGATTGATTTCAAGATCAATCATCACAAAAGTTTTATACAGGAAAACTGTAAAATCATAAAGAGCCATATACTACATAGTAGCAAATATTTCATAAAATGATTAATTATCACGAATCAATAAACAAAATTAGTTATCGTTACTAGAAATACAGGAAGAATAATTATTGCCCGTATTAACAAATTCCTTTTCTATCAAAGCTTTATCCACTCGGAATATCACGGTAGAATGAATATAGGAAGAGAACTTTTTTTAGAAAATAAAATAATAGTTATCAAAAGGAATCGTTGGTGCACTCAAAAAATAATTTTATCAAATAATTTAGCTATACATGAACAACCACATAACTAATATTTCACTTTCATACAGGAAATAATATTCTTTTTAGAAAGTCCACGGAAGAACAATAATTATGATAAAATTACAAATGAACTCCCAACCATATAATGATTGAATTATTATAGGGGATTAGTAATGATTCTAAAATTCAAAGATTCACGATCACACAATTTTTAGGGTCGTTTATTTGTATAATAACTCATCCTAAAAATGTACTTATCATTTTCTCACCTCGGAGCATCATTAAATTTAATATTAAAAACTATATTAACCTAAATTTAAAAGTCGCATCTACTAACCACATGATTTGGCGTTAACCCCATATTAATTTCATATCGATCACAGTCAAGTAAGCAAAGTTGAATTTTTTTTTCCTTTCACTAGAACAACAAAGTTAAATTTTATAAGCAAATCATGCATGCCCATCAAGATGAGTTTAAGTTTGCATTTGTTGAATTCTTTTTTGACGGACCGTTCTTGAAAAGCAGTAGCGTGTAAATGCTACATTCGTTGAATCTCTTTCTGGAGCACGCTATTCCTCTTCATAATTTCCCTTGTTGTCGAAACTACAGACTCAGTTGCAAGAACAATCTAGTTGGTTGCCTTGAAAGAGCGAACGAAATCACCAAAAGGGCAATGTGCGGTGTGCGGTGCTCCATGAATTAGCTTAAACGTAAAGTTGATCACTGCCTTCTCAAGCTCAACATCACAGATCGCAGGTGGCGATCACATTTTAACATGCGAATTCATTCTAAAATCAAAGAGAAGATGAAAATCAGTTTCCTACCGGTTTTAAACTGATGAGACAGGAGTAAGTAAGTATGACATCTGAGATGTTTGAGAAATTATATGTTGATATCAGTGGATCAGAAGGGAAGCAAAGGTACAAAGACCCGTCTGCATAAATTTTGCACCCTCTCGATGATAACCTCGGATGTTCTTACTGACTGATTAAGCTCGCTAGCTGCATCAGTGATTCCCTCAGATTCTTTGGAAGGGCACCATCGCTCAGCTGGAAGAACAAGAATGGTCTTAGCACCGAGCGGAAACAAGAATCATGAAACTATCAAGTCATGGAGGAAAAGAAATGCACAGAGAACAAATCAGTATATGCCTTCTGTTCTGCTCATAATCGAGTTGGAGCATGAATTTCAAGTCAAATTAGAATCAAATTAAAGTAGAATGGACCAGTACCCATCGAAGCTTATTTAAGAAAGAAACTTTGTAATTACTCTCATTCGCCGCAATATCCTCATAGAACGTCTGCATAACATACCTCGAGCACGAGATTGGCTAGAACCTTTCCATTTAACGTGGTGATGTTGGCATCCACTACAGTATATCCCAGCGAGTGGATCCCATCCATCATCCTAGAAAACCATCCGAGCTTCTGCGACATCAATATCTTCACCAGAAAATCTCCTTTCCCAATCTGGTTCACCTCCACTTGTGCCTGAAATCAGTTAGTTCCACAAAGTCAAGGTGCGATACCAGAATGAAATGCTCTGTCCACATTTCTTGAGGAACAGTGAGATGACAGTTGAGCTGCCAGCTTGACTCAGTTCACCTTTGGGTCTGTCTTGAGGTCGAGACGGGAGAACTCTCGGTTATCCCGTTTTCCGGCAAAGCTTTTGCTGCAGTCATGTCCTGTGCTTCGAGCCAGAGACTTTGAGTCAGTATCCTTCGGTCTGCATAACTCTTTTTCTGACTTCTCGAGCTCCTCCTCAAGCTTTCTCACCTCCTCCTGTAAATCCACTATGTATTCTGCTGCATCCCCGAGGATGGAAGTCATATCCATCTAGTCAACACAGGAAAGGATCAGATGGATATATACAAATTCTTCAAGAAAGAATAGCAAGCAACGTGACCGCGAAAGAATTATTTACTGCATTTAATTTTTTAAAGATGACCAATCTTCGAATGCGTAGATTCCTGAATGTGAATTTATACTTTTGTCAAATGGAAATTGCTGTCGATCAGAGAAATTCCACCATGCATCCAACATCACATTTGTCGACTCTAATGTAAAAAACAGCATTGCATCTTTCTAACAGGTCTTTAAGTCGACAAAAGAGACCTAAGAAGAGAAGCTGAATTATCAAATTGACAACTTAAATTCCTTAATACTGCAGCACCCATTGAAACTACATCGAAGAAAACAGCTTTGAATCAAGTCATGCCGAACCAAGTGGGATTACTCTTCAGAGTAAAGCAATAAAAATTTACTAGAGACCTTGGATATGTTTGGCACGAGGGAACGGAGAGCGTAGAGCCCTTCTCTAATCCTGGTCCTCCTCCTTCTCTCTGTGACCAGGTTCTTTGCTTGGTATTGAACTCCTTCCTGTTTGTCAACACCTTTACACTTCGCAGCCCTGGAGAAACTCGTACCTTTACACTTCGCAGCCCCAGAGAAACTCGTCTGTTTCGAAAAACTATTGAAATCTTTAGACCCCGTGGATTCAATAACAGATTGCTTCATCAGTCCTGCTTGGGAAATATATCCTAAAATATTATACGGGTCAAATGATGGGTTCTCATTAGTAGTCAGATCCGAGCAACTAGATGATCCTTCAGGATAGTTGCTACTTTGCGCTCCCATCGGAAGTTGTGGCAGCCCAGAGTTCAAACTCAAAAGGTGGAGCGGAGACGGATAGAACTTGAAGTACTCTTGGATCAGGAGTTCGTCGATGCTTATATCGCAGATCCCGGCATTCACGGCTTCTCTCAAGAAGTGACTCCAAGTCATCATCATTTCTTTTTCATGGGGTTCTTCTGGCATCTGACGAATTTGAAACCAAACGGTAACATCGCGAACATTTTGAGCAAACAAGTAGAATTTCATACAAAAAGCCAATGCTATTTCGGAAGTGCATCTTACACGCTTCGTGCTGAAGAGCTCAACAATGCCACCAACGACGGAAATCAGAACGCTTGTTCCAGTGAATTCCTGTCGAAGGTTTCTTCTTCTCTTAACATCTCAGATATAATCATACAAACAAATGGTAAACCATGCGACGTGAGCAATCACCAACATGACAGTCCAAATGAGCAATCATACGACAAAAATGCACATGGATACCGTAACTTGTTCCAAGCAATCTAACTGCGTTTTTTTCTGGGTATGAACCATTGTTCTAGTTACGCAGAGCACGCAATTCAGAGACTAGTAACTCCAAATTTACCAACACAGCATTGTAACCTGACTTGCAAGTTCAATTAAAAGACACCAAGGGACCAGAGTATCGATCAAAAGGGCTTAGAATTCAGAAAGACATTAACAATTCTCCAGCAATTTCGTCCGAGCAATTCGAGAACGAGCAGCGCAGAATGATCAAGAGCAAGAGATTACGAAACCGCCCACCTGAACCGAACTCGAGTCCGAGGCGCTCCCCTCGTGAATCCACCTGGGCCGGTTCGATATCCCCACCTCCCCTTGAATCCTGACCAAAAAATGTTCAGTCGATCCAGGAAACAAAGTCAGGCATCATCATGTCTTCCATCCTCTTCGTTTCAAGAAAACGCAAGGCGACGCTTACCCAGAATAGAGAGGGAGAAAAGAAGGGTAAAGAGCGAGGGCCCGGCAAGCTCCGGTCCTCACGGGGTGCTGATCGCGGAGGTCCCTGCAGAGCAGCTGCAGCTGGGGGGGCTCTTCTCGCTCCTCCACCTTGACGACGACGCCGCCGCCGAACCTCGACCCTTCTCCTCCTCCTCCTCCGCCGCAGCAGCAGCACCCGACCCATTCAACGTACCTACGAAAGATCACAAACCCACCAAAGAAAAAGGAGGAAGAAGCATCACCATCACGATCACGGACGAATCAGTAGAGAGCGACGAGAGAGAGGGAGGGAGAGGCAAAAGAAGCATCGTTCTCAAGTACGAGGAAGGGCCGTGGCCGAGCTTCCAGACGACGACGTAGTCCCAGGCCGTGGAGTCGACGAGGGGCCTCAGCCACGCGAGCGATCTCTGGAGCGCTCTCATGGCGGTGGCGGACATCTCGCTTCTTCTTCCAAAGTACACTGCAAAACACTCCGCTCTGTTCCTTCTTCTTCTTCTTCTGTTGTATTTGTCAGCTTCGGAAGTAGTAGGGGGTATGGAGGGCCCCACTTTATAACAGAAAGAGAGAGAGCAAAACGATCCTAGCACATGCTATCCCACTAACCAACCAACTTCGTTTCCCACTCCTTTTTTCTCCCCAACATGTTTCGCTTTCCTTCGAACTTGTTTTTTCTTTTTCACCAAAATTACTTGCCGGGTTTGTTTTATTTTTCTCATCTTTTTAAAAGAAGTGATTAGGTGATAACTTTTAATTTATTATAAAATAATAATATATTCTATATCACAAAAAAAATTAATAAATAATTATACAACTAGCTCTTTCAAGAATTTTATGACTTAGGACGAACTGTTACTATTATGTTAGAAAGAGTCAATGTCACAAAAAAATTCTAATGGTATATACCTTTCACATTAACCCTCAAATTCATTTTCATAATGGGAAAAGTTAAATAGGCTTCTCAACTTAAGATTTTAAAGATTCAAGATTTTTTGTGGCGTGCAAAACTATTTAAGGTAAATGCGATGTTGATTTGAGATCTTTTGCTAAATAAAAATTTCAAGGCTGATGTTATCGGAGCGTATCAACTCTAGGGTTTTTTACATTAAATAAAAATCAAATTTTTTGGAATAAATGGAAATTTTGTGGTTTATAAATATTTCACGACGTTAATCCCATAGTAAATACAAAGAATGTGAATATTAAACTTTCATAAAGCATGGATACATAACATTTTGAAAGCTCGAAATTCTTTATTTTTTTTTATTTTTTTTGTACAAAAGTCTTGAAGGTGTTGACCGGAAGGCCGTGGGGAAACATGGCAGGTTGGCTTTCCTTACCTTTTTTTTTTTTATAATTGCTTTTTTTTTCAGTTGACTGCTAAGGGTAAAAAGAGAAATGGGGGGAAAAACAAACGAACGGTCGAAAGGCGCCTTTCGGGGAGAAAAGCGCGTCGTCAAACTTCGTGCGATCCGTAGAGATTCGTAGCTGGAAGTTACGGGCCACTCGCTCTTGGAAACGAGTGTTGAGCACGCGCCCCTTCCGAAACCTCTTTCGGCGAGCGGTGTTCCCCACGCGCTAATGGCGCGAGTGGAGGGAGGCGACGGGGGGAAGGAGATCGCGGTTTTAACAGCATATATTCCCAACTTTCCCCACGCGTTGATGCGACAAAAGTCACCATGTCTTCTTTTTGTATTTACCTTCTTCTTTTTTGTAGGTCTAATCCCCTTCAATTGCATGCACCAATTTTAACACGACCACTCAAATCCCAATTTTGGCACAATTGTTTTTATTGCATTGGAATCTTTATCAATAAACATCATTGGATTTAAATTTGACATCGATCGGAGGTCGGGATTTTTGTGGCATTTTTTTTTTTATGAAATCAATAAAAATTATAAAAATTTGACATCGATCGGAGGTGTTTTTTTTTATGAGACAAAAAATTATCGAGTTAGAATTGTGGAACGAGTTTAAATTTATGCTAATAGTGTTCATTTTGCTTTTCCAAAAGGAGCTGGTGAAGTTTAAAGTTCAAATCATGGGTTGTGATTAATTATAAAATAAGAACACACAATTGTAATAGAATTTCCCAACCCCCCAAAAAAAATTCTAATAAAATTTTGCTTCATGTGGAACGAACGTAGCATTGGCACTATTGGACAGAAACTTTTGGGGGTTTGGTTTTAAGTACCTATTGAAAGTTTCTGTTAAGCCAAAAATTGGAATCTGAATCAAAATATATACTTTTACCATTTTAAGGTAATTAGGTACAAGTTTATTTGCAGAAAAAAAATTTACCAATAAAATTTGGGTACTTTGACATGAAAAAGAAAACCCATGAAAATTTGTTCTTTCTAGAACCTACACAACATAATTTATAAAAAAAATCAATGCTAAATTGTTTTATCCTCAATTTTGCCCTACGTTTATTTTCTTAACAAAATGAGGGAACACTGACCAGACAGAATTTGACACCTGGAAGGTGCCCGGTTTGACTTTCTTCTCTTCTCATTCTCTGAAATGAGCGAGACACGCGCCTTCTAACAATTTGCGATAATGTTTTAGCAACAAAATATTTCTATTATAAGTACTTTTTTTTTGTCGGGCTATTATAAGTACTTCGGTTTTAAAAAATAAACCATAAAAGTTAGGTTCTCATGAGAATATACATAACATAATTTAACAAATAAATCGATGTTAAATTGTTTTGCTTATAAACTCCGATTTGGTTGCCATATATTATGTTTAATAATATTCGCATACCACACTTGTGAAAATTGAAATGCGCACAAGCGATATACACTCACTTTATGCTATATTCAAGTTAAATAGCCATGTCTCGTCTTGAAAATGTCGAAGGTATTTGTTGTGGATACATCGAGATATTGTTATGTTCAACTTAAGGAATTAATGAAGTTCTCTTCTATTGACGGGCCTTGACATGAATCATATTTCCTTTATAAATTAAAGTTAGTGTTTTTTAAGCCTATGGAATTTTTATTTTTATCGTTGAGAAAGGGAGGTATGGTATATGATGAAACGTCCTTGGTTATATATTCTCCTTTTTATGTAGGGGCTTGTATGACTAAGATGGAGATAAAGAGATGCTCATTTATCTTTATTTTCCCAATGTAATTTTCAAAGATTTTAGATTTTTTTTTTTGTGGCAAGAAAAATTGTTTGAGATAAATGCAATATCGATGAACTAATGTTGGATTTTTTAAATAAATGAAAATTAATTTGAGGTGATATTATAGGAAAGTATTGGTTTGGGGTTTTTATATGATGTAAAAATAATTTTGGGGATAATGTGGCACAAATGTCACAATTTAGAATCTTTTGCGACATTAATCCAATATTAAATACGAAACATCTAATTATTAAGAGTTAATATTATGAAAATCTCAAATTAATAACTAATTTTTTACTGAAAATCAAATAATATGAGCTTGATGTCAAATCATTGATTTTGATGATATGTGGCAATTAAAAGGTGTATAAATTTTGGGTTTTACTACTCTATTTATTATATATGTATCAATTTGTGGTTATTCCAATTTAACGAGATTAAATGATTATATATTTATTACAAATGTATTAGTTCGGAGTTTTTTAAAATAAAAAAGTTAATCTAAGATAAATTCGTTGTATATGTATTAATTTAAAATTTTTGTGATAAGAAAATTAGTTCGAGATAAATTTATCATACATGTACCTTCAAATATTTAATTTTCATAAAACATGAATATATGATATTTTGAAAGCTCGAATTTCTTTATTTTTTACAAAAGTTCTTAAAGGTGTTGACCGTAACGGGGCGGTGAAAATCTCTGGCTTTCCTCCTCCTCTATTATTTATTTATTTATTTTTGTTAATTTTACGGTTGACTAAGGGTAAAAAAGAAAAGGGGAAAATCAAACGAACAGTCGAAAGGCGTTTTTGCCTTTTTAGGGGAAACCTACTCGTAGACTGCACACGACCGTAGAGATTTCATCTTTTCCCGATGAAAAAACCACAGCGGATGGAAGTTACGGCCACTCGCTCTGGGAAATGAGTGCGGCGCACGCGCTCCTTCTTGCTTTGCGGGAATGAGTGGCACGGTCGCGATTAAACGGTGCTCGCCACGCGCTGGTGGTACGAGTGGAGGGAAGCGACGGGGAAGGAGATCGCGGGTCTTCGCCAGCATATATATTCCCCACTCCCCAGAAGGGTACAATCAAATCAAAATCGCGCGAGTATTGGAAATAAATAATTTCATTTCATTCACTAATTTAATTTCTAGAGGAGGAAAATTAATCGACATTCTTATATTTTTTCTGTTAATTACCTAACTGACGCGAAAAATCCATTAAAAAAAAACCCAACATGTAATTTGGAAAGACAAAGGAATAAAAAGAAATTTATGATTAAACTTGCTACCTCTGATGTTCCACCTAATAAAACCTACTGACAAAAAGAAACCAATTAATTTTGAATGATGCAAGATAATTCCTTTGAGCCCTTTTTATTGGATTACAAGGTCTTAAATTTTCGCATGGATAGTTATTAACAATTATCTCTCTTGTATTTGAAAAATTCTCAAAGCAACGTTATGGATGATATACAAATCAATATTTTTTTTATTAAAGAAATAGGATATCGTAACTTTAGTCACACTTAGACTTGTAAAATCCAATTTTCTGTCAGAAAAGCAAATTACTTTAGTACCAAGGGTTCACAATTTGGTGATTCATTAAGCGCAAATAGCAAGCAAATATCAAATTAAGGAAATTGAAAAATTAGAGTCAATTTTTTTTTTTCGTGGGAATTATCAGCTTATTCAACTTTTAGACGTTAATATATGAATAGAGATGGGGGCTTATGGAGGGAAATTTTCTTTCCAGTTGTCCAGCATCTGTGTAACTTTACGTAGTTTGCTCATGAAAAATCTGGAACTATCTTCTTCCGACTATGGCTTCCTCCACTTCTGTAATTATCTCCGGCCATGGAACCAGTGCAAAGTTTCTATTCGATGACTATATGCATGAGTCGACTTCAACGATCACGACGGAGTGCATCAGAATGCTTCCAGCAGCAAACCGGTACATCGGTTTCTAATCGCAGGTGGTGGGATAGCAGGCAGGAGCTTCCCTGAATTGATAAATGCCGAAAGCAATTTCATTGCTAACCAAAATTTGACTGGGTTATCACTTTCAAGTTCTAACGGTCATGAAACAGCCACCAAAACAAGCCACCTCCAGCACAAAACAAGAAGAAAGGGCAAACATGAAGCGAAGGAGGTCAAGAGGCTTAGAGCCATGAGCCAAGCTGCACCAGAAAACATGTTGAGAAAGGGGGTTTGATTCGAGTTTGCCCACTTGATATAACCATTGCTCGAGCTCCTACCAAATTCGATCAGGCGAATTTCCTCATGAGGAGACGCCTGTTAATGTCCGAGATAATGCTCGTATTCTTTCCAGTATGCACAGCTAGTGATCAACATGTCCACATCCTATTTTCAGCAGAAAAAGCCTCGCATGGGGAAGACTAGATCAGACTGAAGCTCTTGAGGAACCTTCCACGTCCCTCGCCTTCAAGGAAACGGTTCTTGTATCGAGTAGCAACGATACACGTCCGCATTGCAAAGTATCCACATTCCACGAACACTTCGAAAATCTTTTCTTTTGGTGATCTAATGACTAGGAGAGATAGGACGTGTGACCAGAACCAAACGTAAAGTGCAATCTAGCACACAGGAGAGCCTTTTCTCATAGCAAAATCAACACTCGAGAGGCTTTCAGACGCCCACATTACTCCAATCACAGCACATGCAAGATCAACAACACTCCTCGAGCAAAGGGTAAAAGGAAGTATGCACAGATCCACAACAAACAGCAACGCTTATCGCCTTTCAGACAGCCTACTTACACTGTACTACGTCAAAACCCCAAGCTTGTCATCCAAGGGAAGGCGCGACCAACAAGAGAACACCAGTCTTGGACATGAGCATTTTTTACCTTCGCTCAGGATTGCCAAGGCAGGTGCTCAGAGGGAGACGTGTTCATTAGATGTCCACTTATATAATGTGAAAGAATTTTTTTTATTTTATATAGATATCAATGTAGATTCGTGTGTATATTTGATCACAACCACCCTTTTTATTTGCACACACTCCATTTTTCCCACCACCGTAGCTTATAACTATGGAAAGAACCGTGAATTTTTTTAGGGAATTTACAAAAAACCTCCATCAAATTTCCATATTTTTCCATTTATCTATTTTGATATTCAAATTTTCAAAAGGCGGCAACAATTGCTTTCATCATGACAATTATCCTAAAGCACTCACTAGATAAAATCTAGTAGAGATGATAAATTGTGATATTCAAATAAGTCAGGATCAATGGAGCATACACGAAATTAAGAGAGAATGTACAATTTTGAGAAGGATATATGAAGAATTTCTTTGTATCTTTCAAACTTATTGAATTAGTGGAATTTGAAGCATAATTTAATTTTTGCATGTCATGAGAAAATTGTTTAAAAAATTATAAACTTATTGCATTTTTGCCAATTTAGTTTTAAATTTTTTAATTGTGACAATTAAGTCATAAACATTACGTTTTAGCATTCAAGTCTATTCAATCAATTTTAGTCAAGTTTCATTAACGTGAATGTCATTTGTCCTATATGGCATAATCGGCATTGACATTGAACAATTTTAAAGAATTTTTAAATATTTTTATTATATTTTCTTTTCCTATTTTTTCTTTTTCCTTTTTTATTTTTTCTTTTTTCCTTTTTCCTATTTCCCTTTTTCTCTCTATTGGTCTCAGGCGAGGGTCGCCCTTACTAGCTTAGGTGAGGGTGAGCCTCATCCAAGGCCAATGACCTTGAGGCCTAGTGATGGAGGGGAAAATGGAAAATGGAAAAAGAAAAAAGAAAAAGGAAAATAAAAGGAAAGGGAAAAAGAGAGAAAAAAAGTAAAGAAGGAAAATAGTTCAAAAAAATATTATTAAAAATTATCATGTTGACACCAACCATACTATGTAGAATAACTGATATCTAGTTAGCAATTTTTCGTCTCACTTTGCTCGGGACTCTATTTTAGATTAGTCCAGACCTCAAAAGACATGATCCCTACTTACAAGGCAAAGCGCTACCATGTGATCAAAACTTGGGTGTCCGGACCATTGACCAACATGGGTATGTGGAGTCTTAAAGTTAGCAAACTCGACCCTTGGCAAAGCCGAACGTGAACATTGACGGATTGTCTCGAATAGATCTGGAGGTTCTTGCTGTTCTTAAAAGGAACATCATTAGGGATGCGATATTGTTGGTGTATAATTAGCCTAATAATGAGTGAGATACTTTTATATACCTTGTCGATTTGATAGGAATACAAGCTTTGCGATTTGGTTCCTCTATCCCTATATATCCAGCTTTTTCTGTTGAATTACAGAGTTACAAAATATATGCACTAGAGAAGTCAAAATAGTTTATGTAAGTATTCACAAATAAGTCGATAGGACAAAGAAGGAGCGGATGTAAATTCTGTGGCTACGGCATTAATTTGGTACAATCATTTCAAGTTGATATTCGATTAGATTCTATAGAACATTATATGTGGAGGACGCGATTTTGGGAGAATATTAAACTCGCTTTCTTCCAAATGAGAACAATTTCGCAGACATGAAAATTTGCGTGAAACATATGCATTCTCTCTTGAATGTATATTCATTGGTAATGAGGAAGATAAAGAGATATGCATAACTTAAAAAGGATAAAAGATCTAATCCATAATTTAATATAGCAGAAAAGTGAAATTCCTTGAAAGGGGGAAAAAAATGATTTCCTGAACTAACTAGAACGAACTAAATTAGTATGACCAAAGGATTAAAAAAAACTAAACTATATAAAAAAAAATTATCCAAATGCCCATCCTAGATTATTTATCTGATATTTTCTTGAAAACTCCGGCGTGAATCTTCATCAGATGCAGATTCTCTTGTCCCGAGATTTCTCTACAACTGCATTCGGTGTCATTCAGGCAGTGAGCATAAATATCAGAAATATCAGAAGTTGCAGAGATGCCCATCGAACTAGGCAAATCGACAACTAGGCATTGTCATCATTCTTTAGCTTTGATTTTGATTCGTTCTTCAGCTGTAATTTATTGCACTACTGTATTGGAAAATTGCTCCTTCCGCAGAAAGACTACGACATAATCGCCAACTTCAAACACATTGTGCCTATGCTGCCGGTTCTTAAACAAGAGAGAAGGGTGATCTTCTAGTAGAAGAACGAACTGCGTTGTTATATACAGAATGTGCCTGAGCCAAAACAAAGTCCCCTTGCTTCGGCTTATCTCCACGAACACTCAGAATTAGATTATCGAAAGTGTAGTTCACTGCCTCAGCTCGCTCGTCAAGGAGTCTTTTGTGCATTAGAGTGGAGACAGTTTCCTACCATTTAGGTGGTCGGTCTAAAGGTCAAAGACTTGGTTTGAAGCTGAATGTCTCGAGTTCAATTCCTGAGTCTATCCTCCATCATAGGAAATCTTAATTAGTCTTTGAAAGAAAAGGCTTGGGCCGAAGTGTATCACCGACAATGGGTTTCCCCACATGTACTCGTTGGGATTGCGGTGATGAGCTCGCTTGGTGGGCATTTGTTGCTTTGTTGGTACCTTAAAATCATACATTCCAGTAGAAGATGAGGTAACTCCAATCCTCTCCAAGCCCTTTCCTAATGTATGAAAAGAAAGATAGCCAAATTTTGGCATAAGTATAGCGGAAGTGTCAAAACTTGACACGGAGGGACACTTAAGTGCTAAAAGTTATAAATGGTACACTTAAGTGCCACTTTTCAAAATAAATGGATCACTTCAGTGCCAAGTCGTCGAAACCCTACCGGAAATCCTACGTGGCAATTTTTTATTAATTTTCTTGCCTACATGGCTCGCCGGAAACACTAAGTCGGCAAAAATCAGCCAAAACGATGTCATTTTGTGTTGACGTGGATTTTAAAAATTATTAATTAAATAATATTAAATAATTAAAAAATGTTATTAAAAAATTGATTTTATTAAAAAAAAAAAAAAAAAAAGGGGATCGGCGAGGGCTGTGCAGCCCTTGCTGTCACTGCCCCACCCTCACCAGGAAGGGCCGACGACGGTGGGGAGGGTCGACCAGGGTCGCTGAGCCCTAGCTAGTGGCTGGCGACCCCGGCCGGCCTATGGCGAGGGCCTGTGGGCCCTCACCCAGATCTGGGGCGAGGGTCGTGACCCTCCCCAAATTCGGCAAGGGTCGCCGGCTCTCGCCCAGCTGGGCCAAGGGCCGCCGGCCGCCTAGACCGTGGACAATTTTTTTTTTAATTAAAATTGCCACGTGGATTTTTTATTTTGAAAAAAAATGCTCCGTCAGCAAATGAAGTTGCCGGAAAATGGACACGTGACAGTTTGGCCGGAATTTTTCGCCGTTGGCACTTAAGTGTCCCCCTGTGCCAAGTTTTGGCACTTCAAGGGACCGTACATCGCCAAATTTCCTTCATTAAATTAAAATTAGAGATAGCATCACTTTTTTTTTAATAAAAAACAATATTGTTTGCTTTCAAAATAATAAAGTATGTTGGCTACCGCTTTTAAAATAACATATTTATCCTTAGTCATCCAAACAGTGTTTTCATATGAAAATTTGTTTTTTTTTTTTTAAGACGAAGAAACTGTTATATGAGCATAACTAAGGCGCGGTTGGATACATTTATTTTTGTTTTCATTCAAAAACAATAGAGTTGCTTAATCTTGTTTTTCTCGTATTTAAACGATTGTTAATTGAAAGTTTGATTACGCCAAATAATAGATGCATGTTTAACATTTTTATCATTGAACAATGATTGACATCTCTAAGACTAGTTGTATTTTTCTTACTTTTATTGCTTCATAATACTTTTTACTTGTAAACTACATAGTTAAAAAAATTATTAACTAATCAAATAAATAAAAGAGGCATTCCTTGATATAGATAGGCTTGCACTTATTCCACCCTGATTTTGGCTTTTAACACCCTCTACCATCTCAAATCGTTATATTATCCCTTGCACGTCCCACTCTTAATTTAAATTTATTTATCACTTTTTACCTTTTTTTAGTTTCAATTTTACTAAAAGTCTAAGCTACTAGTGCCTCTCTGCCCCTTTCAAACAACAAAGACTAAGGTTAAATGTGAGGGTCACTCTTGAAATGAGATTATTCCTTCTTTTCTAGTTTCTTCTTTTTTTTTCCTCCCTTCTGGGACAAAATTAATGTTCCTCTTTCTTGAAGAATTAGCTTATCTACTAGATAACCAACTAGTTATTGTGTTAATGACTTGTATATTTCTTATTTATTTATTTATTTTGATTTTGCATTAAGAAACCACTAAAAATAACCTAAGTACAGATAATGGCCCTACGTTTGACCACCATACCCAATTTTGATATGGATGTGGTTGGCTAAAAGAGCGACTAACAAAAAGAGGGAAAATTATACATAGTCCAAGTATTCTATTCAATGTAACACTTATGTCACGGAAACACGACGTATTGATGTGTTGTTACCCCTTTATTGTAAAGTCACACTCAATGATGTTTTCTGATCTTGCATTTAAGATAATAATAATTTTTTTTTCATTTGATTAAGACTAAAATACCTGATTAACTAGGAAGATACTACATAATCATGTTATTATATTCAGAAGTGTCAAAAAATTCCTAAACCTACTGCATTTGTGCCAATTGAGTTCTAAACCTTTTGATTTAATGTCAATTCAATCACAAACTTTTTTACCTAGTGCCAATTCAGTCATTTTGACTAATTTTAGCTACTTGAACGTCAGTCGGCTGACGTGGCACGACTAGTGCTGACGTGAATAACTTTTTAGTATTATTTTAATATTTCTTTGATTTTTTTTTTTCTTTTTTTCCTCTTTCTCTCCTCTCTCTCTCTCCTCTCTCTCTCTCTCTCTCTCTCCAGCCGGTCATGGACCGACTAGGGGTGAGTGTTGAGCCTCACTAGCCATTGGTGAGGCTTGATGATGAGGCTTGATGATGAGGCTCAACTCTCGATGGAGGCTGGGTGAGGTCAAGCCATTGGTTGAGCCATAGCAAGGCTAGCCAGAGGTTGGCAAGATCCCTTCCGATGGCCCTTGCCTTTGGCCGGTTTGGTGACTAGAGAAAGAGGAAGGAAAAAAAAAAAAAACAAGAGAAAGGAAAGAAATAAAAAGGAAAAAAAATTAAAAATTATCTACGTCAGCATCACTCGTGACATAATGGTCAACTAGCATCTACGTCAACAATATCTGGCTAAAATTAGCCGTAAGGACTAAATTGGTACCGATAAAAGTTTTATAACTAAATTAACATAATTGCAATAACTTTAAGACTTTTCTGACACTTTTCCCACAAATGCAATTAAATGGAATTCATCCCGCTCTTCATTATTTTTAGGGAAATTGACACAAATAGTCCATGAACTTTGGCTCAATGTGCAATTTGGTTTTGAACTTTTAATTTGTTCAATATGGTCCTTGAACTTTAATCCAATGTGCTATGTGGTCTTTGGACTTTTAATTTATTCAATATAGCCCATGAACTTTTGGTATATGTTTAATCCAGTCCCTGAATTGTATGAAATTGTTTAATGTAGTCCTCTATAATTATTTAAGACCATGGATTATATTGAACATTTTCATATAGTTCAGGGACTAGATTGAATATGTACTAAAAATTCATGGACGACATTGAACAAATTAAAAGTTCAGGGATCACATTGCATATTGGGTTAAAGTTTAGGGACTACATTGAATAAATCAAAATTTTAGAGATCAAATTGCATATTGGGCCAAAGTTCATGAACTGTTTGTGTCATTATCTCTTACTTTTTTCAATCTAATTGCACAAAGTTAAAGCTAAAAAGAAGAACACAGCATCGTCCTACTCCACATCAAGTAATCATGCTATAATAAGAAGGGGGATAATGCTTCAAATGGAATACTTTCATTTCTTCTCATAAAATAAATCAACAAGAATCAGCTTGTGATTTTTGTAAGGAAACAATATAACAATGGAAAATAACAAATAAATAGATCATTATATCACAAAAGTTATCAATCCCTTGATTATGGCATTTCCAAGAATCAACTTGTGATTTTGATTGGATTTTGATTGATATCTCCAGATTTTCCTTCATTGATTGTTAAATCAGTGCCTTTACTCCCCTTCAAATTGGGAATAGGAGAATCCCAAATTCCCAATTTGCAGCATAAGTTTCCAAATGCTTTTCTAGACAATGGTTTCATGAAGAGATTGTTAATTTGATGCACAGACAGAATAAACTTAGTCACAAGTGTTCTAAGAGCCACTTTTTCTCGCATATAATGATAATCCAATTCGACATGTTTAGTTTTTGTATGGAACACTAGATAAATCGACATATAAAGTGCACTGATTCACAAAATAATATTGGTGGATTGGAGAGATGAATACCCAAATCTCTCAAAAGGAATGATATTCACGTAATCTATGCAGTCGTCAATGCCATTACACGATACTTTGCCTTAGCACTACATTGAGCAATTGTTCATTGCTTCTTAGCACTCCATGATATATAATTGCTACCTAAGAAAGTACAAAATCCAGTAGTTGATTGTCAAGTCAAGTGACAACTTGCCCAATCTGCATCACAAAAGGCATACAAGTCCAATTTTTACTTGGACAAAATTTGCATATCTCGATCTGTTGTGCCTTTGACATAACATAAGATGCGCTTCACAATTTGAAAATGACTCATGGTAGGTTGATGCATGAATTGACAAACAAAATTGACTACATATGAAATATTCAACCGAGTAATAGTGAGATATTGAAGAGTTCTGACGACAGTTCGATATAACGTAGGATTCGAAAATAGTCTTGCATCCTGTATTAGAATGAGAACTAGTAGCCATAGGTGTAGAAACTGGCTTGCAGCCCTCCATTTGTGATTTTAAGGATTGACAAAGCATATTGTGTATGGCTCAAATAAAGGTCACCGGAGAATATCCTGACCTCCACTCTTAGAAAAAAATGCAATGGCCCCATATCTTTCATTGCGACTTCACTGCTTGCCATTCATTGAGAAAGGGTTTACAGGCCAACATTGAAGGTTCTTCTCATCATCACCGACGGTCTAACCACCTAACTATGTATTGAAGCTTACCTGAGTAGTCCCACCCAGTAATAGCATAGTGAAAGTAGGGCTGCTTTAGCCTTTTACATATCCATTCCAAATCGAATGTAGCCTTCCAAGGCGAGGCCACCCTATATCTATTTAGGTGTGGAGTGGGAGAGGAGAGAGGGGATGAGGGAAAGGGCTGAAACGTAGGGCTTAGAGACTCTTCTCCCCAACTTTGGTAGAACGAACTGGGATCATGCATTGGAAACATTCTCTCTCTTTAAGGAAGGTAACGCTAGCATTCAGGAGTGGGTGAAGGCTAGCTAGCTAGCTAGCTAGCTTTGTAGGCCGATTCTCTCTCACATACTAACAGAGCAACTGGACTAGCCTTTTCTTACGTGCAATTCCCCTCTTTTGGTAAGCATCCAGTATCTCATCAGATGAAGCGTAAGTGAGTGAATGTGTGTAAGCCAATCAAACATGACTGTTCTAGGAGGGGCGGGCCACCCACCTTCAAATGATGTTGGTCCTACGGGCCATGAATAGATTCGCCTATGGCCTCTAGGCATGTCGGAACCGCATGAATTCATTGGGGTGGAGCATGGTTTGCCAAAATCGGTTCGGTCCACTCGATTCAGCGTGGCTCTTATGCCTATGTTGAAATCAATTGGATGTTCTTCCCTGTCCGACGTTGATTTTCGATTTAAATGTCAGCTCTAGGTTTTGGGCAGCCCATCTGGTTAGTTCAGCTATCATTGCTGTAAGCCCTGCTTTTTTTTTTATTCGTTATGAGGCTTGCTTCTCTTATTTAAGACATTTTTTTAAAAGGTTAGCTGAATAACAACTCATTAAGTAATTTTGGATCATTACTTGTAACAATCATGTCATCTACATAAAAAAGCAAAGCTAGAATACCACAATATGATTTTTTAATAAACAAAGAAGGATTTACAATGCTACAAAAGAAACCGGATGCCAAAAGAAATGAGCTAAAGCTATCAAACCATGCTCTTGGTGCTTGCTGAAGGCCATACAAAGCTCTCTTCAATTTGCAAACATAAGACATTTGATTTTTGTCCTCAAAACCTGGTGGTTGCTCCATATAAGTAGGCTGTGATAGAAAACCATGTTAGAAGGCATTTTTAACATATAATTGTTTGATCGGCCAACCTTTAACAGTAGCAATGGTGAGGACCGTTCTTATACTTCCTGGTCCAATAACTGGCGAGAATGTCTCTAGAAAATCTACTCCTGCTACTTGAGTATATTCCTTGGCAACCAATCTTGCTTTTAATCTTTCTAATGTACCATTAGCCTTTAACTTAGACTTAAAACCCATCTACATCGCACAATATTAGTATTTGAAGGATGTGGAACAAGAGTCCAAGTTTTATCTCGATGCAATGCCTTGAGTTCCTCTTTCATTGCCTCTGACCACCTTGGATGTTTCAAAGTAGAGCGTACATTACGCGGCTCCTTTAGTATAGAATCCATCATATGTAAATTGGCATATTTTGGATTAGGCTTCACAATATCATCACATGCTCGAGTAATCATTGAATGATTTTGAGTGGGTGAACGTGCTATTGAAGAATCAATAAGGGCATCCATAGAGAAATCTTCATTTGCCAAATTGCATGGAGAATTAATTGGAGCACTTGATGAGTCGCCATTTTCAACATGATTTTCGCGAACATGTAATTCACCTCCATCAATGTTATCTTCATGATAAGTATCATGAGTAGCATAATTTAATAAGTCATCCTATGGTTGATCAGAGAAGCACATTGTTGCAAATATAAAGGTGAAAATTCCGAGTCTAATGTTGTCATGGCTTGATTTGGTCAGTTTATAAATTCAAAGATCTTGGCTTTATCACTTTGATCCTGAAATAATGAGTTGGGTACAAGATAAGGAAATGCAGTCTCATAAGAAATGACACATTGTGAAATATAGATTTGACCAGTTGGAGGATAGAGGTATCGATATCCCTTATGACGATCACTATAACCAAGAAACACACATGGCAATGATTGAGCAATGAACTTATTTTTGGTATAATCCCTAAGATAAGGTAAGCACCTATAACCAAAAACTTGTAGAGAATTATAATATATTTTTCTACCAAATAAGAGTTCATATGGTGAATTCATGCCCAACATCCTTGTAAGAAGCCGATTCAAGAGAAAAACTGTCGTTTGAAAGGCTTCGACCTAGTATTTTTTAGGAACTCCACTTCGATGAAGCATAGCCAAGCCAATTTCACATATGTGCCTATGTTTTTGCTGGGCGACTCCATTTTGGTCTAGAGTATTTGGGCAACATACTCGATTGATAATGCCATTCTTTAGCAAATGAAGTACGAAATCCGCTCGATTGAACTCTCCTCCTCCATTAGATTGAAAGATTTAATATACCCTCCAAATTGTCTTTTCAAATATTTCTCAAAATTGAGAAAACATGCAAAAAAGTCGGATTTTTGCTATAATGGAAATAACCAAGTATATTGCGTATAATCATCCACAAGACAAACATAATACTAAAACCTTTGAAATGAGATTATCGGATTTTTTCCCCACAAATCACAATGTATTTTTCAGAATGCTTAGCAGTACTAGATTTGGAAGGCAAAAAAGGAAGTTTAGATGCTTGACCCATTTGACAACCATTACATATTGTAGTAGGTTTATTCCAAGCAGCAAACGACAATATCCCCTTTATTTTGCAGGTGACGGATTGTCGTTGATTGTGGATGTCCCAACCTTTGATGCCGAGTACTTTCATTAGCTTTTCTGAATTGATTCGAAAATAATGCTTCTTTTGGTGCCTTCAAGGTATATAGGTTACCTTCACGATTTCCAACAGTCAGAACATTTCCCTTTTTCCTGTCCTTTATCACAAAACCAGTGGTAGAAAACTCAAAATTCAGAGGATAATCAGTTGTAAATTGGCTCATTGATAATAATTTTTTTTTCATCTGAGAAACAAGTAGAACATTTTTTAAGTGAATGCTCTTTTGATCCAAATTGATCTGAGCATCACCAGTATGGGAAATTTTAAGCGAATCACCATTTCCAACCATTACACTATCTTTCTCAATATATGGTTGGAAGTTGAAAAGATTACCTTCATTTCTGGTCATGTGATTTGAAGCTCTAATATCATCGAACCATTTGGAATCTTGATTATCTCCAATAGTAAGTGCAGCAAATGCCTTTGGCACATCTGATGGGAGGAAAGATTGATTAAACCAATTAAGACAATCTAAAATAGTATATCCTTACTTGTTACATATTTGATAGGAAACAACTTTATTTGTTCCTTTCACAAGCTTCTCGATCTTGCTTTGATTGAATTGTGGCTTGTGACCCTGTAAATGCATAAAATCAGCCCAAGAATTTTTCATTCTTGGACCATTGTGAGAAAACCCTCTTCCATCTGAAGAAAAATAATTGTTGTTGGAATGTTGGAATTGTTTTCCCTTTTTGTTGCTCTTAAAATTACTTCTTTGACCAAAGAAAGTCATCCTGTGTTGAAATACATGGGAACTTTTATTTGTGAGGCGACTCTCAAAGCTTTGCAGTTGAGAAATTAGGTCAGAGAACATTGGCATTAGAGGCTTCAACATGGAGGTTGTGAATGAATCATATTGATCACCTAAGGCATTAAAAAAAGAGAGGCCCTTTTTCTTGTCCTCTAGAGGACATCCGTTAGCAGATAACTCATTATAATACTTTTGAAAAGCACCAAGATACTCGTGAAGAGATGAAAAATGATCTCTATAACATTTTTGGGTTTGTAGAAAAATTGAAACTTCACGTTCCTTGGATACCTTGGCAAAAATATTTTGTAAATTTAACCACACCTCAGCATATGGATTTGTCACTTCCTTTGAGGCACTAACTTCTTTTCCAGCCTCAGAGGGGGTGACTATTGTTGGTCTTGGCATCTGGTATTCGCCATCAATGAATCCCACTAGATCTTGACTTTCAATTAGTGCAAACATCTGGGCTCTCCAACAAGTATAATTTGTTTGTGTCAATTTCAGTGACACAAAATTGCTAATGTTCAAAGACGAAGGGTATGGATATTTAGGATTGGTGGAAGCCATGGTTAAGGATCGATTTCTTTCGAAGAAATCTACTTTGATACCATAAAAGAACAAAAGTGGTTGATTCTTGATGTCAACGCACAATTGTGGAGATGACTTTCATTATATATATAGATATTATAAATGGTACATTTTGTAAGGAAAAAATATAACAATGGAAATTAATAAATAAAGAGATCATTATATTACAAAGGAAAAATTCCAAAAAAGGGCCTGAAGTGCCCACATTTTCTCAAATAAGGATATGAAGTGGATTTTGTTTTAAATAAGGGCCCGAAATGCCATTACTTTCTCAAATAAAGGCTTGAAATGGTTCTTGTATCAAATAATGGCTTGAAGTGGATTTTGTATCGAATAAGGGCCTGAAGTGACTATGTCTGTTTTAAATAAGGGCTTGACTTTCCGACAATCTGGGGTATTTTTGTCATTTATCATTTTCCTTTTTTTCTTTTTTCTTCCTTTTTTATGGTTATTCTTCCTCTTTGTTGGTGGCCAACTAGCCATTGGCAACACCCACAGATGGTTGGGAGAGGGGTGGCTTCGCTTGGGGAGGCTGCCCTTTGCGGCCAATCGTGAGGCCGACAAGGGCCTACAAGCCCTCACCAACCGCGAGCAAAGGCTCAACGGCCCTCACCGGTTGCTAGCGAGGGTGGGCTCACCTGTGCCTCTTGCTTGCCCAGACGTAGGCGAGGCCGATCCTTGCCAGCGGCCGGCGAAGGTCGTCAAGCCCTCACCGGCCTCGTGGTTAGCCGTGAGGGGTGGCCTCCCCAAGCAAAGCCGCCCCTCGCCCAGCGGCCACCGGCGAAGAGAAAGAAGAAGAAGAACTAGAAAAAAGAAAAACGAAGAAGATTCGAATGAAAATACCCTTAATCGGTTGGAAAATTTAGTCGACTGGCAACCAGCGACCGGCGAGGCCCTTATTTGAAACCATCATAGTCACTTTAGGCTCTCATTTGAAACACCCAAGGTTATTTCACATCTTTATTTGAAACAAGGTCTACTTCAGACTCTTATTTGAGAAAATGAGAAAACTTGGGGCCCTTTTTTGGAATTTAAGTGATCAATCCCTTGATTTTAGCATTTCCAAGAATTAACTTGTGATTTTGATTGGATTTTGATTGATATCTTCAGATTATTCTTCCTTTTAAATTAGTGCCTTTAGGCATATCGAGCATTAGTAGTAGACCCCATTTCTCTTTTCTTTCCTTCCTTCCTTCTTTCTTTCGTCATGCTTTCCTTTTCTCTTTTTCTTTGGAGTTGCAAGAGTAACGGCGTTGATATTTGTACGCGGATCTTGCGTGTGTGGAGTGAAGAAAATGGGGGATGCATGGGTTTAATGAGGAGAGAGAATGTTAGGTGGATCCGTGGTTTTAAGAAGGCGAATTCAAATCAAAGTAGAATTTCTAATTGGGGGATCAAGGTTGCTAGGATGAGAGAAAAAAGACCGGCAATGCTAGGGTTCGTGCCATCTCTGGCGTCAATGAGTTAGGCCATTTCCATAAATGGGCGAACACAGAAAAGCAAGGTTCCTTGTCGGAACATATTCTTCTGCAGGTCAGCATAAAAACTTCCCGTCAGTTAATGTTATCCGCTTACCCGACAATGATCTCATGTTTATGCTCGCTTAAAAGTCCCTTCACATTTATTGCTGAAGAATAATGAATGAATACAGCGGCTCGGTATAGTTGAGGTTACCAAGGAGATTGAGCGAAATATTGCCGCAGAACAATATTTTCGGAATTGTAATCTCATGAGTTATCATCATCAACCTATGCAATGATACAACTTATGAGACAACAGAACGGCAATCACAACTAGATGCTTGCTAAAATTTGCCTTGTCAAATTTGGTTGTACAGTTTTATTTAATTATAAATTTTCGTCTTGTCCCCCGACCGCTAGATGTCAGCAAAAGCCTCATTCAAGGTTTCAATCCCTCATGTATTTTCAATTGATGTAGACAAGCTCTCAATTCGCTAGGAGTGTTCTGAACCTCAAGAAGCATGAAAAGAGAAGCGAAGTGTTGATGTCTGTCCACAAAAAGTTCTCTCGTTCAAGTTTGTAATGACTGACAAAATGTTTTCGTCTCTTCACTGATGATTCCAAGATAATAAATTCAAGGTTAGGGAGCAATTGGGTCCCTTGTGTTCCTCCACTTTTGGACCATTTTGGCAGAGATGGTATCTTTTGGCCGGTCTGAAGTTCTTTAATCATCATTCAAGGCTAGCATAAATACGCTCCTCCTCATCAACTCTTTCTCATCAAAATCAAAACACCAAAAAGCAAGACCAAGGTCTCTCTCCTTCTCAGACTAGAACTTACAATGGTTTGTGAAACAAATAGTGATGTTCCAGTGACATTCCCAGCGATTGAATGTCGTTTAAGAAATCAAAACTAGGGAGTGGGATAGACCGAGATTGAATAAAAAAGTACATAAAAAAACATAACAATTTTCTTCTAACAATGAAGTGATGGAGTTTGTCTTTGCCAGCCATCGTACAAGGACCACTGCCACAACAACCTATCACTTCCAATCACTGTGCAATCGTCATCATCTTCGACTAATGCCAATCGTCATTGCCGTCCAGCCAATTATTAATTGATAGAGAGCGAAACCAAATGGCCTAGCTTCATAATAAAAATTCATAACATGGATAAGAATTAAGAGTTGCCTCTTTAAAATTTTTATACAATTACATTACGTGTTATTATCAACTAAGGCACGACACATCGTTCATTCAGTAGCAGACCCCGTTTCTCTTTTCTTTCTTTCTTTCTTCATCCTCTTCTTCCCTCTTTCTTTTTGGCGTTGCAAGAAAAATGGCGTGGATGCGTACGTGGCGTGTGTTTGTGCGCGGATCTTGCGTGTGTGGAGTGATGAAAATGGGGGCAGACTGCGAATCTATACTGCTGAGAAAGATGACAAGGGTTTTGGGGGATGCATGGGCTTAATTAGGAGAGAGAATGTTAGGTGGATCAGTGGTTTTAAGAAGGCGAATTCAAATCAAAGTAGAATTTCTAATGAGCGGGTCAAACTTACTAGGTTGAGAATAAAAAAGACCGGGACTGCTAGGGTTCGTGTCATCTATGGCGTCCATGATTTACGCCATTCCGTAAATGGGCGAACACAGACAAGCAAGGTTCCACGTCATGGCTCGTTTCGTTTACGATGTACACATTCATTGTCGGAACATTTTCTTCTGCGGGTCATGATAAGAACTTCCCTTCAATTAATCTTATCAACTTACCTGACGATGATCTTGCGTTTATGCTCGCTTAAAAGTCCGTTCACATTGATTGTTGAAATCTAATAAATGAACACATCAATTCAGTACAGTTCTGATTTCCGAGGAGATCGAATGAAATATAGCTGCTGAGTAATTGTTTCAGAATTGTAATCTCATTAGTTGTCATCATCAACTTATGCAATGATACAACTAATGAGACAATAGGCTGGCTTTGACAACTAGATGCTCGCTAAGATTTGCCTCGTAAAATTTCATTGCATAACTTTATCTAATTATAAATTTCCGTCCCGTCCCACGACTGCTAGATGTCAGCAAAAACCTCATTCAAGGTTTTAATCCCTGATTTATATTTTTATTGATGTAGACAAGCTCTCAATTTGCTGGGAGTGCTCTGAACCTTAAGAAGCATGAAAAGAGAAGCGAAGTATTAGGGAGAGACCGACAAAATGACCGACAAAATATTTTCGTCTCTTCACATGCACCCATGATTCCAAGATAATGAATTCAAGATTAGGGAGCAATTGGGTCCCTTGTGTTCCTCAACATATGGAATATCGAGAGCGAGAGATGGTATCTTTTTGCCTGTCTGAAGTTCTTTAATTATCATTCAAGACTTTTATAAATACGCTCCTCCTCACCAACTCTTTCTCATCAAAATCCAAACACCCAAAAGCAAGGTCTCTCTCCCTCTCAGACTAGAACTTACGATGGTTTGTGAAACAGATAGTGATGCTCCAGTGACATTCCCAGTGATTGATATTAGCCTTCTGTCCTCAGAAGATGAACTTCAGAAACTCAGTTCAATTCTCAGCTCTTGTGGATGCTTCCAGGTTTGTATCTATGCTATCTGTTTTGTGCTTGTTCCTCAGGTAGAAAGAAGCTAGCAAGCTGGAATTGGATGATGTTAATGGTGGATTATATTTCGACCAATTCACCCTTTTTCAGCTTTTTTGGTACCTTTCTTTTTGGGGCTACACAATACAAACTTCTACTGAAACCTGGTTCTTTCACTGATGGTTACTCCTTTTTCGGCTTCTCTTTATTTCAGTGCTAAGGGAAAAAAGGCTTCTCTATTTTAGGTGGCTAATTCTTGTTCGTTGCTTCATATTGCTATACAATGACTTATAAATCACAATGTAGTCTGATTGCTTGACATTTAAAACAAGTAGTTGCGAGGTCGTTGCATACTCAAGAAGTTTCGCGTTAGATTTCCCAAACCTTCTTTTTGCTAATTATTGAGTTTCCATGGTTTTCATTTTCTTACGTGAATATATTGTCGAGATATGTTTTCATCAATATTAGGTTTTGGCAGCTGTTTATCCCCATAAAGATATGCTAGAACCTTCAAGTTGATCAGAGTTTTCTAAATTTTAGGCCATTGGTCATGGAATATCGGTTGAATTTCTTGACAAAGTGCGTGAAGTTGCTCTACAGTTCTTTGAATTGCCAGTGGAAGAGAAACAGAAATATTCACGAGCTCCGAATGAGGCTCATGGGTATGGAGATGACTTGGTTGTATCTGATAACCAAGTCAAGGACCGTTGCTATCGCTTGTCTCTTAGAATACTTCCAGAAGATCAAAGGAGGATGAATCTTTGGCCTGAAAATCCCGCCGATTTTGGGTATGTTATGCAATTGCCAACTTTTTGCTTCACATACGCAAGTTGCAGTTGTATATGCTCATGGAAAGTTCAAAGCTTTCTCTATGGGAATTCCTTGCCAATTCAACATGTTTCACATGAACAGAACTATCCAAAAATATTGTTTCGGAAGAAGTGATCATGTGGTTTCATTAACTTAGAGATACACAGAAGAACAACCTACCTAAATGTCTGGAGATGTAAGATGCGAAATCTGCGAGCCCTATCAGCAATAGCATGATTTGGCACGACTGCTTTATTCCATTATGATGTTATATACAGTGATTTGAATTTGTTCATTCTTTCTTCTATTTCTTATTGACAGTAAAACCTTGCATGAGTATGCTCTCAAGATAAGATCAGTGATGAATGTTCTTTCCAAGGCGATGGCCAGGTCGCTCAAGTTAGAAGAGAACAGCTTCTTGATTCAGTTTGGAGACCGGCCAGCATTGGAAACAAGGATTAACTTCTACCCGCCGTGCTCCGAGGCTGAGGTTTTGGGCGCCAAACCTCATTTAGACAGATCGGCGATCACAGTTCTTTTGCAGGACAAAGAAGTGGAAGGCCTCCAAGTCCTCAAAGATGGCACGTGGCACACAGTTCCTGTTATTCCCCACGCTCTCGTCATCAATCTGGGTGGTCTGATGCAGGTATGCAGTCTGCATCCATGTAACAACAACATCCAGAAAGTTACATCAGTTGGGTCTAAAAATGCAAACCTAGGCGTATAGGGAGGAATTACACTGGACATTATTTGACCAACCAAATGCGTTACTCTCTGTGGAAGTGATTGTCGCTCTATTTGTTCATTTGATCCAATATAGGTATAGAATCTGTTAAACGACAAAATTATAAGTATTAATAAGCATTGACCTAGTCTATGCATATGATGCGCAAGCTCTCTTGGACCTCAGTCTTTTATATGTCAATGGATATGATTGGTGACGAGATTTGCAGGTAATGACAAATGGAATATTCAAGAGTCCTGTGCACAGAGTATTGACGAATACGAACAAGTTAAGTGATATGTCTTCCAATCGGTGTTATATGTGTCCTCGGGCCGTTTCTGCATATTTTGTTAATTGATATTCGATTAGTTCGATTTTCATTTTTTTGGAATCCGTTTCCTTCATTGGTATTAGAGCCATATGATTGTCATTAATGATCGTTACTGTCATTTATAATTGACTTTATGGCCGGAATTCAAATATTGACGTTGACGAGTGATCGGGGGCGAAAATCCTGACACCCAACGTATTGTTCATTCCCCTTTTTTTGATTTTTCGTACGTCAAAATTCGTTTTTGAAGACGCAAGGTCGTAGTTCTCATCGAGACGATAAAAATGAGTGGCGGCATGCCGCCGGAGGAGGCTGGATGTGCCGCCACGCAAGGCCGGAACTGGCTGCCCACGCATGTGCATTGCACGCGCGTGGGCCGCACGTGTGTTGCACGTGTGCAGATCACGTGCGGGCAACCGCTCGCGCGTGTGCTACATGTGTGCAGATCACGTGTGGGCAACCGTGCATAGAGATTTGCAGGTAATGACAAATGGAATATTCAAGAGTCCCGTGCACAGAGGATTGACGAACGCAAACAAGTTAAGTGATATGCCTTCCGATCGGTGTTATATGTGTCCTCGGGCCGTTTCCATATATTTTGTTAATTGATATTCGATTAGTTCGATTTTCATTTTTTCGGAATCCGTTTCCTTCATTGGTATTAGAGCCATATGATTGTCGTTACCGATCGTTACTATCATTTATAATTGACTTTATGGCCGGAATTCAAATATTAACGTTGACGAGTGATCGGGGGCGAAAATCCCGACACCCAACGTACTGTTCATTCCCCTTTTTTTGATTTTTCGTATGTCAAAATTCGTTTTTGAAGACGCAGGGTCGTAGTTCTCGTCGAGATGATAAAAATGAGTGGCGGCACGTCTAGGCGCGTGCATCGCACGTGCGCGGGCCGCACGTGTGTTGCACGTGTGCAGATCACGTGCGGGCAACCGTGCACAGAGATTTGCAGGTAATGACAAATGGAATATTCAAGAGTCCCGTGCACAGAGTATTGACGAACACGAACAAGTTGAGAATGTCGGTCGCTATGCTTGATGAGCCAGAGGCACAAAAAGAGATCGGACCGGTGAATCACTTTGTCAACCGTACGAGGCCGAGGTTATATAGACGTGTCAGGAACTTTGCTGCTTTCAACTACGAATGCTTCCAAAAAGGAAAGAATTCGCTCGAGGAGCTGAGAATTTGACTCATTCAAGAATTTGCCGTATAGGATGCATGTTGATGTCCATGGCATGGAAGTCATTGCTAATTTAGTACCCTAAATAAGTAGAAGGAGTGGAAAATGCAGACATAAGAAGCTCAGTATGGTTGTGGTTTCCAAATAGATTGAACGAAATATAGTCGCAGAATAATTGTTTTGGAATTGTAATGTCATCAGTCGTTATTATCAACTTATGCTATAATAAAACTTACAAGACAATATGCCAATCTTGATAACTAGATATTCGCTAAAATTTGCCTCGTAGAATTTCATTCCATAACTTTATCTAATTATAAATTTTCGTTTGGTCCCACGACGGCTAGATGTAAACAAAAGACTCATCCAAGGTTTTAATCCCTAAGGTATTTTCTATTGATGTAGAGAAGCTCTCAATTTGCTGGTAGTGTTCTGAACCTTAAGAAGTATGAAAAGAGAAGCAAAGTGTTAATGTCTGTCCACAAAAAGTTCTCTCGTTAAAGCTTGTAATGACTGACAAATTATTTACGTCTCTTCCCATGTACCGATGAATCCAAGATAATGAATTCTAGGTTAGGGAGCAAATTTAAGCATGGCGAGTCCCTTGTGTTCCTCCACAGGAGGAACATCAAGAGTGAGAGATGGCATCTTTTGCCGGTCTCAAATTCTTTAATCATCATTCGAGACAAGTACAGATAGATCTCCTTCTCACCAATCTTACTCATCAAAATCAACCCACCGAAAACAAGATCCAGCACAAATAAGCTCCTTCTCCCTCTTACTCATCAAGAGCAAACCCATCAAAAGCAAGATCTCTCTCTCCATGAAAAATCATCATGGTTTGTGAAACAGAAAGTGATGTTCCAGTGATTGATATCAAGCCTTCTTTCCTCAGAAGACGAACTTCAGAAACTCAAATCAATTCTCAGCTTCTGTGAATGCTTCGGGTTTCCATCTCTGCAATCCTATTCATGCTTGTTGAGAATAGTTTTGTCTATATGGTTACGTAATCTCAGGTACATAGCCCCAACGGGTGATGTTAATGATGGATTATAGTATATTTTGACCAATTCATCCTGTTGACACCTAAGTTTTGATGGCCGATTAGCCATTTATTTTATAAAAAATTAGGGATCAACCTTGGCCCCAAACAAAAATGTTGAATTACATTGCATATAGATATTAGGTGCATTTGCATCAATGGTTAATTGCATGCATTTGCATATTTATCGGATTGGTGGCAAATAGAATTAGTTGAATGTTTTGAGCTTAACTCAATTAATTGGACTGAGCCCACATGAACATTAATTTTCGACCAAGCCCATGGGACACTACGGGGTGAATTTTGTGAAAATTAAGTGCCAACGTGGAAATTTGATTTATTTAAAAGCAAACTTGGGGAATAATTAAAGCTGGATATTATTTCGATTCAAATCATAGAAGATAATAGGAAATTTCCTAAATTGATAATGGAGTATATCTCTTAATAGTCCAATATTGGAAAGGAATCCTATTCTTAACAGGAGAAAACCTAGGTTTAGGATTCATATGCTGACATCAAGGGAGAGGTTGAACTCCTACGGCCGCTGGTGCCTTGCGTTCACACACGCCTCTACAACCGTGGCTCCACCTGCCGCCCTCCGCCATCCCGTCGCTCCTCCAGCTGCTGCCGTCACCGACTCACCGTCGCCTTTTAGCGGTGCAACAAGTCCCAGCTGCTGTCCCTGTTAAGGTCGAGATTTCTCCAGCACTCGACGCCCAACGATCCCAGCTGCGGTATTTGTTTTTGGGCTGTATCCAAACTGCGAGCAGCAGCCACCCAGTCGCGGTTTCTGCCTCACCTAGTCTGACGAGTCTCCTGTTTAGTCCAAAAAGGTTGCTGAATTCCCGTCAACAATTGTTGTTGCTTCACGGCTCACCGTCCAGTCCGGACCTCATCGACGCTGACAACATCCTTGGCGTTTTCCTGGAGTTGCCATGACATCACCAGCAGCCGCGCCAGTCCAACCCGGCGAAGTTCACAATCTTGTTTAATTGCTTGAGGTTTCCAGCAAACTGTAGTCCTCGCCGTTGATTACCAAATGCTCGGCAAAGTACAACGGCAATTCCTTGTCCCGGTGGTGTTGTTGTCCCCATCCTGACAACGCTGTTATAAAAATCACTATAATCACTAATTTAAGCCGAGAGACTTCATATAATTTTTTTTAATATTGCATTGTGGGCTTTGATATATTTCACGTGCTGTCCTGTTTTGAGAATACAAAAATTGCATTGCATGTTAGGATATATTAACTTCCTAGTTAGAATCGGATGTTTTCCACTTTAGAGCATGATTTAGTTTTAAGTTATTTAAATTGGATAATCTCAAACTTAAGATAGTTTTCCGTTTTGAATCCAGAAGAAAATCCAAGAAAAATTAATAATACTAACAAGTGCCTATCATATAGATTTAAAGTGCATCATCTTGTCACATCATTCTTGCCACATTATTGTTGCCATGTCATATTTCCCACGTTATTTAGTGATTGCATGTCTAGATTCATATGGTACAAGTTGCATGCCATATTAGAATAGTTTTATTTTATTTGTGTGTCATCATAATTTACAGCTAAGTTTTCGTTACGCGTATTGCATATAATTTAGTATTAATTTTAAGATAAATAGGAAACTAAAAGAAAAATCGATCAATTAATTGGTTTGATGTGTTTGAGTTCTAGCAATTTATTTATTTAATGCTTTGTTATTGAGTGTTATTTTATTGGTTCGCATCTGCATGATCACATTTTACATGCTAGATTTAAAATCAATCCAAGTTACTTGTAAATATTTTAGAAAATAAAGAAAAAAGTTGCTGAAGAAACGTTAGATTTATTTTTGTAAGTAAATATACTCCTACACTTTACTTGGGTTACTATCACCCCAATTAATTAGTGGCAACTTCTAAATAAATTTATTTTTATGTTAATTAATCTGAAAATCATAGTTGGTATGGATTTGGGAGAGCCTAACTTAAATGTAAGTTTAATAATCTATTGGCCTACCTTTAGGTGGTTCATCTATGGAAAGGTCACAACACACCCTTAAAGATCTCAAAAAATTAGTGGGTGTTGCTTCCTTTTGTGTCGAGTAAACTATTAGTGGGCTGCTTTGATAATGTAACTTTGCCGTAGATTCTTCATGGTCTTCAGTTAAATCTCACGGTAGATTCAATGCTATTTGGTAAGTTACACCTCTTATACTTGAATTGCATTCCGAAAACGAGAAAAAAAAAATTTAGAAATGTCATAATTTTTGTACAAGTGCTTACTACGATGTCAAAACTTTTCATTAAATTACTTAAACACAAAATCGAAGAAAAACGATAATTTAAGTGCCTCTGACAAAATTTTTTTGGTTAAAAGTCCTATGTGGCTTTTATTTTATTATTATATTTTTATATTTACTTGGCTTTTCTTATATGTCCAGGCAGTGAAACCCACTAGGATAGTAAGTCTATTTGGTTAGCTCTAGTTGGTAGCCTAGGGAGCGTGAAAATGGACTTATTAAAACGGATTTATTAAGATCAACATCTTCCTCTAGTTCCGTATCACAAATGTGTTCAGATCAAGGTCCTAATAGGGAAGAAATAAACATAGAAGATTTCAATAAATTTATAGAAAATTGGAAAATTCCTAAAGTTCAACTTAATCAAATATATAAACAGTCAAAATTCATGTTATTGAAAGAATAGGATTACATCACAATCGAAGAAAGAGACCTACCTCTTTCTAGATCCTTTGAAACTATCAAACTCTTAAACCAAAATTCCCTTAACAAACATATGCAAAAATATAATTATATTCACATAGGCCTAGTACAAGTAGGTATTAAGCCTCTTACCAAAGAAGGCTCAAATACTTCCATTCTCCTAGCCCTACGTGATACGAGATTACTAAATTTTGAAGATGTCGCAACCTAATATTTTTTTCTCTCGTCTTGAAGGGGAACGAAAATGTCTAAATAGGTTTAGGGGTATTGTTAATTTTGGATTGACAGCCCTTCATTAACTTGGGCTCTCCTAAGCTCATACCCCGCGCGACGTTGGGTATTCGTGAAAGTCTTCTAATAAGAAGTCGCCACTCAGCTTTCATTGAGGCCGGCTAAAAATCAAGCGAGATATGAGTGTGTGCCTCACTTTCTACGTGAGAGCAGGGTGGGGACTTGATTACGCTAACAAGAAAGAGAAAAATATAACGTAAACTAAGAAAAACCTATTGTAGAGCCCTAAAGGTTTATTCAATTTTGGATGTTTTCTTTTTTAGGAATTTTTGCAATTTTCTGATTTTTTCTAAATTTTTTGATTTTTTTGTACTTTTTAAGTATTTTAAACATTTTTTAATATTTTCGAATTTTCCGAAATTAAACAAAACAAGCTTTCAAGATTTTTGATATGTTTTGGCTTTTTCTGAATTTTTAAATTTTTTTTTTTAATGCTTTTGGAACTTTTTAATTTTTCTAATTTTTCTTTGGAATTTTTGAATATTCGGATTTTTTTTTTTTGTATTTTCCAAAATTTTCAAAATTTTTAAATTTTTTAATGAATTTTCTGAATTTAAAATTTTTTTATTAATTTTTAAGGATTTTCGAATTTTTTAAGGTTTTTAAATATTTTAAATATTTTATTTTGAATTTTTGAATTTTTGAAATTCGGAATTTTTTTTTGGATTTTTTTATTAAAAAAGGGTGATTCGGACCGGGAGACCCGGCCCTACTAAACCGACCCGGACCCTATCGGTCCGGGCTGGGCTAAAGAAACCGGGTTGGCCGAACGGTCCGGACGAATTTTTTTTAAAATGGCCTATTAATGAAATAAGTTAAAACAGCCCATTCCATTTTTTTACAAAAATCAGCCCAGTCACCTAGCCTAGGCCCATTCAGGAATTGCTCAGCCCAGCCTCTGTTCGAAATTTAGGCCCCTTTTTGTTTTTTTTTTTTTCTTTTTTTCTATTTTAATTTTCTTTGCTTTTCCTATTTTTTTAAATTTTTTCACTTTCTGTCTTTTTCCTTATTCTGTCTTCTTCTGCTGCAGATTTCTTCTCCCCCCATGCACCTCTTCAACCTCCCGACGGTGAGTTTCTCGCCTGCAACTTCTTCTTCCATTTATTTTATTTTTTATCCGAAAGTCCGTCGACTCTAGCCGAAACCACCACGGTTCCTCTCTCCTCACCGAGACACCACCCTTTAACAGTTACTCACCTTCGTAGACGTCGGCTGCCGCCGGTCACTAGCTCCGATGTTCACTAATACCCTAACCGGGACCGGGAAACCCTCTCCGATTCGATGATACACGGATTTTTTTACGTGAATCATCGTGAAACCTCGAATATGAACGAATAAGGAATAATTCTGTAGATAAAAAAGGCATGAAAACAGATTGATCTCCAACTAAAAAGTATGAACATCCTTCGGTTCTCTCTATAAGGCATTTCATCGAACATTCGGCGTGCACAAGTGAAACAAAAGGGTTTTCGACTCGAGCCGAGCTCAGACCGGACCTAAAATTATAACCAAACATTCCAGCATGCGGAAAAACATTAATGGAGGCGCGACGGGGGCCGGAGCTCACGCAAACTGGTCGACACGAGCTCCGGCCCGCCACCTCGTCAAAACAGAACAGAAATGCGTTGGGGAGGAACCTACTTAGTTCGGGTGAAGTGTCACGGCAGAAGGCGGCTGACGAACGGATTTCGACGGCGCTCGAACACACGTCTGGCTTCAGTCGGCTCCACCGAGGTCAGGGACGGCGATAACGAATGGCAGAAAGCGGATCCGGGCGGACGATGTTCTGGGGGTGACGGACAATGTCGATCGTATGCGACTCCGCTCTTGCCTTTCTTTTTAAGACTCCTGCGTTTTTCTTCCTTCCTTCTATGGTTTTCTTGCTCCTTTTCCTTCCTCCGAAGAACCAGAAAAACAGCCTTCTCCAAGCTGCGTTTTCCTTGATGCCTTTCTCTTCCTCCGAAAAAAAAAACCAAACCAGCTCGCTCCTCCTCTCGCTCAGATCTCCGGATTCCTCTCTGAAGAATCTCGCTTGAGCAGCTCACTCTCCTCCTGCGAAAATCAAAAAAAAAAAAAAAAAAAAAAAAAAAACAGCTCTCTTGCCAGAACTCTCTCCTTTTCGCTGCCCTTCTTCTGTGGTCTCCTTTTCCCTTCAGCCTCTGCCTTTTTCTCTTGCCGGAAAACTTTCCTCCGATTCTCTCCTCTAGCCAGCCGTCTCCCCTCCGTCTAGAACCGCCCCCTCCTCCTTTTTTTCGTTCCCCTTTGCCTTCTGCTCGACCATAACTGAAAATCGATCCCCTCCCCTCACCGCGTGACAGCGCAGCAAGATTCCCTTGCTGGCGTCATGCGGCCGACGTCACCGCTGCGGTCCCGTCCGAACGGCCGTGTGTGGCGTGTGAGAGGAAAAGGAGAAGAGAAGAATGGTGATGGGCTGGGCTCTTCACATAGTTCTGGTGGGCCTCAAAGAAATAAATAGGTAGACTGAAAGAGTAAATGAATGGGCTGGACTATGCCAGCCCACTCGACAAATATTTTTTTTTTGAATTTTTTTATCTTTTTTTTTTTTTTTTTTTATCTTTTCTGTAAATTTATATATATATTTATATATACAAAATAAAGGGGCATTTAAAGCATATGAACAAAAATTTGGGTGTCAACAGAAGAATTCCCATTATGAATAATAGAAACAAGTCTTTGTAATGGCCCAATTCATTTAGATTGTTATCCAAATTTGTCAAGGAGATCGGTTGATCTTTATCCAAACCTCCCTCCTATAATCACTCTTCCAATAAGAAACCAAGAGGAAGCCACTTCATCAAATCAATCTAATAATCCTATAACAACTAATATCAGTGGTATTGATAATTAGTCTAGAATTTCTAGGCCCATTTATGAACAAGACCAAAATGAACAAAACTTTAAGAACCCAGATTCTCCTTATCACATTCATACTTATTCACAGTAAGTAGACCTTGAGGTTCTTGTTCTCAAAAAATAATTTCAATTAATTCAAAAAAAAAAAGAAATTAGACAATGGTTTTTTAATACTTTCCATGAACAAGCCAAAGAAATTAAAGAAAAATACTATAATTTCCTTTATGAACATGAAACCCATATCTTTTTCTTTGATTGGTTTGAAGAATATTTCCGCCAACCTAAGGAAGTTTATGTCTTGGATCATGCTTATAAATGGCAACTTGATAATGGCCAAATTATAGAATCTAATCATCATCCTTTGAGAAATCTAGCATAGGGATAGTGAAATCACCGCTACTCCTTTTCGAATCACAACTAAAACTAATGATCCTCAAAATGTAAAGATAATACAACAAAATAAAATCAGCACCTCCATACTATTGGTAATCAATTAAATAGGATAGAATCTTCTATTCACTTATATTAATCTCAATTACCAAAATTTGAAACTCTTAAGTCACCGATTTTTAAACTCTTCGAATTACCTAAAACTTATAGGCTAGAATTTGCTAGAGCCTTAGAAAATAAAAGGAGGTCTTTAGGGAGAGTCCTTGACACTCCTAGTGTTAGAGGACCTCCTCTAGTGGAAGAAACCTCTAGGATAAGAGGACTCGTAATCAATGATACTTCTGACCAAATAAATGTTCTTGAAAAATCCACCGAAGAATCTGAATACGAATCAATCCTTGAACTAAATAGAATTTCATGGAAAAATCCCCAAAAACTTTATTACCAAAGAACTACACCTCCTGACATCATCTTGGAAGAGTCATCACAAAGAATTCAAAATTAAGTATTCACCCAATGCCCATTTATTAATGGTCTCTTAAAATAATATTTTAATACCCTAAACCAAATGGTTATGGTGGCAAATGCTTATAAAACTCAATAAGAAGTTTCTAATCATGTTGTCGCCGATCTTTTAGTAGCCGGATTTATAGGGCAATTAAAAGGTGGGTGGGATAATTATCTTACTAATGAACAAAGAATTCAAATTTTAAATGCATATAAAATAGATGAAAATGGACAATGAATTGAGGATGCAAATGGACAAGCCATCCAAGATGCTGTTTGTATCCTCATCTATTCCATATCACAACATTTTATAGGAGACCCTACCCATATAAGAGACATGAATCAAGATCTTCTTTCAAATATGAAGTGTAAATCCTTAGAGAGATTTAGAGAATATAAAGATCTTTTCCTACAAAGGGTAATGGTTAGACAAGATTGTAACCGGCCCTTTTGGAAATAAAAATTCTTAGCCGGATTACCCTGTTTAATAGGAGCTTAGCTTCGTAATAAAATAAGAGAAGAATACCATAGCCAAATACCTTATCATCTATTTCATATGGAGAATTAATTTCATATGTTTATAGACAAGGAACACAAATGAGTAATTTAGTCAAATTACAAAGGCAGCTAAAGAAGGAGCAATCACTAGGCAATAAAGATTTTGGAGATTTCTATGCACAATATGATCCTTCATACACTCCACCATCAAAACCAAAGTGTTACAGAGAATTGTCCTACTAGAAAAAGAAAACCTAAAAATTGTTACAAAAATAAATCACAGGCCAACAAACAAGATAAACCCAGGAAACCAAAAACGAAAATTACCAAAGATATTAAATGTTACAATTATGGGAAAAGATGATATATTTCCAAATATTGTTGAGTGAATAAAAGATTATATGAACTCTCAATAGATGATGAGACACTTTGTTAGCTTAATAACATTATGGCAACTGCTGATGATACTTTTTCCGAAGACTTTCTTGAAGAAGAGGGTCTTTAAATCAACAAAATAGAAACTTCCTCATAATCTGAAGAAAATGTTTCCTCCCTTGATTAGCCCTAAGTAGCATCGATATTGACATGCAATATGTGACACGACACGACACGACACGTTGACAAATTGTTTCTCAAAAAATAGAGAATTCCGACACGTCGGGATATGTTGTATATTAAATATATATTTTTATATATACATGATAATTATAATTTTTATAATTATTTTAATCAAATTAATTTGATTCAAATTCACAAATAAATAAATAATAAAAAAGATTAGAATGAATTTACGCTAAAAACATTAATCCACTATTTATTAATATCATTCATTATTTCAATTTAACAAATTCAATTCCATTCCAATAATCTAAAAAAACTTGGAGTAAAAAAAAGCAATTGATATTCTAGACTCATGTGTCAAAGCATGTTGGAAGAAAAGAGAAAATAAACTTGGGTGGGTGAATTGTGTGTCATGAGAAGTGAGAGTCAGAAGAGAAGAAAAGACTAAGTTTTTCTTTTTTTTTTCCATTTATTTTTTATTATTATTCATTTATTTACATATTTACATTTTGACCCATTATTTATTGAAATTTTTTAAAAATGACCCCGTGTGTATCAAAATTACGTCTTGGAATTCTGACTCATGTTAAAATTCCGGATTTGAATGTCGGAGAGTGTTGGGGAAAGCTGACCTGTCGGATTTTCCAACATGTATTGATCGAGTATCGGAGAGTGTTGGAAAGTGTTGGAGTATCTCACATGGCATGATACGTGTCCGACACAACACGAAAGCTCTTGGAGAGTGTCGGTGCTTCTTAAGATGAGCTCACACCTGAAATCAATGTTTTAACAAAAGAAGAAGAAGTTTTTGTTAGAAACTATTGATACAATATTAGATCCTGAGGCCAAAAAACAATATTTAGATAGACTCCAATCCTCTATGAAAATCCCAACTAATTCTAATACAACTTATAACATCAAAGATATTGTTAATAGATATAAGAAAATTCAAGCTAGACCTATTAATATTAATGACCTTAATAAGGAAACTAATTAGCAAAAATTAGAAATAAAAGCTCTTAAAGATACCGAAGCCCAACTACAAAAAAATAAAATAAAATGAAATTTGGCAATAAAATCTATAATAGAGAAAGGAGAAGAAACAGAAGGAGAAAATTCAACTAATAATTCTGATCCTAATTTCTTAATGACTTTATCAGAAATAACATCAAGGAAATGGATAATAGAGATAATGATAAAAATCAATCATAAATTCACTATTGATACACGACACTTTTTGATACTAGAGCCAATCTTAATTACATAAGAGAAGGTTAATACCAGTAAAATATTTTTACAAAACTACGAAATTGTTAAAGTTAGCCTCAAGACATAAACTTAGAATTAGTTACAAGCTACTAGAAGCTTTAGCAATAAAAAATCAATTGTCTTATAAACCATCTTTTCTTTTAGTAAATGAGACAATGTGATATTAGGAGCACCTTTTATTAAGCTAATCCAACCCTTTACTATCACTATTAAAGGAATTGAAACACAGGCCTTGAATTAAAAGATTACTTTCAAATTCATCACCAAACCACAGACGACAAACCTACAAGAACATTCAATTGCTGAAATTAATTGTCCTATGAAAAATAAAGAACAATTACAATATTTAAAAGATGATTCGGAATTTAAAAGTATAGAACAAAAATTACTTAAACCAAAATTTAAGACAAAGTTGCTTCTCTTCAAAAACATATTGAACAAAATATATGTTCTACCTTACCCAACGCCTTTTGAGAAAGGAAGAAACATATTGTCAGCTTACCATATGAACTAGATTTTTCAGAAAAACAAATAAAAGCTAGACCAATTCAAATGAATCAAGAAGTCTTACAATTTTGCCAAAAAGAAATACAAGACTTATTGGATAAAAAATTAATAAGAAAAAGCCAATCACCCTTGAGTTGCTATGCTTTTTATGTAAATAAAAATGTTGAATTAGAAAGGGGAGTACCTAGATTACTCATAAATTACAAACTTTTGAGCAAAGCACTAAAATGGATTAGATACCCAATTCCAAATAAAAATGATTTACTAAACAGATTTCACAATTCAAAAATCTTTTCAAAATTTGATATGAAATCAGGATTCTGGCAAATTCAAATAAGTGAAGAAGATAAATACAAAACAATATTCACTGTACCATTTGGACAATATGAATGGAACATGATGCTTTTTGGCTTGAAAAACTCACACGGTTGGAGACATGGGCGTGGCGGCAATGATGGAGGCTACGCTTAGGAACCTCGACTACAGTGATCCAAGACCATCCCAAGGCTAAAATAGCAGCAACCAACTCCGGCTCTCATTGCAACTCTGGAAACCGATTGTTTAGGCAGAGGAAGAAGCTGGCCGGGCTGACCGGCGCTCTGGCGATTGGCTGGCTGGCAACCAACGGCTCTAGGGGTTCAAGGGGGATTGGCTGGCGGCTGGTCTAGGTGGCGGTTGGGTCGAAATAGAGGAGAAATGGCTTTTTCAGGCAGTACAAGGCTGAAATAGGCGGGCTGGTCGGCGGCTTGGTTCGGCAAGTGGTGGCCACAGGGTACATGGATAGGGTCTCTCGGTCATGGTGGCAGGTGGTGTAGGCAATGAACAGATCAAACCAGCAATGAACACCTCTAGTAATGGAGGAAGGGTAGAAGGAGAGGAATAAGAGAGAGAGAGAGGGCGGCAGCAAGGGGGAGAGAGAGAGATGGGAGAGTTGGTGTCACACCTCATTAAGGCCCATCAATGCAAGCCCCCATCCCTATGCAATGACATCATCTTCTCTCTCTTCTTTTGTCTCTTTCCCTATAATATCTAGAGGGGCAAAATGGTCATTTCCTCCTTTGCACAATTACCAATTTGTCCTTGGGCTGAGATGATGAGCGGGCCTAAGAAATGGGCTAGGAAATGAATAGGAATGGGCTCGGGAATTGGTTGGGCTTAAAATGGCTCAAAGCTAGATAATAGGCTTGGAAGAGTTAAGTGGGTGGTTGAGTCCGATAGGCTCATTTGCTTGCCTTGGGCCCACCATGGTGGCCGCCCCACCTTGGGCGTGAGGCCCACGTTGGCCTTACCTGGCCCACATCCTCGTAGGCTTGTTTCCTCGGTCCGTAAATCCCTTTTCCAACTATTTGGCTTTATCGGCAATGCTGAAGGTTGAAGAAGCATTGTCCAAAAGTTCATCTTGGACGTTCTTGAAAATTCGTTGTCCAATATTGGATTCTCATGCATTGTCAATTTTGTCTGAATGTCATTTTGGTACGTCTCGGACTAACAGGCGGCTTCAAGGATTCATGTGTAACCGACTCGTGCCTGACTCAGTATCAAACTACGTTCAAGACTTCTCGACACATGGACGTCCTTGACTACATGAAATTGCGGAGGAAAGATTTTTATTTCAAAGTACACGATTATCGAGAATTGACATAGGGTCGTTCGCGGGCTCGATAACAGTAAACGGATTCACCCGTTGTCCCATTATACTTTGTTCGCGGATTGACTTCTAGTTGTCCCTGAAATCAACCTGCATATCCACAGGATCATTTTTACGCAAGTCTCACGGTCGAGTCGTTTTCCTAGGTTAAGTCTTTAGTCGCATGAGTTCTGTCCTCATTAGCCTTTCCCTTCAAGGTTAGTATCTCGAGAGTGATCAATTCCGAGTGAGATTAACCAACAATGCATTGATGAAATTTACGTTCATACATCCTTTAATGGGCTTGAATTTCAGGACATCACATTTATATTTGAATATTTATATTGTGCTCATCCTAGGTTATATTATTGAGGGTAGAAAACCTACTAACAATTGATATAAGTAATTGGAGATGAGTACAAGTAATCGAAGATATCTTGAAGATGAGATTACAAGTGATCAAAGGGTGATTACAAGTGATGGGGGAAGTGTTTACAAGATAGTACAAGTAATTAAAAGTTGATTTGGGATGAAAGTGAAGGGGTTGTAATCAAAGAGGGCTATCGGACGCAAGTGTACAAGGGTGAGCAAGAGCGCAATAGAGTTGAATGCAAGTGGTGGTGATTATTGAGCCTTCATTATATCTAACCAGGCTTGGAGCTGGTCCAATGTTGGTGATTGGGGTTGTGACTCTCAGGTTTCAGCAACGGCTTTGCCTTTGTCTTTTTTGGATTTTGGCATTATTTTCCCTACAGAAATTCTCTCATCAGGATATCAAGCAAAGGATTTGATGATCCATTAATAAATTCAATGTCGAAATTGAAAACATATAATATAGCTTGCCATTGGGCAAAAATTTATTTTTAAGCAATATTAAGTGCATCTTTTTGTAATACCTCTTTTGCTGATTTGCAATCAATGCATAGTAAACATTTTTGGTTTCAATGATCACCTTGAAATTTGGATATTGCTAATGCAATAGCTAATATTTCTGTTTAGATTGTGGAGTATTTTGTTGGGTTTGGTTCCAATATTTGGAAGCAAATTGAATGATTTGTTCTTTATCATTTTTTACTTGTTTAAGGATTCCACCATAGCCTATTTTTGAAGGATCTGTTTCAACAATTTTTGAAGGCAGATGAATTAGCTAGATGGAGGTAAGGTATTTCTTTTACATATGTTTTAATTTATTTGACAATATTAGTACGAATTGAGGTCCATGGTGGAGGGTTTTTCTGTAGTCTTTGGTGTAAAGGTTTACATAGAATGTTAATATTTGGAAAGAAATCTATGATGTAGTTGAAGCTTCCTAAAAATCTTTGTAATTGGGTTTTGTCTTTAATTTCATCAAGAAATTTGTATGCGAATAAAATCAATCTTTCTATAGAAATAATATTTCCTCAAGAAATATATTGTTCTAAAAATCTAATTCTTGTTTGGAAAAGTAATATTTTAGTAGGGGAGACTACCAAGCCACTTTTCTTAATAATGCTTATGAAAATGGGTACCTGTTTAAAATGTTGATCTATGTTAGTGGAACATATCAAGACATCATCTATGTAAACTAGGATATATTCATAATAAGGGTCAAAAATATAATTTATAATTCTTTGAAATTTAGAAGGAGCATTTTTTAAGCCAAAAGGTATCACATTCTATTCATATTGTCCAAATGGTACAGTGAATCCTGTTTTGTATTTATCTTCTTTACTTATTTGAATTTGCCGAATCCCGAATTCATGTTAAATTTTGAAAAGATTTTTAAATTGTGAAGTCTGTTTAGTAAATCCTTTTTATTTGGAGCTGGGTACCTAATCCATTTTAGTGCTTTGTTCAAAGGTTTGTAATTTATGACTAATCTAAGTACTCTCCTTTCTAATTTAGCATTTTTATTTACATAGAAAGCAGAGCAACTCTAGGGTGATTGGTTTTTTCTTATTAATTTTTTATCCAGTAAATATTGTATTTCTTTTTGGCAAAATTGTAAGACTTCTTGATTCATTTGAGTTGGTCTAGCTTTTGTAGGGATATGTTTTTCTGAAAAATCTGGTTCATATGGTAAGCTGACAATATGTTTCTTCCTTTCTCAAAATGCGTTGGGTAAGGTAGAACATATATATTGTTCAATGTGTTTTTGAAGAGAAGCAATTTTGTCTTTTAATATTGGTTCAAGTAATTTTGGTTCTATTCTTTTAAATTCCAAATCATCTTTGAAATATTGTAATTGTTCTTTTTTATTTTTTATAAGACAATTAATTTTAGCAATTGAATGTTTTTGTAATATATTTAGGTCTCTTGTCTGTGGTTTGGTGATTAATTCGAAAGTAATATTTTTATTCAAGGCTCGCGTTTCAATTCCTTTACTTGTGATAACAAAGGGTTGGACTAGCTGAATAAAATGTGTTTTTAATATTGCCTTTTGTCTCATATCTTTTACTAAAAGAAAAGATGTTTTATAAGACATTTGATTTTTTATTATCGAAGCTTCTAGTAGCCTGTAACTAATTCTAAGTTTATCTCCTAAGGTTGACTGTAATGATTCTGTAGTTTTATAAAAATATTTGGTTGGTACTAGCCCTTCTCTTATGCAATTAAGATTGGCTTCAGTATCAAAAAGTGTCGTGGTTTCAATAGTGAATTCATTATCGATTTTTATCGTTATCTCTATTATCCATTTCCTTGATGTTATCTCTGATAAGGTCTTAGAAAATTAGGATCATAATTATCAGTTGGATTTTCTCGTTCTCTTTCTTTTCCTTTACTTTATATTTATATTTACTTGATATATATATATATATATATATATATATATATATTTGGATCAATCTGATATTGAATCTATTCCTGAAATTAATAAAATTACTTGGAAAGATCCACAAAAATTGTATTATTCTAGAGCCACACCTCCTGATATTGCTTTAGAAGAATCAAGTGTTACCATACAACGGCACAAGGATATGAGGTGTAATTAGAGAAAGGATTAGAAGTGTTGTTAAAGAGTAATTAAGCTTAAGCTTAATCTTAATTAAGCATAATTAATCTTAATTAAGCAGAATTAGAAAAAACGAATTTAATTAAGAATTAGTAAAGGAGTAATGGTGATAATGAGATGAAACAGAACAAATGATGCAGAATTATAATTGAAGTAAATGAAATATAATTGCAAGCATAAGGGTAGAACTAGTAAGAAGAAGTAAGGATTATTTAAAGACGTCAATAAATGCTCATATGTAAATAAAAGTGCATAATAAAATTGCAGGTAATTAAATCACCAACCACAGGCGGTTAAACCGGCTGATTGTGGGGTATGAGCAGTAATTTAAATAGACATGAACATTTAAATAAAGTATTGCATTAATTGAAAGTCACAAGTACAAATATTCAAAGTTGCATAAGAAATACAAGTGCAATATTGAAAAGATCTTATGATTCACAAACCATGAACAGGGTTTGTAACCATTGATCTAACAGGGGTTTATGATAATAGAATGGTAAGATGGAAATATGAAAATCTTACCAAGGACCGATCAGAACCAAGTACTTTGGTTATTTATCTTGAAAGAAAATGTAAGAAGATTGGTTGTTGGATGAGGAGGCGAAGAGGAGTGAAGATGAGTGAAGATGAGTGAAGATCTCCTTTCGGATGATGGAGTTCTTGGGATGAAGGTAAGGATGAAGTAGAAGAGCTCTCCGAGTTGTTCGAAGCTCCGCCCCTTCTTCTATGAAAGAGTTTATTTAAAGGAGAGACTACTTACTACGGACACAAAAGGTGAACAAGTGTGTTCACGAGTGATTACTATTTGTCTATAGTAAAAGTGACTTGATTGAACCGAAAGTGCTCGGTGATACAAAGTGAGAAAACGTATTAAATTTCAAAAATATAGAATCTCGATTTGACCTAAAGAGCACAGAGATTCGGTGAGAGTCTTTGTGCAGAATTTTGAGCGAGAACCACGTGATGAATCCTTTGGCATTGGTTGTCCCACCTTTGCTTTTCAGTCTTCATCTTTTGCCAGATTAATACCATAGCAATCATCTTCGTTGGTATTGCCACTATGGTGAGAGTGGGAAGAGCTTGATTCTTCCAACTTACTTATTGCTTGTTTTAAAAGTCCCTTGAGTTGATCTTGTGACTGAGCTGAAGCCAATTTAGATAAAACAAAGCCCTTATCATGGAGGAAAGGGGTAACTCCTTCAGTGGAGAGGATATTAGAACAATTCTGGTTAGGGTTTCTCTTGCTCAACCGATCAGAATCGATTGTTCACTAACCCTATCAAAAAATTTAAAACCATCCCACCATTTTACTCTGAATTTTCGAGTCAATACAAGAGTGTCTGATTCAACGGTCTTTTTGTATTCAAAGTTCCATGCCATAACCCATGATACTCCGAAGTATATGAAAAAGAGCATCAATACAGGGAATCTTTCTTCAAATGAAGGAGGTTTATATTTGCTGGAGAAGAGTTTGAAACTGGGTTGTACCCAGGGGTGCAAAATATCGTTAATGGGTCCAAAGTATTCCCACCAACGAATGAACCAGAAAGGTATCATGCGGGTATTTACATCTTCGAAAAAGATCAGCCATGTATGAGAGTTATTGGCATTTTTCCTAAGGAAAGCATTCCACCAAGTTTGCTGGTAATCAAAATATGAATAAGAGGTTCTGTATGGAATGGCTTTGGTGATCTTGGTATCGAATTTGACCATGGTTGTGGGAGAGGGTTTCCACATGATAGGATGAATGATTTTGTGAATCCTAGCCGTGGAGTAATTGATATGATTTTTGTCAGCAAAATGTTTGAAAGTGACAGATTTGGTTTCTCTCAAAATCCTTTCATAAAACTCCACCGTTTTGTAAGGATCATGTGGAGTATAATTAAACTTTTCAGAAAACATGTTTTTGCAAAAACAATTGGGTCTTCATCATAAAAACCATTTTCAACAAGTGCAAATATTCGATAATTTGTTTTATTAAAAAATTTTGATTTTGGAGGGGTTGCTTTTGTAGGCTGAATCACCACCTTACTAAGAGTCATTTTCCCCTTTGGTTTTCTGATACTCAAAGGGGAAGGATTTAGGCTTACTTCAACCTGGTTGGTATCTAGATTATTGAAGGCTATTTCAAGAAGCTTTAGGGCGTTTTGATGGGACAGGTTGGATATAGAAAAAGGGGGGTTTGAAGGTGACGAGGAAGGTTCCTCTTTGGCAGATCTAATAATCTGGGTATTTGATGTATTGGAAGGTTGCTAGGTTGCTTGTAACCAGCTTCTGATATTGGTCATATTTTTGGGCTTTGTCTCCGAAGACTGGGCAATTTCTTTGCCTTTGTCTTTTCCGGTGGGTTTGGGAGGCATTTTCCCTGTAAAAATTCTCGTGTGAGAAAATCTGGTATGGAATTTGAAGAACCGTTTATAAATTCAATATCGAAATTGAAAACAGATAAAATGGCTTGCCATCTGGCAAATATTTGTTTCGAAACAATATTTTGGACATCTTTTTGCAAAACATCTTTCACAGATTTGCAATCAATTCTTAATAAAAACTTTTGATTTAAAAGATCTCCTTGGAACTTGGAGATAGATAAAACTATAGCAAGAATTTCCTTTTTTATAGTGGAGTAGTTCTTTTGGCAGTCATTCCAGTGTTTGGAGACAAATTGGACAATTTGTTCCTTATTGTCTTTTGACTGTTTGAGAATTCCTCCATAACCAATTTCAGAAGCAACAGTTTCAATAATTTTGAATGCAGAGGGATCGACAAGGTGTAAGTAAGGAATTTCTTTTATACTCTTCTTGATCAGTTTAACCACATCAGTGTGGATACTAGTCCACGGAGGGGGATCTTTCTTAAGCCTCTGATGGAGAGGTTTGCAAATTATGTTAATATTTGGAAAGAAATCTATAACATAATTCAAACTTCCAAGAAATCTTTGCAATTGGTTTTTATCTCTTATTTCTTCAGGAAATTTTTCAGCAAATATTATCGATCTTTCAATAGGTATGATTGTTCCGAGATGGATATGATGTCCTAGGAACCTGATTTTGGTTTGAAAGAGAGATATTTTGCTAGGAGATACTGCCAGGCCATTCTTTTTCACTATGTTAATGAAATGGCCAACATGTTTGAAATGCTGATCAATATTTGGAGAGAATATAAGAACATCATCGATGTATACGATTATGTAATCTGAGTAAGAATTGAAAATATTATTCATAATCCTTTGGAATTCGAAGGGGCGTTTTCAAACCAAAAGGCATAACATTCCATTCATATTGTCCAAAAGGGACAGTAAAAGCAGTTTTATATCTGTCTTTTTCATCAATTTGGATTTGCCAAAATCCAGATTTCATATCAAACTTGAAAAATATTTTAGAATTGTGGAGTCTATTCAATAAATCCTTTTTATTAGGGATGGGATATCTTATCCATTTTAAGGCATCATTCAAAGGTTTGTAATTAATAACAAGACGAGGGACTCCTCTTTCTAGTTCGGCATTTTTGTTGACATAGAAAGTAGAGCAACTCCAAGGGGATTGGCTTTTCCTGATGAGTTTTTTGTTAAGAAGTTCTTGAATTTCCTTTTGGCAAAAATTCATGACCTCATGATTCATTTGGGAAGGCCGTGCCTTGGTTGGGATATTTTTTTCAGAGAAATCCAGTTCATAAGGAAGACCTACTGCATGACTTTTTCTTGACCAGAAGGCATTAGGAATGGTAGAACAAATGGAGTTTTCTATACAGGATTCAAGTTTAGCAATCCTTTTTTTGATGTTAGGATCGGAAAGATTTTGCTCAATTCTTTTGTAATCAAGATCTTCCTTCAAGAATTGAAGATGGTTTTCTTTGTTTTGGATTATACAATTTATTTCAGAAATAGAATGTTCATGGAGAGTATTCAAGTTGCTGGTTAGTGGTTTGCTAATAAATTCGAAAATAATTTTTCTATTTAAAAATTGGGTCTGGATTCCTTCATCATCAATGGTGAAAGGTTGTATTAATCTTATGAAAGGGGTCCCTAGTATGACATCTTGTTTAATATTTTTGACTAGAATGAAAGGTGTTTTGTAAGACACATGATCCTTTAAGACCTCTGCCTCTGGGATCTTATAATTGATTTGAAGCCTATCACCAGATGCTGTTTTGAGTGAATGAGTGGTTTTTTCAAAATATTTGGTAGGAATAAGGCCTTCTTTTATATAATTAAGATCTGCTCCAGTATCAAAAAGGGCTGTTGTATTTAACACAAATTCTTTATTGATTTTTATGGAAATATGAATTAACCATTTTCTATTTGTTATTTCTGAAAGTAATAGTAAAAATCCTGGATCTTTAGGGCTAGGAGGATCTTCTTCATTTTGTTTTAAAAAACAAGTTTTCATTTCTAATATCTCCTTTTGCATTTCAACTTGGGTTTTTTTAAGATTTTGAATTTCCAATTTTTGGTTATTAATCTCATGATTAAGATCATTTATAGAATAGGTCGGAAACTACCTTTTTCCTCTATCCAAAATGGTAGAAAGGTTATAAGGGATATTGGATTGAAGTATGGGTGCCATGGAAGGTTGGAGGCTATTAAGAAGTTTTACCGTAGCTTCGGGATCTTGGATTTGGTCGATTTTTTGCAAAAGAATTTCTTCCTCCATAGTCAAAACATTTATTTCAAAGGATTCTTGATAGTCATCCTTATCGGATTCGAAGAGGTTTCTATGTCGTTAACTCCGGGAGGCCATCTTTCGTGTTAGAATCATCTGAAGAACTGTTTTCTTCTGCTATGATTTGGAGAAGGCTGTTAAAAGTTTCTTCTTCGAGATGTAATTCATTAAGTTTTTTATTAATTTTGCAAAATTTGGAAGTGTGACCCTTTTTACCATAGTTGTAATATTCAATGTTTTTATAAGAATTTTTCTTTGTTTTATTGAAATTGTCTTTTGTTATCCTTATTGAAAGATTTATTGGATCTATTGAAATTTCTCCTTGATTTTTTTGAAGAGCACCGAGGGCAATTTTTTGGACAATTGTCGAACATTTAGATTTAGAAGATTTTGTATTTTTGGATTTATAAAAGATGGATCATATTGGGCACAAAAATCTCCCAAACCTTTGTTTGAGGTTTTTTGCTCTTTTTTGAGTTGTTTTTGAAGACGTATGTTGGTACACAATTGTGTTCCAATTTTATAAACATAGGAAGCTAGTTCACCATAAGAAAGGAGATCATAAGGGATTTGTCCGTTATGTTCTTCTCTTATCTTATTGCGAACTTGTTCTCCTATAAGCTTAGGAAGACCAGCAAGGAATTTTTCTTTCCAAAATGGTTGGTTACAATCAAATCGGAGAAGAACTCTTTGGAAGAAAATATCTTTGTATTCCCTAAACTCTCCGAGAGATTTACACTTCATATTGGATAGAAGATCAAGATTCTTATCACGAATGTGTGAAGGATCGCCTATAAAATGTTGGGAAATGGAATATAGGAGAGTATTCACAGCATCTTGGATGGGTTAGTCATTTTCATCCATGATAGCACGACCATTATCATCTAACTTATAAGCATTAAGAATTTGTGATCTTTGCTCATCAGTAAGATAGTTATCCCACCAACCCTTCAATTGACCAAGAAAAACCAGCTATTAAAAGATAAGCCACCGATTGGTCAGTAGTATCGGGTATGGTTTTATAGGTATTAGCAAGCATAACCATTTGGCTCAAAATATTTAAAAGATTTTGTTCAGAGGCTTCGTCTATGTTCCATTCATAGATTGAACCTGAAGAGTATTTGTGTTGGGTATTAACACTTGATTCTTCTAAAGCAATATCAGGAGGTGTGGCTCTAGAATAATACAATTTTTGTGGATCTTTCTAAGTAATTTTATTAATTTCAGGAATAGATTCAATATCAGATTGATCCAAAACATTGATTTGGTCCGGGGTATCTTTTATAATAAGATTTGCTATTCCAGGAGTATCTAAAATGAATGAGTTAGAAGTAGAACTAAATTTTCCTTTCAAAAGTCTTTTTCTTTCTTCCAAAGCTTTAGCAAAATCTATGCTAGGACTTTTTGGCAATTCAAAATTTTTAAACAAAGGAGTTTTCAAAACTTTCGGCGAGTGTTAATATGATAGATAGAAGATTCTAACCTATCCAACTGTTTGCCGATAGTATGAAGGTGTTGGTTGGAGTAATTAATCTGCTCAACAATCTTCTTGATTCCTATTCCATCGATTTCTGAGGAAGTTTTGAAAGGGGAAGCAATGACCTCGGTGTCTTTATGAGGAATTTTGATTTGTCGAAGAGGTGGGTGATTGGACTCTATGATTTGGCCATCATGAAGCTTCCATTTGTAAAATTGATCCAAAACATAAATTTCTTTGTTTTTCAAAAGGAATCTTCAAGCCAATCAAAAAAGGTATTTGAATCTCATGTTCATACATGTATTCATAATATTCTTCCTTGATTTGTTTTGCTTGGTCTTTGAAATTTAGAAAGAACCAATTTCTAATTGTGGTATTTTCAAAAGAATTAAACTCTTGATTCAAAAGGACTTTGTTGGGAACAAATTCTTCAGACAAAACATTGATTTCTGGATCAGCCATTTCAGAAGGGGTAGGCTCAGGATAATCAGGAGTTTGTTCTTGCTGGTATATATATATATTCCTAGTTTGTCTTGTTGATAGATGAGTCTGGATATCCCATATCTATTAGCAAGACTGTTTCAACCTGGGTAAATCCTTAAACTACTTCGTTTAAACTTTGGGACGTAAAATTCGAGAGTATTTCTAGGCTAAGGGAAAGAAAAATATTCTTTTACCAACGAGGAGTGCAAGGCATGCGGGTACCGGTATGTTAAAATAAGGAATGTAGCCTGGTTGGACGCTCTTACTAGAAGGACTACCGTCGATGGCCTTGGTAGGTGGCAACACCCTTGGAGGAGGACAGGCTGGTATAGTGGCCTTCAACTGCTCTTCACTACATGTCCATGACCCTCTATTGTCCTGGTTGGTCATGTTAATAGATGAGTCTGGATACCCCCTATCTATTAGCAAGATTGCCAATATTGGTAAGTGAAGGGGTGCTAGGATTTGTAATTCCTAGATTTGCATTGCTACTTTGGCTACTAGTTGGTAAAGTAATAAAATGATACATATATATGACTTGGCCCTTCTTGAAAAAACAACACTATTTGTTAACAAAAAAGTTCTACTCTCTCTTTATCCTTCTCAAATTAGGGAAGTAGGTTCCTATCTTAAACATTTAGTGAAAAAGGATCACAGTAAATTTAGGACAACATATGTTAAGCATTGGAAAAAAGCTAGCTCTTTTTTCAAATAGATAAATCAAAACAAAAGCACTGGTTTATTCAGTCAAACAAACCATCAAGCATGTTGAAGACAGAATTGGCTTGAAACCCATATCAACATGGGTTCCAACATCAAACCAAGAAAGAACCATTTTTGCAATCAACACCGAAGTCATCTTCTTGAGCTTTTCCCTCTTTCCACTCCTTATCGTGTGCAACACCTTCCCCTTCTTTTCTACAGCTCTCCTCACCCATTTAATCACCCAACAAAATTTGATGATTAAGCATCACGCTCTAAGAAGACACCCCAAAATAAAAAAAGAAGAAGAAGAAAACTTTTGAAAAGAAATCATCAACCAACAATGAGAAAATTGAATGGTGTAGGAAAAAGGGGAAAATCTAGAAGTGAGTATGAAGACTTGAAGCCCCAAAGTAGATATTCACAATTGAAGTGTTGCCTATACTTGAACTTCTAAGGCACAATTGCAATGACAATAACATTCATCTTCACTTGGCTGACATGATCTTAAGCTTTTTTTCCATCTCCTGCTCACTATTGCAAGTTTCATATAGTAATTTTTGCCCCTAAAATCGTTGAATGTGAGTTTAGGGTTTGATGAAGAGACTCAATTTATCCCCAATTCGTTAATTTGGAGCAAATAGGAGTTAGGCAATGTTGTTTTGGTCAAATAATATTGAGGTAACTTTACTAGCGACCCACTTTAGACTATTTTTATTAAAAAATTGACATGTTGGATATTTCGACAACTTATATCAGCAATGGTACTAAAGTGATCGTTTTTTTTAAAGTAGCACTCAAATGACGTCTAAAAATTTTTGGTACCAAATTGAGCACTACATAACAATTATGACACTTTTAGTGTCTTTTTCCCCATTATTGGTGATTTTAGTCAAAGGGTTTTAGTCCAATTTCTTTTGAAGTCATCTTTACCACCTCTCTTGGTAGAAGCTTTGTAAAGGGATCAGCCAGATCTTTGCTTGACCTCACATAGACAATTATTATAGTACCATACCAAATCAATTGTTTCACCTGCTCATGTCTTAGATTGATATATCTAGATTTGCCATTATAAGCACTATTATAAGCTCTTGCTAAAGTAACCTAACTATCACAATGGATAGAAATAGGAGACATAGGACTAGACCATGATTTAATGTCCAACAACATATTTCTAATCAATTCAATCTCTTTTCCAATTGTTTGTAAGGTAATGAATTCAAATTCTATCGTTGAGTGAGTTATACATGTTTTTTCCTTGCTTGTCCAAGATAAAACACGTCCACCTAAAATAAAAATCCATCTAGAAGTGGATTAATTATCTCTTACATTTGTACTCCAATTAGCATCGGTGTATCCTTCTAATATGGACGAATAATCATTATAGAACAATTCTAAATTTTTAGTTCTCCTTAGATAACAAAAAATTACGGTACTAGCATTCTAATGTTCTATACTTAAATCACTAATATATCTACTCAACTTATATATGGAAAAAAAAAACAATATATGCATTGCATACATTAAGAACCCTATAATATTCACATATTTCAAGTTGTGTTACTGCTCTACCGTTTATTATAATTTATTTTGATATTGGAATTAAATAGAGTATTCACTTCTTTGAAATCAAAATGTTTAAATGTCACGCTCGGAACCCCGAGCACACAACAACCCTTTACCATGGTCAATTGAAAGCAACGTCTCAAGACTCGTCGACGACCATTCATGTTAATCATTCATTATGTGCAAGTGGAAGATGAACCATTCCCAGTCCAAATAGACAATCAAACAATCAAATAGAGATAGAGGGATGAACAACAAGAATAAAAATCACTACTCATTTATACAATTTACTGGATTAACCAACGAAGGATTGTTTTCCGATTTACAAGCCCGACAAAAGAGGCCAATCCATCCTCTAAGCTAAACCAAAAAGGAACTAGGCTAGGCTAATCCAGCTATACACAATGAACCCTTGGGTTAAGCACCACCATCACCAGGACCCATCGGACTCAAGCTCCGTCAGGTCGATCACTGGAAGAGCGGGGGCAAGATTTTCCATTACGCCAGTCTAAGGGCCTGAAAGTGGTTATATATTAACCAGTGAGATAATATCTCAGCAAGTTCTTCTCCTAAGCCCCGATTAGTACATAACTCAACTCGGGGTATCTCTCCAAAACCACCCATCACTCAACCCAACAACTCACAACCAACAACCAACAACCAATAAGCAATAACAGCCAGGGTCAACCGGCACTTAATAATCGGTTCGCATGCAACCTTACCCGGTATGCCATACCCTGCACGTTGAACTTCATACAATACAGGCAATGCGACCAACAATCACATAGTCGGTTCGCATGCAACCTTACCCAGTATGCCATACCCTGCACGTTATAAGTCAGCATAACACACGCAATGCACATGGCCGTTAAATGATACAGTTCATTAATCACATGTGAGTCACGTCACAAGTGATCTCACCTGGCCATTGCTACACCCTGCACGTTATAAATTCATGCGTGCGTGCCATAAATGATTTGATCTCTTCATGCATAATCAGAATCAATGATGCCATGTTTTCTCATGCACTCATGCATCCACACGTGTTCCGATTATTATTGCCCCTCGGGCTACAACTGAACCTCTGCCGGTGTCTACTGGCATAGTCAGGCATCGCCTTCCCCCTTGAGGTGCGGCAACATCAAGGGATACTCTTCCAAGACAGCATTCCCGAAGGAGCAATGGCTTAGCCTCTACCACGACTCTGCATCTGTACTACAACTGAGGCGCCACGACGCTACGGCGCCCTTCCTTCGCAGAGGTGTAACCGTGCCCTTTTGTGCCCTTGCCGGGTTTCCGATAAATCGGACTATTACCTCCTGAACTTCGGCCAGGGCTACTGATTCAACTTAGTGATCACGCAAGCATATCATTACAATACACTTATTATCTTTGAGCATTAGCTAATGCACACATGCTTGCATATAGAACCTCAAATTCTTTCTCATAAAAGCGGTCCATTTCCGGTGTCCCTCAGACAAACCATTTTTCCCATTTTTGTGAAAATCACATGATTCATGTGGATGTTCATGCAATGACACATCCAATTCACCTCATAAAATCAAAGCACATGAAATTATGCACATTTTAGCTTCCGGATGAATAGTGCCATGAACAGTAATCGTGAACAGTGTTCGTAAATAGTAATCATGAACATTTGCTTAATTAACCACAAAACACAATTAATCACAAATTAAGCACAAATTAGCACATAAAGCAAGATTAAGCTAAGTTGATTTGAACCATCTATCTAACCACCTATTTTAGGGCTAATAAAACTTAATGAAAACCCTTAAATCAAAATTACTACTAACTAAACCAATCCTAAGCAAGTTTAGGCACTAACAAGGGATTAGGAGCTAAACTCACCCGTTAAGCAAGCCGACGACATAAACACGGTGGTGGCAATGAAAGCAACACTCGGGGACCTCTACGATGACGATCCAAGGTAGTCCCGAGGTCAAAACAATAGCAACAAACTCAAGCTCCCTCTGCAACTTTTGAAAACGGCACTGCTTGAAGAGGAAAGGGCTGATCGGAGATAAAACAGGCTGGCCGGAGCTTCGGCGAGTAGTTGGTTGGCGATTGGCGGCACTTGGGGGTCAAGAGGGAACTACCGGTGGTTGGTATGGGTAGTGGTTGGGTCGAAAAGGGAGGAAAATAGTTGGAAAGGCAAAAATGTGCAAGACAGGTGCTACAATAGGCGGTTAGGGAGTAGCCGACTTCTGGCTGGCCAGTGGGTCGGCCAGCGGCTCCAACCGGCGATCGGCCAATGTAGGACGTACGGATTGTCTCTCCTGAGCATGGTGGTGGGTGGCACGGGTGGTGATTCGCACGGGAAGGGCATGAACAACTCAGTTTTCTGGAGAAAGGTCATAAGGAAAAACATAATGAAGGAAGGGAAACTAGAGAGAGAGAGTGTGTGGTTTTTGGAGAGGATGAAGGGGGGAGAGAGAGTGAAGTGAGGTTGAAGTGAAGACCTCATCAAGGCCATTAATGGCTTGCTTCAACTCCCCAAGCAATGACATCATCTTCTCTCTCTTCTTTTGTCCTTTCTTCAAAATATCTAGAGGCAAAATGGTCATTTCCACCTTGCACATTTCCCAATCTACCCTTGGGCTAAAAATGAAGGGCGAGCCTAAGAAACGGGCTAGAAAATGAATAGGAATGAGCTCGGGAATTTGTTAAGCTCGAAACAGCTCAAGGTTAGACAATGGGTTCAGAAGGGTAAAACGATCAATTTGGTCCAACGGGCTCACTTGCTTGCCTCGAGCCTACCATGGTGGCCGTCCCACCTTAGGCGTGAGGCCCACATTAGTCTTACCTGACCCATGTCCTCGTAGACTCGTTTCCTTGGTCCGTAAATCCCTTTTCCAAAAACTCAGATTAACTGGCACTATCGATTGTCGAAGAAGTATTGTCCAAAAGTCCGCCCCGGACATTCTTGAAAATTCGAAGTCCAATACTAGATTCTCAAGCCTTGTCAATTTCACTCGAATGCCATTTTGGTACAACTCAGATTGACAGGCAGCTTCGAGGATTCACGCGTAACCGATTCGTGCTAATTCACGTCCAAGACATCTCGACACATGGACGTCCTTGACTACATGAAATTACGAATGATAGATTCTTATTTCAAAGTACACAATTACCAAGGATTGACATAGGGTCGTTCGCGGGCTCGATAATAGTAAACGGAATCACTCGTTGTCCCATTATGTTCTGTTTGCGAATCGACTTCTATTCGTTCCTGGAATCGGCCTGCATATCTACAAGATTGTTCTTATGCAAGTCTCACGGTCGAGTTGCTTTCCTAGGTCAAGTTATTTAGTCGCATGAGTTCTGTCCTTATTAGCATTTCCTCTTAATGTTAAAATCTCAGGAGTGATCAGTTCCGAGTGAGATCAACCAACAATGCATTGACGAAATTAATGTTTATTCCTCCCTCAAAGGGCTCGAATTTCAGCACGTCACAATTCTTCCTGCCTTACAAAAATTTCATCCTCGAAATTGGTAACCATAGACAAATCCTCAAAAAGATGGGGATATTGATGCTTCATCACTTCCTCACTTTCTCATGTAGCTCCCTCAGTTTCGTGATGCTGCCAGATCACCTTAACCAAGGCAATAGTCTTGTTTCGAAGCACTTACTTTTTATGGTCCTCTATTCGAATGGTTTCTCCATGTACAACACTTTGGCATCTACGTCCAGTTCCTCAAAATTCAAAACATGAGTTGGGTCCGATTTATACTTTTTCAACATAGACACGTGGAAAACATCATGTACTTGAGCAAGCTTTGGTGGCAATGCAAGACAATACGCTAAAACCCCAATCCTTTCCAACATTTCAAAAAGTCCAACGTACCTCGGACTTAACTTTCCCTTCTTGCTGAATTTGGAAGTACTTCTTATCGGTGATACTTTCAAAAACACATGATCGCCTACCTTAAACTCTAACGGTCTATGACACTTGTATGCATAACTCTTTTGACGACTCTGAGCTATCTTTAATTTGTCTTTGATAATCTGAACTACATTCAAGAATTGCTATACCAACTTTGGCCCCATAATTTTATGCTCGCCAACCTCGTCCCAATAAAGCGGAGTTCTATGAGGTATCCCATACAAAGCCTCAAATGGTGCCATTTTAATGCTCTGTTGGTAACTGTTGTTATAAGAAAACTCAACAAAGTGAAGTTGCTCTTCCCAACTACTTTTAAAATTTATGACACGGGCTCGTAACATGTCCTCAAGAGTTTGAATTGTCCTTTCTGATTGACCGCCCGTTTGCGGATAGTACACTGTACTATACTGAAACTTCATCCCCAAAGCTAATTGCAAACTTTTCTAGAAAGTTGCCATAAACTTAGGATCATGGTCTGATGTGATCATCACTAGAACTCAATGAATGCGTACAATCTGACGTACGTACAATTTTGCATACCTATCCAATATGAAATCCTTTCTTATCGCAATGAAGTGAGCTGACTTTGTCAATCTGTCAACTACTACCCAAATCGAGTCTTTGTCTCGCTGACTCGTTGGCAGTCCTATCACAAAATCCATCGTAATGTGTTCCCACTTTCACTCGGGAATCTCAAGAGGTTGCAGCAGTCCACCAGACTTACATTGCTGAGCCTTTACTTAGTGGCACGTCAAACACTTAGCCACGTGCTTTGCGATGTCCAACTTCATATCGTTCCACCAGAAGTGCTGCTTCAAATTCTAGTACATTTTCGTACTGCTAGGGTGGATGCTATAGTTACTACGATGAGCTTCCGACAAGACTGCTTCTTTAAGCTCTGTATCTTTTGGAACGCACAATCGCTCTCGAAACCTCAATGTTCCATCCTTGGAAACTTGAGAATTTACTTTCTTCTTTGTGTGATCCATCTGCAGGATCTTAAGAATTTCAGGGTCCGTCGCTTGGGCACTCTTAATCCTATTTTGCATCTCGGGTTCCACCCTGAGAGTGGCCATTAGACTAGCAAGATGGCCGACCTCAAATTTAAAGTCTGAGTCCCTAACTCCTTTCAAAAGAATCCATTCCTGTACCATCATTTGAGCAATCGATGACTTTTGACTAAGTGCATCCACCACTTTGTTCGCTTTCCCCGGATGATACAAAATCTCACAAGAAGTTCCATCTATCGTCGTTGCCTCATGTTCAACTCTTTCTGAGAGAACAAATACTTCAAACTCTGATGATCTGTGAAAATTGGAAACCTTTCCCCGCACAAGTAATGTCTCCAAATCTTAAGTGCAAAGGTTATCGCCGCTAATTACAAATCATACATCGGATAGTTAAGCTCATGAGGCCTTAATTGTCGGGATGCTTATGCAACCACCTTGTCATGTTGCATTAACATGCAACCTAGTCCTTTATATGACGCGTCACTGTAGATTTCATACCCACTAGGACCAAATGGTATTGTCAAGATAGGTGTGGTAGTCAATTTACTTTTGAGCTCTTGGAAACTACACTCACACTTGTCCGTCCAATCAAACCTCTCTTTTTTCTTTAACAACCTCATCAAGGGCATGGCTATTGCAGAAAACTTCTCTACTAAACGTTTGTAGTATCCAGCCAATCCCAAGAAACTTCGAATCTCAGTTACCATCGTGGGTCTCGGCCAATTTATGATCGCTTCGATTTTAGTCGGGTCAACATAGATCCCTTCACCTGAAATTACATGCCCTAAAAATGCCACGTGAGATAACCAAAACTCACACTTGCTAAACTTAACATAAAGCTCATGCTCCCTCAAGGTCTACAGTATTGATCTCAAGTGTTTCTCATGATCCTCTAGAGTCCTCGAGTACATCAGAATATCATCCATGAACACAATTACGAATTGGTCCAAACACTTATTAAACACCTGGTTCATTAAGTCCATAAGGGCAGCAGGGGCATTCGTCAATCCAAACGGCATTACCGTGAACTTGTAATGACCATAGTGTGTCCTAAGCGCTGTTTTCAGTATATCCTCCTTTTTGATCCTCAACTGATGATAGCCTGTCATTAGGTCTATCTTGGAAAATACCGAGGCTCGTTGAAGTTGGTCGAACAAATATCAATCATTGGCAATGGATACTTGTTCTTGATGGTTACATGATTGAGCTGCAGGTAGTCAATGTAGAGACGCAAAGACTCGTCTTGTTTCCTTACAAACAGTACCGATGCTCCTCAAGGGGATGCACTAGGACAAATAAATCCTTTATCCAGTAGCTATTGCATCTACGCCTTCAATTCTTTTAATTCTGACAAGGCCATCCTATAAGGCACCTTAGAAATTGATTCAGTCCTAAGGGCCAACTCAATCACAAACTCAATTTCCTCCAAAGAGGGAAACACATCCATTTACTCCTGTACCACTGCAATATCCTCTACCTTTGATCCTTCTACTAGTGTATCTACCACCAATGCCAAATACCCTTAGCATCTAGATTCCAACAACCGAGTCACCTTGAGTGATGAAATTAGAGGAACGGAGGGTTCCCCTCGATTTCCACAAACTCAAAACTATCCCCTGCTATTGGGTTAAATTGAATAGTCTTTCCATGACAATTCACTGTAGCTCATTGCTTGGTAAGCCAATCCATGCCAACTGTGACCTCAAAGTCATATATTGCTATTGCAATCAAATCAATGATTCCCTCACGACCTAGTTTCGAGCGATCAGTTTTCCGACATAGTTCTTTCTGTTGGGTGGGATGGGATTCCTTCTCCCCATCATCGGTTAATTTCCAAACTGACAATTGTCTCTGTTAGGCATGAACCGCGAGCCAGATGCGGTCGCCCTTTCGATCATGTTCTTCTCGATCATCTAGGCCCTCTCGTACATGTCATCAAAACTCTTTAAATTCAAGGGCACCAGTTGGGCTTTCAATTCTAGCTTCAAGCCATCTCTGAACTGTCTCGCCCTATCCAAAGGGTCCTCCACTAACCTCAGCACATACTTAGCCAACTCAGCGAACTTTGCCTCATATTGATCCACTGACATCCGATTCTAACTAAGCTGTTGGAACTCTGTCATCTTTGACTCTCTCGCACTGTTTGAGAAATACTTCCCATTAAAAGCTTTGCGAAAGGCACCCCAAGTCTGAGCCGTGCCTTCAGGGAACACTCTTCCTTGAGTGGCTTCCCACCATATAATGGCATCACCTTGAAGCTAATAAGCCGCTAGAAGTACCCGATCTTCCTTTGAACATCTTAGCACTGTGAAGGTCATCTCGATATCCCTTATCCAAAAGGTCGCAGCTTCAGGGTAACCCATGCCACTGAACCTCAGTGGCTTTAGTTTCAGGAATTGCTCTACCAGCTTAGGCATCGGTCTCTCATAAACCTCTCCTCACACTAGGAGAACCACAGGGACCACATCATGAGCACTTAGCTTGCTATCCTAACAAAATCTCTAGTGCCAGCAGGATCCCGTCTAACCTAGGATCTACCTACGTGCTATCAATACCACTAGTCTAACTAGACATTGCCCTACGTCTAAAGGCTCTCTACTCAGGATTGCTTATCACTCTGGACACTCACTGGTCCTACATTCCAATTCTAACCAGGAATTAGAAACTGTGAGCAACTCACCACAACACAAGACCACAAAAGCAATCACAGGCACGTAAAATAAAAGCCATCCCTATCTCACTATCCCAAAAATCTCACGCACCTTATCACTCCAAATCTCGACCTCGCTCTAATACCAAAATCGATGGGGATGTCATGCCCTAAACCCCAAGCACGCGACAACTGATATCCCCTTACCATGGTCAATTGAAAGTGACGTCCTAGGACTCGTTGACGACCATTCATTTTAATCTTTCATTATGCGCAAGCGGAAGGCGAACCATTCCTAGTCCAAACAGACAATCAAACAATTAAACATGGATAGAGGGATGAACAGCAAGAACAACAATCACTACTCATTTATACAATTTATTGGATTAACCAACGGAGGATTGTTTTCCAATTTACAAGCCCGACAAAAGGGGCCGATCCATCCTCTAAGCCAAACCAAAAAGGAACTAGGCTAAACTAATCCAACTACACACAATGAACCCTCGGGTTAAGCACCACCATCACCGGGACCCATTAGACTCAGGCTCCGTCGGGTCAATCACTAGAGGAGCAGGGGCAGGATTCTTCATTGCGCCAGTCTAAGTGTTTGAAAGTGTTTATACAATAACCAGTGAAATAAAATCTCAGCAAGTTCTTCCCCTAAGCATCGGTTAGTACACTAACTCAATTCGGGGTATTTCTCCAGAACCACCCCTCACTCAACCCAACAACTCACAACCAACAACCAACAACCAACAACCAACAATAGCCAGGGTCAACTAACTCTTAATAATCGGTTCGTATGCAACCTTACCCGGTATGCCATACCGTGCACGTTAAACTTCATACAATACAAGCAATACAAGCAATGCAATCAACAATCACATAGCCAGTTTGCATGCAATCTTACCCGGTATGCCATACCCTGCATGTTATAAGTCAACACAATACACACAATGAACATGGCCGTTAGATGATGTAGCTCATTAATCACATGTGAGTTGCGTCACAAGTGATCTCACTTGGCCATTGCCACACCCTGCATATTATAATTCATGCGTGTGTGCCATAAATGATGTGATCATCTCATGCATAATCAGAACCACTGATGCCATATTTTCTCATGCACTCTTGCATCCACACGTGTTCTAATTATTACTATCCCTCGAGCTACAATCGAACCCCAGCCGATGTCTACTAGCATAGCTAGGCATCGCTCTCCCCCTTGAGGTGCAGCGACGTCAAGGGATACTCTCCTAAGACGGCATTCCCGAAGGAGCATGGGCCTGGCCTCTACCTCGACTTCGCATTCGGATTACAATTGAGGTGCCATGGCGCCCTTCCTCCATAGAGACGCAACTGTGCCCTTCCGTGCCCTCGCCGGGTTTCTGATAAATCGGACTATCAACCCTTGAACATCGGCTGGGGTGGCGGGTTCAACTTAGTGATCATGCAAGCATACCATCACAATCCACTTATTATCTTTGAGCATTAGGCAATGCACACATGCTTGCATATAAAACCTCAAATCCTTTCTCATAAAAGCAGTTTATTTCCGGTGTCCCTCGGACAAACCATTTTTCCTCTTTTTGTAAAAATCACACGATTCATGCGGATGTTCAGGCAATGACACATCTAATTCACCTCATAAAATCAAAGCACATGAAATTATGCACATTTTAATTTTCGGATGAACAGTGCCGTGAATAGTAATCGTGAACAGTAATCATGAATAGTGTAATTTCATAATTCAATTATTAAAACATTAAATTTAGAAATTAAACAAAATATTGATTAAAACAATTAATCAATCAATTAAGCTAAACATGCTTAATTAACCACAAAACACAATTAAATCACAAATTAAGCACAAATTAGCATATAAAGCAAGATTAAGCTAAGCTAATCTTAACCATCTATCTAACCACCTATCTTAGGGCTAATAAAACTTAATTAAACCCTTTAAACCAAAATTACCACTAACTAAACCAACCCTAAGCAAGTTTAGGCATTAACAAGGGATTAGGAGATAAATTCACTCGTTAAGCGAGTCGGCGACATGGACTTGGCGGTGGCGACAAAAGCAACACCCGGGGACCTCTACCACGACGATCCAAGGCAGTCTTGGGGTCAAAACAGCAGCAACAAACTCAAACTCCCTTTGCAATTTCTGAAAACAGCAAGGTTTGAAGAGGAAAGGGCTAATTGGAGCTAAAACGGGCTGGTCGAAGCTTCGACGAGTGGTTGGCCGATGACCAGCGGCACTTGGGGGTCGAGGGGGAACTGTTGGTGGCTAGTATGGGCGGAGGTTGGGATGAAAAGGAAGGAAAATAGCTGAAAAGACGAAACTGTGCAAGACAGGCACTACAATAGGCGATGAGAGAGCAGCCAGCTTTTGGCCAGCCGGCAGGTCGACCGGCGACTTTAACCAGCGATCGGCCGATGCAGGCTGTACGGATTGCCTTTTCTAAGCACGGTGGTGGGTGGCACGGTTGGTGATTCGCATGGGAAGAGTATGAACAACTCAGTTTTCCGGAAGAAGGTCGGAAAGAAAAACAGAAGGAAGGAAGGGAAACTAGAGAGAGAGTGTGCAGTTTTTGGAGAGGATGAAGGGGAGAGAGAGATTGAAGTGAGGTTGAAGTCAAGGCTTCATCAAGGCCATTAATGGCTTGCATCAACTCCCCAAGCAATGTCATCATCTTCTCTCTCTTCTTTTGTCATTTATTCAAAATATCTAGGGGCAAAATGGTCATTTCCACCTTATACATTTCCCAATCTGCCCTTGGGTTGAAAATGGAGGGTGGGCCTAAGAAACGGACTAGAAAATGAATAGGAGCGAGCTCGGGAATTTGTTGGGCTCGAAACGGCTTAAAGTTAGATAATGCGCTTGGAAGAGTAAAACGATCGATTTGGTCTAACGGGCTCACTTACTTGCCTTGGGCCTACCATGGTGACCGTCCCACCTTGGGCGTGAGGCCCACACTGGTCTTGCTTGGCCCATGTCCTCATAGGCTTGTTTCTTTAGTCCGTAAATCCCTTTTCCAAAAAGTCGGCTTAACTGGCACTGTCGACTATTGAAGAAGCATTGTCCAAAAGTTCACCTTAGACGTTCCTGAAAATTCGAAATCCAATACTAGATTCTCAAGCCTTGTCAATTTTGCCTGAATGTCATTTTGGTACAACTCAAATTGACAGGCGGCTTCGAGAATTCACGCGTAACAGACTCATGCCAATTCACGTTCAAGACATCTCGACACATGGACGTCCTTGACTACATGAAATTGTGAAGGATATATTATTATTTCAAAGTATACGATTACCAAGGATCAATATAGGGTCGCTCGCGGGCTCGATAATAGTAAACGAAATCACCCGTCATCCTATTATGTTCTGTCTGCAAATCGATTTCTATTCATCCCTGGAATTGGTCTGCATATCTACAGGATTGTCCTTATGCAAGTCTCACGGTCGAGTCGTTTTCCCAGGTCAAGTTCTTTAGTTGCACGAGTTTTGTTCTCATTAGCCTTTCTCTTCAAGGTTAATATCTTAGGAGTGATCAGTTCCGAGTGAGATCAACCAACAATGCATTGACGAAATTAACGTTTATTCCTCCCTCAAATGGCTCGAATTTCAGGACGTCACATTAAATATATTTAACATTTTTCCAACATAAAGACTTTGGCTCAATGAATAATCTCCAATATGTTTTCTAGCTTTAATACCTAGAAAAGTATTTACTTCACTAAAATCTTTCATTTTGAATATGAAAGCTAGGTACTTCTTAGTCTCAATGACTCCAGTCATATTGATTTTAAAAAATAAGCATATCATCAACATATAAGGAAACAAAAACACCATGATCTTTAGTGAATGTAGAATGAATATGTTATCGGCACTATTATGTTTAAAACCATAAAACAATATAGCTAGGTCAAATTTTTTATGCCATTGCTTACGTGCTTGCTTAACCTCATGAAGAGATTTAACCAATTTAAATAGTTTCCTTTCCTTTGTAGGCTAAACAAAACTCTTTAGTTGTTTCATGTAAATTTCTTTATTTAAATCGTCCATTTAAGAATGCAATTTTAACAACTATTTAATAAATGCAAAGATGATAACTGGATATTAATGCAAAAATAATTCGAATAGATGTTATATGTACTACAAGAGCATGTGTATCAAAATAATCTATTTCTTTCTTTTGTTTGTACCCCTTGGCCACCAATCTAGCCTTAAAGCTTGGATGGAAACATTAGAATTATATTTTCTCCTAAAAACCGATTTACACACAAATATTATTGAACATAATTGAGTCCATTTCATCATTTATAGCTTGTTTACAAAAAGAAGCATCTCTAGACGACATAACATCATTAAAACTTTTATGATCATCTTCTAGCTTTAATACTAATGAATATTTATTTACCACATTATTACTAGTCTCCTTCAACAAGGAAAACATGGGTAATAAAATCTATACCTAAATCTTTCATTTTTCTTAATCTAGTGCTTCTCCTAGCTTCAATCGTGTCTTTAGAATCGTATGTTTCTTTCTCATGAGAATCTACTTGTGATTTTATAGGTTTTGAATTATTTGTATATTGCATTTGAACATTATTTTCAATAATTTCAAAACTTGTAGAATACTTATTCTCAAAGAATTCAACATTTCTTGATTCTAAAATAACATTAGACTCTAAATCAAAAAGCCTATAAGGTTTACTGTTTTGAACATATCCAAGTAACACACTTTTCATAGCTCTAGGATCAAGTTTTGTTCTCTTAGGATTTGGTACTCTGTAATATGCCAAATACCTCCACACTTTAACATACGATAAGTTTAGATTCTTAGCTTTCCACAATTCAAAAGGGTTGATGTTATTTCTTTTGGATGGTATCCTGTAATGAATATAACATGTAGTAAGCAATGCCTCTCCTCATAAATTTTTAAGTTTTGAATTTGAAAGCATACAATCAACCATTTCTCCTAAAGACCTATCCTTTTTTTTTTTCAGCCAAACATTTTGTTGTGGAATGTACAATGTTGAAACCTGATGAATAATACCATGTTCTTTGCAAAATGATGAAAAATCATTTAAGAAATGTTCTTCACCTCTATCTGAATGTAAAACTTTAATTTTCTTTTCTAATTGATTTTCTATTTTATCCTTATATATCTTAACTATGGTAAATGCTTTGTCTTTTGATCTTATAAGATAAACATATAAATACCAATTGCAATCACCCAAAAAAAGTAATAACCTTTGATGAGTTAAGATGCCATTGAATTTATATTTGTCATTATGCATCAAATCTAATAAATTTGAATTTCTTTTAACACTAGAAAATAAGTTTTTTGTTAATTTACACTTTGCACATATTTTAAACTTATTAAATTCACCATTTAATTTTTTCAAGTCAAACCTTTTCATATACTTTAAATGACAAAAATTTAAATGTGCCAATCTACTATCCCATAAAAAAGAAGACTTGACAATATAAGCAAAAGATGCGGGTATCATCATCATCGTCGTTACTACTACTACTTAGTTGATACATGCCGTCACTAGCATTACCCTCTCCAGTAAACAACCCATTCTTTGATAGGATAACATTGCCAGATTCAAACAAAAACCAAAATTCCCTTTTACAAAGTAAACCGACAAAAATTAAGTTTTTCCTAATTTTGGGTACAAGTAACACGTTAAGAAGGGTAACATTCTTTCCAAAAGTAAAATCTATCTTTGCTGTACCTCTACCAGCAACTTTTACTATCTATCTCTATTGTGCCTCTGCCAGCAACTTTTAAGAGTGTATCATTTCCTATCTGGATATCTTCAAAATTCATGTCAACAGCCTCTTCAAAATGCTTGAACATTGATTGGTCCTTGCACATATGGACTGTTGCACCATAATCTAACCGTGAACTACATTTGATAGATGCAATATTTATTTAAAAAATCCTGGCCACAAAATTATTAATTTTTCAGAAATATTCATGTTTGAAAACATGGTTGTAATCATGGATAATCAATTATTGAACCAAAAACTTTGCATTAATAATAGTGAAATCCTTTTAATAACAAACATACCATTTTGAAAGGACACAACTTGTTTTGTAAATTTGAAATTTAAAAAATAACCACAAAATAATGCGACTCGTCTTTTCAATGTGAGGCAACTCGCCTTTTAATTTGTATTCACCACTCATACAAGGCATATCTTAGTTTGTAAACCCCACTTATGTGTTTACGATGTGGGACAATACACCTCTTAGTCAAACATACTATTAATAGTAAAAATGGCAAATGGAGGATCATTGGCCACATCAAAATCAAAGAAAATAACCATAGTTGTTGTCATGAAAACCAATAAACTGACTAGTATATGTTAAAGGGGAGAGAATAGCTAACTCAAAAAATTCTACATGGGCAGCAGGCCTGCAAAGATCATCTGGGAAAGAGGGACGTGAAACTGCCTTCCAATTTTAGATGAAAGTACAAATTCTCTTGTGCATACACAGACTTGAGAAGCTATTCTTTAATCCCTTAATAACTCGAGAACAAAATATGAGCTTACACAAGAGGAAAAAGAAATGAAGTATAGGAAAAAATACTACTAAGATTAAGGTTCCATTTGGTAACATTTTTGTTTTTATATTTTTTTCCTCTTTCGTTCCCTGAAATAGAAAAAGAATAGAATTTCATTTGATAACGTCAGTTAATTTTTTCTATTCTCTTAAATAGAAAAGTGGCTAGAGAATAGATTTGGAATAGAAAAAAGAAGTACAAAAAACCTACTTCTTGTTCTTGGGAACAAAAACAAGAAACAACTTCAATTTTTAGAGAAACCCTAATCTATGTCCTTTTCACTTGTGAACTGAAGGTCGCCTCTCAACCATTGTAGTTCTCTTCTTAGCTCACCTCCAGTGATCGCCTCTGTCCAGTTGTCTCTCTGATCGCTTTGCCTATGTCTAGTCGCCTCTCTTCGGTCGTCCAGTCTTCGCTCTACTGTTGATTCCTCCAATCGTGCTCAACTCTCTCAGTTTCTTCTCTCATGCTTGTCTCACACTAAAACAAGTTTCTTGATAAAATAACCATTTCATATATCCTGAGATGGGTCGAAATTTAGGATGTCACACTGAAGCTGTAAACATCAGTCTTTTCTATCAATTGGTTTGTGAGCAAGTACTCAGGGTCAAAGTATCCCAATATTCCTTGAACCATAGTCGACAATTGCATTTGATCAAAGTGGGACTAATCTTGAAGCTCCAAAGTCGAAGACTTTCGCGGTGTAATTAGCATCCAAAAGAATATTTGTCGACTTGACATCTCAATGAATAATGAGAATAGAAGCTGCAGAGTGCATGTATGAGAGGACTCTTGCCGTTTCTGAAGCAATTTTCAATCGGGTCTCCCAAGACAACTTTGATGATATGTTTGGATTGTGGATGTGGTCGAAGAGGGTTCCATTGTTGATGAACTCTTCCCAAAAGCTTGACCACATTACGATGATTAATCTAAGAAAGCACAATTACTTAATTGATGAACTGTTCAATTTGGCTTTGATCCACAAGTTTGGACTTCTTAATAGCAAATACAAAGTTATTTGGTGAGGACCCTTTGTAAATGGTACCGTAGCCTCCTTGGCCAACTATTGTGCTCTCATCATAATTGTCGGTAGCCTTCTCTAGCTCTTCAGCGCTGAAGATTTTTGCATCGTTTGTGCTTCTATCATGTTCATGTGATTGTCGCTACAAAAGCAAGCTACCATTTTGCTTGAAGTATTGTTCTTTAAGCCTAATGAGCTTCCTTTTCTTGTGTCCGAAATACATAAAGCCTATACTGAATAGAAGCACTATTATGCCCATGGCAACAACTTGTGTATAACACCGGTTTTTTTCAGAATGATTAATCACATAATTAACTGCACAGCAAATCATTGTACCATGTGAAAGTAGCCACGCTTTGAAACTTTCTGTAGAATTATACCGCGAGGTTTCCTTGAAAACTTAGTAGTTTTGGGACAATTTGAGTCTAAATTAGAACAACGGATTTGATTAAGCTACTCTACGGAAAAAGAAAAGCACAAGTGCCAAGGCATATATCAATTGCCATTAATTATCAGGTTTAATTCGACATGAAAGAAGATATGAAGTATAAACTCGAACTAAGCCCAAGAATGCTTATTTTCTTTTCCCAGAATACTACGGTATACTTGCTTACAGTTTTCTAGGTCTTACGCAGCCAAATCCACGTCTTAAAGCATGCACGTATAGACTTTTCGGTCGAACTATGCATGAGCTTAAATAACTCAATACAAGCCCTACCTCTTTATCTAGCTATATCCCTTTTAATGACATGAAAATGTCAAGGACTAGTAACTTTGAAGATATCTTCTCAAATGGATTAGTATCTGATAGAGGCTGTGTATAACTTCCTCTTTGACTCGTGTCATCACCTCGGATAAATTTTGTCATATTGCTAGTAATTGACTTTCTGTCTAAATTATATCAAGATAAATACGGCCTGTGCAAAAAATGAAAAGGTTACATGGGTTGAGTATCACACATATGAGAAAGACGAAACAATCATTCAATTATTACTATCAGTCCTTAGATGTTAATCAAAACATTGGAGAGAAAGGAAAAAGTTTGACTCGTGAGATTTTCCTATATCATATAATTAAGATTTATGATATAGGAAGGCGGCTGACCAAATCATTGACATGTTCCAAAGTCTTCTTTACCTGTCTATAGAAACGGCAATTTTGTGACTGGAGAGAATTTCCTGGTCATCATTTTGACAAATCCAATCCCCCGACCTCGCGTGTCCACGCTATAATTATACGATTAATAGCACTGAAGATGACGCGTTTACAAGTCGTGCAGCAAGGATATTAACATTCGCAAGGTAATCTCAATCGATGGAAAATGGACTCACATATAGCCAAAGCCCAAGGTCATCAAGTCAATAATTGGAAGTATAAAAAAAAAAGCTAGAGTACAGACATTGACGTGAATGAAATAATCTATATCTGAATTTTAAGAAAGCTCAATTGTGATGTAATTAGTAACGCGTGATGTACTTAATGCATTAGATCATCTCATTTGTCTTCTGCATAGAAACTTCAGTGAAAAGGGTATAGAGAAGTTTCATTTTGAATTTTTCCAAGCAAGGGATATAGTGGACAAAAAATTGCGCAAAAATGTGAATAGTTAATTTTCTCCTATGCCACAAAGATGTTAAATTATATGTTCTTGAGATCAGCTAGGATGGTATGTTTTTTGAGTTCGGCACTCCAAGTACAATGAAAGAACTTACCGACCAAAATCTTCATCAAATGTGATGAGTTAGTTGAGTTAGCAATGCACCTTTTGTCCAGCTTCACTGTCCTTCTTACCATTACCATGATAACCCTTGGAGCATGAACATATATAACTCCCTTCAATATTTTGGCAAATTCCCTCACATGGATTCTTCTCCGCACATTCATTAATATCTACAAACTTTAAACACATGCAAAATGTATCTAATCTTCTTAGATAATATCTTTACAAAGGATAAGTTAGGAAATGTCGATGTTATCAACATACCATGATAATCATTTTCAAGGTAAAGATTGCCTCAGTAAACTTCTAAACAATTGCACTTGTACCCGAATATGTTTTTGGCATTGGTGCAATTGGCGTTGTCAGGGCACATGTAGTGTTGGGGATGCGAATATGCGAAAAAATAAAGGTAGGGAAGAAAAAAGAGGGCAAGCAAGAATTTTTATGTGGAAAACCCTTCCAAAATCAAGAAGGGAAAAATCACGGTGCCGCACTAGGCAATCTCTTCACTATCAGTATTAGCGTTACAAGCTCAGGATTACAAAGCTTTAACGTTGCAACTATAAAAGAAATTGCCATATTTATAACAGGAGTTTAGGGCATACATAATTAAGATAAAAATTACATGTATGCCATTAGCAGTAATATAAACTCTATTATCTGCTTTAATATCTCAAGATGGGTGACCTATTGGGAGCGCTTACCCACAATAATATTTTTCTTTATCAGACTCCACAATTCCATCAATCTCCCACTTGGAGGCTGATCTTAAAAAAAACAGCAATAATCTTTTATAGTCTTCATCTTTTCAACCCAAATTGTCCTAGTGTGGCGGCCCCCCTCATCACTTACCATGGAGGCAATTGAGGCAATGCACAGCCTCAGTTTCTCAGTGGTGACAACTTTTGTTAACATATCTACTGGATTTTCTGCACCAAGAATCTTCTTTAATGACAATATCTTATCATCTATCAATTGACGAATTTGATGATATTTTAACTCAATGTATTTTGTCGTTGAGTGAAATACCGGATTCTTTGTAAGACAAATAGCACTTTGACTATCATTGAAAAAAACATTGTTATCTTGCTCCTTGCCTATCTCCTTTGGAAAATTTTTCAATCAAATCATCTCCTTACCAGTTTCAGATATAGCTACATACTCTACTTTAGTGGTTGAGAGAGATATACATGTTTGAAATCTAGACATCCAACTGATTGCAGTGCCACTTAAGGTAAAAACATAACTTGAGGTGTTCTTCCTATTATCTAGGTCACCACCAAGATTTGCATCAACAAAGTCTTGTAGAGTTGCACATTTTTCATAAAACATAATGACATACTTGAAGTGCCTTTCAAGTATCTTAATAACCACTTTACAACTTCCCAATATTTTATTCTTGGATTTGCCATGTATCTGCTCACAACTCCTACTGCATGAGCTATGTCTAGTCTAGTACACACCATTGCATACATTAAACTGCCAACAGCTGATGCATAAGGCACTTTAGCAATATACTCCTGCTCTTCATTCATCTTTGGTGACTGCTCCTTTGAGAGTTTGAAGTGACTTCTTAAAGGAGTACTTCTGGGCTTTGCATTCTGAACTTTGAATTTGTCCAGCACTTTTTTAATGTACTTTTCTTGAGATAACTTTAGAATTCCTTTAGATCTATCTCGCGTGATCCTCATCCCAAGAATTTAATTCGCTGCGCTCAAGTCCTTCATCTCAAACTCTTTTGACAATTGCTGCTTTAGTATATTGATCTCTCTCATGCTAGATCCTGCTATGAACATATTATCCACATACAACAGCAAAATAATATAGCAATCATCAAAGTTTTTGAAATAACAACAATGATCCATATCACTTCTAGTGAACCCATTACCACACATAAATGTGTCAAATTTTTTGTACTACTGTCGAGGAGCTTGGTTCAAGCCATACAAATTTTTCTTTAATTTGCAGACATAATTTTCTTTTCCTGGATCTTGAAAACCTTCCGGTTGTACCATATAAATATCTTTCTCCAAAGTACCATAGAGGAATGTAGTCTTGACATCTAGCTACTCTCGATGTAAATTCTCTGCAGCAACAATATTCAATACTGACCTAACAGTATCACAACTAGAGAAAAAATCTCTATATAGTCAATTCCTTCTTTTGTTGAAACTCTTTTACTACTAACCTTGCTTTGTACCTCTTGCTGCCATCAAGTTCTTCTTTGACCCGGTACACCCACTTGTTCTACAATGCCTTCTTCCCATCTAGTAACTGAGTTAACACCTAAGTTTTGTTTTTCTCGAGTGAATCTAACTCATCCTACATTGCTAACTCCTACTTAACAGAATCTTCAACCTACATTGCTGCCGAAAAAATTTCTAGTTTGCCAGCGTCAGTCAAAAGCGAATAGTGAAATGACGGAGAATATCTCTGTACAGGTTTAGGTGTTCTACTAGATCTTCTCAAAGTGGGATAAGGTGTACGTGATTCTTGTTCAGCAACAGTTTTAGGAATTTCAACCAGAACACTTTTAGAATTCTCTTCCAATTCAATCTCTATATTCTCCACCAAATTTTTCTTCACACTAGATTTTGCCATAGATTTGTCCTTGTACAACATGTTCTCATTAAACGTAACAACAACAATTCTTATTATTTTTCTATTTTGTTTATCCCAGAATCGATAGCCAAAATAATCAGAACCATATCCAATGAAAAAACATTTTTTAGCTTTTGCATCAAGTTTATCTCTATTTTCAGAATCTACGTAGACATAGGAGACACAACCAAAGACTTTTAGATGCGAGAGACTTACCTTCTTTCCACTCCATTATTCTTCTAGTAATTTAAAATCAAGTGGAACCGAAGGTCCCCTATTAATTAGATATGTTGCCGTATTAATTGCATCTGCCCAAAACATCTTGGGTAATCTTGCATACAACCTCATACTTCTTGCACGCTCATTCAAAGTTCTGTTCATCCTCTCAGCAACTCCGTTTTACTGTGATCTATTGAGAACAGTCATTGTCATTCTGATTCCATTCTCTGCACAAAATTGCTTGAATTCCTTGCCATCATACTCACTGCTATTATCGAATCTTAAACATTTAAGTCTCAGGCCAGTCTCATTCTCCACTTCAACTTTTCATCTTTTAAAAATAGTAAACACGTCAGATTTATTTTTAAAAAAATAAACCCATATCTTTCTAGTGGAGTCATTAATAAATGTGACATAATAGCGCGAGCCTTCAAGGGAATGCATAGGAGTTGGGCCCCACACATCTGTATGCACCAACTATAATTTTTCTTTCTTTGGTTCTTTTCCAATCTTCGAAAAACTAACACGTTTATGCTTACCCATAACACAATCTTTACATAGACCAATATCTATAGACTTCAAATCAGGCAATTTTCCGTTAGATGTTAATATCTTCATTCCTTTTTCGCTCGTATCTCCAAGCCTGCGATGCCATAATTTAGAATCAATTTCTGATTCAACAATTGCTACGGTTTGATTTCCAATCACGTAGAGCGTTCCTGACTTTGTTCCACGTGCTACAACCAGAGCACCTTTAACAATTTTCCAAGAGCCATCCCCAAAAATAGTCTTGTATCCTGTGCTATCTAGCTGACTTATAGAGATTAGATTTCTCTTAAGTCCTGGAACATATCTGACATCATGCAAATTCCATTGATATCCGTTAGTAGATTTTATATAAATATCACCCTTTCCCATAATATCCAAAGGTTCACCATCAGCAAGATAAACCTTTCTAAATTTTCTAGCAACAAAATTGTGCATTAATTCTTTGCATGAAGTAGAGTGAAACGATGCACTTGAGTCAAGAATCCACGACTCAATTGGACTGTCAATGCTCAAAATTAAGGCATCACTATTTTGTGTCTCTTCAAAAGTTACATTCACGGATTTTTCTTTATCTTGATCTCGATCTCGATATTAAATTTTCTTCTTTGGAGCTCTACAATCTTGTTTCAGATGCCCATTCTTTTTGTAATTCCAGCAAATAATTTCACCACGAGGTCTCGATTTGCTTCTCCCTCTAGACTTTGATCTACCATGGTACTGGCTTCACCCCCGTTAATTGCTTCTCCCTCTGCCTTCAATATTTAAGGCAGCACCCGAAAATTCACCCGATTCTCTTCTACGAATATCCTTGCTAAGAATCAAATCTGGAATTGCTTGAAGCTTCAACTTTTTATTACTAGATGAACTACTCACTGCAGTCATAGTTGCATTCTAACTTTCAGGTAGAGAAGATAATAAAATGAAAGCCTTTATCTCATCATCAAATTTGATATCCACCGAACTCAACTGAGTTTGATCACGTTAAATTCTTTGATGTGATCTGTCACAGAAGCACCCTCGTCCATCTTCAAATTGAAAAGACGATGCATCAAATGTACCTTGTTTGATGTAGAAGGCTTCTCATGCATGTCAGACAATGCCGCCATCAAATCTACCGTTGTCGCCTCATTGGCAATGTTAAAAGCAACGTTCTGCGCCAATGTAAGATGAATCAAACCTATAGCTTGTTGATCTAACAATTCCCACTCTGCTTGCTTCATAGATTATGGTTTCTCTCAAGATAGAGGTTAATGCAAGTTCTTATGATACAGCATATCCTCAATATGCATCTTCCAGAAACCAAAGTCCTTGCCATCAAACCGATCAATCTTCACTTTCCTTCGTCCATATTCACTCCCACTATTTCGCCAAAATCAGGCTTTGATATCAGTTGTTGAGAGTGCATAGCAGAAGTCCAATACCTTTACTTAGGGAGATCTCCAAGGGGAAATCCCAAGCCTGAGCCCATCAATATATCCAGTTGGACCCAACTTTACTCAAAAGCTTAAGCTATTCTTCTTGACGTCCACGCATGTTTGCTTCCCTATTGCCTAGTCCAGAATTAGAGCAGACTTGTCAAATTTAAGCTGCCTAAGATCGCCAGCCGTGAAGTTGTAGGAGCCATCTTCGGCAACGAAGGAATAGCTGCATGGATTGATATCCCGGATGTTGGAATGATTGTAAAAGCTCATAATCTGGATTCGGTAGTTGAAGGAGTCCCTAGGAATGCTCGTCTCGCAGCAACTGATACCGGAACACGACCTGTTGCTGATGTCCGAAATGATGCTGCACAAAGACATACACCTAAAAGAAAAATTCCCACAGCCGTCTAGGAAGTAGGCCAATGTGTCACAACCGATGACGATGAACTTGTTCTTGGTATTGGATATGGGGAATTCAGGTTGCTTGAGGCTCACAGAATTGCTCAAAGATTCATCACGCCCGAAAGAGTTGTAGCAATTTCGACCAGTCCACATCGCTACTTTCATCTCATGATTCTCAAGAGAGATGTCGAGTGTTTGCAAGCTACTACTTTCTAATTCATATAAGGTGTGGGAGGGTCAATAGAGTCATCACAGTCGACAATAAATGATGGGTGATCGATGTGGCAGTCAAAACTACTGTCACTGCGTCCAAAGTGATATGGAATTTCAAGGTCTCCACAGGAACTTTGGCATCCGGGTTTCGTCATTAAAAAATCAGCTTCTGCTATGCAATTCTGGTATGCACCCAATACAAGCACCACAACTTTCAAGAGAAGCATGTGGATGACCAGGGCTCTTCCTTCAACTCTCTGCATATGATATATTTTTTTTCTTTTGATGGATTAATTTGATGGGTTGGGGGTGTATAAGGAGAAGTAAGGTGCGTTTTTTTCTTTTTCGTGTTTTTTTTTCGGTTAAGTAACTGTAGTTATTGGGTTAGCTCATCAAGCTGTGGAGTTAACATCAGCTGGTCCCGGAGACTTGTGTCATGGCTCGAAGACATGAACGATCCAAGAGGGTTCTTGGTCGATGCCGTGACCGATCCTTGGTACAAGCGACCCTCAACCGTGATCCCCGTATTCTAGGGTTTTCTTGAGTTTTCTAGAATATTCCCAGGGGTAGGCGACATGGTAATTGTACACTAAGGTATTTAATGTAAGTAGGTGGTAGATGGGGGATACACCTATGTAATTAATGCGGCTAGGTGGTAGTTGGGGAGATGTAATCTCCACCGTTAGATCGAGGAGAGATCTACGGATACGGTTTGCCTATACTTGTATAAATAGGGGTCTCCTCCCCCTCATTGTAGCATCTCATTCTACACAAGAAATAGAAAACCAGAGCTTCTCTCTTTAGAATTTTTGTGAGTTTGAGTGGAAAGGCTGCTTGGGAGAAATCCTAAGGCCGCACGGGTGCAAAGGAACTAGAAATCGATCGGCCCGTGACAAATGGTATCAGGGTGAGTTCATTCATAGGCGCAATGGTTGAATCTCGTCCTAAGGTGTTGATCGTGCTGGAAGCGGATCATGAGGATCGTGGAAGGGCTGCCGCCAAAGGCACCAAAGGGAGAAAGAACCTTGCTGGTTCCGGTTCGAGGGATGCTCTAGGGGATCTGGATCGTTGGGTGATAAAGGTGGAGCTATTCACCTCCGAGATCCAAGGATTGGTTGATGACCTGACCCAGACCGTCGAAGGAGTGGAAGCCGGTATGGAGGAGCTCGAGGCCGAGGTGCAAGAGCTCAAGACCGGCATGGGAGAGCTCCGAGGCGAGTTGTTGGGGACCTTGAGGCAAGAACTGGAACAACGGGGGGAAACCTTGGAGGCCATGATGGTGGCCATGCGGGTAGAGGTTGAGGAACTCAAAGGGAAGCTCGCTGGATCAAAAGCGGCACGCGTGAACGGGGTGGTCACAATGCATGCTGGTCCACGAACGGATGCACCCAAGCCGGACAAGTTCAGGGGCTCGCGGGTGGCAAAGGATGTGGACAACTTCCTATGATACATGGAACGGTACTTCCAAGCCATGGGAATCAACGGTGACCTTACTCGGGTAAACACTACATCTATGTACTTAGTCAATAATGCATTGTTGTGGTGGTGTCGTCGGTCGGATGGGAGGAGTGGCGATCCCATCACGACATGGGATGGATTCGTCGAAGAATTCCGACGGATGTATTACCCTTCGTATGCGGAGGAGGATGCTCGGAATGAGCTGAAACAACTCGAGCAAAGGGGTGCGGTGCGTGATTACATCAAGCAATTTTCGGAGTTGCTACTCCAAATCCCTTCGATGAGTGATACTGAGGTGTACCATTAGTTCATGGGTGGTCTCAAGCCATGGACCAAGCAGGAGCTCAAGCAGTGCAACGTGGGAGATCTCACGGCGGCCATAGCTGTGGCCGAGTCGTTTGTGGAGTACAAGGCACCTTCCATACCCAAGACGGACTCTCGTCCAAGGGACAAGGCCTATGGTGAAGGAGATCGAGGAAGATACCATCGCCCGAATGGAGGCAGACCCCCGGCCGACCCTCCTAAATTTCATGCGGAGTCAAGCGATGGAGGACAAAGGAATGTACGCACATATAAGTGCTTTTTCTGTGACGGTTCACACATGGCATAAGATTGCCCAAACAAGGCCAAGCTAGTGGCCCTTTGCAAGGAGGATGAGCCTACGGAGGAATCGCGACTGGGTTCGTTGCGTATCCTCAATTCCCTCAAGACTAAGAAAGCCAAGGAGTCTAAGGGAATGATGTTCGTGGATGTAAAGATCGGTGACACCATGATGAGTGCACTCGTGGATACTGGGGCATCCGATCTTTTCATATCACAAGAGGCCGCGAAGAAACTCAATCTTCGGGTCGAGAAAGGAGCTGGTTGGCTCAAGATGGTGAACTCCAAGGAGGTCCCAACTAGCGGATTGGCTAGGGACGTGGAGCTTCACCTCGGACCATGGTCGAACAAAGAAATCATTGAGATAATCCTCCTAGATGACTATGATTTTGTGCTAGGACTAGGATTTTTCGATAGAATCAATGCGGGTGTGCTACTGTTTACGGATTGCATTTGTATTCTGGATAAGCGGTGCCAATGCATGATTCCGATCCATCGCGCATCGGGTCGCGATCGGAAGATGTTGTCGGCCATGCAACTCTCGATAGGAGTTCGGAAGGGTGAGGTGACCTTCCTGGCCACGGTGAAAGTTGAGGAAAACGCGGGCAAGGTGGAGGAGATTCCCACCGAAGTAACCCAAATTCTCAACACATTTCAAGATGTGATGCCACTGGAGCTACCTAAGAAGCTCCCACCTCGAAGGGAGGTGGATCATCGGATCGAGCTAGTGCTTGATGCTCGACCACCCGCCATGGCACCATATCGCATGGCACCCTCGGAATTGGAAGAATTGAGGAAACAACTCAAGGAGCTGCTCGATGCGGGGTATATTCGGCCGACCAAGTCTCTGTTTGGTGTGCCGATTTTGTTCCAAAAGAAGCACAATGGATCACTCCGGATGTGCATTGACTACCGGGTGCTAAACAAACTCACCGTGAAGAACAAGTACCCGATCCCTCTCATCGCGGATCTATTTGATCAACTTGGAGGAGCACGATGGTTCACCAAGTTGGATCTCCGATCGGGCTACTACCAAGTTCGAATCATTGAGGGGGACGAGTCGAAGACTGCTTGCGTGACGCGATACGGATCGTATGAGTTTCTTGTCATGCCATTCGGTCTTACCAACGCTCCGGCCACTTTCTGCACGATGATGAATAAGGTACTCCATCCGTTCCTTGATCGGTTCGTAGTGGTTTACCTAGACGATATTGTGATATATAGCCGAACGTTGGAGGAGCACATCAAGCACTTGAGGCAGGTCTTCCAAGTCTTGCGTGAAAACGAACTGCCCGTGAAGTGTGAGAAGTGTGCTTTTGCCCAGAAGGAAGTTCCTTTCTTAGGGCACATTGTCGAGGGCGGTCGAGTTCGGATGGACGGGGCAAAGATCCAAGCGGTAGTCGAATGGAAGCCGCCGACCAAAGTGACAAAGTTGAGGTCATTCCTTGGCCTCACCAACTACTACCGGCGCTTCATTCGGAGCTACTCAAACATCACGGTGCCACTCACGGACATGATGAAGAAGGACAAGCCGTGGGAGTGGACCACTCGATGCCAAGAGGCATTTGATTGGTTGAAGCAAACCATGCCCGAGGAGCCGGTGCTGGTGTTGCCCGATCACGCAAAGCCTTATGAGGTAGAGACTGACGCTTCCGACTTTGCTATTGATGGTGTTCTCATGTAGGATGGCCATCCGGTTGCATTCGAGTCCCAAAAATTGAACAATGCCGAGCGATGGTATACCGTTCAAGAAAAGGAGATGACCGCGGTGGTCCATTGCCTTCGGACGTGGATGCACTATATCTTGGGAGCCAAGTTCGTCATAAGGACGGACAACGTGGCCACGAGCTACTTCCAGACACAAATGAAGCTAAGTCCGAAGCAAGCTTGATGGCAGGATTTCTTGGCCGAATTCGACTACGTGCTGGAGTACAAGCCCGGGAAGTCCAACTCCGTGGCGGACGCACTAAGTTGAAAGGCGGAGCTGGCCAACCTCGTAAGTCGACCGGATTGCCCGTGGATCGACCGTATCAAGGAGGGGCTCAAACACGATCAAATGGCTCAAGGACTCCTACGGTACGCGCGGAGGGCAAGACCCGCCAATTCTGGTGTGAAAACGAGCTTCTCTACACCAAGGGACGGTGACTGTACGTGCCACTCCATGGGAAGCTGAGGAAGGAAGTGCTGCGAGAGTGCTACGATTCGAAGTGGGCGGGTCATCCAGGGATCCACCGTACATTGGCGCTCGTCAAGGAACAGTACTACTGGCCTCAAATGCGGGACGACATCGAGGCGTATGTGAAGACTTGTCTTGTATGCCAACAAGACAAGCTCGAGCAACGATCGTCGCTGGGGCTTTTGGAGCCTCTTCCCATCCCCACTCGTCCATGGGAAAGTATTTCCATGGACTTTATCGTCAACCTACCAAAGTCCGAAGGGTGTTGGACGCTTATGGTGGTGGTCGACCAGTTCTCCAAGTATACGACGTTCGTGCCTGTGATGAAAGATTGCCCGGCTGAGGAGGCGGCCAAGCTCTTCTTGAAGCACGTAGTCAAGTACCGGGGAGTGTCACAAACGATCGTGAGCAATCGTGATCCCCGATTCACGGGGCGATTCTGGACGGAGCTCTTCAAGCTGCTAGGGTCGGAGCTGGACTTCTCCACAAGTTTGCATCGCCAAACCGATGGTCAGACGGAGCGGACCAATGCACTTCTGGAGATCTATCTTCGGCACTATGTGAGCACGACGCAAGTGAACTGGGCAAAGTTGATCGACGTGGCCTAGTTCTCCTACAACTTGCAACAGAGCGAGTCGATCGGCCAGAGTCCATTCGAGATCGCAACGGGACAACAACCGCAAACTCCAAGTGCGGTTGCATTGAGCTACAAAGGGAGTAGCCCTCTGGCCTTCAAGTTTGCAAAGGATTGGCAAGAACAAGCGGACTTGGCAAGGGCGTGCCTACACAAGGCATCGAAGCGCATGAAGAAGTGGGTGGACCGAAAGCGTCGGCACGTGGAGTTCCAAGTTGGGGACCAAGTGTTAGTCAAATTACACGCGGTCCTTCGATACAAAGATGTGCACAAGGGATTGATCCGATGCTACAAGGGGCCGTTCCGTGTGCTTCAACGGGTCGGAAAGGTCGCATACAAGCTGGAGTTGCCGCCTAAGCTAAAGGTACATCTGGTTTTCCTATGCTCAAACCTTTCCATATAGATGAGGAAGATCCAAACTGAGGGGAGTCGCAATGGGCACCAATGGGAGCAAAGACCTCGTATGACCGAGAGGTTGACCACATCATGGCCAACCGAGTCATACGGAAGCGGTACTGTGCACCGAAGCAGGAATACATGGTTCAATGGAAGGGTCTTCTGGAGAGTGAAGCAAGCTGGGAACCCGCGGACGCTCTTTGGCAATTCAAGAAACAAATTGAAGCATACCATGCCGAAGACGCGACGAGGATGTCGCCCGATTAGGTGGGGGAGAATGTCACGGCTCGAAGACATGACCGATCCTTGGTATGAGCGACCCTCAACCGTGATCCCCGTATTCTAGGGTTTTCTTGAGTTTTCTAGAATATTCCTAGGGGCGGCTGATATGGTAATTGTACACCAAGGTATTTAATGTAAGTAGGTGGTAGATGGGGGATACACCTATGTAATTAATGCGGCTAGGTGGTAGTTGGGGAGATGTAATCTCCATCGTTAGATCGAGGAGAGATCTACGGATACGGTTTGCCTATACTTATATAAATAGGGGTCTCCTCCCCCTCATTGTAGCATCTCATTCTACACAAGAAATAGAAAACCAAAGCTTCTCTCTTTAGAGTTCCTCTCTCTAGAAGTTTTGTGAGTTTGAGTGGAAAGGCTGCTTGGGAGAAATCCTAAGGCCGCATGGGTGCAAGGGAACGAGAAATCGATCGGCCCATGACATTTGCATGAGACGATTCATAGTGATAATTCCGCGTGTGACGAAGTCTTGTGTGGTGGCCGTGCATGGTTACATTTTCCAAATGCATGATTTATTCGACATATTCTTCTCGGAATTTTTTTTTTGGTAAAGTAAGTAGTATATAATTTCCAACCAAACAAAACTATACAAGAGGAAGATACAAGGCACCAACTTGCACTCAATGGGACAACATGTCGCTTGAGTGGAAGGGAGCCAAGAATACAACAAGAGGAAAAAACTAGCTACACGCTACAACCTACGAAACCAGCTCGGAGGCTGCAGGTTCCATCTCAAAAACAGCTGGGTCAATACCCAGCACTGTTGGAGCCTCCTGTTTCTTGGGTTGTCTTCAACATGATTAAAAGTGGTTGCTTTGTCTTTGACAGTCCTTATAAGATGTTGTTCCATCAAGGGAATAAAGAGGGATCGGCCTCGAAAGATGATATTGTTTCCAGTCTGCCAGATCATGTAGCAGAGAACTCCAAAGGAGAATCGAGCTACCTCTTTATAGAACCTGCTGCCCGAAAGGAAATCCGTAGCCCATCTTAGGTTATCCTGCCACGTAGTGTTGTGCCATAAGAGGTTGCATTTTGCCGCCCAAAAATCAGCTAGGGAGTTGAAAACATGGCACCCAAAAAATAAGTGATCTGTGGAATCCGACACTGAGTTGCAGAAAGCACATGTCACAGCTGGAATTCTACCATATGACAAGAGGAGAACTTGGGTGGGGAGTCGGTTCCTAGTGATCAACCAAATATGGAATTGATGCCTCGGGGCGAGAGCCCTATTCCAGACAAAGGAGGATCACGGGAAGAACAAGAAATTGGGAGCCCAAGACTAGAGCACTCTTGTCCAAAAAGAGCTGCTCTTACTTTTCAAATATCCTCTGAAAGAATTCTTTGGATTCTAGAGTTCAAGGCAATGTCACTTCCTTCGTAGGAAAACAAAAGTCTGGTCTTCTCCTTTGCCAATCAATTTTTGATAGTTGGAATATCAGGGCAAAACTTAAAAGTTGATGTGGGAAAGGAGAAGACCAAACCCTTCGTCTTTTCAATGAAACAGACCCCTTGATAAACTCTAAAATACAACAATTCCAAAAAAAATAGTGCTTCGTAACTCTCAATCGTTAAATGACAATCTCTTCATTTTTTTACGAATTTCATCATTTTTTTTGTCAGTCTTACTCTATTTTTAGTCAAAATCTTACTTTTAAACTTTTGCCCCGTCTCTTTATAAAGCGTGGGAATCAAAATCCGTACCTGAACTTAGGGTCTGTTTGGAATCATTCCAAGTTTTCTTTTCTTTTGTTCCTTTGTTCCCTGGAATAGAAAAAGAATATAAATCTGTTTGGTAATGTTAACTGATTTTCTATTCCCTGGAATAAAAACTTATTCCTGGGAATAGATTTGTAGTAGAAATGAGAAGTAGAAAAATGTAGCTTCTTGTTCTCGGGAATAATTTCTAGAAACTTATTTCTTGAGGACCACTCACTGCTTGCAACCCATCGCCACCCTCCCATTGTCACTCGCCAGCCGCCAGCCGCACCCGCTTGCTCGCCGTTGGCCATCTTCTTGCTATCGCTCTTCACTCAATGACCAACGACCAGCGACCAGCGATTGACAATCGATGACCAACGAGCAGGGGTGGCTAGCAACTGGTGATTGGCGACCTGGCACCTGATGGTGGCGGCCACCGGCGGGTGGGGGCGGTCAATGACCGATAATTGGTGACCCAGCACCCAATGGCGGTGACCGGCGATCGACGGGCAAGTGTGACCAATGATCGGTGACTAGCAACTTGACACCTTACGACAAAGACTAGTGACTAGCGACGGCGACCGGCAATTGGCGATGGCGACTAGCAACCAACAATGGGCGGCGGCGATTGGGATTAACGGGTAAGGGTGGCAGGTGACCAGCGATTGGCGACTGGCGACCGACAATCAGCGAGTAAGGGCAGCGAACGATCGGCGACTGACGACTGCTTAGCAATAGGCAAGCGGTCAACGGCCGTCAATCACTGGTCACTAGCCACCCCTCCGCAGGCCATTGATCGCTGATCACAAATCGCCGCCCGCCGCACGCCGATCATTGCCACCATCAGGGAAAAAAGAAATAAAATTATTTATCAGTACTAAAATGCATTTCTATTTTTTTTCTATTCCGAAAATAAGAAATTTTTGTAGTTACCAAATGCCTTTTTTTACTTAGAAATTATTTCAGAGAGTAGATGTCACGCCCCGAACCCCGACAACCCTTTACCATGATCAATTGAAAGTGACGTCCCAAGACTCGTTTACAACAATTCATTTTAATCTTTCATTAAGCGCAAGCGGAAGACGAACCATCCCCAGTCCAAACAGACAATCAAACAATCAAACAGGGATAGAGGGATGAATGGCGAGATCAACCATCGCTACTTATTTATATGTCTTACTGGATTAACCAACGGAGGATCATTTTCCGAATTTCAAGCCCGACAAGAGGGGCTGATCTATCCTCTAAGCCAGGCCAAAAAGAAACTAGGCTAATCCAGCTATACAAAATTAACCCTCGGGTTCAGCACCACGGTCACTCGGACCCATTGGACTCGGTTCTGTCGGGTCGATCACTGGTGGAGCGGGAGCAGGATTCCCCACTGCGGGTGCACCCTTCTATGGCCTTGAAAGTGGTTATACAATAACCAGTGAGATAAAATCTCGCGAGTTCTTCCCCTAAGCCCCGATTAGTACACCAACTCAATCCGGAATATCTCTCCAGAGCCACCCCTCGCTCAACCTAACAACAAGCAACCAGAAATAAGCAACTAACAAACAATTAGTCGGTTCGCATGCAACCTTACCCGGTATGTCATATCCTGTACATTATAAGTCAGCACAATACACGTAATGCACATGGCCATTAGATGATGCAATTCATCAATCACATGCAAGTCGCGTCACAAGCGATCTCACCTGGCCATTGCCACACCCTACACGTTATAAATTCATGTGTGCGTGCCATAAATGATGTGATCACCTCATGCATAATCGAAACTAATGATGCCATGTTTCTCATACGCTCTTACATCCACACGTGTTCCGATTATTATTGCCCCTTGGGCAACAACTTAGGCCGAGGTGCTACGGCGCTACGGCGCCCTTCCTTCACAGAGGCGTAACCGTGTCCTTCCGTGTCCTCCAAGGGCTACAGCACTATGGCGCCCTTCCTCCGTAGAGGCGCAACCATACCTTTCCGTGCCTTTACTTCCGATAAATTGGACTATCACCCCCCGAATTACGACTAGGGCGGTAGGTTCAACTTAGTGATCACACAAGTATACCATCACAATCCACTTGTTATCTTTGAGCATTAGCTAATGCATACATGCTTGCATATAAAACCTCAAATCCTGTCTCATAAAAGCGGTCTATTTCTAGTGTCCCTTGGACAAACCTTTTTTCCCCTTTTTGTGAAAATCTCATGCCATGACATATCCAATTCACTTCATATGATTAAGACACATGAAATTATGCACAATTTCACTTCCGGATGAACAGTGCTATGAGCAGTGCACATGAACAGTAATTTTCAGAATTCAATTATTAATAAATTAAATTCAGAAATTAAACAAAACATTAATTAAACACAATTAATCAATCAATTAAGCTAAACATGCTTAATTATCACATAAACCACACATAAGCAACATTTAAGCATAATCAAGCACAATTAAGCAAGATTAAGCAAAGCTAATCTTAACCATCTATCTAAACACCTATCTTAGGGTTAATACAACTTAATTAAACCCCTTAAACAAAAATTATCACTAACTAAGCCAACCCTAAGCAAGTTTAGGCACTAACAAGGGATTAAGGGCTAAACTCACCTGCTAAGTGGGCCGGCGACAAGGATGCGGTAGCGGCGACGAATCCAACACTCAGGGACGTCTCCCACAACACTCTAAGGTGGTCTCGGGGCTGAACACAACAGCAACAAACTCGAACTCCCTTTGCAAGCTGCAAAACTGACTGTTTAGAGGAGAACTAGGCTGATTAGAGCAAAACGACTTGGCCGGAGCTCCAGCGAGCGGCGGGCTGGTGAGTAGTGAATTCTGGCCGCTGTACGGGTCGACCAGCAACTCTTTTTGATGATCGGCTGATGCAGGCCATACAGATTCTCTCTCCTGAGTAGATTGGTGGGTGGCACGGGCCGTAATTCTCCCGGGAAGGAAACGAACAACTTGATTTTCAGTGGAAGGTCAGAAGTTGAAACTGCAAAAAGGAAGGGAAAACAAGGGAGAAAGAGTGTACGGTTTGTGAGGGCTGAAGGAGGAGGAGAGAGAGTGCATTGAGGGCTGCAAGTCAAGCCTAATTAAGGCCATTAAATGGCTTGGTCCAACTCCCAAGCAAGTGACATAATCTTCTCTCTCTTCCTTTGTCTTTTCTTCAAAATATCTAGGGGCAAAATGGTCATTTCCACTTTGCACATTTCTCAATCTACCATTGGGCTTAAAATGAAGGGCGAGCCTAAGAAATAGGCTAGAAAATGAATAGAAGCAAGCTCGAGAATTTGTTGGGCTCGAATCAGCTCAAGTTTAAACAACGGGCTTGGGAGGGTAAATGGTCGGTTTGGCCCAACGGGCTCACTTGCTTGCCTCGGGTCTATCACGGTGGCTATCCCACCTTGGGCGTGAGGCCCACACTGATATTGCCCGACCCATGTCCTCGTTGGCTTGTTTCCTTGGTCTGTAAACCCCTTTTTCAAATACTCGGCTCAACTGTCATGTCGACTATCTAAGAAGCATCATCCAAAAGTCCGTCCCAAACATTCCCGAAAATTCGAAGTCCAATCTTGGATTTTCATGCCATGTCAATTTTGCCCGAATGCCATTTTGGTACTACTCAGGCTGATAGGCAGCTTCGAGAATTCATGCGTAACCGACTCATGCCAATTCACATTCAAGACTTCTCGAAACATGGATGTCCTTGACTACATGAAATTGTGAATGATCGATTCTTATTTCAAAGTACACGATTATCAATGATCGACATGGGCCGTTCGTGGCTCATTATTTCTATCCGCGAATCGACTTCTAGTCATCCCTGAAATCGGCCTACATGACTACAAGATTGTCCTTACACAAGTCTCACGATTGAGTCGTTTTCACAGGTCAAGTTCTTTAGTCGCACGAGTTCTGTCCTCATTAGCCTTTCCCCTAAAGGTCGGTATCTTAGGAGTGATCAATTCCGAGTGAGATCAACCAATAATGCATTGGCGAAATTAATGTTCATTCCTCCCTCAAAGAGCTCGAATTTCAGGACGTTACAATTCTTCCCCCCTTACAAAAATTTCGTCCTTGAAATTTACAACCATTGACAAATCCTCAAAAAGATAGGGGTGCTGATGTTTCATCACTTCCTCACTTTCCCATGTAACTCTCTTTGTTATGTGATGTTGCTAGATCACCTTAACCAAGGTGGTAGTCTTGTTTTGAAGCACTTGCTCTTTACGATCCTCTATTTGTGTCGGCCTCTCCACGTATGACACCCTGTCATCTACGTCCAGTTCCTCAAAATTCAATACATGAGTCGGGTCCGATTCATACTTTCTCAACATGGACACGTGGAAAACATCATGTACTTGAGCAAGTTTCGATGGCAACGCAAGACGATACGCTAAAACCCCGATCATTTCCAAAATTTCAAAGGATCCAACATACCTCGGACTTAACTTCCCTTTCTTGCCAAATCTGGAAGTACCCCTCATCGGCGATACTTTCAAAAACATATGATCGCCCACCTTAAACTCCAACGGTCTATGATGCTTGTTTGCATAGCTCTTCTGACGACTATGAGCTGTCTTTAGTCTGTCTCTGATAATCTGAATTGCATTCAATAACTGCTAAACCATTTTTTTTTTTTGAACTAGCAATTCCCAGTTCCCTGATCTCGTTCTATAGACTAGAGTTCCACCATATTTCGGCTATACCATTCCGATAAACTCTTATCCCATAAGCACTCTCTTTCATTTTTTTTTGCACAGTGTGTAGTTCAGTTCATTTATGCTCCTTTGGACATCTTAGAAGCCTGCCAGGAGTTGCTCCTTGTTCAGGCACTCTGGCTCTAGCGACCACTCCCCGCCCTCATCGGATCAGTCGTTATGGGCATCTTCGCACTGTACCACTACTAACAAAAGTCCCTTTTAGATATGCACCATCTCATAGAGGTATTATCCGCTTTGGCCTGTCCCATACCAAGGCTCACGGTTTTAACCTCGTCTGAGTACCTCAAAATGCAAAACTTTCTCTAACTCGTCAACCCATGAGTTCGTTTCCACGATGTCACTTATTGACGCTTGAAATCTGATTCACTAAATTTCCATCGAACCGCTATCCGAATTCCACAAACCACCGATTTTTCTTTCAACATTCCTTTCACGTCCATTTAATAATCAAACGAAGAATTCGCCTCAACCACTTGAAAATTAGTGTAAACCAAATGTCATTTATTGCACTAAAAGCTTTCGAATACTTCTCCAAATCCTTTTTGATTGACCGTCTATCTACGGATGGTATGCCGTACTATACTGTAGTTTCGTCCCGAAGGCCAATTGCAAACTTTTCCATAAAGTTACCGTAAACTTAGGGTCACGATTAGATGTGATAATCACTATAACTCCATGAATGTGTACAATCTGATGTACGTACAACTCTGCATACCTATCCAAAGTGAAATCCTTTCGTACGACAATAAAGTGAGCTGACTTTGTCAATCTGTCAACTACTACCCAAATCGAGTCATTGCCTCGCTAACTCCTTGGTAGTCCCATCACAAAATCCATCGTAATGTGTTCACATTTCCACTCGAGAATCTCAAGAGGTTGCGGCAATCCACCAGGCTTACAATGCTGAGCCTTTACTTGCTGGCATGTCAAACACTTAGCCACGTGCTTTGCAATCTCCAACTTTATATCGTTCCACCAGAAGTGCTGCTTCAAATTTTGGTACATTTTCGTACTGCCAGGGTGGATGCTATAGTTACTACGATGAGCTTCCGACAAGATTGCTTCCTTAAGCTCTGCATCTTTCGGAACGCACAATCGTCCTTGAAACCTCAATGTCTCATCCTCGAACACTTGAAAGTCTACTTTTCTCTTTGCCTGATCCATCTACAGGATCTTAAGAATTTCAGGATCCATCGCTTAGGCACTCTTGATCCTACTTTGCATCTCGGGTTCTACCCTGAGAGTGGCCATTAGACTAGCAAGATGGCTGACCTCAATTTTAAAATCTGAGTCCTTGACTCTCTCTAAAAGAATCCACTCTTGTATCATCATCTGTGCAATCGACGACTTTCGACTAAGCGCATCTACCACTTTGTTCGCTTTCCTTGGATGATACAGAATTTCGCAATCGTAGTCCTTAAAAAGTTACATCCATCATCGTTGAACATGAGGCAAAGATGATTGTCGTTAATTCCAAATCATGTGTCGGGTAGTTCAGTTCATGAGGTTTTAACTATCGGGATGCGTATGCAACCACCTTACAATGTTGCATTAGCACGCAGCTTAGTCTTTTATATGACGTATCACTATAGATTTCGTACCCACCAGGACCAGACAGTATTGTCAGGATAAGTGCGGTAGTCAATTTATTCTTGAGCTCTTGGAAACTATACTCGTACTTGTTTGCCCAATCAAACCTCTCCTCTTTCTATAACAATCTCATTAAGGGCATGTCCATCGCAGAAAACTTCTCCACGAAACGTCTGTAGTACCCCGCCAATCCCAAGAAACTTCGAATCTCAGTTACCGTCATAGGTCTCGGCCAATTCATGACCATTTCGATCTTAGTCAGGTCAACAGAGATCTCTTCGCCTGAAATCACATGACCCAAAAATGCCACGCGAGATAGCCAAAACTCGCACTTGCTAAACTTAGCAAACAGCTTACGTTCCCTCAAGGTCTGCTGTACTAATCTCAAGTATCTCTCATGATCCTTTGGACTCCTTGAGTATACCAGGATATCGTCAATGAACACAATCATCAATCCTTGGCAATGGATACTTATTCTTAATTGTCACTTGATTAAGCTACCAGTAATCAATGCATAGTCTCAACAAACTGTCCTTTTTCCTTACAAACAGTACCGGTGCTCCCCAAGGAGACGCACTAGGACGAATGAATCCTTTATCTAGTAATTCTTGCATCCACACCTTCAGTTCCAGGGGCCAACTCAATCACAAACTCAATTTCCTCTAAAGAGGGAAATACATCCATATACTCTTGTACCACAGCATTATCCTCCACCTTTGATCCTTTCACCCTCTTGTTTGCCACCAATGCCCAATACCCTTGGCATCTAGACTCCAACAACCGAGTCACCTTAACTGACGAAATCAGAGGAATGGAGGGTCCTCCTCGATTTCCCACAATTTCAAAACTACCATCCACTACTGGGTTAAACTGAATTGTCTTTCCATGACAATCCACCGTAACTTGTTGCTTAGTGAGCCAGTCCATGCCAACTATGACATCAAAGTCATACATTGCTATGGCAATCAAGTTAATGACTTCCTCGCGACATTGAAGGACAGGGGAGATTTCCATGTCTCCTCCCACACACTCGGCAAACTCCCATGGCATTGGGTGTCTGCTTTCCCACATAGTTCTTTATGTTGGGTGGGATGGGATTCCTTCTCCCCATCATCGGTCCCTTTTCTAAATCAATGATTGTCTCTACTAGGCACGAACTGCGAGCCAGATGCAGTCGCCCTCTTGATCATGTTATTCTCTATCATCTAGGCCCTTTCGTGCATCTCATCAAAACTCTTTAAATTTAAGGGCACTAGCTAGCTTTCAATTCCAGTTTCAAGCCATCTCTAAAACGTTTCGCCCTATCCAAGGGTCCTCCACTAATCTCGGTGTATACTTGGCCAACTCAGTGAACTTCGCTTCATACTAATCCACTAACATCTAATTCTGATGAAACTATTGGAACTCTGCCATCTTTGACTCTCTCGCATTGTCCAAGAAGTACTTTCCATTGAAAGCTTCACGAAAGGCACCCAATGTCTGAATCGTGCCTTCAAGGAACATTCTTCCTTAAGTGGCTTCCCACCAATTAATGGCATTACCTTGAAGTTGATAAGCCGCTAGAAGCACTCTGTCTTACTCTGAACACCTCAACATTGTAACAGTCCTCTTGAAATCCCTTATCCAAAGGGTCGCAGCTTCAGGGTCGCCCACGCCACTGAACCTCGACAGCTTCAATTTTAGGAACTGCTTTACTAACTTAGGCATCGGTCTCTCATAGACCTCTCCTCTCACTAAGGGAACCACATGGACTACAATAGGAGCACTTAGCTTGCTGTCCTAACAAGGTCTCTAGCACCAGCGGGATCCCGTCTAACCTAAGATCTGTTTACACGCTACCTCTAGCACTAGTCTGACCGAATGCTGCCCTATGCCCAAGGGCTCTCTCTGCTCAGGATTGCTCATCACTCTGGACTATGAGCAACCCACCACCACACAAAACCACCAAAGCAATCATAGGCATGTAATATAAAAGCCATCCCTATCTCACTATCCCAAAAATCCCACGCACCTTATCACTCCAAGTCTCGACCTCGCTCTAATACCAAAACCGACGGGGATGTCACGCCCGAACCCTAAGCACGCGACACCCCTTACCATGGTCAATTGAAAGTGACGTCCCAAGACTCGTCGACAACCATTCATTTTAATATTTCATTAAGCGCAAGCGGAAGACGAACCATCCCCAGTCCAAACAGACAATCAAACAATCAAACAGGGATAGAAGGATGAACAACAAGAACAACCATCACTACTCATTTATACGTCTTACTGGATTAACCAACAGAGGATTGTTTTCCGAATTACAAGCCCGACAAAAGGGGCCGATCCATCCTCTAAGCTAGGCCAAAAAGAAATTAGGCTAATCTAGCTATACAAAATTAACCATCGAGTTCAGCACCACGGTCACTTGGACCCATCGGACTCGGCTCTATGGGGTTGATCATTGGTGGAGCCGGAGCAAGATTCTCCACTACGGGTGCACCCTTCTATTGGCCTGAAAGTGGTTATGCAATAACCAGTGAAATAAAATCTCAGCGAGTTCTTCCTCTAAGCTCCGGTTAGTACACCAACTCAACCCAGGGTATCATCTCCAGAACCACCCCTCACTCAACCCAACAACAAGCAATCAGCAACCAACAACCAACAAACAATTAGTCGATTCGCATGCAACGTTACCCGGTATGCCATACCCTGCATGTTATAAGTTAGCACAATACACGCAATGCAAATGGCCGTTAGATGATGCAGTTCATCAATCACATGCGAGTCACATCACAAGTGATCTCACTTGGCCATTGCCACACCCTGCACGTTATAAATTCATGCATGCATGCCATAAATGATGTGATCCTCATGCATAATCGGAACTAATGATGCCATGTTTCTCATACACTCTTGCATCTATATGTATTCCGATTATTACTGCCCCTCGGGCTACAACTTGGGCCGAGGCGCTACGGCGCCCTTCCTATGCAAAGGCGCAACCGTGCCCTTCCGTGCCTTTGTTACGGCACTACAACGCCCTTCCTCCGCAGAGGTGCAACCATGCCCTTCTGTGCAGGCCGAGGCATTACGACGCCCTTCCTCCGTAGAGGCGCAACCGTGCCCTTCCGTGCCCTTCAAAGCGCTACGGCGCTACAGTGCCCTTCCTCTGCAGAGGTGTAATCGTGCCCTTCTGTGCCCTTACTTCCAATAAATCGGACTATCATCCCTTAAACTACGGCCGGGGCGGCGGGTTCAACTTAGTGATCACGCAAGCATACCATCACAATTCACTTATTATCTTTGAGCATTATCCAATGCACACATGCTTGCATAAAAAACCTCAAATTTTGTCTCATAAAAGCGGCTATTTCCAATGTCCCTCGAACAAACCTTTTTTCCCCCTTTTGTGAAAATCACACGATTCATGCAGATGTTCATGCCATGACACATCCAATTCACTTCATATGATCAAGACACATGAAATTATGCACAATTTTACTTTCGGATGAACAGTGCACGTGAATAGTGCACGTGAACGGTAATTCGTGAATAGTAATCCATGAATTGTAATTTTCAGAATTCAATTATTAATAAATTAAATTCAAAAATTAAACAAAACATTGATTAAACACAAGTAATCAATCAATTAAGCTAAACTGCTTAATTATCACATAAGCCACACATAAGCAACATTTAAGCATAATCAAGCACAATTAAGTAAGATTAAGCTAAACTAATCTTAACCATTTGTCTAACCACCTATCTTAGGGCTAATACAACTTAATTAAACCCTTTAAACCAAAATTATCACTAACTAAACCAACCCTAAGCAAGTTTAGGCACTAACAAGGGATTATGGGCTAAACTCACCCGTTAAACGGGCTGGCGACACAGACGCGGCAGCGGCTATGAAGCCGACACTCAGGGACCTCTCCCACGATACTCTAAGGCGGTCCTGGGGCTAAACACGTAACAACAAACTCGGACTCCCTCTACAAGCTGCAAAAACTTACTGTTTAGAGGAGAACCGGGCTGATCGGAGCAAAACGGCTTGGCCGGAGCTCCGGCGAGCAGTGGGTCGGTGAGCAGCGACTTCTGGCCGCCGTACGGGTCGGCCGACGGCTCTTTTTGATGATCGGCCGACGTAGGCCGTATGGATTCTCTCTCTTGAGTAGATTGGTGGGTGGCACGGGCCGTGATTCTCACGAGAAGGCAATGAACAACTTAATTTTTGATGGAAGGTTTGTAGCTGAAATTGCAGGAAGGAAGGGAAAACAAGGGAGAAAGAGTGTACGGTTTATGAGGGCTGAAGGAGGAGGAGAGAGAGTGCATTGAGGGTTACAAGTCAAGCCTAATTATGGCCATTAAATGGCTTGGTCCAACTCCCAAGCAAGTGACATAATCTTCTCTCTCTTCCTTTGTCTTTTCTTCAAAATATCTAGGGGCAAAATGGTCATTTCCACCTTGCACATTTCCCAATCTGCCCTTGGGCTTAAAATGAAGGGCGGGCCTAAGAAATAGGCTAGAAAATGAATAGAAATGGGCTCAGGAATTTGTTGGGCTCGAATCAGCTCAAGTTTAAACATCGGGCTTGGGAGGGTAAATGGTCGGTTTGGCCCAACGGGTTCACTTGCTTGCCTTGGGTCTACCACGGTGGCTGTCCCACCTTGGGCGTGAGGCCCACACTGATCTTGCCTGGCCCACATCCTCGTAGGCTCGTTTCTTCGGTCCGTAAACCCCTTTTTCCAAATACTCAGCTCAATTGGTATTGTTGACTATCTAAGAAGCATCGTTCAAAAGTCTATCCTAAACGTTCTCGAAAATTCAAAGTCCAATCTTGGATTCTCATGCCATGTCAATTTTGCTTGAATGCCATTTTGGTACTACTCAAACTAATAAGCGGCTTCGAGGATTCACGCGTAACCGACTCGTGCTAATTCACGTTCAAGACTTCTCGACACATGGACGTCCTTGACTACATGAAATTGCGAAGGATCGATTCTTATTTCAAAGTACAAGATTATCAAGGATTGACGTAGGTCCATTCGCGGGTTCAATAACAGTAGACGGAATCACCTATCGTCCCATTATTTCTATCCACGAATCGACTTCTAGTCGTCCCTAAAATCGGCCTACATGACTATATGATCGTCCTTTCGCAAGTCTCACGGTCGAGTTGTTTTCCCAGGTCAAGTTCTTTAGTCGCACGAGTTCTGTCCTCATTAGCCTTTCCCTTCAAGGTTAGTATCTCAGGAGTGATCAGTTTCGAGTGAGATCAACCAACAATGCATTGGCGAAATTAATGTTCATTCCTCCCTCAAAGGGCTCAAATTTCAAGACATTACAGTAGAGATAGAAAAAAACTATTTCTCCAAAAAAATTATTTTCAGGAGTAGAAATGTTACCAAACGCACCTTTAATCGCCTCACCCCAACTCTCCTGAGAATGTGAGAATTGAATGACAAAAACTAATGGGAACCTCATAAATTTCTCTCCACACTATGCTTAAATTTCTTTATAAACCTTTTGAAAATCCCCAATTGCATTTATTATCAGATGACGCATTGGTAATTGTTGTGTGTCTTAACTCATTAATTAGGACTCCCAGTCTCACCACCACAAGCATCTGCAAGCTTTTAATTTAGTGCCCTTGGGTTTGGATTTCTTAAAATAGAACAAAACTTCACTTATTATCTCTTTTAATAAACTTAAAGTGATTGTCGATTTTGAAAGAATTATGAAAAATTACATATTGAATTGATATATTTCAAAATTTTCTAAAAGTTTCAGTTAAATGCCAAGTCAACGGGTCCGTTTCCCCCAACAATTTCTCATGCACTACAATATGTCTCATCAGGATTTGTTATTGCTCGCCAACTTTGACAGCATCATTGATAGAGAACATCGATGATGCAAACTGCTTCCATTTAAGTCCCAAGACTCGAGAAGTCAAGCAAACGTATGCAGTGGGCAAGAGACCACAACCCCAAAACAGGAGAATTGATATATTTCAAAATTTTCTAAAAGTTTTAGGTTAATGCAAAGTCAACGGGTCGGTTTCCCCGACAATTTCTCATGCACGACAATATGTCTCATCAGGATTTGTTATTGCTTGCCAACTTTGACTGCATCATTGATAGAAAACATCAATGGTGCAGGCTACTTTCATTAAAGTGCCAAGACTTGAGAAGTCAATCAAACGTATGCAGTGGGCGAGAGGTCACAACCCCGAAACAAGAGAATGAGAAAAGAATAAAAATCAACAAGAGCATACTGGTTTGAGCTGGTGATTGTATGCATGAAAATTTGTTTCAAGGTTGATGAATTTATACTCGAAAAATTGTATAATTATGATTTTAGACTACATATATGCATTTTGAAAAAGAATAATATGTAGCTTCAAAATAAGTAATCAATTATCCTCAAAGAGGTCAACTATAAACTTTTTTCAATTGTTGCATTGCAAAATTCAGATTTCTTGATAAGATTCAATTATATACTTTTAAATTAAGATAAGATACATCACCCGTGGACTTTTTTTCCTTTTTCTGGGCTAGAATTACTAATTAATATGGGTTGTGTTTAATATGTATTGGCGGAGAATTATCATCACAAAGAATTTTATTTTTCCTTAAATCTAGTACCGGTATTGTATATATTTTGTTAAATTATCAAAATCTTGAGGAGCATCCTATCTTGCTATCATCATGATAACCAAAAAAAAAAAAATGGTAATTGCGATTACCAAAAGTCATTTTGAAGAAACCAAGCTAATCAAACTACGAGTATAACAGAGCTAACGGGAAAAGTGTAGAAAAATTATAAATCTCTTGCTCCTAAATTATGTAACGATATCAATTTAGCCATTAACTTTATGGCAATCTCTCTTCCTTCGTGGGAAAATAAAAGTCTGGTCTTCTCCTTTTCCAATTAATATTTTATAGTTGAAATATTGGGGGCAAAACATAAAAGTTGATAGGGAAAGGAGAAGACCTGACCCTTTGTCTTTCACTAAGAAAGAGACTCCTCGGTAAACTCTAAAATACAGCAATTCCAAAGCACATATTGCTCCATAGCTCTCAATTGTTGAACGACAATCTCTTGAATTTCGTCAGTTGAATGACAAGAACTAATAATAACCTTAAAAATTTCTCTCTAAAATATTCTTAAATTTCTTTATAGACCCTTTGAAAATCCCAAACTACCTACATATTAGATGATGCATTGGTCAATGACGAGGGTCCCAACTCATTAACTTATTAATTAGAGCTCCCACTCTCACCTCCTCGAGCATCTACAAGCTTTTCAACTGGGCCCTTGAGGTTTGATTTCTTAAAATAGAACAAGACTTCACTTATTATCTTTTATAATAAACTTTGAATGCATCATCGATATCAATGATGCAGGTTGCTTTCATTACATTGCAAAGACTTGAGAAGTCGAGCAAAAACAGTAGTAAGCGTATACATTGGGAGATCACAATTCCAAAACAGGAGAATGAGAAAGAAGAAAAATCAACAAGAGCATACTGCTTTGAGCAGGTGATTGTATGCATGAATTGTGTTTCAAGGTGGATGGGTTTGTGCTTGAAAATTTGTATTTTCAGTTTATAGACTCTATATATGCATTCTGAAAAAGAATAATGTATAGCGTCAAAATAATTAATGCACTAGCTTCAAAGTGGTCAAATATAAACTTTTTCAATTGTTGTGTTACGAAATTAAGATATCTAAATAAGATTCCACTATAGGCTTCCAAATTAAGACAAAGATACATTGCACGTAAATCTTTTTTTTCCCCTTTTCTGGGCTAGAATTTCCAATTAATATGGATGTGCGGTTGATATGTATTTGCGGAGAATTATCATCACCAAGAATTTTATTTTTCCTTTTCCTTTTTCTGGTCAAGTAACTGTAGTTATTGGCTTAGTTCAAGCTGTGGAGTTAACATCAGCTGGTCCTGGAGACTTGCATGAGACGATTCCACGACAGCCCCTTGTGCGACGAAGTCTTTGTACGGTGTGGGGCAGCACGTTTAAATTTTCCAAATGGACGATTTATTTGACATTTATTTCTTGAATCTTTCGTCGCTGCTTATCGAGAAAAACAGGCCATTGTGGGCCAGAGACTGGTGCACAATTGTCATAGAAGAGCTGCTCTTACTTTCCAAATAATCCGTGGGAAACAAAAAGTCTTGGTCTTCTCCTTTTCCAACCGATTTTTTACACTTTGGTATATTGGGGATGTTACTTCGGTGCATGGCAAAATTTTCTTTTGGGGCGTTGATTAATGCAAAAATTGAAAGTTGATAGCGAAAGGGGAAGACCTAACCTCTCTTCTTCTTTTTTTGACGAAAGAGGCTTTTGGTTAAACTCTATATTTGAACGGTTTTAAAACTTAATATTGCACTGTAACTCTCAGTCGTCAAGCAGTAATGATCAGCGAAGAAGACCAACTAGTTAACAAATTCCATCAATTAACATACAATAAGGTATCATTACCTTAGCAATTTCTCTCTACAAAATCCTTATATTTCTTTTGAGAGATTGATTGAAAATTCCAGCCGCTGACGTAATTGGATTACGCGTTGATAAATGAGGTGCGTCCCAACTTAATAACTTATTAATTAGGGCTTCAGGGCTTCCACGCTCTCCATCGTAAGTATCTACAAACTTTTCAAATGGACCGTTGGCCAACTAATAATACAAGTCAGCTTTTCAAATTTCCAATAGAAATCTGGCCACAAAAAATGAATCAACACTGACAAATTGACACATGCTGCTTACATGTGCAGTTCGAATCACAACGACAATCTAAATCTATCAGTAAGAAAATCGATATTACCTGGAGTGTTTCCTTTGGCAATAGTAAAATTGTATCAGTTGGTAACAGAGCCTAGATATGGCTGGTCACTATTGTCTTGATCTGAATGCCGAAACGGCCAATTTGAGAAGACAAGCGCAACATCTCCAACAACAATTGGAGCAATCTCGATTGTTAAGGCCTGACGATCCCCATTTAACTCTTGGTCGTTAAATGATAGTGATTCATGAAAAAAGCTAACTAGCTAACAACTTTCATCAGTCGAAGACGGCAACATATAATAACCATAGAAATTTGTCTCGACAATATCCCTAAATTTCTTTTGATGGACTGTTTGAAAATAGAAAAATTACTAAAAATGTCCTAAACACGGATGAAAATTCATTCATAAATTTTTAAATTTGATCAATTTAATCATAAATCTTTTGACGATTTCTCAATATAATCATTTTAATTAATTTTAGTCGGCAATCTCATACATGGATGTCAACCGTCCTAAGTTACACGGCCAGTGTTGACATAGATAAATTTTGCATTTTATTTAGATTTTCTGATTTTTTTTCTTTTCTTTTCGCTGTGGGTCAGCGAGGGCAAAATAGTAATTCAAGGACAGCTTATTGCAGTTTTGCTTTTGGACTAGAATGCGAGAATTCCTCGTATTACTGTGAATCCGTGTGGTAGTTAGAACGTGTCCCCAATACTTTTCCGCCGAGAAAAAGCTTCGTCAAAGTTAGACAACTCTCTCCTCGAACAAACTCAAATCTGCAGTTGCGTACCATTCGGACTAGTTTATGACAACACTCGGAGAAAAGAGGAGGAAACCGTTTCTACATTCGGTCACGAGTAGATCCCATGCTCCCGGGTCGCAGTTAAATGATCCTGCCCTGATAATGTAAAGAACCATACGATTTCCACTTATGAATCACAACACTGACTTCACTACAATGTATAGGTACACTAGATCCAAAGTACAGAAAAAGACTCAACAACGGCAGCTAAAACGGGACTCCCCCAGTAGGCTCTATGCCATCGCCAATAGTATGCCTATAGTACGAGGCCTCCTAGCATCTATGGTATATTGGTAATCAAGAGTTTTCTTACACGCCTAAAAATCTCTTGATCAAGAAGAAACAACCCATTGTTGTTCTCATCTACCACTATTAACTGGTGACATGACATGATTTTTCATGCTATCTGATGGCCCAGTGTTTATGGTCTCGGTACTATCCATGTATATTGTGGGGTTAGTCATCTCTCCTAGCAAATGAATTGCCTCTTCTCCATTCAAATCGACACTACGCATCCAGGGATGGTTAGAATTCGCTTTGAGTCCCTCCAATTCAATTGCCACTTCCTTCATGGTTGGCCTCTCCTCACCTTTTACTATCAAGCATTTCTTTGCAACATTGGCGACTTCCCTCACTTGCTCGTTGTTCCCTTCCCTTGCAATTACTTCGTCAACTATTTGGAACAACTGATTGTTTTTCAATGACAAAAGAAAATGCATTGCCAAGCTCCTCTCTTTTTCGGGTGGGTCAAAAGAAAGCGCCTTCTTCCCAGTTATCAGCTCGACTAGCACAACCCCAAAGCTATAAACATCACTTTTTTCCGTCAGTTGATTTGTATGCAAGTATTCAGGGTCCAAGTATCCCAATGTCCCCTGAACTAGAGTAGACAATTGAGTTTGATCAAGTGGGACTAATCTTGAAGCTCCAAAGTCGGAAACTGTCGCGGTGTAATTGTCATCCAATAGAATGTTTGTTGGCTTGACATCACGATGAATTATGGGAATGGAAGCTGCGGAGTGCAAATATGACAAGACACCAGCAGTATCTGAAGCAATTCTCAATCGGGTACCCCAAGACATCTTGAAGGACTTGTTGCGGTTGTGGATGTGGTCAAACAGAGTTCCATTGTTCACGAACTCATACACTAACAAGGGCACTTCGGTCTCCAAACAACATCCCAAAAGCTTGACCACGTTACGGTGATTAATCTGAGAAAGCACTATGACTTCATTGACAAACTGTTCAATTTGGGTCTTATCCACAAGTCTGGACTTCTTGATCGCAACAACCATGTCATTTGGCAACAACCCTTTATATACTGTACCAAATCCACCTCGACCAATTATTTTGCTCTCGTCATAATTGTTGGTGGCCTTCTCTAGCTCTTCGGCTCTGAAGATTTTCATAATGTTGGTGGTTCTGTCACGTTCATGTAACTGTTGCTGCAAAAACAAACCACCATTTTGCTTGAAGTACTTTTCTTTGAGCGTGATGAGTTTCCTTTTCTTGATACCCAGATACAAAAAGCCTATGCTGAATAGCAGCACTATTGCCCCTGCACCAGCACCTGCATGACATAACCAATTTTTTTATAAAACCATTGATAAATCTAAATTTTATGAATGCAATATGTAGAGGAAGCTATAATTGTAAAACTTTTCTTCAGACATCATTATACATCTTCCTCATTGAAAAGGGAATTAAGCTATTAGTGAGACTAAGTAAATTTTGAAAAATCTCTAGGCGGTGAACAAGTTTCTGTTATCAATGGTGTTCAAATAACCATCTATACGAGAAGCCTATCCCTTTTCAGTGTATACAATTATTTATTTCATGATATGTATGGTCAATTTTTGAGGATCGAACTACTTCATTTTGACAAAGTGTTTGCAATCTCCATCTAGAAGTCATCACAAGACGAGAACTATTCTACAGGGTATATGGTGATGAATTTGGATAGGATGGAACCTCGTGAAATTTTGGATAACTACACCGGACCAAGGAAGTAAGACATATCTGGATTGCACAAATAAAATTTTCAAAAAAAAAAAAAAAAAACTAAGAATGGATTGTTCCTTTTCGATCTGAGCTGTGCCACCATAAACACTGTTGGTGTCGCCAGTTGTGACCACCGGGCGACAGTTGCTACTCTCAAGAGACAGCCCCATGGTGGTTGAGACTCTCAGGGAACATCATCGAGGGACTCTCTCTCTCTCTCTCTCTCATTGTAATAGAGACATTAGATTATCGTCAAAATCAGCTAATTTAAAATAGTACTGTTTGAGGCACACACCAAGTAAAATGGAAGAACATACCAACAAATATCTGCACCAAATGTGATGGATTAGCATTAGCAATGCATCCTTGCCCATCCTTCCTACCATCACCATGATAACCCTTTGGACATGAACAATTATAACTGCCAACAACATTATTGCACTTTCCCTTGCACTGGTTCTTCTTTGGATCAGCACATTCATCAATATCTACAAAAAAACGCAGGCATATCCAGAGTGATGGACTTAAGAAGAAATGAAAAGGATAATAATAACAAACATTTAATCTTCCCGGATGATATCAATAGTAAGGACAAAGCAAAGAATGTCAATGTGAAAATACCTTGACAACCATTCAAGAGATACGGATTGCCATGGAAACCGTCTAAACAAGTGCACTTGTACCCCAATCCATTTTCAGCATCGGTACAATGGGTGTTGTCGGTGCACATGTAGTTCGCACTTTTGCTGGCAACCTCGCAATTTTTATCCCCTATTGCCCAGTTGAGAACAACGGGCGCCTCCTTAAGTTCAAGTCGCAAAAGATCACCAGAACTGAAGTTGTAGATACCATTCGCCGCAACGAAAGCATAACTGCAAGGGTTAAAACCCAGGACATCTGTATGGTTTCTATAGCTGCCAATAGAGAGGTTGTAGTCGAGTGAGTTCCTAGGTATGCTAGCTTCGCAGCAACCGATACCAGAGCATGAGCCGTTAGTCACTTCAGAAATGTTGTTGCAAATCGACAAACATCCAAAGGCGAAATTTCCCTGGCGGTCCAAAAAGATTGCATTCGTATCACAGCCAACAGCAACGAACTTGTTCTTGGTATTTGATATAGGGAATTCAGCAAGGGTGAGCATGGGAAAGGTACTATTAGATGAATCATACCCTGAAGAGTTATAGCAGGCTTGGCCGATCCACGTGGCTACTTGCATCTCGTGATCCTCAAGAGAGATGTCGAGTATTTTCAAGTGACTCTCTTTCTTTTCCATGTAAGGCGTTGGAGGGTCAGTAGAGTCATCACAATAAACTCTGAAAGAGGAAGATTGGATGCGGCAGTGAGATTCACTATCGCTCAATCCGAAGGGATATGGAATGGAGAGGTTTCCGCAGGCACTTCGGCATCCGGGCTTCGTAATTAAATCATCAGCTTCCGCTCTGTGGATGTGGTATGGACTCAATATGATAGTCCCAAGCACCACAACTTTCGAGAGAAGCTCATGGATGAACATTAACTCTTCAAATATCTTTGGAAAAATTAACTTGCTAGGATCGTGGGCAAACACATAAATAGAAGTAAGATGGTCTTTTTATAAATTAAAAAGAAGAAGAAGAAGAGTATTTGTAGTTATGGTTATCCAAATAGGAAGTGCAAAGACTTGGTCCACGGTATAATACATGTTGAGTATTGACTAGACTCAGATAGGTCGCTTTCCTTGATAATTTCCAAATGCATGATTTGAGAGTACTTAGACCAACGAAGGTCACTCCGCCCAACAACGATGGACAAAGATATGCTTAAAAAAAAAAAATTATTAACAAGATATCCCTTCTCAAATTATGCCATACTTTCTTATACTGGAAAGTCTATCACAGCTAACGAGATATTATGGACCAATCACATTGCTCGTATGATATATATATCAATTTTCGAATTAATTTGTCCTTTTAGCTTTTTAAATAAAAAAAAGTAATTGTGGTTGTGGTTGTCCAAATAAAAAGTCCAAACACCTAGTTCACGTTGCAATAATTGTTGAGTATTGACTAGACTAAGATAGGTCGCTTTCCTCGATGATTTCAGAGTACATAGCCTAAGAAAGGTCATTCCGCCCACCATGGATGGAGAAAAATGTGCTTGAAAATTTTATTGACAAGGTTTCTCCCCTTCTCAAATCATGCGACACTGCCTCGCCTCGAAAGAGTCTCTGTCACATGGTTAAGGTGGCGTTATGGACAAACCGGATCGGCCAACCCACCCAAGCAAGAAGCTATTGATTCGGGTCAGTTTGGGTTTAAATTTGAAAATTGAAACAGTAACAACCAACCCAAATATAGAAGAAGAATTAGAACGAACTCTGCTGTGTTTAGATCTAACCATTGCCAAGTGAAAGGACTTTGGGAGCCCGGAATTGATTTTGATGATTTTCTCAACTCGCCTGTGAAATTTCAAGTAAATGCCTAGTCAATGCGGTAGGTTTCCTTCGCAATTTCTCATGTACGATAATACGTGTCATCAGGAGTTATTGCCCACCAACTTTGGGCATGTCATTGATAGAGTACAAATGTGACAAGGTCCTTTCATTATCATGCCAAGACTTGAAAAAGTCAAGCAAGTACAAAGCGTATGCAATGGGAGATCACAACCCTAAAACTGGAGAGTGAGAAAGGAGAAAAATCAACAAGAGCAGACTCGTTTAAGCTGGTGATTGTGTGCACGACTTTTGTTCCGTGGTGATTGGGTTTAATCTCCAAAGTGTGAAATTTCTATGGCATTCTGGAAAAGAATAACGTGTATCTTCAGAGTCATTAATCAACTAGTTTTAAGGGAGCAAAGAGTAAATATTTTCCTTTCTAGATAAGATTCCATTATATACTTTTAAATTAAGATAAGATACATTGCACATAAGTTTTTCTTTTCTTTTGGTTGCTGGGCTCGGATTTCAAATTTAAAATATGGATTGTGATCAATAGGTATATGTGCAAAATTATCATCCCAAGGAATTTATTTTTCCTTTCATCCAGTATCCGACTTGAAAATTTTCTATCGCATATTCATAATTTTGAGTAAAATCCTATCTTGCTACCATCGCGGTAACAAAGAAACGCAATCATTATTGCTAAAAGTTATTTTGAAGAAATCAGGATAATCAAATTACGAGCATATTAGTGTCTCATATTGGACCTTAGTGTAAATGTGACATACCACACATGTATTATATACCATAATTTGTTGAGAAAACTCCTAGTTTTGATGCTTACAAAACATTCTATGAATGATATTTATATCAATCTCTTGAAGGAAAAGAACTCAGAAAGACATAGGCTTTAAAGTCTGCTGGTAGCAGAAGATAAAGCATGAGATGTCTTAGAGTCTGACCGTACCAGACGGAAAGACTCATTGGGGCCCGAGATTTAAGTCCGACCGTACGGCCCGAGATTTAAGTCGACCGTACCAGGCGAGATTTTAAGTACGAACGAACCAGGGCGAAAATCTAGGCGGACTCGGGACTTAAGACCGTCAGACTTAAGATGAACTTACACGATAAGATCACCAACGGTAGAGTATTTCACTTACATTATTTATGTTGATTCTGTTATACTAATCTGATTGACAGGATCAATTAGTAGGCAACTTCCAAAGAAGAATAGAGCACTTATGGAAGCCCAGATTCTGATTGTATGGGCGAACAGAATCTAAGGGGATCTGATCTACCCTCAACGGTCAAAAAGACTTGCCTTATAAAGTCTGTCCAATAAAGGGAAGACAAAACTCTCAAGGAAAGAGCCAACGGTCGAGTGTGGCTTGGAAAGTATTTAAGGATAGGTTGAGACTTAGGGGTAGATGAGATGAACATTATTCCAAAGCTGATTCCGTTCTTCAATTGTTGTTCATAGTGCGCATTTGAGTGATCTCAGTGTATTACCAAAAGAGAGTGACTTAGTGAGATAGATCATCACCGAGTACAAACACTCGAGAGTGTGTAATCACCATTGATCATATAGTGAAATACAGCCAATTGGCTGGTCGCCCGGAGAGTGGACGTAGGCTTGTCTAAAAGCCGAACCACTATAAACAGTGTTTGTAATCTTCTCTCACTCTCTCTACTTGATTTCAATTCATTGATTGCAAAAGTTATATATATTTGCGTGAATAATCTCTCTACACCTATTCACCCCCCCTCTAGGTGTTTATACTAGTAATATCAATTGGTATCGAGCCTCGTGCTCGAGATCTTGAAGTGTTTATTACTTCGAGTTAAAGATCCTCTATGGCTAGTATTCTTGCACCGGGTTTGATTGAGGGCGAACACTCGTCCTCCCTACTTCGACGGCAAAGATTACAATATTTGGAAGAATAAAATGAAGGCCTTTCTCAGATCGAAAGATCCACTTGAATGGGATGTGGTTGAAAGGGGAATTGACCCCATTGACAAAACCGGAAAAACGTCAAAGAGAAATGATGGGAAAGAAACAGAAACTTCAGCCACCATCTCTCCAGAAGAAATGACGAAGAGACAAACTCTCGATGCTAAGGCTATCTACTCTCTGTATTGTGCTTTATCACCTAATGAATATAATCGAATATCTTCGTGTGATACTGACTAAGGAAGTTTGGGATAGACTACATGTGACATACGAAGGAACTAATCGTGTCAAGGAGACCAAAGTAAATATATTACTTGGTCGGTATGAATCTTTTAAGATGAAACAGGGGAGAATCCATTGGAGATATGTTGGTCGTTTTACGAAATTGTAAACGGTTTGGCATATCAAGGACAACTGTTCTGGACCAATGAAGGTCAACAAACTTCGAGAGGATTTGTCAAAAGAATGGAACAATGTGAAGACATCTATCGAGAAACTCTGCGAATTTCACCACCATTGCGTCGATGAGCTCGTTGGTACTCTGCGAGTCCTATGAAGCGAGAACAAATGAACGAGGAAGTGGAATCCAGAGGTAAAAAGTCCATCGCTCTTAAGTCTAACATTGATTCGATGTTACGGATTCGAGGAAGAATTGGATGACGAAGAACTTGCACGCCGATCGAAAAGTGAGGAAGTTAAACAAGAAAGGCGGGAAGTTCAACAACGGGAAAACAAAACAGACAATCGGACAACGCGGGCGATGACGAGGAAGATTATGCCAAAGATGTCATTTGTTTTGAATGTAAGAAAAAGGGTCATATTAAACAGAATTGTCCCAAACTCAAAAAGAACAAAGGGAAATTCGAAAAATACAAGAAGGCCCTGAAAGCTGAAACATGGAGTGACACAGAAGTTGAGGAGGACAGTGAAGACGAATATGGCAACATCTGTCTTATGGCCTATTCAGACTTAGACTCTGAAACAGATTCAAGATCAGACTCAGATTCAGACAGAGAAATCGAGGTAAATCATTCCAATATCCCAATAGAAATCTCGAGATTACATAAATGAGCTTTGTTTAAATTTAAAAACTACATTGAAAAAGATCTCCAGTTTAAAAGTGGAAAATCGTAAGTTGAGTCATCGAATTGTTCATTAAAAGAAAGATTTAATGATCTCAAAAGGAATTTTCAGAAGCTGGAGGAAAGTCGTGATTCTGTTTTAAATGAAAGTGAGTCTCTCAAAAGGAACTTTTAGAAATAAAGAAAAATCAAAATTCTTTACAAAATGAGAATCTATTTCTTAGAAAGGAAATTTCGAATATTAATGCAAAGTTTTACGTAGGGACGAAAAACCTGCAGCATATTCTTTCTATCCAAATTCCTTATTATGATAAGTCGGGACTTGGGTTTTGCAAGGAAAGTAAATCGTTAATTGATTTTCCTAAAGTTAAGGAAAGAATTAAATAGAGACCTCCTCGACGAGGCTTACAAGAATCATTTTAAAAAGAATTTTGTTAAACCCTTGTTGGTCAAGCAAATCTAAAGTGTTCTAATTGTGGAGAAAGAGAACATTTCGAGAATAAATGTCCTAAAGTACGGAGACTGTTCAAAAGAAATGGATAGAAAAAGCTTATACTACTAACTTCAATGGACCCAAGAAAATTTGGGTACCAAAGAAAAAATGAGTATGTGTGAACATTGCAGGTAAGCTTCAGGAGTAAGAAGAAATGGTATTTGGATAGTGGATGTTCAAGACATATGACAGGAGACTCAAAGATGTTCGTTGGATTCGAAAGAATAAAGGGAGGAACAGTTTTGTTTGGATGAAACACCAAAGGAAACATTATAGGACCGGGAACTGTCAAGATCGGTAGCTTAATCATCAACAACGTTTCTCTAGTCAAAAGATTAAACTACAATCTTCGAGCATCGGCCGGTTATGTGATGCCGGTTTGAGAATAAACTTCAAAGAGAATCTATGTTCGAAACAAGCAATGATTCTTCACAAGACTTTTTCTTGGACGAAGGCATGGGAACATTTATCTTACGGACATAAATGAAGACACTTTGCAAAATTCTATTATCGGTTCAAGATGAAGCGAGATATGTGGCACGCAAACTTGGGCATGTCGGCATGAAACAAATTTCCAAGCTTGCCAGCAAAAAGCTCGTTCGTGGCTTGCCTTCACTAAGTTACAAGAAAACAGAGCTTTGCTCTTCATGTACACTGGGAAAACAGGTAAGAAGCTCATTCAAGTCTATAAAACAGATTTCTACTAATCGTGTGTTACAGCTTCTTCACATGGACTTATTTGGACCAACCAGAACCCAGAGCATTGGAGGTAAGAAATACTGTCTTGTGATAGTAGATGATTACTCTCGATTTACATGGGTATATTTTTTAGCAAATAAAGGAGATACCTTTTCATATTTCTCAACATTTGCAAAGAGGGTCCAAAATGAAAAAGGATACTCCATTTCAAGTATCAAAACAGATCATGGGGGAGAATTTGAGAATCAAGACTTTGCAATTTTTGTGACAAATATGGTATACAGCATACTTTTTCATCTCCCTACACTCCAGAACAAAATGGAGTGGTGGAAAGAAAAAATAGATCTTTGCAGGAAATGGCTAGAACATTGCTTATAGAAAGCAAGGTGGCAACTCGGTTTTGGGCAGAAGCAGTTTCTACTTCTTGTCATATTATTAACAGAGTATTTCTTAGACCAATTCTTGAGAAAACCCCCTATGAGATTTTTAAGGAAAGAAAACCTATTGTTTCCTACTTTCGTATCTTTGGTTGTCTATGTTATATCCTTAAAAATATTAATCATCAACCTAGTAAGTTTGAAGAAAGGTTAGATGAAGGTATTTTTAAGGCTATTCAAACTCTAGTAAAGCATATAGAGTGTTCAACAAGAACACTCAGATAGTAGAAGAATCCATGAACGTAAAGTTTCTGGAGAAAGAAGTTTCAAAACAGAGCAGTACAATAATTGAAGAATCAGATGCTGCTCTTGAAAGATCTGGTCTCAACAAAGAAGCATAATCTTCCTAGGAAATAGTCAAAGGAGCAACTCATGAAGAACAAGTAATTCAGCGTGACATTCCTACATTAGCAGAAGATTCTAATAATGATGAAGTTCCAAACCGAAACTGGAAGCATAAGTCTAGTCATCCTAAGGAGCTGGTGATTGGAAAACATCAACGAAGGGATTCAAACCAGATCAAGAAACAAAAAGGACACAGGTATTGTTGCATTGATTTCTGAAATTGAACCCAAAGGAATTAATAAAGCTCTGGAAAGTGAAAGCTGGATAGAGGCAATGCAAGAAGAGCTTCAACAGTTCAAGAGAAATGATGTATGAGAATTGGTGCCTAAACCCAAAGGAAGAACTATCATTGCTACTAAATGGGTCTTCAGAAACAAAGTCAATGAACTTGGAAAAGTCACCGAAACAAGGCAAGGCTCGTGGCAAAAGGTTATTCTCAATCGAAGGAATAGACTATGATGAAACCTATGCTCCAGTTGCAATACTAGAAGCAATCAGACTACTACTTGCCTATGCGTGCTATCAAAATTTCAAACTATATCAAATGGACGTGAAAAGTGCTTTTCTAAATGGGTTTATCAAAGAAGAAGTCTTTGTACAGCAGCCTCCTGGTTTCGAAGAACCAAGAAAGCCAGACCATGTATACAGATTAAAGAAGGCACTTTATGGTGCGAAACGAGGCACCTCGAGCTTGGTATGAACGATTGAGCAAGTTTCTACTAGACAATAAATTCAAGAAAGGTATGGTAGATACAACCTTGTTCATTAAGTAGGAAGGTAAAGATATACTACTGGTACAAATTTATGTAGATGATATTATCTTTGGTTTATCTAATGAGCACTTGTGCAAGAACTTCTCAAAGTCTATGCAGGAAGAATTTGAAATGAGCATGATGGAAGAACTGACATTCTTTCTAGGACTTCAGGTCAATCAAACAAAACGTGGAACTTTTATTAATCAAGAAAAGTATGCCAAAGACTTGATTAAAAAGTTTGGAATGGAGAAGCTGCAAGAAAGGCGAGACTCCAATGGCAACCTCCATCAAACTAGATCAAGATGAAACGGGAAAGAAGGTTGATCGGAAGAATTATAGAAGCATGATCGGTTCTCTTCTCTATCTTTTTGCATCTAGACCAGATATTCTATATAGTGTTTGTCTTTGTGCGAGATTTCAAGTGGATCCTAAAGAATCACATCTTTTCTTGTTAAATGTATAATTAAGTATATAGCCACTTATCCAAACTTGGGGTTATGGTATCCAAAAGAAACAGATTTTACTCTTCTTGGCTACTCGGATGCAGATTTAGCGAGGATGCAAAATAGACGAAAGAGTACTTCGGTACATGCCAACTTACGGGAAAAATGCTAGTTTCATGGTTCTCCAAAAAGCGAGAATAATGTGGCTCTATCAACAAGCGAAGCGAGAATATGTAGCACTTGGGAAGCTGTTGTTCACGAGATTCTTTGGATGAGACGGCAACTAAGAGACTATGGAAAGGAAGAATCTGTACGAAATAAGATGTGATAATACGAGCGCCTTAAACCTCACCAAGAATCCGATTCTACACTCCGGGGCAAAGCACATTGAGATCAAACATCACTTTATTAGAGACCATGTGCAAAATGGAGATATATATATATGGAATTTATTGATTCTAAGAATCAATTAGCAGATATCTTCACAAATCCGTTGGACAAAGGTACATTCGATTCAATATATGGGAGATTAAATATTATTAACCCTTTTATATAAATTCTATGAGAACAGGACAAAGTCTGAGAGAAGCAATCGTCTGGACAGACTATTTTTCGAAGAAGATTGAAAAAGGAAATAATGGTATTTTGAGTAGGTATGTTATTTCCTTGATTAAATCTGGTCAATCTTTAGTAAGTTTTTGATTTGCATGATTGATTTGCATATTTTTTGGCATATGTCTATGATGATTGAATATTCTTGTTAATTTTAGAATAACTGCCATTTTAATTTGTTGCGACTGTTCATTTGTTCTCCTAACGAAGGGTATAAAAACGTCTAATAGTCGGGTCTCTTCCTCACAACTCTTCAGAACGTTTTGTTTACAAACTCTAATAGAGAAAAACGCTTTCTAAATCAATCTTCTCCAAAACCAACTTTCTCCGAACATGGCCTCGAGATCCTCGTATCCAGATCAAGATCTCCATCTCAAGAAGGAGATCAAACAAGATTCTTTGGGAGAGGAGGAAGAAGAGTCGACGAGAGGGCGACGCATTTCAACCTCACATAGACTTCCGAAGATACTCAAGGACAATCTTCAAGAGTTTCTTCTCAAAATGATCCTAAGGAATCTCCAAGAGCTATCCGATCACAATCTGAAGAAAGAAATTTCTCACGAAGAGGTACGTACGGACTAACTCTACCCACCCCTTTGAAAGCCCTCATGTAGTAATGAGGAGATATGAGAAATTAGTCCAAAGAAATGTTAGGGATGATGTTAAACTGTTCTTCCTGAGAGAGAAAGGGTATGCGAATGAACTCCGTCTCATTCAAGCAGTATAGGTCACAGAATCACCATCTACTCGTACAGAACGAGTAAGTGATAAAGGGAGAAGCAGAGATACTGTGAAGGAAGATGATGAGAACATATACAGAAATTTTGAAGTGAGAATGGGAATAGCTTGCTGTAGCCCGAAACACAACCGGGAAATTATTTCGATCCGAGAGAGCATAAGACTTTCTTCAACGGGCCCGATGGATCGAGGAATCATGAACCATAGAATTGTGGATTTTGATTATTTGGATGCTGTTGAAGTAAATCTGCGAGAATGCTTTGGAAAATTGCAGATGGACCAATTTTGTACTGATTCTGCTGCTGTTTATCCTGAATTAACAACATATTTTTACTCGAATTTGACATTTCTATCTCCAGACAGAATGCAATTCAGTGTGAATGACAGGTTCTATGATGTTAGTTTAGACACTCTGGCTGACATTATAAAAGTTGAAAGAGGAACATTCAGGCCAATAGACGTCTCCTATGAAACAGTGTGTAAGTTTCTTACAAAGTCTGTAAGGGCCACTATAACTTATCCTCTTCTAACTTCGCAAGAACTATTTTGCATAAGATCATTATCATTTGTATTCGTCCAAAAGCCTCATCAAAGGCGATGTATCTAAATTTGAGGCCAAAGCGATGTGGGCTATTGAAAAGGGAATCTTGTTCTCTTTGCCTCACACAATAATATTGCATATGTATCGGACAGTGTCGAAGGACAAAGGACAGCTACCCTATGGAGCTTTAGTGACAAGAATCTTTGATCATCTTAAGATAGACATACCCGAGAAGATTCAGCACTAAAACTCTTCCCATAATGGCCATTGACATGAAAATGATCAATAAGATGAGGCGAAGGATGTTGTAGAGACATGGAGAAGAAAAGAAAAGGAATTGGCTAGAGCGAGAGACAGCAAAACGAAAAGGTAAAGAATCGAGGCTGGCTTGAGCCAAGTTCTAAAAGGAGAAGACAACTCCTACTTGGTAGATGAAGTAGATGAAGAAGATGAAGAAGAAAGTATCTCGCAATTCGGCAAATATGCGTCAAACTTCTCGAGAGAATGTACGAACCGAAGCAGAAACACATGCAGAAAACATTCTCAGCACAGAACATGAGAAGAATGATGTATCTGAAGAAGAAAAAGATCCAGAAGAAGAAGAAACAGAAGAAGAAGAAGAAGAAGAAGGAGATGAGGATGGGGAACAAGAAGGGAAACAAGGACAGAATGAAGCATCAATTCAGGGGGAGCATTCTTCTAAACATATTGAAAATCAAGTACAAGCTTCATCAGGAATGCCGATTATCGGAAGATCTTAGCACTTCTAGCGAGATCAAGGATCGGCGGTAGAAATGGAAACCTCCTTCACTAATAGAATGGAGACTCTCGAGAAGACGGTTAATAAGTGTATTGACAGGATTGAGAAGTCTACATCAGATATGGAGGATTTCACCCTTGTTCGAACCCCAAACAAGAAAACTTTTTAAAAATATCTTCTGCTTTAGAAACTGGTTTGTTTTTTTTTTAACTGACTAATTCTTTTTAAGGTTGACAAAAAGGGGGAGAGAAGATATGGCTAATTCTGACAAATTCTGACATTTCTGAACATTTCTGAACTTTTGACTCTTGATGATTTGATGGATGGATACATGACATAGTTGGCTTTATTATTGTGTTGATGCATGATACAATGATATGAAAGTTCTGATTATGCATGGCCTATGATATTTTCTTATATGCTGAATCATGTTGAGCTGTGATATGAAAATATGTTGCTGCTGGATTGTCTATACAGGGTTGATATAAGCTATTCTTATGAGTTGAGCAGAATAGTTGGAAGCAGGCTCTATTTAACCATATTTTGCAGGGACATTAAGCCATATGTATGAAATGTTTTGTCACCATCAAAAAGGGGGAGATTGTTGAGAAAACTCATAGTTTTGATGCTTACAAAATATTCTATGAATGATATTTATATCAATCTCTTGAAGGAAAAGAACTCAGAAAGACATAGGCTTTAAAGTCTGGCTGTAGCGAGAAGATAAAGCATGAGATGTCTTAGAGTCGACCGTACCGAGACGGAAAGACTCATTCCGAGATTTAAGTCGGCCGTACCCAGGGGCCGAGATTTAAGTCGACCGTACCGGGGCCGAGATTTTAAGTACGAACGAACCGAGGCGAAAATCTAGACACACTCAGGGCTTAAGACCGTCAGACTTAAGATGAACTTACACGATAAGATCACCAACGGTAGAGTATTTCATTTACCTTATTTATGTTGATTATGTTATACTAATCTGATTGACAGGATCAATTAGTGGGCAACTTCCAAAGAAGAATAGAGCACTTATGGAAGCCCAGATTCGATTGTATGGGCGAAACGAGAATCTAAGGGGATCGATCTACCCTCAACGGTCAAAAAAGACTTGCCTTATAAAGTCTGTCCAAGAAAGGGAAGACAAAACTCTCAAGGAAAGAGCCAACGGTCGAGTGTGGCTTGGAGAGTATTTAAGGATAGGTTGAGACTTAGGGGTAGATGAGATGAACATTATTCCAAAGCTGATTCCGTTCTTCAATTGTTGTTCATAGTGCGCATTTGAGTGATCTCAGTGTATTATCAAAAGAGAGTGACTTAGTGAGACAGATCATCACCGAGTACAAACACTCGAGAGTGTGTAATCACTATTGATCATATAGTGAAATACAGCCAATTGGCTGGTCGCCCGGAGAGTGGACGTAGGCTTGTCTAAAAGCCGAACCACTATAAACAGTGTTTGCAATCTTCTCTCACTCTCTCTACTTGATTTCAATTCGTTGATTGCAAAAGTTATATATATTTACGTGAATAATCTCTCTACACCTATTCACCCCCCCTCTAGGTGTTTATACTAGTAATATCAATTACCAAACGCATTCTTTTGCTTAGAAACTGTACCAAGGATTAGAAATAGAAAAAAACAATTTTGAACAGAAATTGCTCCTGCAAATGAAAACGTTGCCAAACGGAGCCAAGGGGGAGTTTTCTGTGGTTTGCTTTTTTTTGGATGTTTCCATCTCCTCTTAAAATAAAGAAATTATTTAAATTAAATGATACTTTTTTCAGAAGTGAACGTAAAATTCTCTTTGGTGCTTCGTCAGCCCTATTTCAAGGTCGATGCAGCTGAAATGGGTAAGCAAAGGGTAAGCAAAGTTGACTCTTCCTTTTCAGTACAGTGAATCAGCCAAATTGGAACTGTTAATTCTCAGCATCGGAAAAGGTTTTTAGACTTGTGAGTTTGAATTTCTAATGACAGTGATTATGGGGACCAAATTTTGTAGTTCCAAATCTAAATGTAAATAATAAGGCTCAACTAGGTTTATGTTTTCCAGCTCCATGTGACAATCCTGGTAGTAACTGATGCCATCTTCTCAGTAGCCGATGCGACTGAATCAACTGCTTTCTGTGTTTTCAATGATCGGAAGCTTTACCCGCTGAATTGAAGATTAGATCACAAGGAAAAATCGAGCAGTTAGAGGAGGCATCTAAAATCCATGCTGAGCTTGGCGACGAGATGATTCTTCATGATCATGTTGGAGGATGGGCCAAGCCTTTAGGGTTGTTTAAGTAGGTTGGGTGGCAGATGGGCCGTAGAAGTACTCCGGGGCTCCTTCCGTAGTCTAATATATAAAACCATCTAACCTCGAGGACGTGTACAGGAACGTCTTTGCTTATTCCTTTTATTGCCTCTAGATACTCTATTTGTGAGGAATCGAGAAAAATAAGTCGATGGTTAAGGGTTCTGTCCTATCTCCTCATAAAAAGTCGAAACTATGGGATGGAGGTGAGGACCGGGTGAGAGTGACTAACAATTGGGGTGGCTTAACCATTCAAATCTTTCATCTCTATAATATTTTCCTCTTTTCCTCCGTCCCGTTGATGTAGGAAGGCTTTCATCATTTCATTCCAAAACTTTTACGAAAATCCCACGAGGAGAAGGGAATGAGAGGAGGCAATTGGTCCCATACGGTGCCCTTTTTAGCTTGACAGTTAGGGGGCTGGAATAGAAGTGGGCGACCTCTTTACTGCCTGTCTATCTCCTTAGATTTTCAAATGTACAGGTGATTGGACTGATTATAAAATTGAATCCCGGGCCGCAAACAATGAAATATCTATGAGAAGTATGGAAATTTTTTCTTGGCGTGCCGTTGAAATTTTTTTCCTTTTTTTTTTTGTAAGATAGTAATGCCACAAATATTTGAACTTTTATTTGTTGTATGATCGAGTATCTAGACTTTTTTTTATTGTTTAATATCAAGTATCTTCACTTTTCAAATTTGCCCAACTAGGCCTCTATTAAAATTGTGGACGAAAAAATTCCAGCATGAGCACTAACCCCGTTGCCATAAAGCCATCCAAATTGACGTTTGATGTGGCCTCTTAAGATGGTACCATGTCAGCCAAGACATATTGAACAAGCTAAAATCGTCTAAGTCAACACTCTTTCTCCCTCCCCATCACTAAACACTTGCATGAATATGCAAAGTAAGCAAGCCACCCCCAATCAAGCTTAACTTTTGCTGAGTAAACTTCTCATTTGGAAAATTGCATGGCATTTCAATTTATATTGATGGAGTCCTCACATTGAACTAAATTTGAAAAGTTAACATAATTGATTGAAAAAGAAGAAGAAGTTAGGTACTCAATTATAAGGCGGACAAAACTCCAAATATTTATGGTGTAATTACCTCTACTTGTTTCGTCAAGCAATCCAATTGACTTTCTAGAGTTTGTAAATTGAATAAACTCTATTAAATCACCCAAAACTAGCCTCTCTTTATTATTAAAAAAAGAAAAGGATTACTATCACTATAGGTTGAATTTTCAAATATAGCACGCGCATCAGTTTGTAGTTAAATGAAGTTAGCCTCAAGAAGCACATCAAGTCTTGCTTTCTTTACAATAGAAACTTCATCAAACATGGGAGACGTAAATGAAATTGCTTGGTCAGTATACATACATCAAATCAAGGAAAACATTTATCCACCTATACAAATCAAAATCTATACTTAACCGATTCACGGAATTTACAAGATATTTCATGATCTTTCAAGTAGTCAAGCCTTTATGCTCTCGGCTTTGGGTTCTCAAAAAGGAAACTTACCGATGGATTGTGTCACTTTTGTCTTCCATGTTACACTACACATCAATTGAAGCTATCTTGTATTCCATGCAAGACAAACTCTTTGATTATATAATTACATACTTTTTGAGGCGATGTAATATGAGTAATATTGTGAGAATCAAGAGTCGTAATGATAAACACATGAATTGTATGAATCGTATCTGCAAGCATACTAATCGAGTCTTCTTGAAATCCCAAGGTATTGGATTTATTTATTTATTTTCCTTCAAAATCCTCTTTTGGGTACTATATTTGTCATCTTGGAATGTAAAATTGGCTCTTTAAAATTTTCTCCTACAAATAGTTAAGGATCTTGAACTTGTACTCCAAAGAATTGTGTGCTTCACGAAATAAAAAAAAATCACTTATGTAATTTGGATATTAGGCCTATGGTAATGTCTATATATATGGGTTACAATGAGGTGCAAACTTCTTATATACCACATGGATTTCGATAAGTTTTAAAAGAATATCTGCAAGAGTAGAGTACAGTACAGATTCTCTACATTTTCAAAAGAAATATAAACGATTCAAAACAACTAGCAAAAAAAATACAATTTTACCAAGGAATAATTATTAGTAGTAAAATTAGAGCAATGAACATAAAATATATATATCTTTCTGCATTCATCAAATAGGAATTTAATAAGAGACGGTAATGCACATTTCATGTTAAATAAATATATTAAATGACATTATCCGATTGATTTAACAATCGTCACAAATATTTTATAAAAGAAAACTATAAAATTTCAAGGAGCCGTGTACTATCATAGCAGATCAGCAAATTTCTTACCATTACTAAATAATTATAGAAGAATCAGTTACCTCCATATATTTGCAATTTCCTTTTCGATCAAAGCATCACCGTAGATTAAATGAAAGAAAATATATGCTCTATTTAGAAAGTTTAAAGAAGAACAATTATCTAAACATTAGAGATAACCCTCCAACTGCATGCTAAGCTTATAAAAAATAGAGGAATAATAAGGATTTCTAAATTCAAAAAACTCATGATCACGCAAATTTTATAGTCCGATATTTATATACTAATTATATTGAACATCTCATATTTATAAATATATATGATTTTTTATCACATTTTAGTAATGAAAACTATATTCCCCTAAATTTGAAAGTCACATTGATGTCAATTCGTTTTTTTTTTTTTTTACGTTAACCACATATTAATCACATAGTGATCATAGTCAAGTTTCACCCTTTACCCTTTGCTGCAGCTCAGTTCTTTTCAGCAATTCACTCCAGCAATTTTCCACCAAACACAAGTCCTTTCTTTTTTGCTCAAATTAGCCAAGGCAACGCCTAACTTTAGGCTGCCACCAGTCACGTCAACTTCCATTTCAAGCTCACCTTCCCAGCTTTGCCGGTCCTTTTCTGAGCCCGGTTTCAGACTGCTACTGCTGGAGATTCCAGATGCTTGCAACTACTCTTGTTGACACCTTCAGCCAATGGAGAAAATGCCCGCCTGCAACCTCCCTCACCTCTGAGCCTGTCATTTTCAGCTCGATTTTCTCGCCCTGCAACTCTATAATTTCCAGGTTTACTTTCAGCTGCACACTGCAGGATTCCCAACTCGAGTTAGGGTTTGGTTCCCCTCCAGTACGACGAAGGGTTCACAATTTGGCGATTCATTAAGCTCAAATTAAGGTAATAAAAAGATTAGAGTTCGTTTCTGTTTCCCTCGTGGGCATCAGTTGATTCAGCTTTTCCATGTCAATTAGTTTAAACACTAAATTGGCTCGTTTATCTGTTTCAAAATGCATTCCCTCCTTGAGAGAATAAGTGGAAATAAATTATAGAACAAATTGATTATGTAGGAAAGTTTTCTATTAGCTGTCGTGTAACTCTACATAGTTTGACCATGGCTTCCACTTCTGTGTTCTCTCAGGCCATGGAACCTGTGCAAAGTTCTCTTTAGACATTTTCATCACAAAATGCTGGAGATTTGTCATGAAAATGTGGGACAACCCAATTGGGTGATAGACAGGAGAGAGGGAAATGAAATTGGACACTAAATTTACATGGTTTAGTCTGAATATAAATGATGAGAAGCGTAGAATTTCATCATAAAACAAGTGACATCAATTTAGAGCACTCAAACACTCTCTCAACAAAATTTTCCTGACACCTCAGGAAAGCTACACGTTTTTCTCACTTCCAAAAGCTCCATTTATCCTAATGAGCCCATGTCCCTTTTATCTTCTTCAATTTCTCTTGCACCTAACATAGTCAGATCTACCATGCGTGACAAACCGAGAGCCCTCTTCCTGCACCTCTTCATTTACTGAGGCGTGGAAGAGCACCCAGAGTGACAGTGTCCATTTATGTGCAGCGGCCAATAGGAAGGAAACAAACACGTCCCTTGCGGCGCATGTGCAGAGAAATTAACGCACGAACAAAGTCAAAGACAACTACTCTATTGCTAAAAAGAATGCCCTACAGCGGAGGTCATCGACTTTTCCAAGAGGAAAATAAGATTTAGAGGGACTCGCTACGTCTACATATTTGGGATTATCAAGAACACCCAGTTTCTCCAGCTTCGAACACAGATAGATAGTAACTAAGAGGAATACATAATAGTTTCAGCATTCCTAGAATCGTCCTGCCTTTCGGTCATTTACAGAACTGTTTCTTTAGTGATATTGAGAGAATCACTGGTAGACTAGACTTTGAGGCCAGTTACCCAAGGCTAGCTTCGATTCTTGCAATTCCATGGAGAGGAGGGTTCTTCGATGGAAAAAAAGGAAAAGAAACAAACTCAATTCCTGAGGCGCAGCTAATTGCATGAGTCAACTTAAACGATCACGACTGAGCGCATCAAAATGCTTCCAGCAGCAACCAGTATACCAGTTTCTAAAAGCGAAAGCAATTTCAGTTGAAACCCATATTTGACTGGGAGTCATTACTTTCAAGTTCTAACGGTCACCATGGCCCAACAAGCCACCTCAAGCCAAGAAGAAAGGCAAAATGCAAGAAGAAAGGCAAACATGAAGTGATGGGGTCGAGAGGCTCAAAACCACGAGCCAAGCTGCACCAGAAAACATGTTGAAAAAGGGGCTCGATTTGATTTTGCCGCACGACCTTCGTTAATGATAAAACAGGTCCACATCCCATTTTCTACAGAAAAGCCTCGCATGGAGAAGACAATATCAGACCGAAGCTCATGAGGACCCTTCCATGTCCCCAGCCCTCAAGCAACTGTGAACAGAACCAAACAAAAAGATAGCCTTTTCTAATGGCAAAATCAACATTTGAAAGGCCTTCAGATGCCCACACGACTCGAATCACAACACATGCAAGATCAACAACGCTCCTCGAGCAAAAGGGTAAAAGAAAGTACGCACAGATCCACAACAAACAGCAACACAAATCTCCTACCGGACACATACCATTTTACTGTACTACCTTAAAAACTCCAATCTTGTCGTTGAAGGAAAGGCGCGACCAAAAAGAGAACTCCCCACCTCGAAAAGATCACGACTTTTCGACCCCGAACTCCAAAGAAGCGGCGACATCCACCGCTTCGGGGGTCCCCAGCGGGGAGGAGCCGCGGGCGGGGGCGGTGCGCGTGCGCGGCTGGACAGCGTGGAGCGCGCGCCTGCCGATCGCCAGGGCGTACGCCTGGAAGACGTCCGCGCTGTCGTCGTCGGCGGAGGAGGCGGCGCCGGTGGAGGCGAACGCCTCCCGCTCGATGGCGCGGGCGGCGGACGCCGCCTCGTCGAGGGGCAGGGTGCCGTAGCGAGCGGAGAGCGCTGAGGGAGAGGACAGCGTCTCCACGAGGCGCGAGACGATCGCTTCGCGGGTTGGCTGCGCCGGAGGCCAAATGCGATAGGTGACGTCGGGGTCGGGCTGCTGGGGCGGCGGCGGGTTCTGCTCTGTAGGTGGCGACAGCGGCGTCGGCGTCGGCGTCGGCGGCGGCGGCGGCGGCGTCCTAGCTTCTTCCGATTCAGACATTGGAGAATCGACTTGATGGGCAGTGATGGGAGAGCAGAGAGCAGAGTGCAGATTTTTTGACTCGGCGGGTAAAGGTCTTCATACAATTTATATTTTTTTTTATATATAATGTTCGTAAAATACAACTGTTACCAAAGCTAATGGCACGGTGTAATATCAATATATAGATGTTCCCTTTCTGCCCGGAAAGTGGTCCAATTTTTTGTTTTGTACAAAAAAAAATCAAAATTTTGTTCTGTTTATTTAAGCATACTTAAGAGCTATGTTTGGAGAAATTGTCATATTCTGCTAAATAGATATCTGTGTTATTTAATCTAAGTCTTTAAAAAAATAGTCGCACGTATTCCCCCAAGCAAGGGATTTTGTTCTGTTTCATGGTGTTGCTTACCAACAAGGGAAGTATCCAACGACTGCCACATAGCACTGAAATGCATCTAAATCGCCCGCGTCACCTGAACTTCATCACTTCAACTTTATAATGTTAAATAGTCAAGATGCATTTTACAGCGTGGGTCATGTTAACGAGACTTTATCTAGAATAATTCGATTTTCGAGGCACTAATCGTGCATAACACGATAGCAAATGGTGCATTAGAAACTCTAAGGTTTCCTCAGTCGGTTTGCTTAACAAGTCTCGATATATTTAGACATGTTAAAGCCGAGATTACCCATGTTACAATACAGATTTATTCTCTTTTATGCTTGGTAAACATCGAAATACACACAAATGTCCCGAGAGAAAAGGCAACGATAATCGAAATACATCTTCATGTTGTAGAGAATTTTACAAAGACCGCATCCAAATATGACAAACTAGAATGGGATGTTAGTCTCATCATGCACCAGGCCTTGTCTGGAAATGAAACCCTCCGCCTAAACCTCCTCCCTTATCCTTGTCATGGATCGTTTGGGATCCTCCATTGTTGCCGGCTGTCGGGTTAGCTCCAGTTCCAGTCCTTCCGTTGAACCCTCCATTGTTGCCGCCTGTCAGGTTAGGTGTGGTTCCGTTGAACCGTCCATTGTTGCCGGCTGTCAGGTTAGGTGTGGTTTGGTTTCTCCCGTCGAAGCCGAACTCAATGTCGTTCTCTTTCGGATGAGGCCGGCGGCTTTGTTTCTCCGACGGGTCGCCGGTGCGCGACCGCCGGTTGCAGAACCGGCCAAGGCAGCAGGCTATGGCGGACACGGCAAGGACAATGGCGAGGACTGCGAACACCGTCCCGAAGGACCCCGACCCGCTCGAGTGGGAGTGCTGTTGGGATGATGACAATGAAGGCGGCGGCCTCACAACGGTGTCGGGGAACACCATGACGGTCTGCAGCGGCGGTGGAGGAAGAAGCGGCTGGGGAAGCTGAAGCGACATCTCGTGGCCGTGGGGGATTGTGGAATGGGAAGGGAGCGGAATGGTTAGGGATCGGTTTTGACGTTGCCTTCGGTGTCAGAGAAGCGGCGAGGTTGCTTGCGAGGAGCGGACATGAATATGAGTTCTTTTCCCAACTGAAAGACAGGCTCCACGTTGTCCTTTTTGAGGAAGGGAAGAGGAAGAAGAGATTCTCTGGCCACCATTTGAGAAGTGGTTCCTTTCGCGAGGAGATATGGAATTTCATAGCCGTTTGCATGGAGAAAGAACCGTGCCATTTGCTCTTTTTGACAATAGGTTATAGTTTCCTACTTACTTTATAGAGTCTAATTGAGTATATTACAAGTTATGCATGTCGCCCTTATGCAAGCTAACTTCGATATGAATAAATGTGGATAATATTCATATTCATGACTCACCGATCAAGAATATTTTATTGAATCAAGGATGGAAGAAAATATGACCATTTATAAAATTAAAAAAAAAAACCTTATCAATGGTACATAAGGAAAGCACTAAATACATCGTCCCACGAAAAAAGAAATAACTTATCATAAATATCAATTACTGAGAATGAATCACGGACCGATAAAAGTTTTAGAAAAGAAAGTTCATAGACAAATAAGAGATGTCGACACTAAAAGGATTTTAAAACCTTATTGACAGTACATAAAAAAAGGTACCAGATGCATGCATCACGCGGAAAAAAAAAATGACATATCTCAAATATCAAATTACTAAGAATGATTAACGGACCAAAAAAGTTTTGAAGAAGAAGAAGATGATAGAACCTACGGTAGAAAAAGTAAAGGCTTGTTAATCCAACATATAAGCCCAAAGACTTTTCCGTATCGTCTTTTGCAATTGACAAGGTGAGAAAGGCGACCAACATTTGTGACTCTTCATGGACGTTATCGTTGGACCAACAATGTATTGTATACTTACTATTACGGAGAGAGAGAGAGTCACACATTATTAGGGATAGGATTGGCAATTTGAATTGCCATGTCACAATCGTATATGTAATTTGTGTCAATTCACATCCATCTATGCCATTTTGATTTTGATTCTGTACGTCAAATGATCGGATAACAATGAAAACGTGTTAATCAATATCGATTCTCATCAGCATTTAAAGTTAATCATATTGTGTCCGGGTCATATCTAAATTATCTCTCTTGTAATCAATCCCCGTCCCTCGCTTAGTACGGCGGAAACTGCTGCTTTGAGATGAGGACGGAAAAGCTTGTTAACACTTGGGCCTCGGGCCAGCATGGCACGACGAGCAGAGCCCAATGGGATCTTCATTGATTGTCTTTGGGGAGCAAGGATCACGTGAAAGTGTCTAAAAAATTAGTTAAATCTTGAAATTATATCACGGTCCAACATTTACTTGTAACTTCGTATGAGGAATTGGCGATCCTGATGTTACTTGACCTCTTTGAATCTATTGCGGTGTTTCCAGACTTCTTTTCTTTTGATTCCTTGGCATTGACTGAAATTTAAGACTCGATTGAGCTCCAACGAATTTGAATCAAGTCTTGAATTCTGAAAAATGCTTGCGACACCATGTGATTGACCTTACGGGAATGCAACTCGCTTTGTAAGTAGCTCAAATCCAAACCTAACCAGTTACATTGGAAATCGCTATCATTTTCAAAGAAATAAGATTATCCATGCAATTGCACATAACCTAACAAGTTTTTGCATTTGTTTATGCTTGCTCAGAGTTGAATTTGAGAAAAATCTCATATTGTAGCTGAATCATAGCTCCCAAAAAGGTTATAATCAAGAAAATAAAGCTATGGGGATGTTATTCTTCTCCATCTGGTTCAACTTTACTTATTATTTCTAGAAGCACAAAAGACTTTTATGATCAATATACAAAATATAATGATTTGCATTTATTGCTTCTCCATTTAAAAACATGACTCCAATCACAATTTTAATACTTGAGTCATCATTACGTAAGATTTTACTTTTAATTTCGATAAAATCTCATAATCCGATACACGTTTTACTTATATTGGTTTTAAAAGTAATGACAAAGCTAGGACATTTTATTAGCGAAATCAGTATAATGATATAAGAACGTCTAATAAAAAATGAATTAACCTATCTAAATTTTGTTTGATCTAATCTGTAGTTTGATGAGATATGATGGGGATTAGTGATAATGGGTTTAAAAAAACAGTGCGTTCAACCACCAAAAAACATTAATTAGATAATTTGGGTAAAATCTAGGCATGATGAAAGCTTCTTGGAAATTGGAAGTCCCCCGCCTACTTGCATTTTCACTACATCAACACTTATAATTGAAACATAATTCCCTTTCTGACCTCTCTCCAAATGAAAATGAATTAAATAAAAAAAATGAAAAGTACAGATATCTAGCAAAATTTATATACTTGATTCAATAATTTTAATGGAAAACGGCATAAATAATTCATGAACTTTAGTCCAATATATAATGTGATCTTTACAATTTTAATTTATTGAATGTAGTTTCTGAACTATTAGTAAATATTTAATCTAGTTACTAGAATGTCGTCCATCTATTTATTTAAGTTAACAAAATATGCTAATGTGACTTTCAATCCATTAAGTTTAAACGGTAGACAACAAAAAGAAATTACATGTAGATTATCCACGTAAGATATTTCTCTCAGATCTAGATTTAACAAATCATGTCATTAAATAACGATGAACATGTTAACGCCTATTTTTTTACCTTGTCCAAAATAGATGGGTAAAAGGATGGAAACTTTTATGCGTCATTTCTAAAAATTCAATTTAATATATAATAATCCACGTTATCAAAATAATGTCTGACTTGTTGTTTGAGTAAATGGAGAAATTACATTGAACATTTACAAATAGTTCATGGATCACATCGAATAGATTAAAAGTCCAAGAACGATATTGCACATTTGTGCCAAAATTATGCATCATTTGTGTAATTTTCTCATAAATCTAAAAAATAGGTGAAAAGTGAAAAGCCGGGTGATATGAATGTGATTTCGATTGTTATAACTGAAACAAAATGCCCTTTTCTAACCTCTGTTAATGGAAATGCCTTAAATGAAAAAAATTTGAAAATACATGTATCTAGCAATATTTATGCACTTGATACAATAATTTTAATGGAAAATGGCAAAAATAATTCATGGACTTTGATACAATATGTAATTTGATTTAAAATAATTAATTTATTCAGTGTAATTTATAAACCATTGGTAAATGTTCAATCTAGTTACTAAAATATCATCCTTTTGTTTATTTAAGTTAACAAAATTTGCTGATGTGACTTTTAATCCATTAAATTTGAATGGTGGACAGCAAAAAGAAATTACATGTAGATTATCCACATAAGATATTTCTCTCAAATTAGAATATAAAAATTCACGTCATTAAATAACTATGGACATGTTAATGCCAATTTTTTTTCCTTGTCTAAAGTAGAGGGGTAAAAGGATGGACATTTTTACGCATCATTTCTAAAAATTCAATTTAACTTATAATGAACCACATCATCAAAGTAATGTCTGATTTGTCGTTTGAGCAAATGGAAAGATAATATTGAACATTTACCGATAGTTTGTGGATTATATCGAACAAATTAAAAGTCCAAGAACAATATTGTACATTTGTGCCAAAATTCAAGTATCATTTATGTCATTTTCCCTTAAATCTAAGGGATAAGAGAAAAGTGAAAAGCTAGGTGATATGAATGTGATTTTTTTTTTTTTTTGGTAACCGAGGTGTCCGGGCCAGCTTGCGCGCATCTCGACTATTCCTCGGGGGAGACTAGCACAGCAACCCACCGCCATGACCCCCCACTTAAATCACAGGCGCTTCCCTGGGGAATCGAACCCGAGACCTCAACGAAGTCCAAGTTCGCCCTAACCAGCTAGGCTACCGATGGGTGGGTGTGATTTTGATGGTTATAACTAAAACAAAATGCCCTTTCTGACCTCTCTCCAAATGAAAAAACTTAAATGAAAATAAAAATAAAATCTAGGTATCTAGCAATATTTATGTACTCGATACAATAAATTTAATGGAAAAACAGCATAAATAATTCATAAACTATAGTTTAATGTATAATATGGTCCTTAAATTTTAAATTTATTCGGTAAATGTTCAATCCAGTTACTAGATGTCATCTTTCTATTTATTCAAGTTAACAAAAAAATTTGCTGATGTGACTTTCAATCCATTAAGTTTGAACGGTAGACAACAAAAAGAAATTACACATTGATTATCCATGTAAAATATTTCTCTCAAATCAGGATATAAAAAATTTATGCCATCAAATAACTATGGATTTGTTAATGCCTAATTTTTTTTTTCCTTATCTAAAGTAGATGGGTAAAAATGATAGACATTTTGACGCATCATTTCTAAAAATTTAACTTAATATATAATAATCCACGTCACTTAAAAAAAAAAGTTTGATTTGTCTTTTGAGCAAATTGAAAGATTACATTCGATCTTTACTAATAGTCATAGATCACATGGAGCATATTAAAAGTCCAAGAACGATATTACATATTTAGGCCAAAATTCATGTATCATTTGTGCCATTTTCCTTTAAATCTAATAAATAAGAGAAAAGTGAAAAGTGAAAAGCCGGTCTCTTTCATCAAGTTTTGGTGATCGCAGGATATTTGTGCACATGACAATGGATGGAGCCTACCTCCATTAATTTTAACGTTAAATTATTGAATTGGATGATATATAACAGTTGACCGGTATATTGGTAGGTATATCAATTTGTAATTTTTTGTGATATTAATATAATTTAACGGAAACTAACAAAAAGAAAATTTGTTATCAATATACTAGTTTGTGATGTAGTTTTGGTTTGGGGTAAATTCATTACAATATACCAGTTTGAGGTTTTTGATAATCAAAAAATTAGTTTGGGGCAACTTTTTCGCAGGTGTACCAATTCGGGTTTTTTCTTAGTACTAACCCTAATAAAAAATTGCTTGAGCAATTATACCTTCAATTTCTCACTTTACGCCAGCCCACATGCGAACAGAAAGGCAAAAATGCAATGTGGCTCTTAAAAGATGTAAAATCTAACTTATATAAAAATTGAGAGGGTTAAAAAAGATGAAATTTTGTCAAGCTTTAAAAAATTTTCGAGACTAAACACGCGGACTTCTTGGAATCAAATGAGAGGATAAAGGCATGGATTTTGCTGACTTTGTCCAGGCCATCCGCGTCTTCCCTCCGCGTCCCTGAGCGCTAGACGACATGCATGATGACAACGTGCTCGATGGCGCGGGCGACTGACGGCGCCCGGTTCTAGCCTTGGAACTTATATAAATGTTGGCCAAGTGATAACATTGTTATTTCTTCTAATGATTCCATTCTCTGTGCGTGTAAAAAGTTGTTTTTTTCTTTTCTTCCAAAGGCCAGTTCAACCCCGGTTCTAGCCTTGGAACTTATACTGACCAGTTCTATGTTTCTGGAATTAGGAACCGGATCCAGTGCTCATCCCTCAATTGTTGTTGGTTATGGTAGTCATTTTAGTAATTATCCTCAATAATAGTATTTTTCTGATAAGTCCTCATAAATGACAAGCTAGTATCCATCCTTCACCTGTAATAATTTAAGCTTGAAGTCTCGTAAAGTTTCGTATTGAATCATTAATAACTCTTTGTGAATAACAGTAACAGCCTAAGTGAATTTTTTTTTTCCTATTCTTTAGTAACTTACCTTTACGACCGTAACATTCCTCCACCGTTGTAAACTCCAAGACCCATGGGTGAATAAATGATCTTGTATGTCATTATTTTCCATAATCAATAATAACATTGTCAATTTTATAATCAATAATTGCCTTAAACGTTCATAAGTTACCATCTTTTTAAAAATGATCTGGCGGTTGAAATTTTTTACACGACAGTGCAAGATTACAAGTTGGACTAGTCCCAGGTATCGTTGGATTGAGCCATAGAATTTCCCCCAAGGGATTTTGTTCTGTTCCATGATGTTGCTTCCCAACAAGGGAAGTATCCAATGACTGCCACATTGCACTGAAATGCATCAATATGGCCCGCGTCACCTGGACTTCATCACTTCGCCTTTATAATGTTAAATGGTCAAGATGCATTTTACAACACGGGTCATGTTACGAGCTCCTCGAAAACACTCGTGACTGTATACTTTATCTAGAATAATTCTATTTCTTGAGGTATTGATCGTGCATAACACGGTAGCAAATGGTACATTAGGATCTGTACAATTTCCTTAATTGGTTGCTTAACAAGTCTCGATATATTTAGACTATCTTAAAGCCGAGGTTACCCAAATCGACACAATTAGGACTCAATGGAAAATGTTAGAATACAGATCTATTCTCTTTTACGCCTGGTAATAATCGAAATAGATACAAGTGTCCGAGAGAAAAGGCAACGATAATCGACATACATCTTCATGTTGTAGAGGATTTTACAAAGACATGCAGATATGAAAACTAGAATGGGTTGCGCCTCATCATTCACCAGGCTTTGGCTCATCGACTACAGCCCTTGTCTGGAAATGAAAGCCTCCGCCTAAACCTCCTCCTTTATCCTTGTCATGTGAAAGAAAACGTAAAATAGGCTGTAGAAGGATTCTGTATTCTATGTATTTTCATTGATTGTTTTCTCAATGTACAATGTACAATATATAATACATAATGTAAATAATAAAGGGAAGGAATATTTTCCAAAATCAAATCTTATCCTAAGTTGATATAACAATCAATTACAATTCTAAAATGATTCAAGGTATCGTCGGAAGATCTCGCAATATTTCAAGCCTTGCTGTCTAACATCCTCCCGCAAGCTGATGCGGCAGGAGTCACAGTAAGTTTGATCTGGAAAAGATGGAACCGAGGAGTAGAGAGGCCTTTAGTGAAGATGTTGGTTGGTTGATCTTGAGTGGAGATGTACCGAACATGAAGCTATCCTTTGGCCACTTGCTCACGCACAAAATGGTAGTCAATCTCTACATGTTTAGTGTGAGCATGGAATATAGGATTGCTAGTAAGATAGATAGCAAGAAGATTATCACACCGAGACAGGAGGAGCGGGCAGACGAATATGAAGATTGCATAGCAAAGCTTCTATCCAGATAAGTTCTGCAATGGTGAGCAAAACACTTGAGTTTAGCTTCTATACTGGATCAAGCAATGGTTTGCTATTTGCGAGAGTGCCTGAAATGAGATTTGAATCCAAGAAGATGCCAAATCCGTCAATAAAGCGATGAGTATCTAGAGCACCAGCCTACCTTGCATTGGAAAGAGCATGCATTTGAAAAGAAGAGCCGGGAGTGAAGAGAATACCATGATGTTGAGTGCCCTTGATGAAACAAAGGATCCTTTTAACAAATTGCTAGTGGATCTTAATGGGAGAGTGCATGAACTGATAAGCTATGTTGACAGCATATGCAATATATGGGCGAGTAAATGTGAGATATTGTAGAGCCCCTACAATGTTGTGATATAGTGGCAGATCAGAGAATGATGCACTAAGATGAGTAGACGGGGCATCAGCCGAAGTGGTACATGGCGTGGAAACAAGATGAGCCTCAGTCATTTTGGCCTACATAAGTAAATCCACAACATATTTAGCCTGATAGAGAAAAATGCCTCGGTATGTCCATTGTATTTCAATACCAAGAAAATAATGAAGCTCTCCCAGATCTTTAATGGAAAATTCTTGTTACAGAGATGTAATGAGAGCCGACAAGGGCGCATTAGGTGACCTAGTGACAATAATGTCATCAACATATACCAAAAGGAAGATACTATACTAAGTTGAATGAAGAATAAAAAGTGAGGAATCTGCAACTGAAGGAGTGAAGCCCAGTTAAACTAGAAAAGCACTAAGGCGTTGATGCCAGGCGCGAGGAGCCTGTTTGAGACCATAAAAATACTGTTGTAATTTGCAGACATAGCGGGGATGAGTAGAATTAACAAAGCCAGGGGGTTGCTCCATAAAAATTTATTCTATTAAGTGACAAGAAGAAAGGTGTTCTCTACATCAAGCTATCAGAGGTGCCATCCACGAGAAAAAGGCAACGGATAGGACAGTGCGAACTGTCACATGCTTGATGACGGGGTTGAAAATCTCATTGTAGTCAACTCCTTATTGTTGATGGAATCCCTTTGCAACCAAAATCGAGCTTTATACTACTCAAGAGAACCATCAGCACATAACTTAACCTTGAAGACCCATTTGTAGTCATCCGCCATAGTTGCACGCCAATTTGCATCTTTCATAGCCCGACCAAAGCAAGAAGGTATGGTAAAATCAGACATAGAGGTGGCCAATGCATAAGTGTGATTAGGTGAATGTGCTTACAGGCTAAAGTGCCATCACGAAGGCATGTCACCATAGGATGTGTCAGCTAGGCTAGTGGATTCGGCGGAGAAGCTAATAGCATGGCTAGTGAAACTACGAACTAAGAGGGAGACCCATCAATAGGTTCATGCAATGAGGTTTTGAACACACCTAAATTGCATTGATTCTCCAGCAAAGAATTAGCAGACTATAAATCACAATTAAAGGGAGAACAAAGCTCAGGTGGTGGTTGCTGTAGTGGAGGAGTTCTAGACAACTCAGCAAAAATAAGCGGTTGAATGGTGACAGTGGCCTCTAAAGATGATTGCAGAGTGTTTTGCATATAAGGGAGATCTAATTCATCAAACATTGCATCAGCAACAATGCAGAATCGTCAATGTTGAGGAGAATAACGCTGGTATCCTTTATATCCTGATGGGTAGCCCAAGAAAATGCACCGATGTGACCCTGCTTGCAGTTTATTCTTCATATAGAATCAAAGATTGGGATACACCGTGTAGCCAAAAACTCTTAGATAAGCAATATATAGATTCATCTGAAATAAGATCTCCCATGGTGATTGATTTTGCAGAATCAGTGCGGGTAGCCAATGGATAATGTGTACAACTACTTCAAAGGCAAAGTCCTAATAATGATAAGGGATAGAAGCATCATAGAGCATCACGAATCCCATTTCAAGTATGTGGCGATGTTTGCATTCAGTTGAACCATTTTGAAGGGGTAGGCGTGAACAGGAGGACCTCCAAAAAATACTTTTTGCTTGCAACAATTGAACAAATGGTGTAGAGATAAACTCTCTTGCATGGTCCGATTAAAAGGCTTTGACCTTAATGTTGAGTTGATTTTCAACAAAGGTGAGGAAAATAGTGACAATGGATAAGAATTGATCACGAGAGTGAAAAAGATAAAACCAAGAAAATTTAGAATAATCATCCAGACAACAAATATAGTATTTATTGTTTTGGGATGACGTGACAAGAGCAAGCCCCCAGACATCAAAGTGAACAAATTCTAGGGAGCCTTAGACCTATTAGTTGTTTGTGGATGAGATTGTATTGTTTATGACTCTTGCTGGAAAGACAAACTGAACAAACTGGAACAAGACTTAACGACTAATTGAAGATTCTTGAAATAGTAGGAAATGTGGCATGACCAAGACGATGATGCTAATGGATGAGTGACTCCACTTGAGAAACAAAGCAGGTTGGTGACATAGGTGACAATGATGAGAGTGTGTAGAGGCCTTGATTAATGTCCCACCGAAGAAGGATCCTGCCCGTACGACGGCACTTCGCAAAGAAATGTTTCGATGAGAAAATAAAATCGCATGAATTTTCAGCAGAGAATTGATGAACAGAGATTAAGTTCTTAGTAATAGACGAAGCGACTAAGATATTGAATATAAGGAAATCATGGGTAATAATGGTTTATGTGTGAGTGACAGGAAGACTTGACCCATTACCTACGGTGACCTATCGAGTGCCATGATATGGCTGAACTGAGGACAACTGATGAGGATTGTTGCTAATGTGATGGGTAGCACCTGAGTTAGGATACAAAGCATTAGGAGAAAGCATCGATGGTAGAGGAGATATCTCAACCAATTGAACTTGTGGTGGAAGTGACTGCTACTAGTGTGTGTGGCCTCTAGAGAACCCAAATTGTTGGTTTAACCAATTGTGACAAGCAATAGCCTTATGTCTTAGGTGATTGCAAATCTAACACCTCACATTGCTATGTCTTTGATTTTTGTTGCCATTGAAATTTTAGTACTGAGAGTTTCCTGAATTATTGAAGTTGGGCTACTGTCTATGTAACATCCTGAAAATCGACCCCATTTTTGGATTTTATAAAATGGCGATATTAGTCGAAGGCCTGGTCAGTACAATTTTCCGAACTGTGTGTTCGTGGGATAATGGATTACAGAGAGGCGCCATTAGGAAACGATACGCGTTCGACTCGCAATTTCGATCAGGAACGAACCCTTCGACCATGAGGACCTGGGCGGGAATGATATCCTCTAAATACTAGACTATTAAGGAAACAGAAATAAATCGATTCGGCAGAAGTATGAAGTCGAACTGCGGGTGATTTCCGCACGACTTCGATACGAACTACGAACGACGTTAAACCGAATCATTTTCATCTGGTACTCGAGATTATCAATTGAGCCCCCGGGATCACACAACAATCGAGGGACGTCCCTGACTCGAGAATTGACGTTAACATGGATCAAACAATGGTTGACCACGGGTCAAAAGTGTGGAAAGTCCTAAAAGGGCGCCCGATAATCCAAATTGTACTACGGTCGCAATCGACTCAATTTAGCCCCGATTTTTAATCCGATTTTGGGAACCGACTTCTCAGTGATATCATGACTAAATACTTGGACGTCGCCTCATTTATTTTGGGATTTTCCGTTGGACACGGAAGCGTCGGAAAAAGGAAAAATTGGACTGGGTTTTGGGCTCGCGGGTGGGCTGGCCCAAGATCGGCGGCCCAATGGGCCTTGCACCCATTCAGCCCAGCCCAAGAGGGGCCCAAGTTGGCCCAAGTTCCCCTCCATTTGCAGCCCATGGGCTTCTCTCTTTTAGCCTTTTGCTTTTGTGCCCAAGTGGGCTTTGTTTATGTTTGTTTTGCTTTGTTTTGATTGGTCCTTCAAGCAAGTGGACTTGCCCACTTGCCTTGGCCTTATCCAAGTCTTCAGCAGCCTCTTCTCTCTCCTCTTTGTCCCCCAAAATTCGTGCACCAGCCCAGCCTCCCTCTCTCTCCCTTTTTCTCTTCCTTTTCTCTTCCATTTTTGCTGTTTCTTGCTGTCCTTGCTGTTTTCCAGCCCAAAAACAGCCTTGTTGCCATCACCGGAGCCGCCGCAACCACCCAAAGTGTAGTCCTGGGAGTTAGGAAGCCAGCCGCGCACCCCCGGTCATCCCTGGTCACCGTTAGCTGCCCGTTTCGGCCTTTTTTCGCTCGCCTGCACCGATTCGCGTGAATAGTAACGCATTGTTTTTGGCCCGTTTCGGCTACCGTTTGTCACTTGTTGTCATCCCCGAGCTTACCCCTCGTAGCCCTCGTTCCCCTCTACGCGCCGATGTCGCCGGATTTCCGATCCAAGTAAGTTAACTTCCTAATCCTTGTTTAGGGGTTAATCTTGCTTAGGGGTTAATTAGTTTAATTTTTGTGCTTGGTTAATTATGGGTTAGTTTGTTAATGGTGGCTAAGTTAATTAAGACTGATGAGGATTGCATTAATTGACCATAGTTAGTAATAAAGTAACCTAGGTTAATTAATTAAAGTAACTAAGGTTAGTTTCTAAAGTAACTATGGTTAATTATTAATCATGGTTAGGTTAGATTAACTAGGGTTGAGTTAATTTGTTAACCATGGTTAATTTTATTTATTTTTATTTATTTATTTAATTTCGGACGAAATTACTGTTCACGGATTACTGTTCACGGCACTATTCATACAGAAGCTAAATTTTGGCTTATTTTGATGTGTTCTTGGTTGTTATGATTTATTGAAGTGCCGATTGTTAATTATACTCGTGAATATTGATGAAATGCGTGATCGAATGCTGATTGGAAATTGGATTTTGGAATTGTCGAGTGAGATCGCATGACATATTGTGTGGGTTATCTGAAATGGCATGTCGCATGAGCATGAGTGATGTTGCATTCACGACAGAGCAAAGATATAAATGGATTGCTTGATGAGGTGTTGCATGATCACATTAAATGAGGGAACCCGGCGTTGCCGGAAGACCGCCAATCCTTATGGGGTTGTGCCGTGGCCAGTGGGTCGCCTGACTTCGGTCGGATGCCTGACAGGGAGGGGTTCCATGTGGGACTGCGGTAGTGGGCGGGTCCCGGGCCTCTGTCAGTTGCGGGGCTGCGGTAGTGGGCGGGTCCTATGCTCCTTCGGGAATGCCGTCTTGGGAGTGAGCCCTTGACGTTGCCTTATCTCGAGGTAAAGAGGACGAAGCTGGTTTAGCTAGGAACCGCCAACCATAAGGTTGTGCCGTTGGCCCAGGAGGGGGCGTAATAATCGGAGCATGTGTGAGTGTGAGACATGAGAAAGCCGTGTGAGATGCTCTGATTATTCGCATGCTCTTAATGTCGTGATGAGTTAAATGACAGTTTCTACAGGTCACGTGTGCTAAGGCTAGGTAGGATCGCCTGTGGTTGTATCTACTTATTGAATTGTCCTATGCTTTTGTTTCTTTCGCATTGTCTTTTGTTGGATTAGGTTGTATGTTAAACTCCCGAGGCGAGCGAAGTTCCTAACCGGGGCTTAGGACTTTAACTTGCTGAGTTTATCTCAACCCGTCGTGGTTAACATTTTCAGGCCCTAGATGATGCAGTACTCGAGGATCGAAGAGAGCGATCCCTCTGAGGCCAACGAGTAGGCACTTGTACAGTGTTAGGTTAGCTAGGCCAGTCCCTTTTCAAGTAGGCCTTAGCTTGTCGCCTGTGGTAAAGCGTGTATGTATTTCTTTGGTATCTTTGGCTAACCTTCGATATATAAAATACGAGAGTCGGGCGTGGTTGTCTTTCCTCTATTGCCCCGTATTTGATTTGAGGTTGTTGAAATTGGAAGCAAGTGTAACATCCCAAATTTCGGTAAGCCCGAATTATTGGAAAAGGATTCAACGGGCCGAGTTTTGGAGCCAAATATTTGGGAATTTGTGCTTGGGGGCAAAAAGACTAAAATGCCCCTTTCTAGAAGCTTGTTTGGATTTTATTTTGTTTTGTTTTTCTTTTTCTTTCTTGTTGTTGCTATCCCTTGTTATTTGGTTTGGGAGTTGTTCGTTTCCGCATGTGCTTAATTACAAGATAAAATGAATTGGTCGACTGCTCTCGGGCCGCCATGAGCCGTGGACGTAGTCGCCGCCCCTAGGACTCTCCCCCTCACTCTCGGTTTTGTTCGAACCGAGCACCGCCCGAGCTCCGTTAGCTGATTGGAAATTGAATTTTGGAAATTGTCGAGTGAGATCGCATGCAGACCTCGAAATGGCATGTCGCATGAGCATGAGTGATGTTTCATTGCCGCGAGCTCGAGAGTCGGGGCATGACAGTCTATGATGACTAAAATTCCTCTATTGCCCCGTATTTGATTTGAGGTTGTTGAAATTGGAACGGAGGAGGGGTCGTAATAATCGGAGCATGTGTGGGTGTGAGACATGAGAAAGTTGTGTGAGATGCTTTGATTATTCGCATGGGCTACATTGTGAATGGGAATTTTAGCCCAAGTTGGTGTTGTGTGCAACGAAGGTAGCTAGTTGGGTGGTTTGTGGTTCCTAGAGCTCCAGCAATGCTTGATGAGCCAAGAGAAGACCATGAAAAGATTCCCTGGTCATTTGTTGGTATTGAGTGTGAACCAATATTGCAACAACCAAGCTTTGAAACTCAGCTCCTAGGCCTCGAAAGATATGCGTTCGGTATTCTTGCAACGAGATGATCTCACCAATGGAGGCCAATTGATCAGATATAAGAGTAGCCTGTTGAAAAAATTCGGTCACAGTCTAGTTACCTTTCTACATTGTCTAAAGTTGCAACAGCAATTGGGTAGCTTAGGCACTGTTTTGGCCAATGAGAGATACATAGGTGAAATTCCACATGGCATGAGAGGTACTTAGATTAAATAACTGACCCACAATTGAATTGGTTGTCATGCTTAAGATTCACCCAAGAGCAATCTGGTCTCATGTATACCAGTAAACGTATTCAGGATTGGGCACAACATTGGAAGAACCATATATATTGGTTTCAGTAATCTCTTGTGGAGGACATGGCAGCATTTCATCAACGATCGAAATCAGTTTATTTGCTCAAAGGAAGGGGAGGATTCGAGCTCTCCACATCACGTAGTTATCCCCCGTGAATTTCACCTCAAGATTTGGACAAGTGAATGACCCCATGAGATTTCCAGATGACAGAATGACAGGGCTAGTGAGAGATAAGATTGTTGAATTGGACGGCATTGAGATGCTAATAGCAATGGGAGTTGTGAGACTCGATTCTGATGAGGAACTTAGATTGGAATCCATGGCTATGATGCTTTCACAATTGATAACTCTGAAACCATGAAAGAAAACATAAAATAGGCTATAGAAGGATTTTGTAGTCTATGTATTTTCATTTATTGTCTTCTCAATGTACAATGTATAGTATATAATACATAATGTAAATAATAAAGGGAAGGAATATTTTCCAAAATCAAATCTAATCCTAAATTGATTTAACAATCAATTACAATCCGAAAATTATTCAAGGTATCGTGGGCAATATTACGATTCAAGGTATTGTTGGAAGATCTCGCAATACTTCAAGCACATCTTCCAGGAAAATAATCATGGAGGAAATTTCTGTTGAATTGTAGCCTTGCTGTCTAACATGATGGATTGTTTGGGATCCTCCATCGTTGCCGGCTGTCACGTTAGTATTGGTTTGAGTCCTTCCATCGAACCTTCCATTATTGCCAGCTGTCAGGTTGGCTCCGGTTCGAGTCCTCCCATCGAAGCCGAACTCGATGTCGTTCTCTATTGGATGAGGTCGGTGGCTTTGTTTTGCCGACGAGTCACCGGTGCGCGACCATTGGTTGTAGAGCCGGCCAAGGCAGCAGGCGATGGTGGACACAACAAAGACGATAGCGAGGATTGCAAACACCGTCCGGAAGGACCCGCTTGAGTGGGAGTGTTGTTGGGACAACAACAACAGTGGTAGCCTTGGCAAGCTATCAGGGAACACCATGGCGGCCTGTTGCGGAGGTGAAGGCAGAAGCGGCTCGGCAAGCTGGAGCGATATCTTGTGGAATGGGAAGGAAGTGGAATGGTTAGGGATTGGTTTTGATGTTGAGCCTTGTGGAGATCGATTTGCCTTTGGTGACAAAGAAGCAACGAGGTTGCTTGTGGAGAGCGGACATGAATATGAGTTTTCCCAACTGAAAGACAAGCACCCCATTGTCCTTTTTGAGAGGAAGGGAAGAAGCAAATAGATTCTCTTGCAATCATTTTGGAATTTCGCAGCCTTTTGCTTGAAGAAAGAACCATGTGATTTGCTCTTTTTGACAATAGGCAATAGTTTCCCTCCAACTTTATAGAGTCTAATTGAGTAGATTACAAGTTATTCACGTCACCCTTATGCAAACTAAGTTCAATATGAATAAATGTGGATAATATTCATATTCATGACTAACCGATCAAACATATTTTATTGAATAGGAGAAAAATATGACCATTTAAAAAAAAATCTTATTGATAGTACGTAAGAGAAGGTACTAGCTGCATCATCCCATGGAAAAAAATGACATATCATAAATATCAATTATCAAGAATGAGTCACGGACCAAAATAAATTTTAGAAAAGGAATTTCCTGTGCAAACAAGTGGCATCGACACCAAAAGGGTTTTAAAACAAAATTAAAAGGAGATGGGATATTCGCTCGAATTCCAATTTATGTTTTATTTGATTCACGGGATTGGCCGTGGTATTTTGATAGTTTATTGTTTATGAAAAAGAAGATAAAATTGTACTTTTTCATATCATGCTTTCATTATTGACAAGGTGAGAAGGGCAATCGGCATTTGTAACTCTTCATGGACGTTATCATTAGACCAACAATGTATTGTATACTTACTATTGCGAAATGAGAGAGAGAGAGAGAGAGAGAGAGAGAGAGAGAGAGAGAGAGAGAGAGAGAGAGAGAGGTCCAAGTGAACTGGTCCAACACATTATTAGGTATAAGACTGGCGATTTAAATTACAGAGTCACAATCGTATATATAATTCGTGTCAATCCTCATCCATCTATGCCATTTTGATTTTGATTTTATATGCTAAATAATTGAGTAATGATGACAATATGTGGCCCAGTGATAATAATGTCATCAACATACACTAGAAGGAAGATACTATACTAAGCTATATGAAGAATAAAAAGTGAAGAATCAACAATTGAAGGAGTGAAGCCTAGCTAAACTAGAAAAGTACTGAGGTGTTGATGCTAGGGCGAGGAACCTATTTGAGACTATAAAGAGACTACTGTAATTTGCAAACATAGTTGGGATGAGCAAAATTAACAAAGCTAGGGGGCTACTCCTTGAAAATTTCTTCTATTAGGTGACCAAGAAGATTCTTCATGGTATTAATCCAATTTAATGGAAACTAACATAGGGTAAATTTTTCACCAATATACTAATTTGTAATGTATTTTAAAAATTAATTTATAATAAATTTATCATATGCATACCAGTTTGAAGTTTTTGATAGTCAAAAAATTAATTTATGGTAAATTTGTCATAGATGCATCAATTTGGGATTTTCTTACTATTAACCCTAATAAAAAATTACTTGAGCAATTATTCCTTTAATTTCTCACTTAACGCCGAGCCATGTGCGAACAAAAAGGCAAAAATGCAATGTAGCTCTGAAAAGATTTAAAATCTAACTTATATAAAAATTGAGAGGGTTAAAAAAGATAAGCTTTTATCAAGCTTTAAAAATGTTTCGAGACTAAACACGCTGACTTCTTGGAATCAAATAATAGATAAAATGGGAAGATAAAGACATGGATTTACTGACTTGTCCAGGCGATACGCGTCTTCCCCCCGCGTCCCTAAGCGCTAGACGACATGCATGATGCAATGAAGACATTAATTTGCTGACGTGTCGGAGACATCCTCGTCTTTCCCCGCGCCCCCGAAGGTCCCAATAGGGAAGGAGCATCCAGAAGCGCAAAAAAGGAAAATAGAAAATGGAAAGAAAAATCAAAGACTCAATGATCATTATAGTAAGAAAAAATAACACAAGTAGCCCTAAACTTTGGCTAAATGTATAATGTCGTCAATGTACTTTTAATTTGTTTAATTTAATTCTCGAACTTCTATTACATATTTAATTTAGTCATTGAATTATATGAGAATATTTAACGTTATCCCCAATCTTGAATTAATGAAATGACTGTATTGAGCGTAGTTATATAATTTAGGGACTACATTGAACATGTTCAAAAAGGTTATGGACCATATTAAACATATTAAAAGTTTGAGGACCACATTACTATCTGGATATCTTTCTCTATCTTGTATATATGTATATACTGAGGGAGCACCCGCCTGCCATCGGAGGATTCTCGCGAAACACTCAGCAGCAACACCAAATCACGAGAGTTGAGCGATAAGAATGGCGGATGTCGTCGGAGACGCAGCTTCTCACGATGTTCAGTCCCTCTTGTCTTCTCCGGACAGGGACTTCCTCATCCGGAACAACGGCGATCAGGTAAGGCTCGGTTCTCATTTTTGCTTGTGCTCTTTCGGGAAAAGGAGGAAGGAATAATCGTGGGTCGGCGTCCTCGTTGAAGTTTGTTCGTGGTCTTGGCCTGGGGTTGTTTCGCTAGCTTGCCCATTTTCGTGCGGGAAATTCTTGCTCTGGTGATCGGTTTTTGAATTTCGAATTGGGATCTGATTCTTTGCTGGTGTTTCTCTTGTCGGATTGGAAGATGCGGTTCGTGCGGCGTTAAAGTTCAAGGGCATTGACATTTGGATGTATCTTGAGTATTTTTAACATTTTGCGAGGAAGATTACCGAATTTGTTCTAAATTTATTGTAATTGTGCTAATGCAGTTTAAAACATTGTTTTTTTGCTAATTCAATTCTAAACCTTTTATAATTGTGCCACTTTAGTTAATTTGACCACCAAATTTTGTTGGCCGGTGCCAATCGTCCGACTGATGTTTATGTGGGTTATTTTATTTTTCATTGTATTTTCTTTTTCTTTTTCTTTTCCCTCTTCTTCCTCCTTTCCCTCCCCCCCCACAATAAATGGTGAGGCTCTAGTGAGGCTTGCCCGTGGCTCGCGAGGCCATAGTTGCCTTCGCCTAGCCTTGGGCGAGGCTTGGGGGCTACAAGCAAGGCGGCTTTGCCTAGATTTGGGCAAGGCCACCTTGGCCCACTACTAGCAAGGCCATGGCAAGGCTAGCCTCCCCTAGATCTAGGTGAAGCCACCTCGCCGCACCCCAGGCCTCGCTTGAATTTGAGTGAGGCCAAGCAACAACCACAACCCTTTCTAGTGGCCAATGAGGGCTTTGCGGCCCTCACCCAACTTGGCCAGTCATTATGGGGGAAGAAGGAAAAGGAGGAAGAAGAGAAATAAGAAAAGGAAAAAATTTTAAAAATAAAATATTGTTAAAAATTATCCACATCAAAATCGGTCGGCTTCCACATTAGCATCAGCTGGCCAAAATTGACTAGATGGAATGAATTCACACAATTATAAAAGGTTTAGGACTGAACTGAAAAAAAATTATAATTGAATTGGTACAATTATAATAAATTTAAAACTTTTTTGGTAATTCTTAGATTTTGTGTGGTGGTCAAATTTATCTAGTGTGCCTTGCTTGCTGATTGCTGTATGAAAGAGTTCAAATGAGGAATCTTCTGTCCTATATCAGGTTAAGGTCGACAGCTTGACGGGGAAGAAGATCGGCTTGTACCTGTCCGCGTCTTGGTGCATTCCATGCCAACAGTTCACCCCGATTCTGGTGGAGGTGTACAATGAACTTTCCCCAAACGGTGATCTGGAGATCATTTTTATTTCTGCTGATAAGGATGAAGAGTCCTTTGATGGATACTTTTCCAAGATGCCGTGGCTTGCAATCCCGTTCTCTGACTCGGAGAAGCGTGATAGCTTGGACAAATTGTTTAAGGTTAGTGGAATACCCCACCTTGTGATTTTGGACAGCACAGGTACAGTCGTAACGAATAGCGGAGTTGAGATCATCCTCAAGCATGGAGTGGAAGGTCACCCTTTCACTCCAGAGCGCATCGAAGAGTTGAAAGACCTGGAAGAAGCTGCTAGGAGAAATCAATCACTGACCTCTCTTTTGGTCCAAGGATCTCGCGACTTCGTAGTTTCATCTAATGGGAATCAGGTAAACCTAAAAAGATCTTCAATGCATTTGAAATTGATGGTCGCGTGTGCTAATGATTCAGTTTCCAATGCTCTTCTTACTAATCTAGTTATGTGGCCAAACTAGGTTCCTGTTACTGAGCTTGAAGGGAAAACTGTGGGTCTGTACTTCTCATTCTCCACGGATAAATCATGCGTTGATTTCGTCCCAAAGTTGCTCGAGGTGTATGAGAAATTGAAGGCCAAAGGAGAGAGTTTCGAGATCGTTCAAATACCTCTCGATGATGACGAAGCATCATTCAATCAATCCTTCGAAAGCCTACCATGGCTTTCATTACCATTCAAAGACAAGCAATGTGAGAAGTTGGTTTGGTACTTTGAGCAGTCGACCCTACCCTCTCTGGTCATAATCGGTCTAGATGGGAAGACCGTCCATTCCAACATTGCCGAAACCATTGAAGAGCATGGCTTTGCAGCTTACCCATTCACTCCAGAAAAGTTTGCAGAGCTCGCAGAGATAGAGAAGAAAAGGGAAGAATCTCAGACCTTGGAGTCGATCTTGGTTTCAGGGGATCTGGATTTTGTCATTGGAAAGGATGGAACCAAGGTAAGTTCGTTTTTCCTCCTAGTACCTAATGACTTGGAAATTTTTAATGTCTGCAATGAGGCCCCGATAATTGTCGTCCCATGGGTTACTTGAGCTAAGGAAAGGATTGAAACCCAGTCTATAGCTAGGAAGATCCTTTCCATACGTGCAGTTTTCGTGTGTCTTGTCTGTCGATTGGTGGTTCATCTAAAAGGTGGTTTCTTAATTTCGATTGCAGATTCCAGTATCAGAGTTGGTAGGGAAGACTATCCTCCTTTACTTCTCGGCACACTGGTGCCCTCCTTGCCGAGCATTCCTGCCATTTCTTATGGAGGCATACGAAAAGATCAAGGCTACAGACAATGCCTTTGAGGTGATCTTCATCTCCAGCGACAAGGACCAAACTGCCTTCGACGATTATTTTGCTGAGATGCCGTGGCTGGCGCTCCCCTTTGGTGACGAGAGGAAGAAATCCCTGAGTCACAAATTCAACGTCAAATGGATCCCCACGCTCATAGCCATTGGCCCAACAGGCCAGATGGTGACTAAAGAAGCAATGGATCTTATATCGGAGCACGGGGCTGATGCTTATCCTTTTACCGCTGAACATCTAAAGAAGTTGGAGGGGAAGTTGACTAAGAATGAGCCGGAGCCGGAGCCGAATGAAGAAGGAGACGAAAAAGACAATAAAGCAGCTGGGGAGGAGGCAAAGGAAGGAGAAAAAGCCGGAGAAGGATGGGTCTGTGATGGTGAAGTCTGTCGCAAAGCCTAAAAGTTACTTCTTAGTTGTAATGTTCTCTATGACTCGTTTGAAGCAGTTTTCTCCTTTTTTTCTGGGTGGATGTGTCCGAGCTTGATCTGCGAAGGGCTTGTGTGCGAAAAATATGGTGTGAATTGTGACTTAGACAATTTGCTGTCTTAATAAAACGTTCATAGTCGATGGGCTGTGTGCCAAACAGAGCAGTAGGCTCAAATAGTCCGTGATCAGTGGTTGTCATACAAGCGGCTCTGTCTCTCCTTCTGATGATGCAGCTTTGAGATTTGCATCCACACTGGACTTAATAGAACATGCTCATACGCTACAGTTTGCATGGATCGTTCCTAAAGTCCTAGTGGTTAGTTCTCGTTCAGTTCACCATTATGATAATAGGTCCTCTGCTGTATGATATAATGGCGGCTCTAGATTCGGATCAATTGATATAATTTGTGACGATGGGAACTTGACCAGCCCCCGTTAAGTCTCCCAAGTTTTGTTTGGTAATCCCTTGCTCCCAGAATGCGCGTCACTAGCCATCTTAAGGAAAGAGCGATCTAAAAAATCAAGATGGAAAAGGCGATGCGAAAGAAGTTCATTCCTATAAAGCAGCCGGTTTGCAAGAACTGTAAGCATTTCTAGGCCAAATTGCAGCCCTCGTTTATGGAAGAGCATTTGTCAGCAATATGTCTAGATCTTGGGGAAAGAAGATGGATTGATTCGACTGTTTTTCCCCATATATCAAACCTAAATGAAATGTCGAGAACATGAGGCTTCATGTTCGTATATCTTCAATTTCATCGAAGAGGTTGAATTTACAGGAAGAATCGGTACATTCCACATCAAATATTCTTTCCTTCTTTAGAAGAAAAAGGAAACTTAATACATTCAATAGCGCCATGTGCTTTCAATTTCAACATTTCCACACTTCTTTTTGGGTCGAATTCTTTTTCTGGTAAGGACGAAAAATGTCGGCATTAACTGCGATTTAAGACTCGGCCTATTGAGTGTCGAATGTCTACCCATGTGATTTATTGTGGCTGAATCATAGGTCGCAAATTTTTAAATCAAGAAAACGAAGCTGTGGGGATACTATGCTTCTTTATCTGTTGAGGTTTTTTACTTGGCCATGAATCTAGTTCAAGTTGAGGAGCGGATTTTACTCATGTTACTTTTTTTTTTTTTCAAAATAAATTTCCATTCATTACCAAAATGATATATGAAAAGAAATCTCAAAAGTTACGAAACAAGGCAAACTCATAGAACTCCAAAATAAACAATAAACCCAGAAATCAAGACATTATCAAAGCATGGTTGGTGGAGATAATTACAAGCTTGTCCTTCAATGATAGATCGGTAACTACATCCAAGTGAAATGATCGGCGGCCAATCATTGAATCACACATCATCATCAATGATAAGCACATGTCGGGATCTCTTTATGTAGTTATGGCTTTGCCTTTCAATGGTGTACGCCTAGGTTCGGCGCCCCCAACAATGTCACTATATGGTGACAACATAATCATATTGAAGAAGCTTGAATCTGACACCTATGCGAGCCTTGTAGCCAATGTGATGTGCCAAAGTTTTTAACTAAAAAAAATGTTGAACAAGCACATACTTGATACCAAAATTTTTGGGAACACCATTGAAACTAGAGGCCAAATATTTATTCATTTAAACTCCAAAATCTAGAATTAGATTGGAAAGAAAATCTCCCATATATAATATCGAGACAACAAAGCTCCCAAAATGAACGTACAAAATGCAATGATGCACATTTATTCACAACATTAAGACTCAATCATGATTATGTAAGGTTTTATCTACTTCTTTTTTATAATAAGTGTCCTAATAATCATAAAACTTATAATTAAAACATAATCAAGTCCTAAAACTTTTAAATTGTACAATTGAAATTCTGAACTTCTCAAGTTGATGCAATAATATTCTTTCAATAATTTCATCCAATTTGATTGACTGGAAGAGTTGATGTGGTTTTTTCTTTTCTTTTCTTATGAAAGATGTGATGAGATGATTGCCACATCAGCCAACTTAAAAGAAACAGAAAATAATAAAAGAAAAATCGAAAGGAAATATATGAAATGAAAACCCTAAATATTGTTTTGGGCGGCGGCCGATCATCCCTCTGGCAAGTTGGCGGTGGGGGCAACGAGACGAAGTGGGCGGCGATGACAGTCGCAAGCTCGCCCATTGCTGCTGGCTAGAAGAGCTCATTTTGCCAAAACCTAACTAAAACCACCAGAAAACTATCCAACACAAAGAGCACCCATCCTGATCATTGCGTTGGTCCGACACACTGATATAAGAAAGTTCAAATAAAAATGAATTAAATTATGTAAGATATAGTATTAACTGAGATCCGATAGTATGGTAGAAAGATTCATATATTTCTTTCTACCATACCAGTTATGATTCTTATTGTAATTTATTGTAATGTAACAAGTTATATTATAGAAAAATATAAACAGTATAGGCTCAATATAGATTAATCTACAATATTTATCTTTTTAATATATGTAATTATGTAGCATCCAAATAAAGTCATTGTAAAATCGTAAAAAAATTTTCAGCAAAGCTAAAGAAGGAACAATAAGCGTAGTGTGAGATTTTGGCCCAAGCAAGTATTTGAACCCATATATTACATTTGGATGGAGTGTAACTATAGACTGTTTCAAAACAAGTCAACTAATATCTTTATTATATTAGCTAAAGTACGTAAAAATGTAAGAGGTGGGTTCACTCTACCAAAAAATTAGACATTCCCAAATAGATGTCGTATTGGTTGCTATGTAGAGACTTCCTACCTCCATCTTTTTGAACTATTAGCTCTACTTGTAATGTTGGGGAATGGCCCTAAACTGTTGTACTTCATCTGCTCCATAATACTTGCATTTTACAGCAATGATACATACATACATACATACATACATACATACATACATACATACATACATACATATATTTGAACTAAAGACCTCATGCTTTAATATCATGAAAAGATTGATTATTGTCAACTATTCTAAAAATTTAAATTATATAATTTTATTTTTAAATATTCCAACATGAACAGCTATCGACAAAACATTTCATTTGATCGACATGGTCTTTTCAGAAGTGGAAATATATACATAAATTATTTATAGCACCTTCTGATCCTTATTTATGTCTTTTAAGCCTGAAAATGTTGATCAATCTATTCACTAATTACGGTAAGGCTTGTTTCCAATGATGGGAAAAGAAATCAACAAAATCAATAAGTTTCGAGAAAAAATAAATTAGCTAATCATATCCCCAGTTCAATAAAAAAAAAAAACAATGAAACCAAATTTATTTTCTTTGATATTTGGGCCTTTTCAGTAATTTTAAAATTTGGGGTTCTCTAAACTATAGTTTGGGTGTGTTTAAGTAAAAGAATTTCCTATAAATTAGTTTTCCAAATTTTCATGCATTTAATTTGTTAAAAGTGATTAGTCAACGAAAAACCATTTATGGTCACAAAAAATATGCATACTTAAAGTTAGGACAAAGAAAACAAAACTTAAATACAAGACATGATGACGTCAAATTGATGAGTGTATCCTTTTTTTGGAGGTACGGACCTCTGGAGTGCCAAAAGTTGGCACGGAGGGACACTTAAGTACCAAAAGTTACAAAAGGTACACTTAAGTGCCAAAATCGGAATAAAATGGATCACTTAAGTGCCAACGGCGAAAATTCCGGCCAAATTGCCACGTGTCAATTTTCCGGCGACTTAATTTGCCGACGGAGCATTTTTTTTCAAAATAAAAAATCCACGTGGCATTTTTTTCAAAATAAAAATCCACGTGGCATTTTTTTTTTTCAAAATAAAAAAAATTGGCAATTTTAAAAAAATTGTCCACGTCAGATTTTTAAAAAATTAAAATCGATTTTGTTTTTTTTTTAAAAAAAAAAAAAAAAGGGGGAGGAGGGGATCGGCGAGGGCGTGCGGCCCTCGCCGCCGCCGCTCGCCGGCGCCCCACCTCGCCGGGAAGGGCCGGCGACGGTGGGCGAGGGTCGGCCGGGTCGCCGGGCCCCGGCCGGTGGCCGGCGACCCCGGTCGGCCTCCGGCGAGGGCTGCGTGCCCTCGCCCGGCCGGGCCGGGGGTCGGCCGTCGGCCGCCTGCACCAACGCGTCGGTCTAGGCGGCCGACGGCCCTTGGTCGGGCGGGCGAGGGCCGACGACCCTCGCCGGATTTGGGGGAGGGTCGCGACCCTTGCCCAGATCCGGGCGAGGGCGCGCAAGCCCTCGCCGGAGGCCGGCCGGGGTCGCCGGCCACCGGCCGGCCCGGAGACCCGGCCGACCCTCGCCCACCGTCGCCGGCCCTTCTCGGCGAGGTGGGGGGGCGGCGGCGGCGGCGGCGACGAGGGCTGCACAACCCTCGCCGATCCCCTCCTCCCCCTCTTTTTTTTTTAAAAATAAAATCGATTTTATAATAATATATATTTTATAATTATTTAATATTATTTAATTAATAATTTTTAAAATCCACGTCAGCCCAAAACGACGTCGTTTTGGCCGATTCAGTTTCCGGTGAGCCATGTAGGCAAGAAAATTAATAAAAAATTGACACGTAGGATTTCCGGCGGGGTTCCGGCGACTTGGCACTTAAGTGATCCATTTTTTTAAAAAAGTGGCACTTAAGTGTACATTTTGTAACTTTTGGCACTTAAGTGTCCCTTCGTGCTAACTTTTGGCATTCCCGCTGTACTTATGCCCCTTTTTTTGTGGTCAAAAAGAAATTTGCATTTATCAAAATGATACATAAAAGGGAATCTCAAAAATTATAATAACAAAACAAGCTCATAGAGCTCCAAAACAACAAAAAAACAAGAAATCAAGGCGATTATTTAAAGCATAATCATCAAAGATAATCATAAGCTCGTCCTTCAAGAAAAGATCTAAGACTGCATTGAAGCGAAAGGATTGGCAGTCAATCACCAAGTCACACAGTATCATTAGTGTGTTGACACCTAAATTTTGACTAGGTATTAAAATTAAATTGCATAGAAAATTAGGGTTCAATTTGACCCTAACAAAAATGATTTTCACATCACCTTGATACTAATATCATTTGCGTATATTAAGTTTATTATCTATCTTTATTTTACCATATTTTTACCCTATTTTCAGGTTTATTATTATTATTATTATTATTTAAAAAAAAAAAAAGACACAGGCCCACGGTAGGGCTGGCCCAGCCCCCTTCTTTTCTTCTTATCTGCGCCAGCCCAAGGCCCAGCCCCTTTCATTTCCGGCCCGGCCCGGCCCCCTCCATCTTCTTCCTCCCTTCCTCTTCTTCCCTGCACGCGAGTAGCAGGAGAGCAGGAGCGGAAGACGGAGGCCGGCGACGACAGGGACGTCTCGCATGCGCCATCAATGCCGCCGCGCGAGATCCGGCGCAAAACCCGGACGGAAGAGACGTCTTGGCGGAAGCTTTCAATGCCGAGCGGAGAAGAGGGGATGGGACGCCGGTTCGGTCGAGCGAGAGCCCGGCTGGGCACCGAGGACCGCCGGTCGGAGCACCTCCGTCGACCGGGCTCCTCGCCTATAAATAGGGGGGTCGAGCGAAGAAGAAAGGCAGAACACAGCAGCAAAACAGAGAGGAAAGAGAGGAGAAGCAGGAGCTCGGAGGGTTTCCCTTGGAGAGACATCCAGGAGGCCCGACGAGCGACCGCCGATCCGAGAGAGAGAGAAAGGCTGCTGCTCAGCCGAGTCCCGCCGCCGTGTGCGGTGCTGGTCGCTCGGGCCGACGCCACCTGCTGGGTTCGTTTCCGTGAGAGAAGAGTGAGATCTGAGAGAGAGTGGAGAGATCTGAGAGGTTCTGGAAAATCCAGATCTGAGAGAGAGAGAGAGCCGCGGAGGAGGGATCGATCTGCGGAGGAGAGAAAGAGAGAGCGAAACAGAGCGGAGACCAGAGAAGAAGGCCGCTGGTCAGCCGAGTGCCGCCGCCGCGTGCGGCGCTGGTTGCTCGGCTCGACGCTGTTGCTGTTCAGCCACCGACGCCACCGCCCCGGAGAGGTCGAGCGAGCAGATCCTAGCCGGATCTGAGGGAGAGAGATGGAGCCGCGAGGGACCGAGCCCCTCCGCCGCGTCCGAGCTGCCTGCCTGGCGACGCCACCGCCGCTCCGCCACCCCCGACACCACGGCCGCTCAACCACCGACGACGCCGCCCGCATTGCCGTCGCGGTCGCTTCTGCCAACAAGCCGCCCCCACCGCCGTTCGCGTCCGAAGCCGACGACCTCGCCGCTCACACTCACGAATCTCGGCTAAACCCCACGCCGTCCGTGCGGCTGACCACCGTCCCTGCTGCCGATCGTCGTCGTCCCCGGTGCCCCCCGCCACTTCGTCGTCCCGCCGTCGGCGTTGCTCGCCGTGGCCACGCCGTCCGTCCCAGCCGTCCCCTCGGCGCCGCGGAGGACCTGCGACAGAGAGGGGGCCGAGGAGTCGGGTCATTGACCGGGTCGGGCACATGGACCCGGTCGACCCGCTAGGGTTTTGTTTTCGTGGGCTATGGGCTGAGACTAATATGCTTATTGGGCTTGTTTTGCTTTCTTGGGCCAGACTTTATTTTTGGGCTTGGGCTTGACTAGTTTCTATTTAATTTGCAGGTATCCTTTGGGCCTGACGAACTGGGCCCTTGAGCTGGACCCGGTCCAGCCGAAGGCCTGGGCCACCCGCGTGGGCTGAGTTCAACCAGGCCGGATCTAGAAGACCCGACCCGGTTCCGGTTTGTTTATATTTTTATAATAATAATATTTTCGAAAATAAAAATAAAAAATAAAAAAATTATTTTATTTTCCAGAAAAATCAGAAAATTCGAAAAATAGTTTATATTTTCTAAAAATCAGAAAAACCCAAAAATATTTTATATTTTCCAAAAAGAAGGGAAAAAGCCAAAAAAATGTTTGTTTCGACAATGCATGAAAATTCCTTGAAAAATGCAAAAATATCAAACCTCAGGTTTAAACAAGATTAGGACGGAAGGGCATTAGTGATTAACTAGTGTAATCAGTCTCCGATCCTGGTTTCTGCAGTTTCGCAGAAAGTAAAATATTTCTCCCGATATTTTACTTGCTTCTAATCGACCCACCCCAAATTGATTAGTGGCGACTCCTTTTTAAATGAAATTGAATTGCAGGTTAAAAATTCAACCCTTAAGTCGTGAATTGGTGGGCTTGGGAGAGCCCGGGCTAAACCCTGATGAAAGGCGTTCAGCCGAGCCATTAGCCTCCAAGAGCGAGAAGGAGGTCGCGACATAGTGATAAGCACATTTTGGGATCTCTAAAAGTAATTACGATTTTGTCTTTCAGCAGTGTGCATCTAGGTTCGGCATCCCCAACACCATTACCATACAGAGACAACATAAACATATTAAAAAAATTCAGATTTAATACTTGTGAGAGGAAGCCTTGAAACCAATGCGAAGTGCCAAAACTTTGAACAAAATCATGTTGAATGAGCACAAATTTGATACTGAAGCTGTTGTGAATACTATTAAAACTGAAGGCAGAGTATTTATTCATTAAAACTCCAAAATATAGAATTAAATCGGATAGAGAAGTTCCTAGTTATAAGATCGAGAGAGCAAAACTCCCATATTTAAAACTAAATTGGGAGAGTAAGGAAAGAAACAAAATGGAATAAAAACAAAAGGCACTAGGAGGGGAGAGAGCGATTTAGGTCAAATCCCTTCCCTCCATGAGTGGAAGAAATGAAGGAAGGTTCGGAGGGAGGGAGGGAGGAAATGAGAAAGAAACATTTTACATTGTGATAATTGATTAGTAAAGTGTACCCATAAGGGAGTGGGAATTAGGGACGAAAAAATACTCAAATTGGATAAACTCGACTTGTACTGAACCAACATTTTGACTTTTTCAGGTCAGATTCCTTCTAATTTAAGTAATGGTAAAAAAAGGGCATGTAAACAGTTTATCTGAACCAAATTGAATTGAAAAACTTGAAATCATATATCGTCTTCCTCTCATATAACACCCTCCAAGAAAGTCTCCTTCTCCGTTGCCTTCTACACCTCAACCCGAACCCATATTCAGTCTGGGCATATACGATTTGGGTTCCGGTTCGGATCACAAACTTACATATACAAAACATGTTCGGGTCAAATCGGGAATCATGGACCCGAACCGTTGACCCCCTTGGGAGTATATGCTGAAATCCGCGATCTCCTTCCCATTGTTTTCCCCCACTTTGCACCACTAGCACGTTGTCCAGACGAAAAAAGGTTTAGGAGGCGCGTCCCATTCATCTTGGAGATCGAGGGACCACTAACTCCCAGGCTCAGATTCTCTCTTGTCAGTGTACTCTAATATCGTTAAGGCGACAAATGGTGGTCGAATGGCAGCTTATAAGAAGACAAATTAGCGTCGACTTCCTTTTTAAAATTATGTTGCGTAGATACTTGTGCGAACAAATTCTTATGTTTTTTTATGTTGAAGTACTTATGATATAATTACTCAATTGATAAAATTTTATTGAAGACAAACTCGTGAAAAGCACATGTGATATACCTAAAAATACATTATAAGGCCCAATTCTCTAGAAAAGTTATCAATTTTAAGTCAGATCTCAATTCCAACGAAAAAAAAAAAAAACTCATCTCAATTCTGACTTGACACCAGCTTTCTATAGGTATCCAAAATCAGCCCACGTTAAATTGCCATCAAATGATGCAACAAAAAGGGCTACGCTCATCCTTCATGTAGCAAAACCTTTAAGGGAGTATATATATTTTTTATCATTTAGAATGAATCATCGGCCCCCACTTGCGCTCCAAATTTCGTGAAGTTCCTTTTGGAATCAAAATGAACACTATTAGCACAATTGTAGCCTAATGTTTTTTTCTAATAAAAAGACACAAACTTTTAGTTGACACCCAATTTTGGGTCAAATGTCTATCCAATGATCTCGTAAAGATTCAACATATTATTCCAAATGAACTGCTAAGCACTCCAAAATGGGGTTTAGATTTGGGTACCAACCAAAGGTTGGTTCTTTTTTATGAGACAAAAGGTTTATATTAGAGTTGTCGTCCATGCTAAAAATTGTGCTTTTGATTAGATAAAATTTTTTTGGTTAGAATTACAATGCAAGTTAAAGTTAAATGCTTTTTCATAAGATACAAAAATGCAGTTTAGAATTGGGACCCGTACAAAAAGCTGTGCGTGCAATTTAAGGGGATTAGATCTACAATACTAATCCAAGAAAGAAAACCGAAAATAAAAGACGTGGTTTTATGGCGAAAAAAAAAAGAATCTCTACAATCGCGTGCATTTACGAGTTGTGTTCATACCGTGGATCATTGAGACATGCCAAGTATACCTTAGATTGGGTGCTCAAAGAGGAACGAGTTCTTCTTGCCATCGGGAAATGAAAGGATGAAAAGAAACCAAGGATGAGAAGGATCGTGTGAGATGGACCTAAATAAGTTTCTAATGTTGTATTTCTCAACATAAATAATCAATAAATCAAGAACGAATTCGATTCATATATGACTGTAAAATACCAAAACCTATACTTACTGCCACGCCCCGAACCCCGAGTGCGCAACAACGCTCCCCTTGGCCAATAGAATGCGACGTCCTAGGACGCGTCGCCGACTATTCATTTTATTCTTTCATTATACGCAAGTGGAAGACGAATCATCCCCTAGTCAAATAGACAATCAAACAATAAACAGGGATGAACAACAGAACAACAACAACTACTCATTTATATATATTTACTGGATTAATCAACAGAGGATCGTTTCTGATATACAAGTCCAACAAAGGGTCAAATCCTTCCTCTAAGCCAAGCCAAAAAGAGACTAAGGCTAGGCTAATCCATCTATACAAAAAGAAACATCGGGTTCGGCACTACTATCACAGAGACCCATCGGACTTAGGCTCCGTCGGGTCGTAGTCGGAGGCGTTTGGGTTGATTACCGATGGAGTGGGGGTAGGATTCTCTACTACGCCATTAGGAGGGTCTATTTCCATGGGATCCCAGTTAGCGTCTTTGGGGACCCTACTAGGCGGCCCGTCAAAACCACGTAGAGGGCCGATTAGGAGATCGTCCTCTCGAATGTACCATGCCAAGAACGATGGTGAATCCATTGCCCCGATCCCTCATCCACCCAAATGGTGGAGACCTACTTCTCATACAAATATACCCGACCCGGGAAGCGGTGATGCATCACAACGGTCTCACAGTCCTTTGGAATCTTATTGCACCAGCGAGTGTGCCATTCTAAGGGCATGAAAATGGTTATACAATAACCAGTGAGATAAAATTTCAGCGAGTCCTCGCCTTGAATCCCGATTAGTATACCAACTCAACTCGGGGTATCTCTACAGAACCACCCTTCAAGTAAACCAACAACAATCAACCATACTATAGCCAAGGCCAACCAACAATCAAATAATCGATTCGCATGCAATCTTACCTAATATGCCACACCCTACACGTTAAACTCCAACACAATACAAGCAATGCACATGGCCATCAGGTAATGCAATTCATCAATTACATGCGAGTCACGTCACAGGCGATCTCACTTGGCCATTGCCACACCCTGCACGTTATCAATTCATGTGTGCCATAAACAATGTGATCAACTCATGCATAATCGGAACCAATGATGCCATATTTCTCATACGTTCTTAAATCCACACATATTCCAATTATTACTGCCTACTGGCATAACCAGGAATCACCTTCCTCCGTGAGGCACATCGACATCGAGGGTTCTCTCCCAAGACGAAATTCCCGAAGGAGCATAGACCCGACCTCTACCACAACTCTGCATTCGAACCCCCGCTAGGTTTCCAACAAATCGGACTATCATCCCCCAAATTTCGGCTAGGCCGACAAGTTCAACTTAGTGATCATGTAAGCATACTACCACAATCCACTTTTATCTTGAACATTAGCCAATGCACACATGCTTGCATATACGGTCTCAAATCCCTTCTCATAAAAGCGGTTCATTTCCGTGTCCCTTGGACAAAATATTTTCCCATTTTTATGAAAACCATGCGATCCATGCGGATGTCCATGCATTTACACAACCAATTCATATCATAGGATCAAAGTACAAAAAATAAAGCAATTTTTCACTTCTGGATGAATAGTGCGCATGAACAGTATCGTGTGAACAATGTACATGAACAATAAATTTTGAACAGTGCCACATGAACAGTAAAATCCAGAATTAAACAATTAATAAATTAAATTCAGAAATCAATCAAAATATTAGTTAAAGCAAATAATCAATTAATCAAAGCTAAACAAGCTTAATTTCTCTTAAACCACAATTAACAAACACTAAGCAAAATTAATCTAAACTAATCCTAACCATTTAACTAACCACCTATCTTAGTGCTAATGTAACTTAATTAATCTCCTAAACTAGGATCAACCTTAACTAAACTAACCCTAAGTAGGTTTAGGCACTAAATGAAAGATTATGACTAAACTCACTTGTTAAATAGGCCAGAGACATGGGCGCAGCAGTGACGATGGAGGCTATGCTCGAGAACCTTGACCACAGCGATCCAAGACCGTCCCGAGGCTGAAACAGCAGCAACTAACTCTGGCTCTCATTGCAACTTTGGAAACATAACTGTTCAGGTAGAAGAAGAGGCTGGCCGGGCTGACTGGCGCTCCGATGACTGGCTGGCCGGCAACTGACAGCTCCAGGGGTTCAAGGGGGACTGGTTGGTGGCTGGTCTAGGTGGTAGTTGGGTCGAAGCAGGGGAGAAATGGCTTTTCTAGGCGGTACAAAGCTAGAACAGGCGGGCTGGCTTGTGACGGCTTCTATTCAGCCGGCGGGCTGGCTGGCGGCTTGGTCCGGCAAGCAACGGTTGTAGGGGACACAAATAGGGCTAGGAAATGAATAGAAATGGGCTCGGGAATTAGTTGAGCTCAAAATGGCTCAAAGCTAGACAATGGGCTTGGAAGGGTTAAATGGTGGGTTGGATCTAATGAGCTCACTTGCTTGCCTTGGGCCCACCATGGTAACCGCCTCACCTTAGGCATGAGGCCCACGTTGGCCTTGCCCGGCCCACATCCTCATAGGCTCGTTTCCTCGGTCCGTAAATCCCTTTTCCAACTATTCGGCTTTATTGGCAATGTCGAAGGTTTAAGAAGCATTGTCCAAAAGTCCGTTCTGGACATTCCCGAAAATTCGTTGTCCAATATTGGATTCTCATACCTTATCAATTTCGCCCGAAGAAGGATCCTGCCCATACGACGGAGTGACCATAATATTAGACATGCGGAAATCACGGATAATAAGGGTTCCCGTGTGAGTGATGGGAAAACTTGATCCACTACCTATTGTGACTTGTCGAGTGCCATGATATGGCTGAACTGAAGATAGCTAATGAGGATTGTTCGTAATGTAATGGGTGGCACCCAAGTCGGAATACCAAGCATTAGGAGAAAGCATCAATGGTGAAGGAGGTATCTCACCCAATTGAACTTGTGGTGGAAGTGACTACTACTGGTGCATGGAGCCTCTAGAGAACTCAAATTGTTGGTTGAATCAATTGTGGCAAGAAACGGCCTTGTGTCGAGGGCGATTGCAAATCTAATACATCACATTACTGTGTCTTTGATTTTTTGTTGCCATTGAAATTTTGGTATTGAGAGCTGCCCGAATTATTGAGGCTGCGCTGTTGTCCATGAGGATTAAAATTCCTCAGCTACCCATATTTGAATTGGGGTTGTTGAAATTGGAAGTGGGGCCACAGTGTGAATGGGAATTTTGGCCCAAGCTCGTGTTGTGCGAGATGAAGGCAACTAGTTAGGTGGTTTGTGGTTCCCGAAGCTCCATATGTGCTTCATGAGCCAAGAGAAGATCATGATAAGACTCCCTGGTCATTTGTTGATGCTGAGTGTGAACTGAAATTGCAATAGCCAAGCTTTGAAACTTAGTTTCTAAGCCTCATAAAATATGCGTTCAGTACTCGTGGTGAGATGATCTCACCAATGGAGGCCAGTTGACTAGATATAAAAGTAGCTTGTTGAAGAAATTTGGTTACGGTCTGATTACCTTTCTACATCGTCTGAAGTTGCAGCCGCAATTGGGTAGCTTGTGCACTATTTTGGACAGTGAGAGATGCATAGAAGAAATTCCATACAGCATGAAAGGTACTCAGATTAGATAATTGACCCACAATTGAATCGACTGTCATACTTAAGATCTACCCAAGAGCAATCTGGTCCCATGTATGCCAGTAAACATATTTGGGATTCGAAACAATGTCGGAAGAACCGTTTGTATTGGTTTGAGTAATCTCTTGTTGAGGACATGATAGCGTTCCATCAATGATCGAAATCAGTTTATTTGCTTGAAGGAAGGGGAGGATTCAAGCTTTCCACACCACGTAGTTGTCCCCTGTGAATTTCACTCCAAGATTTGGACAACCGGATGACCCCATGAGATTTCTAGATGACAGAATGACGGGTCTAGTAAGAGACAAGATTGTTGAACCAAACGGCATTAAGATGCTAACAGCAGTGGGAGTCATGGGACTCAATTCTGAAGAGGAACTTAGATTGAAATCCATAGCTATGATGCTTTTGCAATTGATAGCTCTGATACAATGAAAGAAAACATAAAATAGGTTGTAGAATGATTCTGTATTTTGTGCATTTTAATTGATTATTTTCCCAATGTACAATATACAATATATAATACAAAATGTAAATAATAAAGGGAAGGAATATTTTCTGAAATCAAATCAAATCTTATATTGATTTAACAATCAATTACAATCCTAGAACAATTCAAGGTATTGTCAGAAGATCTCGCAATATTACGATTCAAGGTATCGTCGAAAGATCTCGCAATACTTCAAGCATATCTTCTAGGAAAATAATCATGGAGGAAATTTCTGCTGAGCTATAGCCTTGCTATCTAACATCATGGATCGTTTGGGATCCTTCGTTATTGCCGACTATCTGGTTAGCTTCGGTTCGAGTCCTTCCGTCGAACCTTTTATTGTTGTCGATTGTTGGGTTGGCTCCGGTTCAAGTCCTCCCATCAAAGCTGAACTTGATGTTGTTCTCTCTTGGATGAGGTCAGCCGCTTTGTTTCGCCAATGGGTCACCGGTGTGTGATTTTCGGTTGTAGAACCGACTGAGGCAGTAGGCGATGGCGAACACAAGGAGGACGATGGTGAGGATTGTGAACACCATCTCGAAGGACCTACTCAAGTGGGAGTGTTGTTGGCACGACGACTATAGCAACAACCTTGGGAAGCTGTTGGGGAACACCACGATGATCTACTATTGTGGTGGAGGCAAAAGCGGCTGGGGAAGCTGGAGCAACATCTTGTGGATTGGGAAGGAAGCAAGATGATTAGGGAATGGTTTTGATGTTGAGCCCTATGGAGATTGATTTATCTTTGATGACAAAGAGTGATGAGGTTGCTTGTGGAGAGCGGACATGAGTATATGAGTTTTCCCAACTGTAAGATAGGCGCCATGTTGTCCTTTCTGAGAGGAAGGGAAGAAGTAGAGAGATTTTCTTGCGATCATTTTGAAATTTTGTAACCTTTTGCTTGGAGAAAGAACCATGCGGTTTGCTTTTTTTTTTTTGACGATAGGCAATAGTTTCCCTCCAACTTTATAGAGTCTAATTGAGTAGATTACAAGTTATTCACGTCACCCTTATGCCAACTAAGTTCAATATGAATAAATGTGGATAATGTTCGTATTCATGACTGACTGATGAAACATATTTTATTGAATCGGAGGAAAATATGACCATTTAAAAAAAAAAAAAACCTTTATTGATGATATGTAAGAGAAGTTACTAGCTGCATTGTTCCACAGAAAAAAAAAAAAAAAAAGACATCATAAATATCAACTACTGAGAATGAGTCACGGACCAAAAAAAGTTTGAGAAAAGGAATTTCTTGTGCAAACAAGTGGTGTCGACACCAAAAGGGTTTTAAAAAAAATTAAATGGAGATGGGATATCCACTTGGATTCCAATTTATGTTTTATCTGATTCATGGGATTGGCCGAGGAATTTTGACAGTTTAGTGTTTACGAAGAAGAGGATAGAACTGTACTTTTCCATGGCATCCTTTTATAATTAACAAGGTGAGAAGGGAGACCAAAGTTTGTAACTCTTCATGGATGTTAATGTTGGACCAACAATGTATTGTATACTTACTATTGCGAAATGAGAGAGACGTCCAAATGAACTGATCTAACACATTATTAGGTATAGGGCTGGCAATTCAAATTACCAGGTCACGATCGTATCTATAATTTGTGTCAATTCGCATCTGTCTATGCCATTTGGATTTTCATTTTCATTTTATATGCTAAATAATTGAGTAACGATGAAAACGTGCTAATCCATATCGACTTGCGTCAGCATTAAAAGTTAATCATATTGTGTCCGTGACATATCTGAATTATCTCTCTTGTAATGAATCCGTCCCTTGCTTTATACGTTGGAAACTGCTGCTTAGAGATGAGGACCGAAAAGCCTATTAACACTTGGGCCTCGGCTGGCATGGCTCGACCCACGGCATTCACAGGCCAGGTCGGGCACGGCACCCTCAGACGTTGGGGGGGTGGAATGGACCACGAGCAGAGCCCAATGGGATCATCATTGATTATCTTTGGGGAACAAGGGTCACGTGAAACTTTCACAATAATAAGTTAAATCTTGAAACTATATCACAATCCAACATTTGCCAGTAACTTCATATGAGGAATTGGCAATTCTGATGTCACTTGACCTCCTTGAATCGATTGTGAGGTTTCTGAACTTCTTTTCTTTTGATTCCTTGGCATTATCCCAAATTTGAGACTTGACTAAGTTCCGACGGATTCAAATCAAGTCTCAAATTCCGATAAATGCTTATGACACCATGTGATTGACCTTACAGGAACGCAACTCATCTCGAAAGTAGCTCAAATCCAAACCTAATCAGTCACATTACTCGGGTATCGTGATCCTTTTCAAAGAAATAAGATTATCCATGCAATTGCACATGATCTAAAAGGGAAAACACGAGTTTTTGCATTTGTTTGTGCTTTTGGTTATTACCGAAGTTCATCTTATTTGACAATGACTCGGTTCAATTTCCACTATAACCTGAAGGAGCCAAAATTCAGATTATATGCTTAAACTCAGTTGAATATGAGAACAATCTGATATTGCAGTTGAATCATAGCTCCCAAAAGGTTTTTAATCAAGAAAATGAAGCTATGGGGATGCTATTCTTCTCTATCTGGTCCAAGTTTACTAATTATTTATTGAAGCACAAAAGATCTTTACTATTATCAACTTACAAAATATACTGATTTGCATCTATTGCTTCTCCATTTAAAAACATGACTCCATCACAATTTTAATACTTAAAGTCATCATTGCGTAAGGTTTTACTTTTAATTTTGATAAAATCTCGTAATCCAATTAACGTTGTACTTATATTGGTTTTATAAGTAATGACAAAGCTAGGATATTTTATTAGCGAAATCAATATAATGATATGAGAACATCTAATAAAAAATTAGTTAACCTATCTAAATTTAGAATGTCATGGTAAAGCTGTAAAAAAATTAAACAGATTGTGTGGAAATATTATTTCATTTCTAGCATATAAATTTTGTTTGATCTAATCTGTAGTTTGATGAGATATGATGGGGATTAGTGATAATGGGTTTAAAAAATCAGTGGCTTCAACCACCAAAAAACATTAATTAGATAATTTGGGTAAAATGTAGGTATGATTGGACCTAAATATGTCCTTAAAAAGCTCAAGGCAAAAGAAATAGGCAGGAGATTTGCCCTGAGATGGAAGATCCCGCAATGTCACCTCCATTATTTCCTAGTTGGTAGGAAAAAATATCCACTAGTTAACAAGGGCTACGAAGCGTTCAAGCATCAAGACGTTAAAATAAAGAACGCAATTTGGCTGGGCAGTCTGTTAGGAGATTATCACAAACAATCCTCATTGGTAGGAAACAAACTAGGAAGAAAGAAAGGTCGGCAAAATATATGTAACTGTAGTTTGCTGTGAGCCTATGATCTTCTTACTTGCCTCAAGTAGGTTCAACCACCAAAAAATATTAATTAGATAATTTGGGTAAAATCTAGGTATGATGAAAGCTTCTTGGATATTGACAGTCCCCCCCGCTTACTTGTATTAACACTACATCGACGGTTATAATTGAAACAAAATGCCCTTTCTAACCTCTCTCCAAATGAAAATGAATTAAATGGAGAAAAAATGAAAAATACAGGTATGTAGCAAAATTTATGTACTTGATTCAATAATTTTAATGAAAAATGGCATAAATGATTCACGAACTTTGGTCTAATGTGTAATATGATTTTTAAAATTTTAATTTATTTAATGTAACTTCTGAACTATTGGTAAACGTTTAATCTAGTTACTAGAATGTCATCCTTCTATTTATTCAAGTCAACAAAATATATTGATATGACTTTCAATCCATTAAGTTTGAATAGTGGACAACAAAAAGAAATTACACATAGATTATCCACGTAAGATATTTCTCTCAGATTTGGATATAACAACTTATGTCATCAAATAATGATGGGCATGTTAATGCATAATTTTTTTTTTCCTTGTCTAAAGTAGATGGGTAAAAGGATGGACAATTTTACACTTCATATCTAAAAATTCAATTTAACATATAATAATCCACGTTATCAAAATAATGTCCGATTTGTCATTTGAGTAAATGGAAAAATTATATTGAACATTTATCAAAAGTTCATGGATTACATCAAATGGATTAAAAGTCCAAAAAACGATATTGCATATTTGTGCCAAATTTCATATATCATTTGCGTCATTTTCTCATAAATATAACAAATAAGTGAAAAATGAAAAGCCGGGTGATATGAATGTGATTTTGATGGTTATAACTGAAACAAAATGCCCTTTTCTAACCTCTCTCCAAATGAAAATGCATTAAATGAAAAAAAATTGAAAATATAGGTATCTAGCAATATTTATGTACTTGATACAATAATTTTCATGGAAAATGGCAAAAATAATTCATAAACTTTGGTCCAATGTGTAACTTGATTTATGAATTTTAAATTTATTCAGTGGAGTTTTTAAACTATTGGTAAATGTTCAATCTAGTTAATAAAATGTCATCCTTTTGTTTATTTAAGTTAACAAAATTTACTGATGTGACTTTCAATCCATTAATTTTGAATGCTAGACAACAAAAAGAAATTACATGTAGATTATCCACATAAGGTATTTCTCTCAAATCATAATATAACAATTCATGTCATCAAATAACGATGGACGTGTTAACGTCTAATTTTATCTTCCTTGTCTAAAGTAGATGGGTAAAAAGGATGGACATTTTTAGGCGTCATTTCTAAGAATTCAATTTAACTTATAATAAACCACATCATCAAAATAATGTCCGCTTTGTCATTTGAGTAATGGAAAGATTATATTGAACATTTACCGATAGTCTGTGAATCATATCGAATAGATTAAAAGTCCAAGAATGATATTGCATATTTGTGCCAAAATTCATGGATCATTTATGTCTTTTTCCCCTAAATCTAACAAATAAGAGAAAAGTGAAAAGCTGAGTGATATGAACGTGATTTTGACTGTTATAACTGAAACAAAATGCCCTTTCTAACCTCTCTCCACATGAAAATGACTTAACTAAAAATAAAAATATATGTATCTTGCAATATTTATGTACTCGATACAATAATTTTAATGGACAATGGCATAAATAATTCATAAACTTGGATCCAATGTGCAATGTGGTCCTTAAATTTTTAATTTATTTGGTAAATGTTTAATCTAGTTACTAGATTGCTATCTTTCTGTTTATTCAAGTTAACAAAATTTGCTGATGTGACTTTCAATTCATTAAGTTTGAACAGTAGACAACAAAAAGAAATTACATGTAAATTATCCATGTAAGATATTTCTCTCAAATCATGATATAAAAATTCATGTCATCAAATATCGATGGACTTATTAATGCATAATTTTTTTTGTCCTTGTCTAAAGTCGATGGGTAAAAAGGATAGACAATTTGACAAATCAAATTTCTAAAAATCCAACTTAATATATAATAATCCATGTCATTACAATAATGTTTGATTTGTCATTTGAGCAAACTGAAATATTACATTCAATATTTACTAATAATTCATAAATCACATCGAGCATATGAAAAGTCCAAGCACGATATTGCATTTTTGTGCCAAATTCATATATCATTTGTGCCATTATCCTTTAAATCTAATAAATAAGAGAAAAATGAAAAGCTGCTCTCTTTCATCAAGTTTTGGTCATTGTAGTGTGCACATTACAATGGATGGAGCCTTCCTCTGTCAAATTTTAACGCTAAATTACTGAGTTGGATAACAGTTGATTGGTACATTGGTAGGTGTATTAGTTTATGATTCTTCATGGTATTAAAAATTAATGGAAACTAACATAGGGTAAATTTTTCACCAATATACTAATTTGTAATGTATTTTAAAAATTAATTTATAGTAAAATTTATCACATGCATACCGGTTTGAGGTTTTTGATAGTCAAAAAATTAATTTATGGTAAATTTGTCATAAATGCATCAATTTGGGATTTTCTTACTATTAACCCTAATAAAAAATTACTTGAGCAATTATTCCTTTAATTTCTCACTTAACGCCGAGCCATGTGCGAACAAAAAGGCAAAAATGCAATGTAGCTCTGAAAAGATTTAAAATCTAACTTATATAAAAATTGAGAGGGTTAAAAAGATAAACTTTTATCAAGCTTTAAAAATGTTTCGAGACTAAAGACGCTGACTTCTTGGAATCAAATAATAGATAAAATGGGAAGATAAAGACATGGATTTGCTGACTTGTCCAGGCGATCCGCGTCTTCCCCCCGCGTCCCTAAGCGCTAGACGACATGCATGATGCAATGAAGACATTAATTTGCTGACGTGTCGGAGACATCCTCGTCTTTCCCCGCGCCCCCGAAGGTCCCAATAGGGAAGGAGCATCCGGAAGCGCAAAAAAGGAAAATAGAAAATGGAAAGAAAAATCAAAGAGTCAATGATCATTATAGTAAGAAAAAATAACACAAGTAACCCTAAACTTTGGCTAAATGTATAATGTCGTCAATGTACTTTTAATTTGTTTAATTTAATTCTCGAACTTCTATTACATATTTAATTTAGTCCTTGAATTATATGAGAATATTTAACGTTATCCCCAATTTTGAATTAATGAAATGACTGTATTGAGCGTAGTTATATAATTTAGGGACTACATTGAACATGTTCAAAAAGTTTATGGACCATATTAAACATATTAAAAATTTTGAGGACCACATTACTATCTAGATATCTTTTTTTTTTTTTTTTTTGTGACCCAGGGAACCCCGCACCCCGCCGACAGCTGGAGGAGTAAACCCTGGAGGCCACACGTGCTAGCCACCACACACGTGAAACCAGGTAAGTCACCCTATGACGAAGCTGGGATACAAACTCTCGACCTTTTGCGAGAGGAAAAGAACCAGCAACGCAACCCAGGTGGGTGGTATCTAGATATCTTTCTCTATCTTGTATATATGTATATACTGAGGGAGCACCAGCCTGCCATCGGAGGATTCTCGCGAAACACTCAGCAGCAACTCCAAATCACGAGAGCTGAGCGATAAGAATGGCGGATGTCGTCGGAGACGCAGCTTCTCACGATGTTCAGTCCCTCTTGTCTTCTCCGGACAGGGACTTCCTCATCCGGAACAACGGCGATCAGGTAAGGCTCGGTTCTCATTTTTGCTTGTGCTCTTTCGGAAAAGGAGGAAGGAATAATCGTGGGTCGGCGTCCTCGTTGAAGTTGTTCGTGGTCTTGGCGTGGGGTTGTTTCGCTAGCTTGCCCATTTTCGTGCGGGAAATTCTTGCTCTGGTGACCGGTTTTTGAATTTCGAATTGGGATCTGATTCTTTGCTGGTGTTCAAGGGCATTGACATTTGGATGTATCTTGAGTATTTTTAACATTTTGCGAGGAAGATTATCGAATTTGTTCTAAATTTATTGTAATTGTGCCAATTCAGTTAAAAACTTTTTTTTTTTGCTAATTCAATCCTAAACCTTTTATAATTGTGCCACTTTAGTTCATTTGACCACCAAATTTTGCTGGCCGGTGCCAATCGTCCGACTGATGTTTATGTGGGTTATTTTATTTTTCGTTATATTTTTCTTTTTCCTTTTCTTTTCCCTCTTCTTCCTCCTTTCCCTTTCCCCCCCACAATAAATGGTGAGGCTCTAGTGAGGCTTGCCCGTGGCTCGGGAGGCCATAGTTGCCTTCGCCTAGCCTTGGGCGAGGCTTGGGGGCTACAAGCAAGGCGGCTTTGCCTAGATTTGGGCAAGGCCACCTTGGCCCACTGCTAGCAAGGCCATGGCAAGGCTGGCCTCCCCTAGATCTGGGTGAAGCCACCTCGCTTGCACCCCCAGGCCTCGCTTGAATTTGAGTGAGGCCAAGCAACGGCCACAACCCTTTCTAGTGGCCAACGAGGGCTTTGCGGCCCTCACCCAACTTGGCCAGCCATTATGGGGGAAGAAGGAAAAGGAGGAAGAAGAGAAATAAGAAAAGGAAAAAATTTAAAAATAAAATATTGTCAAAAATTATCCACATCAACATCGGTCGGCTTCCACATTAGCATCGGCTGGCCAAAATTGGCCATATGGAATGAATTCACACAATTATAAAAAGTTTAGGACTGAACTGAAAAAAATTATAATCAAATTGGCACAATTATAATAAATTTAAAACTTTTTTGGTAATTCTTAGATTTTGTGTGGTGGTCAAATTTATCTAGTGTGCCTTGCTTGCTGATTGCTGTATGAAAGAGTTCAAATGAGGAATCTTCTGTCCTATATCAGGTTAAGGTCGACAGCTTGATGGGGAAGAAGATCGGCTTGTACCTGTCCGCGTCTTGGTGCATTCCATGCCAACAGTTCACCCCGACTCTGGTGGAGGTGTACAATGAACTTTCCCCAAACGGTGATCTGGAGATCATTTTTATTTCTGCTGATAAGGATGAAGAGTCCTTTGATGGATACTTTTCCAAGATGCCGTGGCTTGCAATCCCGTTCTCTGACTCGGAGAAGCGTGATAGCTTGGACAAATTGTTTAAGGTTAGTGGAATACCCCACCTTGTGATTTTGGACAGCACAGGTACAGTCGTAACGAATAGCGGAGTTGAGATCATCCTCAAGCATGGAGTGGAAGGTCACCCTTTCACTCCAGAGCGCATCGAAGAGTTGAAAGACCTGGAAGAAGCTGCTAGGAGAAATCAATCACTGACCTCTCTTTTGGTCCAAGGATCTCGCGACTTCGTAGTTTCATCTAATGGGAATCAGGTAAACCTAAAAAGATCTTCAATGCATTTGAAATTGATGGTCGCGTGTGCTAATGATTCAGTTTCCAATCCTCTTCTTACTAATCTAGTTATGTGGCCAAACTAGGTTCCTGTTACTGAGCTTGAAGGGAAAACTGTGGGTCTGTACTTCTCGTTCTCCACAGATAAATCATGCGTTGATTTCGTCCCAAAGTTACTCGAGGTGTATGAGAAATTGAAGGCCAAAGGAGAGAGTTTCGAGATCGTTCAAATACCTCTCGATGATGACGAAGCATCATTCAACCAATCCTTCGAAAGCCTACCATGGCTTTCATTACCATTCAAAGACAAGCAATGTGAGAAGTTGGTTTGGTACTTTGAGCGGTCGACCCTACCCTCTCTGGTCATAATCGGTCTAGATGGGAAGACCGTCCATTCCAACATTGTTGAAACCATTGAAGAGTATGGCTTTGCAGCTTACCCATTCACTCCAGAAAAGTTTGCAGAGCTCGCAGAGATAGAGAAGAAAAGGGAAGAATCTCAAAGCTTGGAGTCGATCTTGGTTTCAGGGGATCTGGATTTTGTCATTGGAAAGGATGGAACCAAGGTAAGTTCGTTTTTCCTCCCAGTACCTAATGACTTGGAAATTTTAATGTCTGCAATGAGGCCCTGATAATTGTCGTCCCATGGGTTACTTGAGCTGAGGAAAGGATTGAAACCCAGTCTATAGCTAGGAAGATGCTTTCCATATGTGCAGTTTTCATGTGTCTTGTCTGTCGATTGGTGGTTCATCTAAAAGGTTGTTTCTTAATTTCGATTGCAGATTCCAGTATCAGAGTTGGTAGGGAAGACTGTCCTCCTTTACTTCTCGGCACACTGGTGCCCTCCTTGCCGAGCATTCCTGCCATTTCATATGGAGGTATACGAAAAGATCAAGGCTACAGACAATGCCTTTGAGATGATCTTCATCTCCAGCGACAAGGACCAAACTGCCTTCGACGATTATTTTGCTGAGATGCCGTGGCTGGCGCTCCCCTTTGGTGACGAGAGGAAGAAATCCCTGAGTCACAAATTCAACGTCAAATGGATCCCCACGCTCATAGCCATTGGCCCAACAGGCCAGATGGTGACTAAAGAAGCAATAGATCTTATATCGGAGCACGGGGCTGATGCTTATCCTTTTACCGCTGAACATCTAAAGAAGTTGGAGAGGAAGTTGACTAAGAATGAGCCGGAGCCGGAGCCGGAGCCGAATGAAGAAGGAGACGAAAAAGACAATAAAGCAGCTGGGGAGGAGGCAAAGGAAGGAGAAAAAGCCGGAGAAGGATGGGTCTGTGATGGTGAAGTCTGTCGCAAAGCCTAAAAGTTACTTCTTAGTTGTAATGTTCTCTATGACTCGTTTGAAGCAGTTTTCTCTTTTTTTTTTTTTCTGGGTGGATGTGTCCGAGCTTGATCTGCGAAGGGCTTGTGTGCGAAAAATATGGTGTGAATTGTGACTTAGACAATTTGCTGTCTTAATAAAACGTTCATAGTCGATGGGCTGTGTGCCAAACCGAGCAGTAGGCTCAAATAGTCCGTGATCAGCGGTTGTCATACAAGCGGCTCTGTCTCTCCTTCTGATGATGCAGCTTTGAGATTTGCATCCACACTGGACTTAATAGAACATGCTCATACACTACAGTTTGCATGGATCGTTCCTAAAGTCCTAATGGTTAGTTCTCGTTCAGTTCACCATTATGATAGTAGGTCCTCTGCTGTATGATATAATGGCGGCTCTAGATTCAGATCAATTGATATAATTTGTGACAATGGGAACTTGACCAGCCCCCGTTAAGTCTCCAAAGTTTTGTTTGGTAATCCCTTGCTCCCAGAATGCGCGTCACTAGCCATCTTAAGGAAAGAGCGATCTAAAAAATCAAGATGGAAAAGGCGATGCGAAAGAAGTTCATTCCTATAAAGCAGCCGATTTGCAAGAACTGTAAGCATTTCTAGGCCAAATTGCAGCCCTCGTTTATGGAAGAGCATTTGGCAGCAATATGTCTAGATCTTGGGGAAAGAAGATGGATTGATTCGACTGTTTTTCCCCATATATCAAACTTAAATGTAATGTCAAGAACATGAGGCTTCATGTTCGTATATCTTCAATTTCATCGAAGAGGTTGAATTTACAGGAAGAATCGGTATATTCCACATCAAATATTCTTTCCTTCTTTAGAAGAAAAAGGAAATTTAATACATTCAATAGCGCCATGTGCTTTCAATTTCAACATTTCCACACTTCTTTTTGGGTCAAATTCTTTTTCTGGTAAGGACGAAAAATGTCGGCATTAACTGCAATTTAAGACTCGGCCTATTGAGTGTCGAATGTCTACCCATGTGATTTATTGTGGCTGAATCATAGGTCGCAAATTTTTAAATCAAGAAAATGAAGCTGTGGGGATACTATGCTTCTTTATCGGCATAAGTACAGCGGGAGTGCCAAAAGTTGGCACGAAGGGACACTTAAGTGCCAAGTCGCCGGAACCCCACCGGAAATCCTACGTGGCAATTTTTTATTAATTTTCTTGCCTACGTGGCTCGTCGGAAACTGAATCGGCCAAAAATCAAGCCAAAACGACGTCGTTTTGGCGACGTGGATTTTAAAAATTATTAATTAAATAATATTAAATAAAAAAAATATATTATTATAAAATCGATTTTATTAAAAAAAAAAAAAAAAAGGGGGGGAGGGGATCGGCGAGGGTTGTGCAGCCCTCGCCGTCGCCGCCATCGCCGCCCCACCTTGCCGGGAAGGGTCGGCGACGGTGGGCGAGGGTCGGTCGGGGTTCGGGCCCGGCCGTGGCCGGCGACCCGGCCCGGTGGCCGGCGACCCTCGCGACCCTCCCGAACCGGGCGAGGGCGCGCAGGCCCTCGCCGGAGACCGGCCGGGGTCGCCGGCCATTGGCCGGGCCCGGCGACCCGGCCGACCCTCGCCCACCATCGCCGGCCCTTCCCGGCGAGGTGGGCGGCACGGCGGCGGCGGCGAGGGCTGCACAGCCCTTGCCGATCCTCCTCCCCCTTTTTTTTTTTTTTTTGTAAAATCGATTTTAATTTTTTAAAAATCTGACGTGGACAATTTTTTTAAAAAAAATTGCCACGTCGATTTTTTATTTTGAAAAAAAATGTCACGTGGATTTTTTATTTTGAAAAAATGCTCCGTCGGCAAATTAAGTCGCCGGAAAATTGACACGTGGCAATTTGGTCGGAATTTTTCGCCGTTGGCACTTAAGTGATCCCTTTTGCTCCGATTTTGGCACTTAAGTGTACCTTTTATAACTTTTGGCACTTAAATGTCCCTCCGTGCCAACTTTTGGCACTCCAGAGGTCCGTACCTCCTTCTTTATCTGTTGAGGTTTTTTACTTGGCCATGAATCTAGTTAAGTTGAGGAGCGGATTTTACTCATGTTACTTTTTTTTTTCAAAATAAATTTCCATTCATTACCAAAATGAAATATAAAAAGAAATCTCAAAAGTTACAATAACAAGGCAAGCTCATAGAACTCCAAAATAAACAATAAACCCAGAAATCAAGACATATTATCAAAGCATGGTTGGTGGAGATATTTACAGGCTTGTCCTTCAATGATAGATCGGTAACTACATCCAAGTAAAATGATCGGCGGCCAATCATTGAATCACACATCATTATCAATGATAAGCACATGTCGGGATCTCCTTATGTAGTTATGGCTTTGCCTTTCAATGGTGTGCACCTAGGTTTGGTGCCCCCAACAATGTCACTATATGGTGACAACAAAATCATATTGAAGAAGCTTGAATATGACACCTATGCGAGCCTTGTAGCCAATGTGATGTGCCAAAGTTTTTAACTAAAAAAAATGTTGAACAAGCACATACTTGATACCAAAATTTTTGGGAACACCATTGAAACTAGAGGTTGAATATTTATTCATTTAAACTCCAAAATCTAGAATTAGATTGGAAAGAAAATCTCCCATATATAATATCGAGACAACAAAGCTCCCAAAATGAACATACAAAATGCAATGATTCACATTTATTCACAACATTAAGACTCAATCATGATTATGTAAGGTTTTATCTACTTCTTTTTTATAATAAGTGTCCTAATAATCATAAAACTTATAATTAAAACATAATCAAGTCCTAGAACTTTTAAAATGTACAATTGAAATTCTGAACTTCTCAAGTTGATGCAATAATATTCTTTCAATAATTTCATCCGATTTGATTGACGGGAAGAGTTGATGTGGTTTTTTCTTTTCTTTTCTTATGAAAGATGTGATGAGATGATTGCCACATCAGCTGTGACATCCTGAAATTCGAGCCTTTTGAGGGAGAAATGAACGTTAATTTCGCCAATGCATTGTTGGTTGATCTCACTCGGAACTGATCACTCCCGAGATGCGACCTTGAGGGGAAAGGCTGCGAGGACGAGAACTCGTGCGACTAAAGAACTTGACGGGAAAACGACTTGACCATGAGACTTGCGTAAGGACGATCCCGTAGTCATGCGAGGCCGATTTCAAGGACGAATAGAAGTCGATTCGTGGACAGAAATAATGGGACGACGGGTGATTCCGTCTACTGTTATTGAACCCGCGAATGGCCCTATGTCGATCCTTGATAATCGTGTACTTTGAAATAAGAATCTATCCTTCGCAATTTCATGTCGTCAAGGACGTCCATGTGTCGAGAAGTCTTGAACGTGGTTTGGCACGAGTCGGTTACGCGTGAATCCTCGAAGCCGCCGTCGGCCCGAATTATACCAAAATGACATTTGGGCAAAATTGACAAGGCATGAGAATCCAAGATTGGATTTCGAATTTTCGGGAACGTCCGGGACGGACTTTTGGACGATACTTCCTTGACAGTCAACAGTGTCGGTTGAGCCGAGTTTTTGGGAAAGGGATTTTCGGACTGAGGAACCGAGCCTATGAGGACGTGGGCCGGGCAAGAACAGTGAGGGCCTCACGCCCAAGGTGGGATGGCCACCATGGAAGACCGAGACAACGAGTGAGCCGTTGGGCCAAATCGATCGTTAACCCTCTCGAGCCCGTTGCCTAAACGTGAGCCAATTCGAGCCCAATAAATTCCCGAGCCCATTCCTATTCATTTTCCGGCCCGTTTCCTAGGCCCGCCTTTCACTTTCAGCCCAAGGGCACATTGGGAAATGTGCAAGGTGGAAATGACCAAAATGCCCTTGGATATTTTGAAGAAAAGTCAAAAGGAAGAGAGAGAAGATGATGTCACTTGCTTGGGGAATTGGAGAAGGCATTTAATGCCCTTAATGAAGCTGAATTGAAGCCCTTAATGAAGCTGAATTGAAGCCCTCAATGCTCTCTCTCTCCTCCTCTTCAGCCTTCACAAATCGCAGCCCTCTCTCCCCTTGCTTCCATGGTCTTCCTGCAATTTTCAGCTCTGACCTTCCACCGAAATCTGAGTTGTTCATTGCCTTCCCGATGGAATCTCAGGCCGTGCCACCCACCGTTACGCTCGGGAGAGAGAATCCGTACGGATAGCATCGGCCGTTCGTCAAACGGAGCCGCCATCCGATCCGTACGGCGGCAGGAAGCCGGCTACTCGCCGGACCGTCACTGTAGCGACCAGTTCTGCTATGTTCCGCCTTTTGACCTGTTTTCCTCCATTTTTGGCCTACCCAATGCCCACACCAGCCACACACAACTCCCCCTCGACCCCCTGGAGCCTCCGGTCACCGGCCACCAGCTCGCCGGAGCTCCGGCCAGCTTGTTTTTGCTCCGACCAGCAACCTCCTCCTCCTGCAGTGCTGTTTTGTGAAGTTCAGTGGGGCATCCGAAGTTGTTGCTGCTGTGTTGAGCTTGGGACCGCCTTGGAGTGTTGTGAGAGAAGTCCCCGAGTGTCGAGTTCGTCGCCGCCGCCGCGGCCGTGTCGCCGGCCCGCTTAACGGGTGAGTTTAGCTCCTAAACCCTATTTAGTGCCTAAACTTGCTTAGGGTTGGGTTAATTAGTGCTAATGGCTGATTAAGATGTTTAATTAAGTGCATTAGCCCTAAGATAGGTGGTTAGATTAAGGGTTAAGATTAGATTAGCTTAATCTTGTTTAATTATGCTTAGTTATGTATTATGTGCTAATTAAGCATGCTTTGCTTGATTAAATTGATTAATTGTATTAATTGATTGATTTATTTAATTATGCATTTATTGATTATATTATGTGATTTATGAATTAAATGATTTAATTATTTAAATTCGGAAATTTACTGTTCACGTGCACTGTTCATCCGGAATTGAAATTGTGCATAATTTCATGTGCCTTGATCATATGAAGTGAATTTTATGTGTCATGGCATGAACATTCGCATGAATCGTGTGATTTTCACAAAAGAAAGAAAACGGTTTGTCCAAGGGACACCGGAAATAGACCGCTTTTATGAGAAAGGTGGGAGAAATGGTTTGTCCGAGAGACACCGGAAATGGACCGCTTTTGGGAGAAACGATTTGAGGTTTCATATGCAAGCATGTGTGCATTGGCTAATGCTCAAAGATAATAAGTGGGTTGTGATGGTATGCTTGCATGATCACTAAGTTGAAACCGCCGTCTCGGGAGAGTATCCCTTGATGTTGTGTGGGCATGCGGTCTCGGGAGAATATCCCTTGACGTTCATTGGGCATGCGGTCTCGAGAGAGTATCCCTTGACGTTCATTGGGCATGCGGTCTTGGGAGAGTATCCCTTGACGTTCGTTGGGCATGCGGTCTTAGGAGAGTATCCCTTGACGTCTTTTGGGCACGGAATGGCATGGTTGCGCCTCTGCGGAGGAAGGGCGCCGTAGCGCCGTTGCGCCTTGGTTGTAGCCCTGTGGGGCAGTAATAATCGGAACACGTGTGAATGCGAGAGTGCATGAGAAAACATGGCATCATTGGTTCCGATTATGCATGAGATGATCACATCATTTATGGCACGCACGCATGAATTGATAACGTGCAGGGTGTGGCAATGGCCAAGTGAGATCGCTTGTGATGCAACTCACATGTGATTGATGAACTGCATCATCTAACGGCCATGTGCATTGCGTGTATTGTGCTGACGTTTAACGTGCAGGGTATGGCATACCGGGTAAGGTTGCATGCGAACCGACTTTTGATTGTTGGTTGACCCTGCTTGATGTTTTATTGTTGATTGCTGGTTGTTTGTTGTTGGGTTGAGTGATGGGTGGTTCTGGAAAGATACCCCGAGTTGAGTTGGTGTACTAACCGGGGCTTAGGGGAAGAACTCGCTGAGATTTTATCTCAACCCGTCGTGGTTAACATTTTTCAGGCCTTTAGAATGGCGCACCCGCAGTGGAGAATCCTGCCCCCGCTTCTCCAGTGATCGACCTGACGGAGTCGAGTCCGATGGGTCCGAGTGACCGTGGTGTTGAACCCGATGGTTCATTTTGTACAGCTGGATTAGCCTAGCCTAGTTCCTTTTTGGTTTGGCTTAGAGGATGGATCGGCCCCTGTTGTCGGGCTTGTGAATCGGAAAACGATCCTCCGTTGGTTAATCTAGTAAACTGTATAAATGAGTAGTGATGTTTGTTCTTGCTGTTTATCCCTCTATCCCTGATTGATCTATTGATTGTTTGTTGGACTGGGGATGGTTCGTCTTCCGCTTGCGCATAACGAAAGATTAAAATGAATGGTCGTCGACGAGTCCTGGGACGTCACTTTCAATCGACCAAGAGAAGGGGTTGTTGCGTGCTCGGGGTTCGGGGCGTGACATCAGCCAACTTAAAAGAAACAGAAAATAATAAAAGAAAAATCGAAAGGAAATAAATGAAATGAAAACCCTAAATATTGTTTTGGGTGGCGGCCGATCATCCCTCCGGCAAGTTGGCGGTGGGGGCAACGAGACAAAGTGGACGGCGATGACAGTCGCAAGCTCGCCCATTGCTGCTGGCTACTAGAGCTCATTTTGCCAAAACCTAACTAAAACCACCAGAAAACTATCCAACACAGAGAGCACCCATCCTGATCATTGCGTTGGTCCGACACACTGATATAAGAAAGTTCAAATAAAAATGAATTAAATTATGTAAGGTATAGTATTAACTGAGATCCGATAGTATGGTAGAAAGATTCATATATTTCTTTCTACCATACCAGTTATGATTCTTATTGTAATTTATTGTAATGTAACAAGTTATATTATAGAAAAATATAAACAGTATAGGCTCAATATAGATTAATCTACAATATTTATCTTTTTAATATATGTAATTATGTAGCATCCAAATAAAGTCATTGTAAAATCGTAAAGAAAATTTCAGCAAAGCTAAAGAAGGAACCATAAGCGTAGTGTGAGATTTTGGCCCAAGCAAGTATTTGAACCCATATATTGCATTTGGATGGAGTGTAACCATAGACTGTTTCAAAACAAGTCAACTAATATCTTTATTATATTAGCTAAAGTACGTAAAAATGTAAGAGGTGGGTTCACTCTACCAAAAAATTAGACATTCCCAAATAGATGTCGTATTGGTTGCTATGTAGAGACTTCCTACCTCTATCTTTTTGAACTATTAGAATACAATTACTTACACTTTGCTGCTCAACTAGGCATGTTATTAATATATGCCAAAATCAAATTCATTAAGATCACTTAAGGGTTTGAAATACATTGGAATATCCATTAACCCGATTATTTAAAATAGAAAATTGATTAATTAATGTAAGCTCATTATAGGAAATTTCCAACATTTAAACTATTTCATCTGAATTTTGGGACATAAAATATGTGAGTATTCCCACCTTGTTGAGAAAAAAATATACAATTTGGAATAAAGAGTGCAAGATGTATGGATACCGACACGTAAAAATAAGAAACGCGATCCAAGTTGGGCACCCTCGTAGGTGGAAATGCTACGGGACTAACTTACAAACAAGGAAGCAAAAGGATAGATGGTGCAAGCAAGATGATTAGGTATTTATGAGAATCTGTCGTTGTCAAATTTCGGCCACTCGCCTTTCAAGGTCTGCTTCTTCAGTGCCAAGGTCAGCTCGCTTGTCCACCGGGCTTCCAGAGCGTTTTGGTGGGATTTCAACTCATGACTAGCAGCTTTCATGGAGTCGTGAAATGTTGACAATTTTTTTCTAAGTTCACTAGAGAAATAATTTTCTCATAATTTTATCGATAAATGTCAGCCCATTAGGGAAGTCAACCAAAAAATCTTCACATTGTTTCTTTCAAAAAACGGGCATGGCCTCCACATAGTTCATTCACTAAGTTGCTGAGTTCTTATGGAAACTGTTGGATCATCTATCAATGTTGGGAAGCCCCCTTTCGGAAGCAAAAAAAATCAGTTATTGACACATGATTTTTAGTCGACGTATCATTAAAGGTAAAATCTCGATATTAGAGTTTCTGATCGCGACGGAACCATTTCTCAAAAAAAAAAAAAAAAATATCATTTTTCGTTTCATTTTCATTGGCCTTCCATTTGTAAGTAATTTTCCTAATCATTTTCATTAAAAAAATCAAAAATTCAGAAAGTTGACCTCGGGTCAAAATTTGACTTTTAATTTGAACTTTTGCACAAAAACTTTCTAATTGGTCCTAATTTCATTTTGGCCACAAAATTTTTCAAAAAATTTCAAAATTTTGATCATAAAATTAACCTTTCAGTAATAAGTCACCAAAGGGTTGTCAACCCTTTGACTAAAAAAATTGAAAATTTATTTTAACTTCAATTTGACTTTGGCATTGAAAATTTGACAAAAATCAATCAAGAACCGTGTTTTCCAAAATTTTCAATTTTAGGTTCAAAATCAACCAAAAATAAAATTATTTTCATTCTAGTCATATTTTGGCTTCTTCTCTTTTTTTTCGCAACATTTGATCTAGAGGTCATTTCATATACAATTGTTTGACCAATTTTGTGGTTTGGCATGTCAGGATGACAATTTCCATTTTTAGCCCTAATTAGGGTTCCCAATCAATTCTATGTAATTTGCACAATTATACCCCTAATCAACTTATTTTATTAAAATCAATTCAAATCCGACGTCAATTTTGGTAAATTCACTCGGAAACATTTCAATTCGATGGATTTACCTTTCTTGAACTTTGAAAAGTCAGGTCAATGAGCTTCAATTTGTGCAATTCAAGTTGACACATTCTAAACTAAGGTTTAATTTGATAGATTGAGATTCAATTCGATCATTGATTGTCAATTTCATTTTAGCGTCTAGCTTGTACCATAATATCAATGTCAATGAATGCATTAGGCCACCTTGAGTGCAATTCATTGAACCAATTTATATTATATTATATTATATTAATTGATTTCAATTTCAATTAATTTGGTAATTGAGAATGGGAATTGCAGAAATTCACCTATTATTTCAGAAGTCCAAGTTTGAGTGCCTATTAAATCTATACATAATTTTTAACATACGTGAGGTGATTAGGCCAATTTAAATCAATTGAGATGTTAAAAGATTTGATTTGTTTAATTTGGACAAATTTAGACTATTTCTTTTCAATTTAGCCCATATCTCTTTCAATCGGACATAAACAATTGGGTCCTTAGAGGACCTAATTACACAAAATTCAGGCAAGAGTTAATTGAACCACTTAAAACCGGTTCACACTGGTCTAATTGGCTCCGACGAGATCCGGCCATTTCTCGGGCAAATTTTTGTGGCTAGGGTGGTGGCCAGTCTCATGGCTGACCCATTCATCCCATTCTTGCACAAAAATTATAAAATTGCCCTAGGTAAATTTACCAAAATATCCCTAAGTGCCATGTCACTAATCCTAGTCATTAGGATTAAACCAATTGAATGCATGCTTAGGCATTAAGTATCAAATCTCAGCCATTTATTGATGTTTAATCCCAACCATCCAATTAGACATGTCATCTATCATGTGATCAATTTTAAGTCAATAGGATGAAAGCTTGCACAAGAAGACAGATTCTAGACCTTTGGATTGATCCAAGGGCCTATATTTGATCTTGAGGAGAGGTATAAAAGCCTTTTCCCTCCAAAATTCAAAAGGGGGCCATTTGGAAGAACACTTAATCAAACTCTCTCTCTCTCTCTCTCTCTCAATCAAACTAATTCACTATCGTTCATGGTTGCACGCCGGCCTTGCTCTGGCCACTCTCTCTCAATCAAACTAATTCACTATCGTTCATGGTTGCACGCCGGCCTTGCTCGGGCCACCTCTTGCCACACCACTATCCACTAGTCCTTCCCCCAACTGGTAGTAGCTATCGACTAGCCAAGTCACCGCCAAAACTTCCCATCATGTAGCATTTCCTCCCTTAGAATAATATTGTGTTTTGTGCTAGAGTTAAGGTCCAGCGACTTTGATCATCGATCCGATGATCATCCGACATCCAACAACCAATCAAGAGTTGCGACGTCAATTTTTAGGTCATCTCAAGCTCAATCATAAGCTCAGTCACCATCGTTCGATGTTGGTGAGTTTCCGATCAGCGACCTCCTCTCTTCAGGTAGCTTGTCGAATCCTATGCTAGTGACCTTTCCAGCAACTTCAGCGCTTATTCTAGTAGTTTGACGATTCCCTCAACCCCACCAATCAATTCGATGGTGATCCTTGGCCAGCCTTGGAGTTCGTGGTGGCCAAAGTTCATCCAATCAACAATTGATTATCTCTAGTCCTTCAAACTTCTCTGAGCTAGTAGATCGAGCTTGATTGATCATATACTTACTTCATATTCCTTAGGAATGAGTGTTTTTAGGTGTTGTATAAGTTCCACTTGGAACCCATTAGAATGGGGTCCTCATTTTCTAGAATCTATGTAACATCCTGAAATTCGAGCCCTTTTGAGGAAGGAATGAACGTGAATTTCATCGATGCATTGTTGGTTGATCTCACTCGGAACTGATCACTCCTGAGATACTGACCTTGAGAGGAAAGGCTAATGAGGACAGAACTCGTGCGACTAAAGAACTTGACCTGGGAAAACGACTCGACCGTGAGACTTGCGTAAGGACGATCCCGTAGATATGCAGGCCGATTTCGGGGACGACTAGAAGTCGATTCGCGGACCAGTATAATGGGACGACGGGTGATTCCGTTTACTGTTATCGAGCTCGCGAACGACCCTATGTCGATCCTTGGTAATCGTGTACTTTGAAATAAGAATCGATCCTTCGCAATTTCATGTAGTCAAGGACGTCCATGTGTCGAGGAGTCTTGAACGTGAATTGGCACGAGTCGGTTACGCGTGAATCCTCAAAGCCGCCTGTCAGTCTGAGTTGTACCAAAATGGCATCGGGCGAAATTGACATGGCATGAGAATCCAGTATTGGACTTTGAATTTTCGGGAACGTTCGAGAAGGACTTTTGGACGATGCTTCTTAGATAGTCGACACTGCCGATTGAGCCGAGTAATTGGAAAAGGGATTTTCGGACCAAGAAAACGAGCCTACGAGGACGTGGGCCAGGCAAGATTAGTGTGGGCCTCACGCCCAAGGTGGGACAGCCGCCATGGAAGGCCCGAGGCAAGCAAGTGAGCCCGTTGGGCCAAACCGACAATTTACCCTCCCGAGCCCGTTGTCTAATCTTAAGCCGTTTCGAGCCCAACAAATTCCCGAGCCCGTTCCTATTAATTTTCCGGCCTTTTTCCTAGGCCCGCCCTTCATTTTTCAGCCCAATGGCAGATTGGGAAATGTGCAAGGTGGAAATGACCAAAATGCCCTTGGATATTTTGAAGAAAAGTCAAAAAGGAAGAGAGATAAGATGAGGTCATTGTTTGGCAAGTGGGGCAAGCCTTGATGGCTTGGATAAGGCTTATCCTTCAGCCTTCACTTCACTCTCTCTCTCCTCTTCATCTTCTCCAAAAATCGCACCTCTCTCCCATGGTTTTCCTTCCTTCCTTCGTTTTTCAGTTTGACCTTTCACCGAAATCCGAGTTGTTCATTGCCTTCCCGTTGGAATCTCGTCTCGTGCCACCGCCGTTGTGTTCAGAAGAGAATTTCCGTTCAAATAGCGTCGGCCGATCGCCGGAAAGAGCTTCCGATCATCCCGTATTTCGGCCGAAAGCCGGGTGCCGCCGGACCGTTTTTCGACCGCCCGCCGCTGTTCTGTTCTTTTTGCTGTTTCGGCCATTTTCCTCCCTTTCCGACCCAATCACCGCCCATACCAGCCACAAGTGGTTCCCCCTTGACCCCAGTGCCGTCGGTTGCTGGCCCGCCACTCGCCAGGAGCTCCAGGGCAGCCCGTTCAACTCCGATCGGCTTCTTTCCTCCTATGCGGTTAGTTTTTCGAGTTGCGAGGGATTCCGAGTTTGTTGCTGCTGTTTTGAGCCGGGACCGCCTTGGATCGTCATGGTAGAGATCCCCGGGTGTCGGGTTCGTCGCCGCCGCCGCGTCCGTGTCACCGGCCCGCTTAACGGGTGAGTTTAGCTCCTAATCCCTATTTAGTGCCTAAACTTGCTTAGGGTTGGTTAGTTAGTGTTAATTTTGGTTTAAGGGGTTTAATTAAGTTGTATTAGCCCTAAGATAGGTGGTTAGATAGTTGGTTAAGATTAGATTAGCTTAATTTTGCTTATTAAGCTTAATTGTGCTTAATTTGGGATTAATTATGTTTATGTGATTGATTAAGCATGATTTGATCTAATTGAATTGATTAATTGTTTTAATTAATGTTTTGTTTAATTTCTGGATTAAATGTTTTAATTAATTGAATTTCGGGAAAATCACTTTGTTCACAAATTCATGTTCACTGACATCGTTCACAAAATACTGTTCACGGATTACTGTTCACGAATTACTGTTCACGGCACTGTTCATGAAGAAGCTAATTTTTGGCTTATTTTGATGTGTTCTTGGTTGTTATAATTTATTGAAGTGCCGATTGTTAATTATGCTCGTGAATATTGATGAATTGTGTCATCTAACGGCCATGTGCCTTGATTGCGTGTATTGTCTTTGAGATTTAACGTGCAGGGTATGGCATACCGGGTAAGGTTGCATGCGAACCGAATGGTGTTTATTGATTGACCCTGGTGGTTGTTTGATTGCGGGTTGTCTGTTGTCTGTTGTTGGGTTGAGTGAGGGGTGGTTCTGGAGAGATACCCCGGGTTGAGTTGGCGTACTAACCAGGGGCTTAGGGAAGAACTCGCGAGATTTTATCTCAACCCGTCGTGGTTAACCATTTTCGAGCCCCTAGAATGGCGTACCCGCAATGGAGGATCCTGCCCCGCTCCTCCGGTGATCGACTCGATGGAGCGAGTCCGATGGGTCCGAGTGACCGCTGTGTTGAACCCGAGGGTTCTTTGTGTACTGTTGGATTAGCCTAGTCTTTTTGGTTTGGCTTAGAGGATGGATCGGCCCTTTTTGTCGGGCTTGTAATTTGGAAAACGATCCTCCATTGGTTAATCCAATAAATTGAATAATTGAGTAGTTGTTGTTGTTCTTGCTATTCATCCCTCTATCCCTGTTTGATTGATTGATTTTCTGGGGATGGTTCGTCTTCCGCTTGCGCTTAACGAAAGATTAAAATGAATGGTCATGGATGGGTCTGGGACGTCGCTTTCAATCGACCAAGAGAAGGGGTTGCCGCGAGCTCGAGAGTCGGGCGTGACAACCCCGTCGGTTTTGGTATCAGAGCGAGGTCGAGACTTGGAGTGATAAGGTGCGTGGGATTTTTGGGATAGTGAGATAGGGATGGCTTTTACTTTACGTGCCGTGATTGCTTTTGTGGTTTTGTGTGGTGGTGGGTTGCTCATAGTCGAGTGATGAGCAATCCCGAGCGATCAGCCCCAGGCGTAGGGCGTGTTTGGTCGACCGGTGCTAGAGGTAGCGCGCGAGCGAGATCCTAGGTTAGACGGGATCCTGCTGGCGCTAGAGACCTTGTTAGGACAGCAAGCTGTGTGCTTTTACTGTGGTTCTTGTGGTTCCCCTAGTGAGAGGAGAGGCTTGTGAGAGACCGATGCCTAGGCTGGTAGAGCAGTTCCTGAGACTGAAGCCTCCGAGGTTCAGTGGCGTGGGTGACCTTGAAGCTGTAACCCTTTGGATAAGGGATTTCGAGAGGACTGTTACAGTGTTAAGGTGTTCAGAGGAAGATCTGGTACTTCTGGCAACTTATCAGCTTCAAGGTAATGTCAGTATTTGGTGGGAAGCCACTCAAGGAAGAGTGTTCCCTGAAGGCACGGTTCAGACATGGGGTGCCTTTCACAAAGTCTTTAAGGGGAAGTATTTATTAGACAGTGCGAGGGAGTCAAAGATGGCAGAGTTTCAACAGTTTCGTTAGAATCAGATTTCAGTGGATCAGTATGAGGCAAAGTTTGCCAAGTCGGCATATACTAAGCCGAGATTAGTGGAGGACCCTTGGATAGGGCGAGATGGTTCAGAGATGGCTTGAAGCTAGAATTGAAAGTCAGCTGGTGCCCTTGAGTTTAAAGAGTTATGATAAGATGTACGAGAGGGCCTAGATGATCGAGAAGAACATGATCGAGAGGGCGATCGCATTTGGCTCGTAGTTCGTGCCTAATAGAGACAATCGTCGATTTGGAAAAGGAACCGATGATGGGGAGAAGGAATCTCATCCCACCCAACAGAAAGTGGATTGTCATGGAAAGACAATTCAGTTTAACCTAGTAGTGGGTGACAGTTTTGAGTTTGTGGGAAATCGAGGAGGACCCTCGACCCCTTTGAAATTCGTTGTTGGAAGTAACTCGTTTATTGGACAAAGGTTGCTAAGGTTATTGGACAACTGAGGTTAATTGGTTAGTTGAAGAATCAAGGATGGATCGTTGCACTTATGCATTGCTTATCAGTAGCTCAACCAAGGGACGGTCATGAGCAAGTATCCATTACCAAGGATGGATGACTTGTTTGACCAATTTCAAGGAGCTTCGATATGTCCCAAGATAGACCCAAGGACGGGTTATCAGTAATTGAGGATTAAAATGAGGATAAATTAAAGACGACATATCGTGTGTGATTTGGTCACTACAAGATTACCGTACCGTCATTTGGATTAACTAATGCGCCAGTTGTTTTTATGGATTTGATGGATTGACTGATTAAGGCGTATTTGGATTGATTCGTAATTGTGTTCGTGAACGATATATTGGGATATTTAAGGAAACTAGAGGAACGCGTATAGCACTTGAGGGTGGTGCTATAGACCATTCGAGAGCATAAACAGTATGCCAAGTTTAATGCGTGCGAGTTTGGGTTTACTCGCATTGCTTTTGTTATCGTGTGATTTTGGACGAAAGGAATTTCTAAGGATCCGCTAAGATCAAGGTAGTCATGAATATGCGGAGACTTATGACGGTGACAGAAGTTCGAAGTTTTCTAAGTCGGACAGGTTAGTACAGACGATTCGTAGAAAGGTTCTCTACGATAGCTACGCCTCTGATACAAAGGTTAATAAAGGACGTAAGAATTTGAATTGACGAATAAGTGAAATTTTTAAGAGCTTAAGTATAAGCTAATTACCGCACCAGTTTTGAGGATTTAGTCTAGTACTGGAGAATACGAGATTTGTAGTGAGGTGTCGTATAAGGGATTTGACTACGTGGTAAGGCAACAAGGAAGATTGGTTGCTTACGCGTCACGACAATTGAGGTCATTGGATTTGATGGAAGTCAAATAAGTTTTATTTTGATGATTTGAGGAGTTGTAGGTATGGGATCATAAGAGATGATCTATTAAATGGCGATAATCTTTGATAAGGATTACGGTGGATGATTTATTGCTCGGGAGTCTTAGATTCGATTAAGATATGAATTTACCAAGGTGGATTATTTCAGGAGATATATAAGATAGGGATTTGAGGAATGGATTTTGTTTTCGGTGGATTAAGAATTAATTATCCCTTGATGCTAGACGGATGAGTGAGGAAATGGCATTGTCGATGATTTCTTCTCGAGGTATCAGAAAGGATTTGAAGAAGTATTCGAAAGCCTTTAGTGCAATAAATGACATTTGGTTTGCACTAATTTTCAAGTGGTCGAGGTGAATTCTTGGTTTGGTTATTAAATGGACGTGAAAGGATTGTTGAAAGAAAAATCTGTGGTTTGTGGAATTCGAACAGCGTTTTGATGGAAATTCAGTAAATCAGATTTCAAGTGTTGATAAGTGACCCCGTGGAAACGAACTCATGGTTGACGAGCTGGAGAAAGTTTTGCACTTTGAGGTGCTTAGACGAGGTTAAAATCGTGAGGCTTGGTATGGGACGGGCCAAAGCGGATAATACCTCTATGAGATGGTGCATGTCAAAAAGGGACTTTTGCTAGTAATGGTGCAGTTCGAAGATGCTCGTAACGACTGATCCGACGAGGGCGGGGAGTGGTCGCCGGGGCCAGAGTGTCTGAGCAAAGAGCGACTCCTGGCAGGCTTCTAGGATGTCGAAAGGGGCAGAAATGAACTGAACTACGCACTATGCAAAAAGTGAATGCTTGTGGGATAAGATTTTATCAGAGTGGTATAGCAGAAATATGGTCGAGTTGGTGGGACTCCAATCTATGGAATGAGGTCGAGGCGGGAATCGCTGGTTCAAAAATTGGTTTAGCAGTTATTGAATGCAGTTCAGATCATCAGAGACAGACTAAAGACCGCTCAGAATCATCAAAAGAGTTCTGCAGATAAGCATCGTAGACCGTTGAAGTTTAAGATGGGTGATCATGTGTTTCTGAAAGTATCGCGGATGACGGGTACTTCCAGATTCGGCAAGAAAGCAAAGTTAAGTCCGAGGTACGTTGGACCCTTTGAAATTTTGGAAAGGATCAAGGTTTTAGCGTATCGTCTTGCGTTGCCACCGAAACTTGCTCAAGTACATGATGTTTTCCACGTGTCTATGTTGAGAAAGTATGAATTGGACCCGACTCATGTGTTGAATTTTGAGGAACTGGACATAGACGACAGGATGTCGTACGTGGAGAGGCCGATATGGATAGAGGACCGTAAAGAGCAAGTGTTTCAAATTAAGACTATCGCCTTAGTTAAGGTGATCTGGCAACATCACGGATCAGAGGGAGCTACATGGGAAAGTGAGGAAGTGATGAAGCATCAGCACCCCCATCTTTTTGAGGACTTGTCAGTTGCTGCAAATTTCGAGGACGAAATTTTTATAAGAGGGGAAGAGTTGTAACATCCTGAAATTCGAGCCCTTTTGAGGAAGGAATGAACGTGAATTTCATCGATGCATTGTTGGTTGATCTCACTCGGGCGATCACTCCGAGATGCGACCTTGAGAGGAAAGGCTAATGAGGACAGAACTCGTGCGACTAAAGAACTTGACCTGGGAAAACGACTCGACCATGAGACTTGCGTAAGGACGATCCTGTAGATATGCAGGCCGATTTCAGGGACGACTAGAAGTCGATTCGCGGACAGAGTATAATGGGACGACGGGTGATTCCGTTTACTGTTATCGAGCTCGCGAACGACCCTATGTCGATCCTTGGTAATCGTGTACTTTGAAATAAGAATCGATCCTTCGCAATTTCATGTAGTCAAGGACGTCCATGTGTCGAGGAGTCTTGAACGTGAATTGGCACGAGTCGGTTACGCGTGAATCCTCAAAGCCGCCTGTCAGTCTGAGTTGTACCAAAATGGCATCGGGCGAAATTGACATGGCATGAGAATCCAGTATTGGACTTTGAATTTTCGGGAACGTTCGAGAAGGACTTTTGGACGATGCTTCTTAGATAGTCGACAGTGCCGGTTGAGCCGAGTAATTGGAAAAGGGATTTTCGGACCAAGAAAACGAGCCTACGAGGACGTGGGCCGGGCAAGATTAGTGTGGGCCTCACGCCCAAGGTGGGACAGCCGCCATGGAAGGCCCGAGGCAAGCAAGTGAGCCCGTTGGGCCAAACCGACAATTTACCCTCCCGAGCCCGTTGTCTAATCTTAAGCCGTTTCGAGCCCAACAAATTCCCGAGCCCGTTCCTATTAATTTTCCGGCCTTTTTCCTAGGCCCGCCCTTCATTTTTCAGCCCAATGGCAGATTGGGAAATGTGCAAGGTGGAAATGACCAAAATGCCCTTGGATATTTTGAAGAAAAGTCAAAAAGGAAGAGAGATAAGATGAGGTCATTGTTTGGCAAGTGGGGCAAGCCTTGATGGCTTGGATAAGGCTTATCCTTCAGCCTTCACTTCACTCTCTCTCTCCTCTTCATCTTCTCCAAAAATCGCAGCACCTCTCTCCCATGGTTTTCCTTCCTTCCTTCTGTTTTTCAGTTTGACCTTTCACCGAAATCTGAGTTGTTCATTGCCTTCCCGTTGGAATCTCGTCTCGTGCCACCCGCCGTTGTGTTCAGAAGAGAATTTCCGTTCAAATAGCGTCGGCCGATCGCCGGAAAGAGCTTCCGATCATCCCGTATTCCGGCCGAAAGCCGGCTGTCGCCGGACCGTTTTCTGACCGCCTGCTGCTGTTCTGTTTTGCTGTTTCGGCCATTTTCCTCCCTTTCCGACCCAATCACCGCCCATACCAGCCACAAGTGGTTCCCCCTTGACCCCCAGGTGCCGCCGGTTGCTGGCCCGCCACTCGCCGGAGCTCCGGGCAGCCCGTTCAACTCCGATCAGCTTCTTTCCTCCTGTGCAGTCAGTTTTTCAGAGTTGCAGAGGGATTCCGAGTTTGTTGCTGCTGTTTTGAGCCCGGGACCGCCTTGGATCGTCATGGTAGAGATCCCCAGGTGTTGGGTTCGTCGCCGCCGCCGCGTCCGTGTCACCGGCCCGCTTAACGGGTGAGTTTAGCTCCTAATCCCTATTTAGTGCCTAAACTTGCTTAGGGTTGGTTAGTTAGTGTTAATTTTGGTTTAAGGGGTTTAATTAAGTTGTATTAGCCCTAAGATAGGTGGTTAGATAGTTGGTTAAGATTAGATTAGCTTAATTTTGCTTATTAAGCTTAATTGTGCTTAATTTGGGATTAATTATGTTTATGTGATTGATTAAGCATGATTTGATCTAATTGAATTGATTAATTGTTTTAATTAATGTTTTGTTTAATTTCTGGATTAAATGTTTTAATTAATTGAATTTCGGGAAAATCACTGTTCACAAATTACTGTTCACAAATTACTGTTCACGGATTACTGTTCACGAATTACTGTTCACGGCACTGTTCATGCAGAAGCTAATTTTTGGCTTATTTTGATGTGTTCTTGGTTGTTATGATTTATTGAAGTGCCGATTGTTAATTATGCTCGTGAATATTGATGAATTGTGTCATCTAACGGCCATGTGCCTTGATTGCGTGTATTATGCTGAGATTTAACGTGCAGGGTATGGCATACCGGGTAAGGTTGCATGCGAACCGAATGGTGTTTATTGATTGACCCTGGTGGTTGTTTGATTGCGGGTTTACATTGTATGTTGTTGGGTTGAGTGAGGGGTGGTTACGGAGAGATACCCGGGTTGAGTTGGCGTACTAACCGGGGCTTAGGGGGAAGAACTCGCTGAGATTTTATCTCAACCCGTCGTGGTTAACCATTTTCAGGCCCCTAGAATGGCGTACCCGCAATGGAGGATCCTGCCCCGCTCCTCCAGTGATCGACTCGATGGAGACTGAGTCCGATGGGTCCAGTGACCGGCCGTGTTGAACCCGAGGGTTCTTTGTGTATTGTTGGATTAGCCTAGTCTTTTTGGTTTGGCTTAGAGGATGGATCGGCCCTTTTTGTCGGGCTTGTAATTTGGAAAACGATCCTCCATTGGTTAATCCAATAAATTGAATAATTGAGTAGTTGTTGTTGTTCTTGCTATTCATCCCTCTATCCCCTGTTTGATTGATTGATTGTGCAGGGATGGTTCGTCTTCCGCTTGCGCTTAACGAAAGATTAAAATGAATGGTCATGGATGGGTCCTGGGACGTCGCTTTCAATCGACCAAGAGAAGGGGTTGCCGCGAGCTCGAGAGTCGGGGCGTGACAATCTAGAACCTCCCCTACATACCCTAGAAACTAGACCCTACCCTATTATAAGTTCCAGAATTTACCCAGGTTCCACTTTTATTTTTTTACAAGTTCCAAAGTCTACTTAGGTTCTTAATTGAATAACCATAGTGAATTATCACATTTAATAATCACCACTTACTGTTACAATTCACTAACTATAATTTATATTTAGACACACAAAAAACATGACACATTAATAAAACATAAGTCTTAGTCATAAAATAGAAGTATGGACTAGTGGTGCTTCATTTTATACACTCATCATTAAAAGCTATGGAGTACTGTAAGATTATGCGAAAACATAGATTAAGAAAAATACAAAAATTTGTTCTAGATTTTAGGTTACAAGTTCCAAGTTCTAGATTCCACTAACCTAGAATCAGGAACCTACCATCAAAATGGAACCTGGAATCTATCCAATATACCTTAGAACTTATAATCGGACATATTCCTACCGATTTGGTTTTCAGGTTCCAAGTTCTACCTTGGAAGCATGCCCACTCCTAATATTTCTTGTGATCATTCTTTAGATCTTGTGAGGTGTTACAATCAGCCATTTCTTGAAGTTTAGAGGTAGAGATAGCTAGCTCATTTGAGCTCGATGAATAAGAAAACCAAGGTAATACTCCTCAATACCTAAATTCAATGAAGCAAGATCATTCTAGATGATCGAGGCTAGGATTCAACCTCTAGGTGGCTATTATATGTATAGAATGATGATTTAGATGAATTGTGATGATTGATGATCAATCAATTGCTTGATGTTGCATAATCACCTATTATGGAAATTCGTAGGCCTAGGTAAACTGCTTTGTTTCACATTTTAATATGAGCTAGTAAATGACCTTATTTGGCTATGATTTGTTTCGGAAATTTCATAATTGAATCTTTGAGTTTTACATAAACATATTATATGCTTGATTTGGCCTTCATTTGCCCTATCATATGCCTATTGTAATGTTGAAGTCTAATCTGTAATAGCACTTGTTCTATTTGGTTGCTATGTTTTCATCAATGCATGCTACTTGTCGACTTTTTATGATTTTCTATATTTGTATTTTTAAGTTGGCGCATTCATTAAGTTGTTACTTAGATTTAGATCTACAACATATAAAATATTTATAAAAATTGGAAGTGATTTGAGTAGGTCAATCATCCATAAATCATCCGTGTTGATTACTAGAAATTTGTTTTTCTGACTAACATGCATTGGTTCTGTGATTTTTATAAAATTGTACATTGATAATCTGAAGATGCATCCCTCATACATTATGATCTAATTGCTGTAAAATTTGTTATGAAGAAAAAATCTCATTTGATAGGTGCAATTAGCCTTGTATTGCATGCTTTGCTTCTATGAAAGGTGTTGTTATGGATTGACCGTTATCTATTTTGCAATTTTTATAAAATCATAGACTTATAATATGATGATAGTCTCTCATAAAAAGATTTTTGTTGTAAAAAATTCCTACAAAATAAGAATGTCATTTGTTATTTTTAGTGTACTTCATAATATTGCAGTGCTCCATTGATCTTTGTTTTCCAGAATTAATGTTCAATCATTCTCGAATTTTCATAAATTTTTGTGATTGGAATTCCAAAATACATTCTGCATTAAAGTTGTAGAAGACATTTCAAACTTCAATTTGACACTAATTTCATTAAGATCGAAACTCATTATTATGTTCAAAAGGGCCCAATTAGAGTGTCGTTCATTTCACATCTAGGTTCTTCTTGGATATCTGAGTTTGTTTCATAATTTTTATGAAGTTTTAGGCCATTTTCTAAAAAAATTTAAAACATGAAATTTGTAGACAAATCAAATTTCTTTTGACACTATATATATTAAGATTGAAGCACGTTTGAATATTCAAAAGGGCTAATCAATGTGCCAGTTCGTCGAATGCCTAGATTTTTCTAAATTATTCATAGCTTGTTTTATAATTTTTATGAAATTTGGGTCTTTTTTTTGCAATTATTCAAAACATGAAGAATATTACTTAAGGTCTTACTTGCAAATGCTCTAAACTTTGGCCTTTGTTTGTAAATAATTTTAGATAGGTAAAATTGCAAATCAATGAACAAGTGACCCTTCTTTGGGTTCATTTATCTTGATGGATTGTTTGATAAACGAGTTCATTTGGCCCAAGTGCATGCCACTTTATCTCTTGCATGTAGATTCTAAATGTATGGATTAGGGATGATGCATGAATGTGGGCTACCCTTGGGACACACTTAAATCCAAATTAGGACCATATGGAATTGATCACCGCTTGTAACCATAAGGGTGGCCAATTACCATTGGTCCCAAATTAATCAAATAGGTGTCTTAGGATGAGTTGATGCATGCAAATCAAAGGTTGCCCCCCTAAGGCTATTTATGACCATTTGAATGTAATTTTTGAGTTCATCAAGTGCTCTTGTTTGTTTCTTTGATTGTTTTTGTCTTGTGCTTGTTTTCATTGCTTGAATACTAGTTTAGCATTAACTTAGGTCTAGATTAGTTCTAGTTCATCAAGGTGACCCTTAAAAGATGTGGCTAAGAGAACTTGAAGATGGAGATATGGTCGATGTTCAATCCAACCCTTATTCATATATGCCAATTCATTTCCCGACATATGTCTTGCATTTCAATTTGTGCTATAGTAAATACCCGATGAGTTGCGGGTTTTTCTTTTCTTGTATGTAGTTTAGTTCATATCTTGCCTTTTAATTGTTTGGGTGTTTACTTTCCCACACCATACTTTTATTATTTGTTTGATTTTTCTTTTCATTTTAATAGTTTGTATAAAATAGAACGAATGAACCATCCACACATGATCACATCTCTTGTTATTTCACAAACATGCATGAAAATGTAAAAAAAAAAAAAAAAATACATGATCACGTTAGGTAACAATCACGCCATTTTTAGTATCGAAAGAAAATATTAACATAACCCAAATTCCTGAACTCACGAACTCTTACTTCATAGGAATTTAGGGAACACTCCCAACCTTCAATTGAGCATTATAGCAAGCTCCTAAAAACAAGGCTAGAAGCGACTTCCAAATTCATATTTAAGTTGTTAATAAAACTTAAAAAAATGAACCTTCTGTCATGTGATGTATGAACCTGGGAGAGCTCACGATTGTGATCAATAAACCTCAAAAAGCTAAAACCAAAGATGATGTGATCAAGCCTTCTCTGGTGTGATGTACTTTTGAGGTTATCATGGTCAAATACCTCTAAACCCACTTTTATTTTTAATTTCCTTTTGGCCATCATCCATTGATATATGCCGTGGGTGCCGAGGTTGGGTCATGATATCAATCCATTTAACCCTGACTACCTCGTCAATGATGTTAAATGCTGATGTCAATTCAAGTGCGATTATAGTAGAATCGACAACTTCAAAGTGTTAAGCACTGGTGATTTGCTCAAGGAAAGCCTTAACCCTAGCAAAAGAGCTTAAAGACTCATCAGCACCAGTCCCTCCAGTCACCTAGGTCAAAGGAAAATGTGTCAATGGATGCCCAACATATGGTGATTGAATGCTAACACAAACAGGCATTGATGAAGAACCCTAACCCCAACAATAACTAGATTGGTCCAACCACCTAATCCAATCGAAAAGATCAGAATTAGTAACTTGGCTAGCAAAGAACAACGAAGCAAATGATGACGATTTCCCCATGCTCAACAAGCGAGATATAGCAAAATTCAGCTAAGTAGATGGAGTTTGGAAGGCAGAGTGAAGTTGAATCTATATCTTGCCTTGTTGCTTGGAAGAAACAAAAGAGGGGTTTGAATTGACGAAACTTGGTAGGTGATATAGATATCTTCATTTAGCTGGTTTTGATGACCCATACTAGGGACAATCAACATGTTTGTCATTTCAAACTTAATCACATTTGCATCACAATAGAGTAAACAATTATCAATACAATGAAATGTCGATCAAAATGGGGCATGAACCAAAGGTAGAATGCAGAAAGAAACATACCATATTCAATCAAAGAAATAAGAACATGAACCAATTATGCTCCTTCAAGAGAAGTAGGAGGAAACCTATAGCCTATCACAAGGATATGAGTAGTCACATTTGCATCAAGAGTGGAGAGTTTCTAGGTAAGAACAATCTGACCTTTGGGTTTTAAAGAAGTAATCACAGCCTTGGTGATGTCATCGATGCATAGAGGAAGAGATGAATCCACGTTAGGATCAATATCTCTAGCCTCACCATTGGAGTCAATGATTTTTCAAGAAAGGTGTTGGCTACTACATTGAAAATAAAGGAACAAGTTCTTAATAACTTCAATGATTTACATGTGAAACTAGAAATAGAGACCGACACAAAATTAAAGTGTGTGATGGCTGATAAAGGCCAGGAATACCGAGGAACCATTCAAGGATTACTGCAAAGTTCATGACACAAGACTTGAGAAAAGAGTGCCTAAGACACCACAACACAATGGTGTTGCCGAGAGGATAAATTGAGCAATATGTGAGAGGATAAAGTGTATCAAACTCCTTTTGGGAGAGACATGAGGACAGCGATGGACTTGATTAATTTATCACTTTCAATTTCATTCAAATGCGAGACACCACAAAGTGCATAGGATGGTAAGAATTCATCTTACAATCACTTGAGAGTGTTTGGTTGCAAGCATTCGCACACATACTAAGAGATCAATGAGCCAAGCTAGATAAAAAGGCCAAGGAATGCATTTTCTTGGGATATGCTCACGAGGATTATACCTATAGATTGTGGGATCCCGAAAACATTAATGTGCTTTGAAGCCAAGATGTGGTGTTCTTTGAGAATCAAACTATCAAAGACCTTAAGAAACACAAAAAACCTCAAAATATGGAGGAAGAGTTAGTTGACTTGAGAGCCATTAGACTCATCAGAAAATTTTGTTGGTGGTAGGGGAGAGCACAATATGAGGCCAAGAATGATTTGGTTGAGCAAGGACAAACCGTGATAGTGGCCAAGGAATTGAGGCCAAGACTAATAATGGAGATGGTGGAGATGCGGAAGTTGATGATGAGGTTGAGGAGGAAACAACTAATGTTGATGATGTTCCCCAAAAGCAACAAGGAGATTAACAACAGAAAGGCAACCTAGTAGAAATTACTTCCCAAATGAGTATGTGCTTCTCACTGATGAAGGAGAATCTGAGACTTTCCAGAAGTGAAATTGAGACCCACTAGAAAGAATGGATGAAAGCAATGCAAGAAGAAATGCAATCCTTGCATGATAATCATATCTATGATTTGGTGAAGCTAGTTAAGAACAAATGGGTTTTCAAGTTAAAGACTAAAGAAAACAACTCCAAACCACGTTACAAAGTAAGAATAGTGGTGAAGGGTTTTGGTCAGTAGAAGGAGTCAATTAAGAGGAAATTTTTTGGTGTTGTAAAGATGTCATCCATTTGAGTAGTTCTTGGTTGGCAACAACCTTGGCCTTGGAGATCGAGAACTCGACGTGAAAACAACAACAAAAAAATTTGTGGGGATCTTGATGAGGATATATATAAAGAGCAACTTGAAGGTTTTGTGACCAACAGGAAGAAAAACTTGTATGTGGGTTGAAGAAGAGTCTCTTCAAGCTTAAATAAGCTCCAAGGCAATGGTACAAGAAGTTTGATTCATTCATGGAGATGAATGAATACAAGAGGGTGACGGGAGATTATTGTGTGCTTATCAAGAAGTTCAATGACAATGATTTTCTTATTCTATTAGTAGATATTGATGATATGTTAACTGTGTAGTATAATGTTAGAAATACCACGAAGCTTAAGGAAAACTTTCCATGAAGGACCTTGGATCGACAAGGCAAATGCTTGAGATGAGGATATCGCGAGATAGAACTCATGGAAAGCTATGGTTATCTCAAGAGAGGTATGTAGAGAAAGTTGTGCAAAGATTCAATATGAGCAATGCCAAAGCAATCAAGTTACCTTTAGCTAGTCATTTTCAATTTAGCACAAGGCAATGTCTCTCAAGTAAAAAAGAGAACGAAGAGATGCTAAAAATTCCTTATATCTCTACCATTAGAAGTCCCATGTATGCAATGGTGTGTACATGACCAAATATTGGGTATGTTGTTGGAATTATTAGTCAATACATGTTAAACCCCGACAAACTACATTGTGATGTTGTCAAGTGGATATTTAGGTATCTTAAAGGTATATCTAGTTTGTATTTTGGTGATGGAGAATCGATACTTGAGGGGTTCATTGATGCATACATGTCAGGAAAGGTGGATTCCATATGATCTACGATTGATTATTTGATGACTTTTGTATGTACAGCTGTCTCTTGGCAATCAAGATTGCGAAAGTGCACCGCATTGTCCACGATGGAGGCTAAGTAAATAGCCATCACTAAAACTAGCAAAGAGATGCTAAAAATGAAGAGATTTCTATAAGAGTTAGAGAACGGGATGAGTATGCACCCTCCATGATGAGCTAAGGCAATATTTGTTAGGTGCACCCTAATATATTTGGGAGTCGATTTGAAATATCTGATTGCTCATAAAAAAAAAATAAATAGAAGGAAACCTGTTATGTTAGGATGTTGAAAATGAAGAAATCTAAATAAGGAGTCCTATACAGGAAGAATACCATAATGAAATCAATAATGATGACTATCCAAATAAGAGGAATCCCAATCAATCGGGGAGATTTTTTATTGGGAGGTGATGATCAATCAATTAGACAGGATTCCTAATTTAGGTGGAAGTCTAAGGACTTGAGTAGAGGTTTCTTAGTGCATTAGAAAATACTCCTAAGAGATCACAAAATTTTTCAACAATATGTGTAAACACGAGATCTTAAGAGTTCATCAAGTGAGAATGTGTTTTGTCATAGTGGAGTAGATTCTGGATTAGTGTTAATCGTAATCTTTTGAGCAGTAATCGGCCAAACAAAATATTATTTTTTTAAATAGATTTAGATTATTATAAAAACCGTCTCATATTATTCTCATGATTAAATTCGTAACTAACCCAGCAAAAAGTTAAAATATTTAATTTTGAGTATAATGATAATATGATAAGAAAATAAATTAATAATACGTGAATCAAATCAATCTCTACCCAACAGTTATTTAATTTAAAATTATTCTTGCCTTATGAAATTTGTGGGTAAATTATGAAAGAATCCATTTAAAGTCTTATAACCAACACAACGGAAGTCCATAGATGATTCCTAGATTTCTTTTTGTAAGGTTGTGTATTTTAACTTCCATGTAAATGAACTATTTATTTTTCAGTTTATTGTGATGATGAATTTATTTATTTATTTTATAGATTTTCTAAAGTTACTAATATGCATGAATTTAATTTTTCTAATCTAGTATACAATCATGTTACTATTACAAGTTATCTTTCCTCTATTGAACAACTGAGTGGTACAAATTTGAACATGTAAATAGAGCAAATAAGTCTCATTCTTAGGGTCATGGATTTGGATTATTCATTACGGGTTGACGCTCCCGCTAAACTCACGGCTAAAAGCTCAAATAAGCGAAAAGCTGCTCATGAGAAGTGGGAGTGATCCAACTATATATCTCTAACGATTATGAAAGTTCCATAACAACCGCTATCTAAGGACCCATTCCTACTCTCTTAATGCTAAGGAGTACCTTGCTCACATTGAGGAGCAGCATGAGGGCACTTCCAAAGCACAAGCTATTGCTTTTATTTACAAAATGATTACCCTCAAGTATAATGGAATCAATGGTGTTCATGAGCACATTTTGCAAATGAATGATATCACTACTCAACTTAAGTCCTTGGATATGGAAATCTCTGAACGTTTCCTTGTTCACTTCATCATGACATCTCTTCTTGCATTGTTGGGTCCTTTGAAGATCGACTATGATATTCAAAAAGAGAAATGAAAGATGAGTTGAACTCAATGAAAATCAATGATGTTTGAGACTTAGTAGACTTGCCTAAAGAGGCCAAAACTATAGGCTGTAAATGGGTCTATAAAACTAAGCTAGATCCTAAAGGTAATGTTGAAAGATATAAACTCAGACTGGTCACAAAAGGTTTCACTCAAAGAGAATGAGTGGATTATAATGATACTTTTTCCCATGTGTTATAGAATGACTATTTTATATTAGTCGTGGCCTTAGTAGCTCATTATGATTTAAAGTTACATCAAATGGGCATGAGAACAACATTTCTTAATGGAGACTTGCAAGATGTCTATATGACACAACCAAAAGGTTGTGGTTGAGGGCAAGGAACACATGAAATGTAAATTGAAAAAGTTCATTTATGGTTTGAAACAAGCCTCAAGATAGTGGTATCTTAATTTATTAATAATTTTGGCTGTAAAGAAAATGCAGTGGATCAATGTATATACCTTAAGATTAGTGGGAGTAAATTCATCATGCTAGTATTATATGCAGATGATACACTACTTGCTACAGTGACAATGACATGTTATATGAGATCAAAAGTTTTCTTTCACATAACTTTGAGATGAAAGACCTTGGTGAAGCCTCTTACATGATAAGCATTGAGATTCTCTAAGATAGATCTTGAAGGATCTTAGGATTATCTTAAAGAGCCTATATTGAAAAGATTCTCTAAAGATTCAACATGCGTAACTGCTTTCCCAATGTTGCCATGCCATTAAAGGTGGCAAATTCAACTTACCGCAATGCTCTAGAAATCAACCAGAGCATATTCCCTATACATTTGTTGTAGAGAGTCTTATGTAAGTTCAAGTATGTACTCCCTCAAACATAGCGTATATTGTGGGAATGCTTGGCTATTGCCAAATAAAGCTAGGAATGAGTCATTGGAAAGCAACTAAGAAAGTGATGCGTCACTTATAGGGTACAAAAGATTTTATGGTTACCTAATATAGAACCGATAGCCTTGAGGTTGTTGGTTATTCTAATTCTGAATATGCTGGATGCATCGACACCAAGAAATCCACATCAGATTACATTTTTATGTTCACTAGAGGACCCATCTCATAGAAGAGTTCAAAGAAGCCCTTAACTACATTTTCCACTATGAAGGCTAAGTTCGTAGCATGTTATGATGTAAGTTCTCATGATTTATGGTTGATGAACTTCACTATGGGGCTTAATATAGTTGAAAATATTGACCACTGAAGATTCACTGTGACAATCAACCTGTTGTTTTTTTCTCAAAGAGCAACAAATCAAGTGGTGCATCCAAACACATTAACATTAAGTACCTAATTGTGAGAGAAATTGTCCAAAATCAAATTGTGTCTACTCAATATATTAGTACAAAAGCTATGTTAGCGGATCCCATGACAAAAGGCTTACCACCCAATCTCTTATGAGAATATGTTGCTAGTTGGGGTTTGGTTAATAGCTTTTAATTTAGACCATGGTTTTTGACATATGACATATTTTTATTTATTTTGTGATCACCTCATGTAAGAGATTTGGATTTATCGTTTGTTGCTTCTTATTATATGTGCACCTTTGAAGCTTTTTGGAACAAACAATTATGTATGGACCTCATAAACATAATTATATTATGAAATGTTATAGTTCATGACCATTACACCATTAAATTTTGTGTTTAATGTTTGTGTTGGGATAGTAATTGGAGAATGGTACCGTGGCATTGTAACATGGATATTGGCTCCAATTCTTTTCTGTATGAATGTCAAACATGACGTTGCTTAAGGGATATTGTATATGCTTCATTATGTTGTATTAAGCCTCATGAATAAGATAGATAATAGAACATTTGGCCAAGTAGGAGAATGCTGGACTTGACGAGGTCTAAATCATATAAATGACTTATCGGGTCTATTATTTAACATTTGATATGAGCCCAATTTAATTAAATATATTATGGGCAATATATTATGATATTCAATTAAGCATGTAGAATCCATATCCCATCATTCCCTCCATATAAGGTCTCTCTTTAGTGGAGAATGTGTGCATTTGATTATCACGATTTTGTTATTTCCACAAAATTATTGAGAGAATAATTACACACCCATCACAATCATCATAGAGGAAAGTGGTGAAGATTCATATTCAACCGGATGATATCTTCTCACTCATTGGATCAATAATGACTTCGTTTGATTCGAGTACAATATATTTATTAATTCGATGTCATGTTCATGTAATTGAAACATCTTATTAGTCTAACATGCTTTGCTGTTTACTTTCTTCTACATAGAGGATATATGGCCACAATAGACAATTAGAATTCCATTGCAATCAGTTGCAATCCAACTTGATACAACACAATTCACTGAATATTTTCTCCGAAAGGAGAGACGAAGATGCTTGTACGACAACCACTGATCACGGACCATTCGAGCATCCTGCTCTATTTGGCGCACAGCTTGTCCACAATGAACATTTTATTAAGACAGCAAATTGTCAAGGTCATGATGCACATCATATTTCTCACATACAAACCCTTCACAGATCAAGCTCGGAAACATCCATCCAGAAAATAAATAAAAATAAAAATAAGAAAAGGAGAACTGCAGCAGACAAGACCCATCCTTTGGCATTCGTTTCTTCCTTTGCCTCCTCCCCAATTGCTTCACCGTCTTCATCCAACTCGTTTTTCGTAGCTTCCTCTTCTCCAACGGCACATTTTGGATGGAGATCAAAGTCACACTCCTCGCAAAAATACGACCACCTCTCCCCTACCTCATCACAGCCATCACAAATGTACCTTATCCTCTGAGTAGGAACGAGCTCATGCTCTTCATGCAAAGGATGCTTCAACTTCTCTGGCCAGCCTTTTATACTTTCCTTGAACTTTTCCTCTAACTTCTTGAGACGTTCAACAGTAAAAGGATAAGCATCAGCCCCATGCTTCATTATAAGATCCATTGTTTCTGTAGTTACCGTCCGGCCCGTTGGGCCTATGGCTATGAGCATGGGGATCTCCTTGACCTTGAATTTGTGACTCAGGAATTTCTTCCTCTCGTCACCAAAAGGGAGCGCCAGCCACGGCATCTGAGCAAAATAATGGTCGAAGGAAATTTGGTTCTTGTCGTTGGAGATGAAGATCACCTCAAAGGCATTGTCTGTGGCCTTGATCTTTTCATATGCCTCCATAAGCACCGGTAGGAATGCTCGGCAAGGAGGGCACCAGAGTGCCGAGAAGTAAAGGAGGACAGTCTTCCCTACCAAGTCTGATACTGGAATCTGCAATTAAAGTTAAGAAACAACATTTTAGATAAACCACCAATCAGTGGAGAAGGCAGGTGAAAATTGCATATATGGAAAGGATTTTCCTAGTTATAGACCTGTTTTCAAACCCTTCCTCAATTGATGGAACCCACCAGACAACAATATTTAGGACCTTACTGTAAACATTAAAAATTTCCAAGTCATTAGCTTCTAGGTGAAAGAACAATTTTACCTTGGTTCCATCCTTTCCAATGACAAAATCCAGATCCCCTGAAACCAAGATTGACTCCAAGGTCTGTGATTCTTCCCTTTTCTTCTCTATTTCTGCGAGCTCTGCAAACTTTTTTGGAGTGAATGGGTAAGCTACAATGCCATGCTCTTCGACAATTTCGGCAACATTGGAATGGATTGTCTTCCCATCACAACCGATTATGACTAGAGTCGGTAGGGTTGATAGTTCAAAGTACCTAACCAACTTCTTGCATTTCTTGTCTCTGAATGGTAATGAAAGCCATGGCATGCTTCCAAAGGATTGTTTGAATGATGCTTCTTCATTATCGAGAGGTATCTGAATGATTTCAAAACTCTCTCCGTGGCCTTTAATTTCTCATAAACCTCGAGTAACTTTGGCGTGAAATCAACACATGATTTGTATGTGGACAACGAGAAGTACAGGCCCACAGTTTTCCCTTCAAGCTCAGAAACAGGAACCTAGTTTGGCCACACAAATAGATTAGTAAAAAGAGGATGGAAAACTGAATCATAAGCACATGCGACCATCATTATCGGATGCCTTAGGTTTACCTTCTTCCCATTAGACGAAACTACAAAGTCACGAGATCCATGGACCAAAAGAGAGGTCAATGATTGATTTCTCCTAGCAGCTTCTTCCTGGTCTTTCAACTCTTTGATGTGTTCTGGAGTGAAAGGGTGACCTTCCACTCCATACTCACGGACGATCTCAACTCCGCTATCTGTCAAGACTGTACCTGTGCCATCGAGAATGACAAGGTGGGGTATTCCCCTCACCTCAAACAATTCATCCAAGCTATCACGCTTGTCCGAGTCAGAGAACGGGATTACAAGCCACGGCATCTTGGAAAAGTATCCAGTGAAGGACTCCTCATCCTCATCTGTAGAGATAAAAATGATTTCCAAGTCACCTCTTGGGGAAAGTTCATTATACACCTCCGCTAGAGTCAGGGTGAACTGCTGGCATGAACTGCACCACGACGCTGAGAAGTACAAGCCAATCTTCTTCCCCTTCAAGCTATCAACCTTAACCTGATATAGGACAAAAGATTCTTAATCTGAGTTCTTTCAACAGCAATCAGCAAGAAGGCACACTAGATCACTTGAACACCACACAAAAATCCTGAAAATGCTCAAGATACATCCAAATGCCAACTGGAGAAGTACTTCCCTTAAGCACTACTCATTAATTTGCTAGCAAATCAGCAGTCTCATCCACCAAAACAAGTATACCACATTGAAGGTGTGAGCATTTACAGTAAAGGGCATTACTTCATGGCAATATCGAATCCATATATACTGCGTCCACGTGACTCTAAGTACATATTTTTCTTCAAAAAGTAATGCATCAATTACCAATCAGCCAGTTTCTGAAGGAAACAAATATATAGCACTTGAAAAATGATGATCCTAGATCAGACCAATTTAGCTTATCTTGAACTAAATTCGCCAGCTTGCCATCTTAAACCGATGGCTTCGTAATCAGAGACTCCCAGCAAAGAACCAACCAAGGAGAACACTGGCATTTAGACTTAAAAAGCGCACGAACTGCACGAAACTGGGTAGTCAGCGAAACAATCCACACGAGAAGGCCACGAGAACTTCCACAAGGACACCAACCCACAAATTCTTTTTTTCTCCTTTTCCGAAAGAGCAAAAGTAAAAAAGAGGAACCGAGTCTTACCTGATCGCCGTTGTTCCGGATGAGGAAATCCCTGTCCGGAGAAGACAAGAGGGACTGAACATCGTGAGAAGCCCCGCCCTCGACAACGTCCGCCATCCTTGTCGCTTCGCTCGTGTTCTGGTATCGTTGCTGAGCGTGCCTGAGAAATCCTCCGATGGCGGGATTCTGCTCCTCTGTTTATATACACGCAGTTTTTTTTTTAAAATTATTACCAAAATTAACTCTTTAATTTTTCCTTTTTCTAATTTCTCTTTTGGGTTTCCGGAGGCTTCCTGCTATTTTGGGGGTGCAAAGATGGCCTTTCGGAACCACTAGGTATTGCCCTCACATGGAAAGAGAGGTAGGAAATTCGAATCTCCACCTTCTCAGAGGTTGAGGTAAAGATAATTTAGTTTAAAAAATGAGATTCAACCCCGCGTCCTATAAATAAGCAAAACAAAAATTCGAAAGTAAATTGAGAGTTAAAGTGAAATTGATAAAAAAAAAAAAAAAAAGACATCTCAAGAAATGGGCTCTAACGTAAGAAATACGTGGATGCCTTGGCCACATCAACAAATCAATGTCTTCATTTTTCTTATTTTTATTTTATTTTATTTACCCCTTTTGCCACCACGACGGTCTGTGGCAGCGGGGAAAGCGGAAGCGGCAGGCGAAGCTGTAGCGGTATCACGTGGTTGAGGATTGTGGAATGGAAAGGAAGCAGAATGGTTAGAGATTGGTCTCGATGGCGGGACCTATAGAGATTAATTTGCCTTGGGTGACAAAGAAGCAACGAGTTTGCTTGTGAGGTGCAGACATGAATATGAGTTGTCCCAACTGAAAGACAGGCACCACTTTCTCTTTGGAGGAAAGGAAGAAGCGGAGATATTCTCTTGCGACCATTTGGGAAGCTTTCCTTTTGCGAGGAGATACGGAATTTCGTAGCCTTTTGCTTGGAGAAAGAACCGATGCTTGCTCCCGACTTACCTCCATCAACAAACTTAGCACAATCAAAAGTGATCTAAGTCAAAATAAAATTTAGGCATAATGTTATTCGATGGGTCCAAAGATGAAATTATCAATAAAGAAGACTATCCATCATAAAACTAATTGAGTTGTCGATTTATCATATTATATGCTGGATTCAAGGTCGAATAACAATCTATCTATAGGATTTTGAACAATTTCCATGGATATTTAATAAGCGTTTAAGATGGTTATCTGCTCAAATTGGGAGCACAAATTTTGGAGATGAATTGCAAAGATGAAGATCAAGAATAAAAGTTCCCATGACATTAATTGCATCTCTAGTTCCTAGGTCCTTATTATGCTTTCTGGTTCTCAATGTCCTCTAATGTTTGGTAGTTCTCAAGTCTATATATTGTTTACCTATTTCATATGTTGTAATCCTCATATAAATAGAGAAAAGCTCTCCATTTTTAGAACATGCAATTTTGATGAATGAAAATATATGAGGTTTTTCTATATGAGAACGAATATTTTTGGAGAGTGGATAACTCCTAGCTGCTTTCTTTATCCTTGAAGAGTATATTACTCCTTGGTGGTGGGCCAATAAGCCATTTAGCCATAATTGGTGATTTGTCTTTTAGGCTCTGGTGATGAACTTTTCTATCCCGAAATCCTTTATCATTGGCTGGTGATTCATCTTTTAAGCTTTGGTAGTGAACTTCGTCGATCCCAATTTTTATCCTTGGTTGGTGACACATCATTTATACATTGGTGACGATTGTATCCTATCCTACACTTTATTTACCCAACACAACCATCCCCACACACATCATTCCCATACACTAAACCCCTAAAATTTCCCCATTTCGGAGTCACTCACCCACAAACGCATCAAGAACCATGCGATTTGCTCTTTTTGACGATAGGCTATAATTTCTTCTAGCTTTAATGTATAATGCATAGGTTACAAGTTATAAACGTCACCCACATGCAAACTTATTTCAATATGAAAGTGGATAATATTCATTAGACATAGCTGACTGATTGAAATTTTTTTATCAAATCAAGAATGGAGAAAAATATGAGCCTTTCAAGAAACCTTATTGATGGTATGTGAGAAAAGGTATGAGGTGCATCATCTAACGGAAAAAATGACACATCGTAAATATCAATTACCAAGAACGAGTTACAACCCAAAAAAAAAGGTTTGAAAAAAGAAGAAGAAATTACCATGAAGCAAGTGGCGTTGACACCAAAAAGATTTTAATAAAACAGAGATAAATGACGATGGGATATGCGCTCGAGGTTTTCGCTCATGTTTTATTTGATTCATAGGATTAGCGAGTATTTCAACACTTTAGAGTTTACTTATTCACGGGCCTTTGATCATTGAGAAGGAGAGAAGGGCTACCAATTTTTGCAAACGCCGGACCAATAATGTATTATATACTGACTATTAGGGATAGGGTTAGCAATTCATATTGTCGTGTCATAATTATGTACATAATTCATGTTGGTTCGCATCCACCTACACCCTCTTGACTTTGATTTTATATATCGAATAATTTAAATAACGATGAGAACATATTAATTCATATCAATTCATGTCGGCATTCAAAGTTAATCATATCATGTTGAGTTATATTTTGGATTGTCTCTCTGTAACCAAGCCGGGGGGAGACAGCTCTCCAATTTCATGTCAGAAAACGCTGTTTAGAGATGAGAACAGGGAAGCCTTTTAATGCTTGGGCCTCGGGCCGGCATGGCCCGACACGCCACATTGATTAGCACAACACACTTTAAGGGTGGCGCAATGGACCGCGAGCAGAGCCCAACAGGATCATCACCGAAATCTTTGGGAAAAAGGGCCATGTGAAACCATAACAAAATTAATTAATCTTGTGATTGTATCAAGAATCCAACATTTGCTTTAACTTCACATGAGGATTTGGCAATCTTGATGTTGCTTGGCCTGCTCGAATCGACTCTGCATATCCACGCTTCTTTCCATTGAATTCTTTTTTTTCTGTTAAAGTCGAAAAAACGTTGGCACAGATACAATTCAAGATTCGATCCGACTCCATAGAGTCTAATCAAGTCTCGAATTTCAAGAGACATTTAAAGTCCCACATGATTAAAGTTACAAGATGTGATTCGTGTTGTAAGCACCTCAAATCCAAACATAAGTAATCACATTACTTGAACATTATCCGTGTAATAGCACACGATGTAAAAGCGAACACACAAGTTCCTAAAATGAATGTCAATAGAGAATTCAAAGCTGGAACATCCAAAATTTATTTATCATTTATGTCATTTTCTCTTAAATTTAACAAATAGGTGAAAAGCGAAATGCCAGGTGATATGATGTGGTTTCAAAGGTCTCTTTCATCAAGTTTGGTTATCCATTGGGTATCTGTGCGCATTATAATGGGTGAAGTCTTCCTCACCTGAACAGTTCAATTCTCTTTCCAGTGGAAGTTTGCCGTCCCTTCTTTGATCTTTGACCAAAGAGCGTGGATGCCAGAAAGAAGAGTTCCAACACCATCATTTCTTTTATGTTTTCTTAATTCTTTGCTCATTTTGGCTGACCTAGCACATTCTTGGCCATTAAGTTTTGCACAGCTCGCCCAAAAGAAAATACTACGAAAAAAAAATCATTAAAATATCGCTTTTGATCATCCAACCAATCTTAAATTTATTATGCAAACACCGATTCGGTTCTAAACATTTTAATATTACCAATTCAGTTTTTCTAACTAATTTTCACACTAAGATTTAGGATTAAATTATGAAAATTATGGTTTTCATTTAGGATGTTGAGACCCAAAATATGGCTTATCTAGCGCAAGCATGTAAGCATTGCATGAAATTGGTATAGTTGGTCATGTGCATACTGTGTGAGTACTAATACAAGCGACAAATTTGGGGATTGGCATATATCGATTTTGACAGTAGTGCCCATTAATATTGTATATTTAGTTGTCGAAATATGACGACGGATTACAAATAGTTGCTAATGTGAATGCTAGCAATATTTGTTGAAGGAATGTCAACAAACTGTTTTGAAATTTAAGATCGGTAAGACCAAAGGCATACGGTTTTGTGGGAACAATTCTTATTCGAAGACTAAGTCGTCTGATGGATTAGTTGGGACTAAAGGCACAATTTTGAAGGCAACAAATATGGTTTGAAAATCAAGTTGTCCAATGGAACGGTTGAAATCAAAAACACCTTTTGGTAAAGGAGAAGTTACCGCCTAGAAAAAAGATGGTGGGGGGTGAAGACTAATGGAGCAGTTTGTACATGTGGAATCTATAAAAGTAGAGATAACTAGCAACAGTTACTCAGGAGATTATAAATCTTCGAAAAGCAGTTACCCTTAACCATTATAAATATTACCGATCATCCACCCAGAAGGCCCCCCACAAATCGAATGAGATCTTAATTTCTAATTATCTTTCTTGCCCTGTACTTTAAGTTTCCTTAGTTGTTGCTTTCAGATTTACATCGTTAACTAATATCTTTATCTTGGTATTGCGCTGTCAATTAAATTCCAACAGTGTATTCTTATGTTCTTCAATATAGTTTGTTTACACCTTGTTACGTAATTGAATTTATAATTTCTAAATTTTGCTATCAATTAAATTTTGGTTGGGTTTGGAATTGTACAATGTTGTTTGAATCGAAGAAATCGATCTTCTTTCGCATGAGATATCCTCTATCTGAAGTTAATGTAGAACATTGGTTTTTTTATATAAAAGTCGAAGAACTATTTTTGATGAAAGATAGGAGCAATTCTGGCGAAACATAAAAAAAAAAAAGAAAAAAAAGCTACGAGGTTTCTCATCCGTTTGACGTTGCTATTTGTATTATTGTTAATCAGTCTTTATTGATCTTATATGCCAAATGATTGCAAATTAGTACATTTTCGAAAATCAACAAAAAAAAGAGAGAAAAAAAGGGTAAATACATTAATGGATCTCCAAGGTGCCATGAGAGAGCAAGAGAAAGTGAATTATTGCTGACAGTCAAATTTGGGTTGGTCGACGCGACTAAGCAAAGAAATCAGTCTTATCCTCCTAATTATTGCCAACTTCTAATTTTATAGAATTTCCATTTTGTTCATTATCATTCGGAGTAATTCTTTTCCTTAAATATCCCTATCAACTCGGTGAATTCTTATTCATCTTTTTCTTGTTTATGACTTTCCTCTTGATTAGATAAATTAATCGCGATGTTTTTACCACTTTTTCATACCCTATTTAGTATTTATTTGGACTAGGGCCAAGAATGCGCATCAACCTTTTTTTGGGGCCAACAAACCAAAATTTAAGGGGTAAAACTGAAATTCCCAAAAAATTTAAAATCTAAGCTATGATAAAAAAAAAAAAAATTGACCCGAGCAATCATACCTTTAATTTCTCACTCAACGCTGACCCATGGGCGAACAAAAAGGCAAAAATATAATATAAAACCATGTGCAATAGGAAAATATAATCACGAGATTTGTCTCGGTGACCAACATTCTCACATGGAAATGAGAAGGTAAGGGTTCAAATTCCCATCTTTTCAAGGCTTTGGAAGGGAACATTTAGTTTTAAATATGGATTTCGACTCTTACGTCTTATAAAAAAGTAACGCAAAAGTTTAAGAATGAATTGAGAATTAAAATAGGATAGACTAATAAAATTAAAAAATGGAGACAATTATTTGCTGACTTGCCCGATGCATCCTCGTCTTTCCCACGTCGAAGCCCATTTCCCAGATTCCTTTCCTCATGCCCCCCCACGAAGGTTCCAAGAAGCATCCAAAACCCCAAAAAGGAAAATAGAAAATGGAAAAATCAAAGAGGCAATTATCATTATAGTAAGAAAAATTAATAGAAATGGTATCTTTACTTTGGTTTAATGTATAATGTGGTCCATAAATTTTTAATTTGTTCAATGTGGTTCTTGACCTTTAGCATAATGTGTATTGTGGTCCTTGAATTTTTAATTTATTTAATATAGTTCCTAAAAATTTTGTACATGTTTAATTTGGTCCCTAAATTATATGAAGATGTTCACTATTATCTTGAATCTTGAATTAATAGAAAGACTACATTAAATATATTCATATAATTTATGAATTATATTGAACATATATCAAAAATTTATGGACTATATTGAACATGATAAAAGTTCAATAAGCACATTGAACATTAAGTTAAAGTTCATGAACTACATTAAATAAATTAAAAATTTAGGGATCATATTGCACCTTAGATTAAAATTCAGGGATCATCTTAATGAGCAAGCACGAGCCTGCCATTGGGGGATTCTCGCGAACCACTCAACAGCAACACCAAATCACGAACTGAGCGACGGGAATGGCGGGTGTGGTTGGAGACGCAGCTTCTCACGATGTTCAGTCCCTCTTGTCTTCTCCGGACAGGGACTTCCTCATCCGAAACAACGGCGATCAGGTAATACTCGGTTCTATTTTTTACTTTTGCTCTTTCGGACAAAAGGAGAAAAAAGAATTTATGGGTTGGCGTCCTTTTTGAAGTTCTCGTGGTCTTCGCGTGGGTTGTTTCGGTAAACACCGAGTTTCGTGGGAGAAATTCTTGTTCTGGTGATCGGTTTTTGAATTTCGAATTGGGATATGATTCTTTGTCGATGCTTCTCTTGTCGAATTGGAAGATGCAGCTCGTGTGCCTTTTAAGTTCAAGGGAAGGGGGTAAAGGATTGGAATCTCCACCTTCTTAGGAAGGGGTTGGGATGGGGACGATTTACTTAAAAATTTAATTTTAATTCCCACGACCTGCAATGAGGTAAGGTAAAAATCTAAGAGTTAGAGTATGAGTAGAATATGACTAACCTAAAAAAAAGAAAAAGTTCAAGGGCATTGGCATTTGGATGTATCTTGAGCAATTCAGGATTTCGTGGGAAAGTCTTAAAACTTTTACAATAGTGCCAATTTAGTTCATTTGGTTAATTTTTACTAACCGATGCTGATATGAATAATTTTAAATAAATTTTTTTTCGAATTTTTTATTAATTGTTTTCTTTTCTTTTTTCTCTTCTTCCTCATTTTCCATCCCCCAATAGATGGTGAGGTTCCAACGAGGCTCACTCACGACTGGCGAGGCCATGGTCGCCTTCACCTAGGCCTTGAGCGAGGCCTATGGCCCATGGGCGAGGTATCTTCGCCTAGATTTGGGTGAACCCACCTCACCTAGATCTAGGCAAGGCTAGGCGAGGGCCATAATCCTCTCTAGCGATCAATGAGGGCTTCGTGGCCCTCACTTAGTGGCCAACAAGTCATGCTGGAGCCTCGCCGGCCACTGTGGGGAAGGAAAAGGAGGTAGAAGAGGAAAAAAAATGAAAAAAATTGTTATTAAAAATTGTCCATCATCACTCGGCGTCCATGTTAGTGCTGGCCTACTGAAATTAGTCGAATGAACTAAATTGGTATAATTGCGAAAGATTCAGGACCAAATTGACAAAAAAAAAGGGGTTCATGATTAAATTAGCATAATTATAATAGGTTTATGAATTTTTCAATAATTCTCGCAGATTTTATGTGGTGGTCAAATTGATCTAGTATGCCTCACTTGCTAATTGCTGTATGAAAGAGCTTAAATGAGGAATCTTATGTCCTATATCAGGTTAAGGTCGATAGTTTGAAGGGGAAAAAGATCGGCCTGTACTTGTCCGCATCGTGGTGCGGTCCATGCCAACAGTTCACCCCGATTCGGGCGAAGGTGTACAATGAACTTTCTCCAAATGGTGATCTGGAGATCATTTTTATCTCTGCAGATAAGGATGAAGAGTCCTTTAGTGGATACTTTTCCAAGATGCCGTGACTTGCAATCCCGTTCTCTGACTCAGAGAAACGCGATAGCTTGGATAAATTGTTTAAGGTTAGAGGAATACCCCACCTTGTGATTCTTGACAACACAGGTACAGTCGTAACGGATAGCGGAGCTAAGATCGTCCTCAAGCATGGAGTGGAAGGTCACCCTTTCACTCCAAAACGCAACAAAGAGTTGAAAGACCAGGAAGAAGCTGCTCGGAGAAATCAATCACTGACTTCATAGTTTCGTCCAATGGGAAAGAGGTAAACCTATAAAATTCTTCTATGCATTTGAAAATGATGGTCGTGTGTTCTTACAATTCGGTTTTCCATCCTCTTTTTACTAATCTAGTTATGTGGCCAAACTAGGTCCCTATTACTGAGCTTGAAGGGAAAACTGTGGGTCTGTACTTCTTGTCGTCCATGTATGAATCATGCATTGCTTTCGTGCCAAAGATACTTGAGGTTTATCAGAAATTGAAGGCCAAATGAGAGTTTTGAAATCATTCAGATACCTCTCAATGATGACGAAGCATCATTCAACCAATCCTTTGGAAGCATGCCATGGTTTTCATTACCATTGAAAGACAAGAATTGTGAGGAGTTGGTTTGGTACTTCGAGCTATCGACCCTATCCACTCTGGTTATAATTGGTCCAAATGGGAAGACTGTCCATTCCAACATTGCCGATATCATTGAAGAGCATGGCATTGCAGCTTACCCATTCACTTCAGAAAAGTCTGCAGAGCTTGTAGAGACGGAGAAGAAAAGGGTAGAATCTCAGACTTTGGAGTCGATCTTGGCTTCAAGGGATCTGGATTTCGTCATTGGAAAGGATGGAACCAAGGTAAGTTTGTTTTTCCTCCTAGTAGCTAATGACTAGGAAAATGACTAGGAAATTTTTACTGTCTTCTATGAAGCCCCAATTATCGTTGTCCCTCGGGTTACTTGAACTGAGGAAAGGATTGAAACCATGTCTATAACAAGAAGTTTTCACGTGCCTTGTCCATCGATTGGTGGTTCACTTGACAAGTGGGTTCTCAACTTCGACTGCAAATTCCGGTATCGGACTTGGTAGGGAAGACAGTTCTCCTCTACTTCTCTTCGCACCGGTGCCCTCCTTGCCATGCATTCCTGTCGGTGCTTACGGATGCATACAAAAAAATCAAGGCCGCAGACAATGCCTTTGAGGTGATCTTCATCTCCAGCGACAAGGACCAAATTGCCTTCAACGATTATTTTGCCCAGATGCCATGGCTGGCGTTCCCCTTTGGTGATGAGAGGAAGAAATCCCTGAGTCACAAATTCAAGGTCAAGGGGATCTCCACGCTCATAACCATTGGCCCAACAGGCCGGATGGTGACTAAAGAAGCAAGGGATCGTATATCGGAGCACGGGGCTGATGCTTATCCTTTTACCACTGAACATCTAAAGAAGTTGGAGGGGAAGTCGACTAAGAATGAGCCGGATGAAGAAGGAGACGAAAAAGACAATAAAGCAGCTGGGGAGGAGGCAAAGGAAGGAGAAAAAGCCGGAGAAGGATGGGTCTGTGATGGTGAAGTCTGTTGCAAAGCCTAAAAGTTACTTCTTAGTCGTAATGTTCTCTGACTCGTTTGAAGCAGTTCTCCTTTTTTTTCTGGGTGGATGTGTCCGAGCTTGATCTGCGAAGGGCTTGTGTGCGAAAAATATGGTGTGAATTGAGACTTAGACAATTTGTTGTCTTGATAAAACGTTCATAGTCGACGGGCTGTGTGCCAAACAGAGCAGTAGGCTCAAATAGTCCATGATCGGCAGTTGTCATACAAGCGGCTCTGTCTCTCCTTCTGAAGATGCAGCTTTGAGATTTACATCCACACTGGACTTAATAGAACATGCTCATACAATACAGTTTGCATGGATCGTTCCTAAAGTCCTAGTGGTTAGTTCTTGTTCAGTTCACCATTATGGTAATAGGTCCTCTGTTGTATGATATAATGGCGGCTCTAGATTTGGATCAATTGATATAATTTGTGACAATGGGAACTTGACCAGCCTCCGTTAAGTCTCCCTAGTTTTGTTTGGTAATCCCTTGCTCCCGGAATGCGTGTCACTAGCCATCTTAAGGAAGGAGTGATCTAAAAAACCAAGATGGAAAAGGCGATGCAAAAGAAGTTCATCCCTATAAAGCAACCGGTTTGCGAGAACTGTAAGCATTTCTAGGCCAAATTGCAGCTCACGTTTATGGAAGAGCATTTGTCAGCAGTATGTCTAGATCTTGGGGAAAGAAGATGGATTGTTTCGACTGTTTTTCTCCATATATCAAACTTAAATGTAATGTCAAAAACATGATGCTTCATGTTCATATGTCTTCAACTTCATCGAAGAGGTTGAATTTACTAACTGAATCGTTACATTCGAGGTCGAACATTCTTTCCTTCTTTAGCAGAAAAAGGAAACTTGATACATTCAATAACACCATATGCTTCCAATTTCAACATTTCCACACTTCTTTTTTTTTGGGTGGAATTTTTTTTCTGGTAAGGACGAAAAATTGTCAGCATTAACTGCGATTCGAAACTCAGCCAATCGGGTCTCAAATGTCTAGAACTGTTTAGAGACCCATGTGATTTATTGTGGCTGAATCAGAGCTCGCAAATTTTTAAATCAAGAAAACGAAGCTGTGGGGATACGATGCTTCTTTATCTGTTGAGGATTTTTACTTGGCCATATATCTAGTTCAAGTTGAGGTGTGAATTTTACTACTAAGTACCTTTTTTTTTTGGTTGGTCAAAAGAAATTTCCATTCATTATCAAAATGATATACGAAAGAAATTTCAAATGTTACAATAACAATACAAGCTCATAGAGCTCCAAAACTAACCAAAAACCATAAATCAAGGCATATCATCATAGCATGGTTAATAGAGATAATCACAGGGTTGTCCTTCAATGACAAATCGATGACTGCATCCAAACGAAAGGATTGGCGGCTGATCGCAGAATCATGCATCATCATTAGTGAAAAGTACACGTTGGGATCTCCTTCCGAAGTTACGGCTTTGCCTTTAAGTGATGTGGGCCTAGGTTCGACATCCCCAACAACATCATTGTATGGAGACAACATAATCATGTTGAAGAAACTTGAATATGACACCTGCAAGAGTGAGTCTTGTAGCAATGTGATTGCTAAAGCTTTTAACTAAAAAATGCTAAACTAGTACATATGTGATATCGAAACTACTGTGAACACTATTGAAACTAAAGGCGAAGTACTTATTCATTTAAACTCCAAAATCTAGAATTAGATTGGAGAGAAAATCCCCCGGATATAAAATCGGGACAGCAAAGCTCCCAAAATGAATATATAAAATGCAATGATACACATTTATTCACAACTCCAATACCTAGTCATGACTATTTAAGGGTTTATCTTCTTCCTTTTATCAATAAGTGTCCTAAAAGTTTCAAAACTCATTATCAAAATACAATCGAGTTTTAAAACTTACAAAAAATACAACCAAATTTTTAAACTTGTCGGGTTGGTGCAATTGAGTCCCTTTAATTTCATTCGATTTGGCTGATGGAAATAACTGACGTGGCTTTTTAATTTATTGTTTCTTAAGAAAAATGGTCTGAGATGTTTGCCACATCAGCCAACTTAATAGAAACTAAAAATAATAAAAGAAAAATGGAAAGGAAATAAATAAAATGAAGAGAAAACCCAAGATGTTTTGGGCGGCAGCCGATCATCTCTCTGGCAAGTTGGCGGTTGGGGCAACGAGACAAAGTGGGCGGCGATGACAGTTGCAAGCTCAGCCATGGTTGCTGGCTACTTCAGAGCCATGTCTGAGTTTGAGGAAAGAGCTCATTTTGCCAAAACCGAACTAAAACCACCAGAAAACTATCAAACCCAGAGAGCACCCATCCTCATCATTGCGTGGGTTTTAAGCAAGAACATTTTGTTGTTGCGGTCAACACAATGATGTAAGAAAGTTCAAATAAGATAAAATAAAATAATGTAAGGCATAGAATTAACTGGGATCTGAAAGATTCATATATTTCTTTCTACCATGCTAGCTATTATTCTTATTGTAATTTATTGTGATGTAACAAGTTATACTATAGAAAAATAAAAACAATATAGGCTTAACATAGATTAATCTACAATATTTATCTTTTTGATATATGTATGAGATATGTAATGTACCTACCATCCCAATAAAGTCATGGTAAAATCGTAAAAAATATTTCAGCAAAGCTAAAAGAAAGAACAATAAGCGTAGTGTGAGATTTTGGCTCAAGAAAATATTTGAATTCATATATTGTATTTAAATGGAGTGCAACCATGGACGGTTTCAAAACAAGTCAACTAACATACCTATTATCTTGGTTAAGGTACGTAAAAATGTAAGAGCTAGAGCTTCACTCTATCAAAATATTAAACATTCAGGGTTAGAACACTAGGAGTGTCATAACTTTCGTGCGGCACTCACTTTGGTGCCAAAAAAAAATTTTCATTCACTTGAGTGCCAAATCGGAGTGAAACCGTTCAGTTAAGTGCCACTTCCGGCCAAAATGCATACGTTGATTTTTTTTATGATTTTCCTTTTTTTTTTTTTAATAGTTTTCGACGCCGACGTGGTTTCCAGCAATGACCTTCGCTGGCCAACATGGATTCTTTGTGCAAAACGACACCATTTCTCCTCATTTCGTCTATCTTCTCTTTGCCCTTTTTTGTTTTTTTTTTCTTTAGGGCTGGCGAGGCCTAAAGAAAAAAAAAAGAAAAAAGAAAAAAAATCGAAAAAATTCCAAAAAATTAATAAATATATTAAAACATATTAAAATATTGTTAACCGGTAACCACGTCAGCATTTCCAGCGCCAAGCCAGCTTTTTCGGCAGCTACGTCAGCTTTTCCGGCGGGCACGTCGAGAGTGGCACTTAAGTGAACGTTTTTTAAAACTTGTGGCACTCAGGTGAACGAAAAAATAGTTTTGGCACCAAAGTGAGCGCCGTATGAAAATTATGGCACTCCTAATGTTCTAACCTCTAAACATTCCCAGACAAATGTCGTATTAGCTATTATATAGAGACTTCCTACCTCCATCTTTTTTAACTATTAGCTCTATTTGTAATGTTGGGAAATGCCCCTAAGTTGTTGTATTGCATTTGCTCTATAATACTTGCATTTTACAACACTATACGTGTGTATATTTAAACTCAAGTCCTCTTGCTTTAATATCATGAAAAGATTGACTACTGTTAATTGTTCTAAAAATTTAAGTTATTCAATAAATACGTAATTTAACATTTAAATATATTAACATGCACAGCTATTGACTTTACATTTATAGAAGTGGAAATATATAACATAAATTATTTATACCACCTTCTGATCCTTAATTTATATGTCTTTTAAGTCTGACAAGGTTGATCAATCTATTTTAATTACAATAAGGCTCATTTCCAATGATGTAAAAAGAAATCAACAATATCAATTAGTTTCGAGAAAAAATAAATCAGTTAATGATATCCCTTGTTCAGTAAAAAGGACGATGAAACCAAATTTATTTCATTTGATATATGGGCCTTTTTAGTTATTTTGCAATTTGGGGTTCTCCAAACTGTAATTTAGGGTGTGTTTGAGTAAAAGAATTGTCTCCAAATTAGTTTTCTAAATTTTCATGTGTTTAATTTGTTGAAAATAATCAGGCAACGAAAAATCATTTATGGTCACAGAAAATATGCATACTTAAAGTTAGAGCAACCTGAGAAAGCAAAAGTTAAATACAAGACATGATGACATCAAATCAATGAGTGCACCCAATAGGGAGTGGGAATTAGGGGTGAAAAAAATACCTGATTGGATCGACTCGACATGAGCTAAACCAAAATTTTTGGACCTTCTCAAGGCGGATTCCTTCTAGTTTAGGTAATGGTAGAAAAACAAGTGCGAAAACAATTTATCTGAACCGAACTAAACTGAAAAACTTCAAACCATATATCGTCTTCCTCTCATAGAATGCCCTCCAAGAAAGTCTCGTTCCCCGTTGCCTTCTACACCTCAACCCAAACCGACCCGTGTATTCTGTTTGGGCACTGTACATGTTTGGGTCGGATCGGGAATCATGGACCCGAACTGTTGCGGAATATATGCTGAAAACCGCGATCTCCTTCCCATCGCTTCCCTCCGCTTTGCACCATTAATCACCATTCCTCGTGAAACTTCCTCTCAGTCGTTTCCTCCAACCACACAAACACCCAAAAATGGTTTAGGAGGAGCTTGTCGCATTCATCTTAGAGATTGAGTGCCATTAACTTCCAGGCTCAGATTCTCTCTTGTTAGTGAACTCTAATGTCGTTAAGCAAACAAATGGTGGTCGAATCGTAGCTTATAAGAAAACAATTTAGCGTCGACTCTTTCTAAAATTATGTTGTGTAGATTCTTGTGAGAACAAATTCTTATGTTTTTTATGTTGAAGTACTTATAATATAAATATTCTATCGGTAAGATTTAGTTGAAGGCAAACTCAAGCAAGGCACATGTTATATACCTAAAAATACATTATAGCTAAGTAATGGGAAACCTCTCTACTATTACATGAATCCAAAGGTTTTCCTATACGCTCATCACAAAATATTTCTAAATCCCAATATAAAACGAAAGAGGATTTCCATCTTGAAGTTGAACTCAAATGTAGCTCACCCCAATTCTCTTTAAAAGTATCGATTTTAACTAAGGTCTCAATTTCAACCAAAAAAAAAAAAAAAAAAAACCTCAGGTTTCAATTTTGGCTTGACACCTTTCAGTAGCTACCCAAAATCAGCCCACATCAAGTTTCTATCCAATGATGCCACAAAAAGTGCTAAAGTCATCCTTTTTCTCTATCATTTAGAATGAATCATCACCCTCAATTTGTGCTTCAAATTTTACGAAGTTCCTTTTGGAGTCAAAATGAACACTACTAGCACAATTGTAGCCCCAATCATTTTGTCTAACAAAAAGGCATAAATTTTCAGTTGACGCCTGAATCTAGGGCAGATTTCCGTCCAATGATCCTGTTAAAAACATGTCATTCCAAGTGAATAGCTGAGTACTCCTAAGATGAATCGTAGCATTTTGGATGGAAATTTAATGGGGCTTAGATTTGGGTACCGACTAAAGGTTCCAGCTTATTTATGAGAAAAAAAAAGGTTTCTGCTAGAATCATCACCCAAGCTAAAATTTGTGCTTTTTTATGAAAAAAAAAATTAGGTTAGAATTTTGATGCAAGTTAAAGTTAGGTGCTTTTTTATAAGATAAAGAACAATGCAGCTCAGAATTGGGACCCCTGCAAAATGCTGTTCTTACGATTTAAGGGGATTGGACCTACAATGGTAACCCAAGAAAGAAAAACAGAAGATAAAAGACGTGTGGTTTTATGGGGGAAAAGAAATCTCTACGATTGCATGCACTTACGAGTTGCGTTTGTATCGAAGATCGTTGAGACGTGCCAAGTATACCTCAGATTGGGTGCTCAGGAAGGAGTTCTTCTTGCCATCGGGAAACAAAAGTATCAACTTGCCCACTTTGAAATAATGATGATTACTGGAAGTTTGGGACACGTGAGGCACCTTATTGGATGTAACATGTTGTCGGTTATTAGTATGAGCTGAGAAAGTTATACATTAGAATAGAAGATCGACAAAAGAGTTCCAACTGAAAAGCCACATTTGGAAAGGTCAATATCGATAGGTGACAAATTAAAGTGATATTTCATTAAGGCGGAATCACCGCATGTCATTTACAAAACTTTTTACTTCCTCTAAAAAGGCTGACATGATATGATCTAAAAGACCGTTTCTAGTAAAAGTTGATGCTTGATACGATGCTTGATACGTTGCTTATCGGCCATTCCCCCGTCCAATCGATCTTTCTCATCCTTCAGTTTTCAACAGGAAACAAAACTCTTCCGTGAGACTTTGATGCAGCTCATATTCACGATCAGCTCGCTCAACCAAGAAAATCAACATGCATTCAAGATTGATGACACCATCGAAAAATCCCTCATTGATAAGGCCTCATCTTTGACTTTTCATAAAGATTTTGTCATTTCATATGCATCAAAACTTATATCAAGACACTTTGAAATGGCCACAAGCATTGAAAATATTGTACATTTAATAGTTCCTAGTTTCTAAAAGTTTCTAGTTTCTATGTACATAAATGACCATTAGTTTCTAAGTTTGAATCTAGTCTTTTGTTCTTCTCTTGTTTTATTATAAAAGGTGATTGAACTTCTACAAAATAGAGACCGAATTTGATTAATGAAAATTTGCTTAGTGCAATTCTCTTGAATTTTGAAGAGTTTAAACCTGCGAAAACCTAAAAGAGTTTTCTCTTCGTTCTTAAAGAGTCAAAGCTTTTAAAATCTGCATTCTTGAAGAGTTGCGGTCATCAATTTGAAAGAATTGATGCCATTTCAACTTCCTTGGAGGCCTATAAGAGGAACCATTGAAGTTCCTATCTTTTTCTTCATTCTGTTCCAACCCAATTTTTCCCACTCCCTCTCAAAATTGATAGGTCCACAGTACTTATCTGAGAAAACTCAAAACACAAAAATTATAGATCTACGAGTTTCTGTTCTTTTGGCTTTAGAATTAGGTCATTCTGGTTTGAATTGACAAAATTATGCCTATATTCCCAAACTAGCACAGAACTGAAATTTCTGCTCAATTTTGTAACTTTGTTTTTGTCACTCTCCCGATCCTATTGTTTGATAGCTGACCTTGGGCTACATCAGACTTCTTCAGCCTGAGCCATCTGAGTATCTGTGAGAATCTGTTGTTGTCGAATTTCGGCTACTCTCCTTTCAAGGTCCGCGTCTTCAGTGTCAAGGTGAGCTCGCTTGTTCACCAGTGATTCCAGAGCATTTTGGAGGGATTTCAACTCATGACCAGCAGCTTTCATGGAGTCTTGGGGACGTCAACAATCTTTTTTCTAAGTTCACTAGAGAAAAATTCTCATAATTTTGGTGATAAATCCCCACCCCATTAAGGAAGTTAACCAAAAAACCTTCACATTGTTTCCTGAACCTAGAAGAGTCGAGAAACGAGCATGACCTCTACATAATTCATTCTCTAAGTTCTTGAGCCTTCTGAAAGCCATTGGATCGTTTATGAGTGCTGGGAAGCCCCCTTTAGAAAGCTCAGAAAATCAGTCCACTTAGCCTTGACTACCTTCATAGTGATGTTAGACGCTGATGCCGATTCTAATGTTGTCATATACTAGAATCGACAACTTCAAAGTGTTAGGCACTGGCAATGCACCCTTAGCCCTGGCAGAAGAGCTTAAAGATCCTTCAACACTAGTCCCTTTGGTCACCTAGGTCAAAGGAAGAGGTGTCGATGGATGCCCAAGAGATGGTGATTAAATGTCAAATGGAACAGACGACGATGAAGAACCCTGACCCCAACAATAGCAAGATTGGTGCAACCACTTAATCCAACTGGAGAAGATCTTGAATTAGTAACTTGGCCAGCAGAGAACAACGAAGCGGACGATGATGCTCTCCCAGCGCCAGGCAAAGTGAGATACTGCCAAACTCAGCAAAGTATATGAAGTTTAGAAGGCAGAGTGAATTCAAATCTACAACTTGCCCTATCGCTGAAAGAAGTAGAAGGGTTTGAATCGACGAAGCTCGATAGGCCCTATCGATATCTTCATTTAGCTGGTTTTGATCACCCATGCTAGAAACAGTGGACGTGTCTATCGATTCAATGCTCATCGCATCTGCATCACAGTGGAGTAAACAGCTATCACTACAAGTAAATATCGGCTGGAATGGGACCTGAAACTGAAGCCAGAATGCGAATAGAAACATACCATATTCAGCAAAAGGAATAGGAACATGAACCAACGATGCTCCTTCAAGAGAAGAAAGAGGAAACCTACAGCCTACCACAGGGATATGGGGTCGCGTTTGCATCAAGAGTGGAAAGTTCCGCCGGTGAGTAACAATCTGGCTTTTCGGATCTAAGAAGTAACCACAGCCTCGTAGTCTGATATCTCCGGCCTCACCATTGGAGTGTGACAGGATGGAATGAATTTTTTGCCTTTTCTTACTCAAAGGTACGTCACCCATGCTTCTTCCTCTAAGACTTGAACCTCAGTTGATCGTATCTTCCTAATCCTCGGGGGAATGACTCCAGTCGATTGAGAAATAGCTGCTAGAGAAAGGAGTGCGTAAAGAAATAACGTGAGACAAACTAAAATATAAAATGAGGGTAGTTACCTTTCTTAGTCTTCCCCTTGGTTTGCTTTTGAGAACCTGGTCGAGAAGGTTGGGCCTAAGCAACAAGTATCGACGACTTAAGGGTCTATTTAATAACATTCCCGAGAATAATTGATTCTGTTTCCTGAAAACATATTTAGAATAGAAATCCATTTGGTAAATTTTTTATTCCCGAAAACAATTGTTTCTGGAAATAGATTTAGAGTAAAATCAAAAAAAAGTTGTTTATCACTCTTGGGAACAATTTTGAGAATCCATTTTCCTCTCTTCTCTTTTTTTCTCTCCCCTTTCTTCTTCTTCTTCTTCCTCCTCCCAACCCACTGCCACCCCATCACCGCCCCATCGTCACCCCCAGCCACCGCTACCACCACTAGCAAGCAGCCAGGTGAGGTCCGGCGAGCTTGCCAAAGCCTCGTCAGGCCAGGGCAAGGTCCCACAAGCTCACCGGAGGCTCGCTTGGCCACTGGCAAGGCTCGGCCTCGCCCTAGCCTGGCGAGTTTAAGCCTCGTGCCAACTAGCAAAGCTAAGCCTCGCCGATGGCAACGACCACCCACTAGAGGAAGAAGGAGAGAAAAGAGGAAAATAAAAAATAAAAAAAAGGGAGAAATGTAAGAAAATTATAATAAAAAGTATTAAAAAATTAAAAGAATCAAAAAATTAAAGACTCCTACCAAACGCATTTTTATTTCAAGAATCAAAATTTTAAACAGTTTATCAAACACCTTAAATATTCAAAAATTATTCTCATGAGGAGAATAAAAAAAATCATTTCTGATCAAAAATTATTCTCCAAGAGTAAATCGTTACTAATCAAACCCTTAAAATCTAGCTTGGAGGACTCTTCCCTATTTGCCTGATGCAGTAACTTTCTGTTTGGGAAAAGGCCAACCGTATACTTTCACTCGACCCAAGACAGATTCAACAGCTCCATCAAGGTGCTCGAGAAAATAAAGACCTTAGTCCACTAGTCCACTCAAGATTACACTAGGGTTTCAGCTTAAAATGCTGAGCATAAATTGGATTGGTGATCTCGAAACAACAATGGAAAGGCCGTTATCTATCGATTTGTACTTGTGCTTTGTCCTGGAAGTGAATTTCAAAGAACATAGAATCGACATAAGCATGGCTTGAACTAATCCAAATTGCGTGGCACAATACTGCAGAGAATATACCTCAAATTCATGATAGAATCACAATTTTCATCGTTAATCTTAAGAGAAACTCAACCTGAGTAAGTATGTTAATCCAGATATCGACAGATTTTTCCGAGAGATGAAAGTATAGAGATAAGTATAGTTAGAAGAGATACAAGGACAGAAATCTTGAAAAAAGTGCCTAAACAGAGAAAGACCTTTGGGAACAGACAACATAGAGTGACTCAACAATCGACAACCAACTGAATTAGGAAAATGAGAGTGCAGACTCGGTTGTATTGAGGACAGATACGAATTTAATCAAGGAAAAATGACGGGGGTATAAAGCAATCCAAGCTCGAAGAAGCTAGAATGAACCAAAAAAAGTGCCATTCTTTTGGTTGCATAGCCAAAGAACCATATATAAGCCTTTCTACAAGGCAATAAGAACGAGTGGACCCAACGCAATCAATGCGCCCTCTGCCAGACTAGAGGCAATACCCAAGATCCCCAAACACTCTAGGGGCGTGCTGAAGGAAAACATGTTGGTAGTTTGTTTGTAAAACAAACCGAGAGGTGCATTATCCCACATTTAAAAAATGTGAGTGCGCACGTGGACGAAATTTGGCACTAACCAATAATCATTAATTTTTATATATTGAAAAAAATTCGGATTTATTTTTATAAAAATTAACCATAATGTCATACTGAAATAGTGCGTCTGTTCATGAAGAAGTTATGATTATTTATTATTTATTATTTATTTATTTCGAATTTTAATTTTTCTTCCGACGGTTATCTTAAAGTTCGTACCTGTTCAAATATAACTTTTTTAATCCTTGGAAAGTTGTGTCTATTAAATATAACTTCTTTCGAAGAGATATCTTTGTTCATTTTTGCAACATTTCATGAAGAGTTGCCTATGTTTCTATATATATAAGTTTTTGAAAAACCATGAAGGAAACACAATCACAATTATTATTTTTCGAATCCTCTTTCAAGACTGTAGCCATTGTTTCCAAATGTTTCCTAAAGAGTACCCTGGAGAAATACTAGAATTGCTATCTAGTATTCTTATTTGAGACTTTGTTGTATCCTGAAGGAAATTTGCCGGTGACCATTAGCAACTTTATGGGGCAAATAAATGCTTAAAGAAAATGATATCACGCCTTAAAGTCCGATGCGATTGCTCTATTGATTCGAACTCATATTGACTTCATTGTTCTACCCAAATACGAAGACGATTTCCCCAACAAAACATACTTAGAAAGCCAAAATAGCAATAACGCAACATGTCCGGAATTGGAAATTGGGCCAGACTTCAGATGAATTTTGTGTAAAATTCGCCATAGGAAAGAGCACTGTCATCGACGAACCGGAGATGTTATAGGAGGACCAATGTCCCTGTGACATAAGCATCCAGAAGAGTGATCGACATAGGTTTCAAGGAAAAAAGAAACAGTTAGTTGATGAGTCCATAAGCCAATGGCGGAACCCAAAAGACCTAGATTTAAATCCTAATCGAAGTAATCAAACTAAAGACACTGTCAATGCCGGCCTTTTTCCAAACAAAACGTATTCGCTCCTCAGACTTCATCAGGTACCATTTGTAGAAATTTACGTCAAAAGGGGGAAAACCCCTCGTTGAGACTCAATAGCCCAAATAACTACGCTAAAGGGTCTTTGGAAAGGAAGCAATTCTCCACTTCTTCGATGGAAAATTGTTACATATCATCTAACTCAATAATTTGACGATAAAATTTAACATAAATTAACAAAAAAAAATTATCACAAATATACTATTTTAAAATTTTTTAATAGTCAAAAACTTAGTTTTGATAAATTTATCATAAATATATCAGTTTGAGATATTTAGTAATCAAAACATTAATTTATCGTAAATATACTATTTTAGAATTTTTCATGATATTATCCAAACATAAAATATCCAATATAGGTTTCAACAGATAAAAACAGCCAACTAGAGGGGACTTAATTTATCCGTCAGGTCTTCATCACCCAATCTGCTAGCTTGTTTTTCTCTTTTGAACAATGGGTCAGACGCACAAGCCTAAGACGGGCAGTTTCATTTTGCAATCAGCAGTCCAAGCCCTGTCGGTAATAATTGATACCCGAATTCTTGGCCTTTCCCTTTCAAAGTTAGTAGAGAAATATGTATAAATGTAGTGGAGGTTTGTTATAAAATTATGTGGCTTTTATGTTTTTAAAATGCAAATTCTATAAATTGCAGTAGCTTCCTAAAAAGTTATTATAAGACGTTGAAATTTTAAAGTAGCTGTAGCTATAGGGGGTGTTTACCAAATGATTTATAAAAGTTGCAATGCTACTTTTCACTGCCGAAGTTGCTGTGGCGAAAGCTATTCAAAAGGGTAATAGACATAAATTTTGGATTGTAATAAGGGGTTCTAAAAAATTTTCAAAAACGGATCCCTAATCTTTGACGTGGGTTGGATAGAAGAAAGGGAGTCTCACCATTTTAAGTTTTTGCATTTCCTGGTATCTTATATAAGAATAACAAAAAAATAATAATAATAATTGCCATAGAGAGATTCGCTCATCAAGACCATACAAGTGCCCCATGATGAATTGACATTTGAGATAGTATCTTTTCCTTGGTTGATTTAGGACCAACGTTTTTTCTGGAAAATAAGTATTTCTTTTTCCTGGATTTGTATATTAATTGATGAAAATCTCAAGCTAATGCATATTAAAATATCAAAGGGTCATTTCATTTGGAAAATTGGCAACGGAACTAGCTAGTTGGGCAGAGTCACAGCAGGAAAGGATATTAATGAGCCTTTGTCTATTAACAAAAAGGCCACCAATTAATATGTACAAAAAAAATAAAAAAAAATTAATACAGAACGAACACTACGAAACAAATAATTTTTAATAAGAATCAAAAATACGATCAGATGTACAAAAGTTGTATTATCGTAGAAGTAGTAAGATATTTGACAGAATAAGATGATTTATATCAATCTTTTCAAGTTATCAATTGATCTATTATTCAGTATTCACCTTGTTACTATTCATCCTATGGTAAATATCCATTGTGTCGGAATCTTCTTTGTAATTTCAAAAAGTTGTATATCACTCTTTTGGAGGGTGTGATGGAGGACAAATGTCCATTGAGATTGAACTATTATAATTGTATTTTTATTTTTAAAGTCATAGTTTTATAATAGAAAAGGAATCATGACATCACATTACATGTTATACTAGGATGACATAATTATGATTTGTTTATGGATGTCTATTTAAGCTCTGTTTGTTTGGCGGAAAATAAATTATTTATAAAATATTTTCCTTAAAATAATTACTTGTATTGTTTAAAATAATTAGTCAATAAAAACTATTTTCATTAACCTAAATGAGCTGAATTTAAGATATTTTGCTTAAACTCTGAGTTGGGTTTGAGAACGATTAAATATTTTAGCGAAATCATAGCTCACAAAATTTATAATCAAGAAAAATGAAGCTTTAAGGATACCAAGGGCCTATTTAGTAAAATTTCTCTATTTTCTATTCTTTTGTTTTGGAAAATAGAAATATGTTTGATAAAATCAATTAATTTTCCATTCCGTGACTAAGCTGGAAGAGGAAGAAGAAGGGAGGAAAAAAAAAAACTCATAATATTATTTAAAAACTACAATGTTACAAAAAATTTGATGATAATACCAAATATTTTTCTATTCTTTTTCTATTTTAAGAATATAAATTTTAGTTGTACCAAACGCGTTATTATATTCAAAAACTTATTCAGGAAATGGTAAAAATTATTTCTGTATAGAAATTATTCAAGCGAACAACAAAGTTACCAAGTTACCAAATGCACCTTAAGCTTCTCTAAAACTCTATCTAAATTAAGTTCCTCACTTGGCCATGTATTTAGTTCAAGTTGAGTGGCAAATCTCATTTAGTATCACTTGAAGCACAAAATATTTTACTATAATCAATATTCAAAACATATCGATTTGCATTTGTCGTTTCTTTAAAAACATGACTCCATTACAGTTTTAATACCCTAATGATGATTGCATAAGCTTTTACTTTATCTTTTTATTTAGCTAAAATTTCATAACACTATTAACATTGTATTTACATTGGTTTCAAAAGAAACGACAGATTCGACCAAAAAAAAGGACAGAAGCAGAACAAGTTCTCGGTAGGGTTGATAAAACAATATAAAAGAGTCTAAATTAAAAATAAATTAATCTATGTAAGATTAGAAAGTCAAGGTAAAGTTGTAAAAAAGAAAAATCAAGCAAAGTAAATTAAAATAATTTCAAATAAAAAAATTGAAAAATACAGGTACATATCATTATTCATGTACTAGATACAAACGAACAAGAGTAAAGTTAAAAAGAAAATATCCATATAAAAGCCAGATCAAAAGCAAATCGAAAATAAAATTTACCAAAAATAGCAGTGGAAAACACGTGGTGGGGTGAATTCACACAATGCAAGAGGAGGACAATAATTTTATCCTTGTTCTCTCTCAATATCCTGATAAAGGGGAGAAAATATTCAGTGGTTCGAGAGTTCCACGTCATCAGCTGACGTGGTGCGCATCTACCACTCAGAAATTGACATGTGTCCGTAAGTGGGACCCGCTGGAATAAAGAAGGGTTGATTCTTTGGCTCAGCTCGGCTCGGCTGGGGTTGGTTGGTGGGGAAAAGGACGGTCAATAATAAATGCGTAGCTCCCGCTCAAAAAATTTATCTCTCCTCGCTTGAAATTTTTGGGCCTTTTTTCCTCTCTCGATAGAAGAAGATCCCAGACGGATCTGTTTCTTTCTCCGCGCATCCCACTCCCTCCGCTCCGTGCCTCCGCCTCCACCTCCCCAGAAGCCTCGTCAGTCATCTGCCTCTGGCACGTCGCCTCCTCCAAGAGCCCTGCCGGTCGCAGTTGGGTCACGAGTCCCCTCCGCCTCCGATTGTCTCCATCGCGGAGATCGAGCACAAGGTTTGTGCTTGGATCGGGTTTCTCTTCTCAGACAAAGGAAAGAGAAGTCCGCGCTTGTTGTTGTTGCTCCGGCGTTCGTCAAGCGACTGTTCCGCGTCGTCGCCCGACGCTCGCTCCATGCCGTCCCATCCCTCTCCGGTCCTCTCTCTTCCCCTTCTTCTGTTTCCCGTTCCATCCAGCTACTAAAGCTGTGAATCGCATCACTGAGTTGAGTCTCTTCTGATTTCACTTGCTACCGCTAGTTACTTTGCGTTTCCTTTGGATATTGAGCCGAGAAAAGTTGTAAGGGATAATTTTTATTTTACTTCTCAGCCGATTGATTTTTTTGGTGTTTTGATCGCAGATTCAGCTTCTTTGACATTCATTCAGTGCCTGAACCGACGCGTGTCGACTGTGAGCAGCGGTGTCAATTTGCTCGACCCATGTCGCTCAGCTCGAGGAATGCCTTAGGAGCTTCGGCTACGTCCCCGGTACTTTGGGCTCGACCATTTTTCTGGCTGTGTATTTGATTTTGAATAATTACATGGAACTAGTTTACTTGGTCTCGTGCATCCTTAAGAGAGAGAAAATCGCCTGACTGAGAAAAAAACGCCAACAATCAAGTTCTCCTTAATTTTGGGTTTGATCTATTGCCTTTGATTTTGTGCATCCTTGAGAGAGTGAATCGCTTGAGAAAAAAACGCGAATAATCGAGTTCCGGATCCTTTTGTTCACTGCCGTCGAACGTCGCTCTCCTTCCCCAGTTGCCATTAGCCATCAGGTTTTGAGAGGGTACAAAACCATCCCATGCTTTGTGTTTTGTGTCTCGAAAAAAATGCGAACGATCTAGTTCTTCGCTGTTTTGTGTCTGGAAACCCCAATGAGGCAATTCCATGCTTGATCCTTGTTCATAGTTTGGATTAAAAAATTGCATCCATTTTGGCCGTCAGACTTGTGTTGATAGTGCACACGACCTGCTCAACAGATTGTTCACGAGATGTATTTGCGATATAATACTTTCTAGAATATGTTTTTATGATCATGCAAAAATTTTAATTAATACATGCTGAGTATGTTGGAGAACACTCTTATTGCTTCTTTGTGTTGTTTCATAGCTTTTGCTATACCTTTTGTCTCTCAATTCTTTCTTTTGAGTGAGAAGGTTGAGTTCATCTTATCATCTTACATGTACCTGTTACTTCATAAGTTTGCCGAACATCAAGATGATAAACTTGCCAAATATGTTTGTACTATTCTTCAGCTTCATGCAATTTCCCTGTTCTTGGAAATTCCAAGTTGTTGAGTGCTTGAAAGCACCTGCCTCTTTGTATCTGTTCTTTGTTCTTCATTTGAAGCGTGTGCACTTTGTGACTTTCATCAATGTACATCATGTACTTCAATTATGCTAATTTAGGTGAGAGAAGTAGAAACAGGATGTGCTAAAATCCTGGTAGGTTACAAAGAAATTGATGTGGGAAGATTGGGCTTTTTCAACTAGAAGACTCCCCATATGGGAAATTATCCCTCGTATTTGCTCAACATTTTATGTTAAATGATGTATACTGGGTGTCTCAAAGGCCACCCATCACAAATCTGGCAGTTCCAGAGAAGAATAAATTTGATCCTTTTGTAGGTTCTCCTTGCTGTCCGAGTCATGGTGGAATTTCGCAATTCTAATTTTTTTTTTTTTCACATTGCCTACTTGTTGCCCACTAATAAGTTGCCATGCCTGTAGTGCATTTTCCCTCTTTTGTATACTATTAATAATGATGATGTTTACTCTTAACATAAATGCTATATTGATATTGTCATTGTAGTCAGATTTTCTGTATTTTAGGCGAAATGAGCCTTGACTTCTGAACTAAATAAATTTTATGTATATTAGGTTGGATCTATAGAAGGTCAAGTTGTGGAAATTGGGCTTACAACCACATCGCTGTTAATGACGAGAAATTTCCTATCATTATTCCAAATTCATTGTTTTCTAGCTAGGTGAGTACTCTTCTGAAGAGGTGGATTACTAGCAGTGTTATCTTTTGTATGTAGTTGCCTAAAATTTGTAGATCTCATTGTATCCTTCTTAGAAAGTCTTTCGTCAATCTCTTGGAATATTACAGTTACTGTTCTTTGCAGGGGGTGCAGTATTACCCTCTATTTAGACCTGCTTTTGTGCTAAACTGTTGATAATCTTCTTTGGTATGCTTTACTGTTTTATGCTTTGGACCTTTTGTTGAATGAGGGAGTTCACTATGATATCGGATCTCATTGGCAATATCTCTTGCTGGTCATCCCATCAAAAAAATGGAAAAACAAATTAAACTGCCAAGAGTTGGTGAATATTCCAAATCTTTAGGATTGTTGTATCTTTTCAATCAAAATTGGACATTTTTTTCAGTTTGATATGATTTTTTTTTTTATATGCCTTGTTCTATGGTAGTAGTAACTGCAATTTTAATGAGAAAACCTCATTATCAATTCACAAAGTTTGTCGGTGATTATATGCTTTGATTCTTGTGCTACCAAGTCTAATTTTTTTCCTTTCTGAAGCCTCTTATCTGTTCTACCATACTTTGTTGTCACACTTTCTCTCACTTACGAAATGCTATGTGGGGTTTTAGGGTAGAGATGAGTTGTACACCAGGCAACAAGATATCCTTCTTCAGTCTGTCCAGATAATTAAGTAGAGTGCTACTAGATTAGGCCGCAGAATGCAAGAAACAATGAATCAATGGTAGTGAGGAAGAATGTGAGTTTCCGTTTGGAGGTAAGACACGAGTTATGTAATTGCTCAAGTCATTTATCAAACAGCTTGAAAGAAGTTATCTAATTCGTATCTAATTTCTCGAAGCTTTGTCTTGCTGACAGTTCGCCTTGCTGCAAGGGCCATGTGAAGATCAAAGGCCTGATTTTTTGTGTGCTCTTTTGCTGCTAGTTCAAGTCATTACTGTCCAATGCTGCATTAATTCATGGCCTGGAAGCTCCACCTTCACCTACCATATCCAAGGATATGACCCTAGTTTCCCTTTTATTTGGATTTTGTTGAAAGCTTTGACAGGAACAGGGGAACTTGAGAACTGGGAATGTGGTTAAGTGCTCTTCTGGGAAATTTTTCATATGCATGTACAGAGAATTATTGCCAATATCACGTGCCGATAATGTCATCTCATGCGGCCTTGTCTATTTCTTTTCAGACTAGCGTGAGGTTTGAAATTATTTTCTGCGGTAGCACATTGTCAATTATTTTCATGAGTCACCACAGCAAATGGCAAAGGAAATGGTTGAATCCATCCACTGTTGCATGAACTTGATCTTTCCATTGTTTATTCTCGACCAAATGCCATAGGCGATCTTGTTTCCATGGCCAAAACCAACGGAAGATGTGATTCCATGAATTGTCACATTAACTTCTGGTTAATATGGTGGGAATCGTCCCACTGGATTGGCTGGCTTCTTTACTCGTCCTTTAGATTGTTGCAGTTATGAATTGTGACGTGCACATGAATGTCTCGGCTATTCATTTGGCGTGTTGGTTTTTTTGGAGTAATCCCACAATCTTCCTTTGACCATCACCCGTGAAATGACATGGAGGCCAAAGATAGGGCAGGTTACAATCCACAAAATTCTAAACGATTGCTGACTTGATGTGCGTGTGACTAAAGGAAACAATCCATCCATTCGAATGCCGGGTATCTTCACTTGTAAAACCTGAAATGGTCAAACAGAGTATGCTGAACATTCAATATTCTAAGGGGCTACCTGTGAATGTTCCTGGACCGCTGACTCAACCAAATAAAAGTAGTTGGCGGTTGGCAACAACTTGAAGCGAGTTGCTTTGATTTTAAGTTGTCATAATACTTGTCTGTCCACTTAATTAGTATTTGTATTACATTCTACTACACTCCACGCAATGAACAGAGATAAACAACATATTCACTTATATAAGTATTTGTATTAATTTTTATTAGACAGTCCACGCAAAAAAGAAGGCAGATGCTAAGCAGAAACGAGTCATCTTACTTCCCAGCAAAAGAAATATGGTTAGTCATATTTACATGACAAATGAGACGTTCTCATATTCGCACTCCTCCATAGAATTGTAGGTGGAGGCAGAGAAGTAAATTGTTATAATTGCCAGTAAGTGTACATTATAAAAGTGAAAAAGTAGTAAAACAAAGCCCTTAAAAAAAGTTGGTTCCAAGTATCAAGCAAGCCGGGAAGGCGTTGATGGCTATAGTTACCATACCGGTGTGGGCGAGCCCTTTGCTTTGGGTTCAATTCTCTGCTGTAGATATAAGTTATAAGTGTGTTTGTCTCTTTGCAAAGCTGAGAGCATCATTGAGAAGACATGCAGGACAACACATGTCTTTAAGTACTTCATCCACAACTCTCATCTGCTCTAGGAATTCACCTAGATATGTAGTTCTGCTCAACGACACTTGCCATAACAGTTTTTGGTCGTTGTACTGGCTGTTGCTCTAGTGTTCCATTCGACTGAGCTGTAGATGTCATACAATTACTTCTATTACTTAAAGAAAATCTCAGTGTTCTTTGACTTTTCAAATCTAATTTCATCTAAAACCAGCCCATTAAAGAAAACTCATAATCATGCCTGTTCTTTTACTTAAAAAAAAGACACGATATGGCTATGGCGATTTTACCACCAGTGGACAAGTTGGCATTTTCTCTAGGCAAAGAAGGTACATAAAAACATGGTAAGATTTCATAAAATACTCAGCATGTATTAATTCCATCCAGGCAAGCGTTTGCTAGGTAAAAGTTTTGCATGATCATAAAAACATATTCTAGAAAGTATTACATTGCAAATGCATCTCGTGAACAATCTGTCGAGCAGGTCGTGTGCACTATCAACACAAGTCTGACGGCCAAAATGGATGCAATTTTTTAATCCAAACTATGAACAAGGATCAAGCACGGAATTGCCTCATCGAGGTTTCCAGACAAAAGACAGCGAAGAACTAGATCGTTCGCATTTTTTTCGAGACACAAAACACAAAGCATGGGATGGTTTTGTACCCTCTCAAAACCTGATGGCTAATGGCAACTGGGGAAGGAGAGCGACGTTCAACGACGGTGAACAAAAGGATCGGAACTCGATTATTCGCGTTTTTTTCTCAAGCGATTCACTCTCAAGGATGCACAAAATCAAAGGCAATAGATCAAACCCAAAATTAAGGAGAACTTGATTGTTGGTGTTTTTTTCTCAGTCAGGTGATTTTCTCTCTCTTAAGGATGCACGAAACCAAAGTTCCATGTAATTATTCGCAATCAAATACACAGGCAGAAAAATGGTCGAGCCCAAAGTACCGGGGACGTAGCCGAAGCTCTTAAGGCGTTCCTCGAGCTGAGCGACATGGGTCGAGCAAATTGACACCGCTGCTCGTAGTCGACACGCGTCGGTTCAGGCACTGAATTAATGTCAAAGAAGCTGAATCTGCGATCAAAACGCCAAAAAAATCAATCGGCTGAGAAGTAAAATAAAAATCATCCCTTACAACTTTTCTCGGCTCAATATCCAAAGGAAACGCAAAGTAACTAGCGGTAGCAAGTGAAATCAGAAGAGACTCAACTCAGTGATGCGATTAACAGCTTTAGTAGTTGGATGGAACGGGAAACAGAGAAGGGGGAGAGAGAGGACCGGAGAGGGATGGGATGGCATGGAGCGAGCGTCGGGCGACGGCGCGGAACAGTCGCTTGACGAACGCCGGAGCAGCAACAACAAGCGCGAACTTCTCTTTCCTTTGTCTGAGAAGAGAAACCCGATCCGAGCACAAACCTTGTGCTCGATCTCCGTGATGGAGACAATCGGAGGCGGAGGAGGAGGGGACTCGTGACCCAGCTGCGACCGGCAGGGCTCTTGGAGGAGGCGACGTGCCAGAGGCAGATGACTGGCGAGGCTTTTGGGGAGGCGGAGGCGGAGGCGCGGAGGCGCGGAGCGGAGGAGGGAGTTGGATGCGCGGAGAAAGAAACAAATCCGTCTAGGATCTTCTTCTACCGAGAGAGGAAAAAAGCCCCAAAAAATCAAGCGAGGAGAGATAAATTTTTTGAGCGGGAGCTACGCATTGATTATTGACCGTCCTTTTCCCCACCAACCAAGCCCAGCCGAGCCGAGCTGAGCCAAAGAATCAACCCTTCTTTATTCCAGCGGGTCCCACTTACGGACACATGTCAATTTCTGAGTGGTAGATGCGCACCACGTCAGCTGATGACGTGGAACTCTCGCTCTATCTTCTGGGTCTTCCCCATTCAAAATCGGTAGAGCCAGATGGGTACAAAAGTAGTTGCGGTGTGTTACAAATTGACGTGGCTTTTGTTGCTTTTGAAATGTATATTTCATAAATTGCAGCACCTCAATATCGGGTGCGGTACGTTCCTTATAAAACTGCTGAAACATCGAAGCAATTGCAGCTGTGAGGTGTTCACTGAACACTCTACAGAAGTCGCAACGCTCCTTTTCGTGACTGAAGTTGCTGCCGAAGAGTTGTTCCAAATGGTAGTAGGCATATGAATTTTTAGGATTATAATGAATGGGGTTTTGAAAGATTTTTGGAAAAAAAAAAATGAGTCCATTTTACTATCTATCATAAGTCCTTTTAAGTTTTCACGCGTTACAATATTTTGTATAAAAATTACGAAAGAAATAAATATTTATGATAAATTGCAATGAGGAGATTCGGTCCCTCAAAACATACAAGTCCCCCAATAATGAAATGATCTTTGGGATTAGGACCAATATGTCTATTGCAGAAAATAATGTTTCTTTTCACGAGTTGTATATTAATCGGTGAAAATCTCAAGCTAATGCAAATTCAAATATTAACGGATCACTGCTCAATTGGAAAAAATAGACAACACAACTAGCTAGTTGTGTAGAGCACCATTGGGAAAGGATGATAATGACCCTTTGGACATGTTTATTTGAGTGAGAGAATTTTTTGTGAGTTAGTCTTTAGAAATTTTACGCGTTTTATTTGCTAAAAATGATTAATCAACAAAAAATCATTTATAATTAAAGAAAATACATATACTCAAAATTATGAAAATAAATTCTCTAATCTAAAAAGAAAAAATTTATTTTCCTAAAAAATCAATTTTTCGAAAATATACTACCAATTTTCGGTCTCCTCCTCCCTTCTTCAAAGTTTAGTTTTGATTTCAAATTTCACGTATTTTTTTTGGGGGGGTGGAGGGACCAAAATTCCAAGAAAAAGGAGTATCAACATGGAATCTTCCCTTGTTTTTGCACGTGCATGGTCTAAACAAGAGTAATCGCGTCGCAGGTCACCACGGACACGTCAGCGCACGGGCAATTTTCCAACTACTCTTGTCTTGTCTTTTAGCTCCTTTTTGCCAAACGATGACACGTCTTTCTAAGTTTAGCAATAATACTTTTTCAATTTCCCCCTTTTCACCTCCCCGCAGATTAGTCTCATCCTCCTAATTATTACGGAATTCGGGATTTTTATAGAATTTCGATTTTCAAAAATATCATTTGAGGTGATTCTTTTCTTTTAACTTCTTCTTCTCTTGTTTTTTTCTTATTTAAGATTTTCTCTTTGAATTAAATAGATTAAACTCGACGATTTTTCAATTTTCAAATCATAGTTACTGTTTATTTGGATTAGGGTTAATTGGGGCCATTAATTTATTTTGGTAACTGAAATTAATGAGGGTGAGGTGAAGGTGAATCGTCACCTAACAGTCCTGTGCTGATGAAGAGGCAAAATCACAAGCTCACGAATAAGATATGCTTTCAAAAAATTAAGATTTAACTTATTGTAATATTGACGTGATCAAAATGAAACTTTTTGCAAATTTCAAAAAGAAAGGTAAAAGGGGTAAATGAAAAAAAAAATATATATATATATATTGTGGTGTGTTATAAGATGATGTGGCGTTTATGTTTTTGAAGTGTATATTTTATAAATTGCAACACCTCAATGTTAGGTGGAGTAACTTCTTCAAAAGTCATCATACGTTGCTTAAATTTTGAAGTAGTCGTAGCTATGAGGTGTTTACCAAATACTTTATAAAAGTCGCAATGCTCCTAGAGGGTAATACGAAGATGAATCTTAAATCATAGTGAAGAGGTTTTTAAAAACTATAGGAAAGAGGATCCCTAATCCTTAATGACCATTAGATAAAATAATAATAAAAAAGTGAGTATCACCATTGATTGCGAACACCCTTAGATGTTTACATGTTGTAATATTTTATATAAAGATTACAAAAAAGTAAATAATTATAATTAATTGGGATTGAGAGATTCATCCTTCGAGATCATACAAGTGCCCACATAATGAATTGACGTTTGGAATTAGTACTTTTTCTTGCTTGATTTTGGGCCAATAATTTCGTTTATAGAAAAAGAAAAGTTTCTTTTTCAGGATTTGCATATATATATATATATATATATATGTGTGTGTATGTATTTGTGAAAATATCAAGCTAATGCATATTAAAATATTAATAGGTCTCTGCCCAATTGGAAAGTAGGCAACACAACTAGCTAGTTGTGCAGAGTCAGGAAAGGTCATCAAGGAGACTTTGTCTATCAACAAAAAAGGCCACCCACAAATATGGAAAAAAAAAAATTGACAAAAAAGACAATACAAAACGAAAATTGCGATAAAAATAATTTTTACAAAAAACCCAAAATATAAAAAGATATACAATAGTAATTAGATAAGATGACATTTATGTCGATTCTTTTGAATTATCAATTTATCTATCATTCGATGTCTATATCACAACATCATTGTTACTCATCTTATAGTAAAATTGATTTAGTTGGAATATTTTTCCTTTATAAAAAGAAAGGGGTGTTTGAGATTAAAAAGAAAGTCATTCAATATGAAGAAAGAGATGCTTGAGGAGCTCATGAAGATCTGGTTCTCTTCTGAGAGTATGATGTAGGATGGAATGTCCATCAAGATCGAACTATTATAAATTTTCTTCTTAATTTTTAATATTAAGCTGCTATAATGATGGAGAAAAGCGTGATTATTGCAGGACATGTTATGTTAGGACACGAGATAACTACCACTTACTTCTTTTTATGTCTATTTAATTAGGAACTTTAGTCTCGGGTGATAAGAGCGTGGTTTCAAAGGTCTCGCAGTCATCAAGCTTTGGTCATCCTTTGGATACCTGTGCACATCACGATGGATGGTATCTTACTCACTCTTTGGTCTGCGTTATCCCAAAAGGCAGAGATCCATCACCATCATTTCATTTATGTTTTCTTATTTTTATTTTTATTTTTGCTCCTTTTGTCTTACCTAACACATTCTTGGACTTTAAGTTTTGCACAATATGCCACCAAAGTAAATATTTTAAAAAAATAAATTTTTGCTTCTATTTATCCATTTGGTCCTAAATCTATTATGCAAATATCGATTTAATTTTAAATTTTTAATGTTGTCAATTCAGTCATTTTGAACAATTTTCACAAGAATGTTTATGACTGAATTGGAAAGATTAAAAAGTTTATGTTCGAATTGGCATTCATATAGTAGGTTTAGAATTGATTATGTAATTTCTTGTTGTGAACACTATAAGGATAAATAATTTCAAATTCATACATTTTCGAAATATTTTTTAAAAAAAAAAGGAAAAAAAAGGGTAAATAGCTTAATGGATCTCCTAGGGGCCACGAGAATGGTGATCAAATTTGAATTGGTCAGCGCAACTAAGCAAAATCGGTCTTATCTTTGCAATTCAATCTTATCCTCCTATTTGACAAAAAAAAAATCTTATCCTCCTCATTATTGCGAACTTATGATTTCATAGAATTTTCATTTCCTTTTTCAATTATCATATGAAATAATTCTTTTCTTTAATCATTCATATCAACTCAGTGAATTTGTACCCATCTTTTATTGTCTATGATTTTTCTCTTGATTAGACACATTAATTCCGGCATTTTTACCCTTTTCTCATACCCTATCTCATTATTTTTGGACTAGGGTCAAGAAGGCGCATCAACTTTTTTTTGGGGGGTGGGAGCCAACCAAAATTTATGGGGGTAAAACTGAGATTCTCAAAAATTTTAAATCCAACTTATAAAAAAGTTTACCTGAGCAATCATACATTTAATATCTCATTTAAGGCCAACCCAGGTTCAAAGAAAAAGGCAAAAATGCAATTTAGCTCTTAAAAAATTTAAAACCATCTTAAATGAAAATTGTGAGGGTGAAAAAAAAAAAAATTTGTCAAGGTTTAATTTTTCGAGATGTCTTGGGAAGGAAGCAAGGAATGGTCAAGGGGTCAATAATAAATAAAATGAGAAGATAAAGACGTGGATTTGCTTGCGTGTCCAAGCCACTGACTAACGGATTGCACATTCTTAGCCACTAAGCTTTGCATAATGCTTCTCAACTTCCCCACTTCACATCCCTATGAATAGATTAATCGCGACAATCTTACAAATTTTTAAATTTTATTTGGGTTAGGGTTAAAAAGGCGTGTTATTTTGTTTTGATAATCAAAATTCAGCGGGCGTGGAGAGGGTGAATCGGCCGCCCAGAGATGCATTCACCTAACGCTCCACGTGCTCACAAAAAGACAAAATAAAAAGCTTGTGAATAAAATACAGATTTAAGAAAAATAAGATTTAATATCGTTTGCCCCCCCCCAAAAAAAAAAAGACTTGTTATGATATCGAGAGGGTGAAAATGGAATTCTCTGCTAACTTCAACATTGAAACCCAAAATAAAAATACAAAAAGGAAAATTTAAAGAGTTAATTTTGGCAATAATTTAATTAAAAAAATCTCGCGTGCCCTAGGTTTTCCTCTATCTATATAAACAGACGAGCAGAAACCCGCCATTGGAGAAGTTGTCAGGCACGCTCAGCAAGGAAACCAGACACACGAGGAGCGAACGCGACGACGACGACGATGGCGGACGGTGTCGGAGATGGAGTTGCTTCTCACGATGTTCAGTCCCTCTTGTCTTCTCCGGACAGGGACTTCCTCATCCGGAACAACGGCGATCAGGTAAGGCTCGGTTCCTCTTCTTGGGCTGTTTGCTCTTTCAAGGAGAAGAAAAAGATTTGTGGGTTGGCGTCCTCGTGGAAGTTCTCGTGATCTCCGTCGTGGGTTTTTTCGCTGGTTACCCAGTTTCGTGCGAAAAGTTCTTGTTCTGGTGATCGGTTCTTGAGTTTCGAATCGAGGGAGATGGTCGAAAGCTTAGTGATCCGATTCTTGGTAGTTACTTCTCTTGTCGGATTGGAAACGCCGATGTTCTTTTCGGTTGGTTCTTCGCTGGGAGTCTGTGATTACAGAGCCGTCGGTTTGTGATGGCTAGGGTGGCGAGTTTAGTTCAAGATAAATTTTTTGAGTTCTATCCATTTGTTCCTTTCAGAAACTGAATGACCGGCAGTTGATGCCTGTTTGTTCCGTAGAAAATATAATATTTTTGAAAAATATTTTTTAAGATGTCATTTTTTAGAAAAATATAATTATTTTTCTAAGTTTGACTAGGACCTGAAAATGAACTGCTGTTTGGTAAGGTAAATTTTTTCATTCATATACATTTTTTAAATATATTTTTTGTTATTTTATTTTTAAAAAATCGTTTAATTTTTTTTTTTTTTATGTTCTTCTTTGTTTGGCCGGACACCAGCAGCTGGCGACCAGCTGTAGCTGAGCTGGAGCCTCGCCATAGGCCGGCAAGGCTTAAGCTCGCCTAATTTTGGCCTGTGGCAAGGTCAAGCTCGCCCGACGCCGGCGAGCTCGATCTCGCCAGATCCGACAACCTGAGCAAGGCTCGAGCTCAAGCCTCATCAGAGGTTCACCGACCTTCGACAACCTCGGGCGAGGATCGAGCCCTACCCAGGTTGCTCGATTTCAACAAGGCCTAAGCTCGCCGGCATCAGGCGAGGAGGAACCTCACCATAGGCCGGCGAGGCTCGACCTCGCTGAGATCTGGCGAGCTAGAGCCTGACCGGCCTATGGTGAGGCTCCAGCTCGCGTGCGACTGGTCGCCACTGTGGCCGATGATCGGTCAAAAGAAGATGAAAAAAGAGAAAGGGGAAAAAAAATAAAAATAAAAAGATTTTTAAAATAATTAAAATATTAATTTTTTAGAAAAAGGAAAAAGAAAAAGAAAAAAATCTTTGATAAAAGAAAGTAGGTGTGGATTTTCTCATATTTTATAAGGCTTTTTTCTTTTAATAGAAAATGTTTTTTCAATTAATTCATTTTTTTGTGAAACAACATCTGAAAATCCGAAAAAAACATTTTTAAAAATATTTTCCGTGAAACGAATGGAGCTTCAATGTAAATTCTCACACCTTCAACGTGGTATACTTGTTTTGGTGGACGAGACTGCTGATTTCCTAGCAAATTATTGAGCAGTGCTTAAGGGAAGTGCTTGTCCAGTTGGCATTTGGATGTATCTTTGAGCATTTTCAGGATTTTTGTGTGGTGTTCAAGTGATCTAGTGTGCCTTGCTTGCTGATTGCTGTGCGAAAGATCTCAAATTAGGAATCTTTTGTCCCATGTCAGATTAAGGTCGATAGCTTGAAGGGGAAGAAGATCGGCTTGTACTTCTCTGCGTCATGGTGCGGTCCATGCCAGCAATTCACCCCGACGCTTGCAGAGGTGTACAATGAACTCTCCCCAAGGGGTGACCTGGAAATCATTTTTATCTCCGCAGACAAGAATGAAGAGTCCTTCAGTGGATACTTTTCCAAGATGCCGTGGCTTGCAATCCCGTTTTCCGACTCGGAGAAGCACAATAGCTTGAATAAATTGTTTAAGGTGAGGGGAATACCCCACCTTGTCATTCTCGATAGCACAGGTACAGTCTCAACAGATAGTGGAGTTGAGATCGTCCGCGAGTATGGAGTGGAAGGTCACCCTTTCACTCCAGAACGCATCAAAGAGTTGAAAGACCAGGAAGAAGCTGCTAGGAGAAATCAATCATTGACCTCTCTTTTGGTCTATGGATCTCGTGACTTCGTAGTTTCGTCTGATGGGAAGAAGGTAAATCTGAAAACATCTCTGATGCATATGAAAATGATGGTCACATGTGCTTAAGATTCGGTTTTCCATCCTCTTTTTTACTAATCTGGTTTTGTGGGCAAACTAGGTTCCTGTTTCTGAGCTTGAAGGGAAAACTGTGGCTCTGTACTTCTCGTTGTCCACGTACAAATCATGCGTTGATTTCGCGCCAAAATTACGGGAGTTCTATGAGAAATTGAAGGCCCAAAGAGAGAGTTTTGAGATCATTCAGATACCTCTCGATGATGACGAAGCATCATTCAACCAATCCTTTGGAAGCATGCCATGGCTTTCATTACCATTGAAAGACAAGAAATGTGAGAAGTTGGTTAGGTACTTTGAGCTGTCGACCCTACCAACTCTGGTCATAATTGGTTGTGATGGGAAGACTGTCCATTCCAACGTTGCCGAAACTGTCGAAGAGCATGGCATTGCAGCTTACCCATTCACTCCAGAAAAGTTTGCAGAGCTTGCAGAGATAGAGAAGAAAAGGGAAGAATCTCAGACCTTGGAATCGATCTTGGTTTCGGGGGATCTGGATTTTGTCATCGGAAAGGATGGATCCAAGGTAAATTTGTTCTTTCACCTAGAGGCTAATGACTTGAAATTTTTATTGTCTACAATAAGACCCTAAATACCATTATCCCTAGGGTTCCATGAGCTGAGGAAAGGCTTGAAGCCAGGTCTATAACTACGAAAATTCTTTCCATATATGCAGTTTTCACATGCTTTCTCCATTGATTGGTGGTTTATCTAAAATGTTGTTTCTTAACCTTGATTGCAGATTCCGGTATCAGACTTGGTAGGGAAGACTGTCCTCCTTTACTTCTCGGCACACTGGTGCCCTCCTTGCCGTGCATTCCTGCCGGTGCTTACAGACGCATACGAAAAGATCAAGGCCACAGGTAATGCCTGTGAGGTGATCTTCATCTCCAGCGACAAGGACCAAACTGCCTTCGACGATTATTTCGCTGAGATGCCGTGGCTGGCGCTCCCCTTTGGTGATGAGAGGAAGAAATCCCTGAGTCGCAAATTTAGGGTCCGGGGGATCCCCATGCTTGTAGCCATAGGCCCAACGGGCCGGACGGTGACTAACAAAGCAAGAAATCTTATAATGGACCATGGGGCTGATGCTTATCCTTTTACTGCCGAACAGATCCAAAAACTCGAGGAAAAGTTCAAGGAAAGCCTAAAAGGTTGGCCAGAGAAGTTGAAGCATCCTTTGCATGAAGAGCACGAGCTCGTTCCTGCTCGGAGGATAGGGTATAATTGTGATGGCTGCGGTGAGGCAGGGGAGAAGTGGTCGTATTATTGCGATGAGTGTGACTTTGATCTCCATCCAAAATGTGCTGTTGGAGAAGAGAAGGCGACTAAAAACGAGGTGGATGAAGGTGGTGAAGCAGCTGGGGAGGAGGCAAAGGAAGAAGGAGATGCCAAAGAAGGATGGGTCTGTGATGGGGAGGTCTGTCATAAAGCCTGAAAGTTACTTCTTAGTAGTTTCGTTATCTATGACTCGTTTGAAGCAGTTGTCCTTTTTTTTTTCTGGGTGGATGTTTCCGAGCTTGATCTGCATAGGGTTTGTATGTGAGACATATGGTGTGCATTATGACTTTGACAATTTGCTGTCTTAATAAAATGTTTATTGTCAACTAGCCGTGCGAAATTGAGCAGTAGGCTCGAATAGTCTCTGACCGGCGAGCATTTCCATCTCTCCTGTTGTAGATGCGGCGTTCAAATTTGCATGCACATTGCACTTAATAGAATATACTCTATAGTTTGTATGGATTATTCCTAGAGTCCTAGTGGTTAGCTCTTGTTCAGTTCACCATTGTGGTAACAGGTCCTCTGTTATATCCGGATCGGTTGATATAATTTGCGACAATTGAAAGTGAATCAGCTCCCATTAAGTCTCCCAAGTCTTGGTGGATAATCCCATGCTTTCGGCATGCGTGTAGCTAATCGTCTTAGGGAAGAGCGGTCAGAAAAATCACACGGAAAAAGCTTTGTAAAATAAGTTCTTTAGTTGCTGATACTTGATGCAGTCTGGTTTGCAAGAACTGTTAGCTTTTGTAGGCCGAATTGGAGCTCACGTTTATGAAAGAGTATCCGTTAGCAATATGTCTAGTTCTTGTGGAAAGAAGATGGATTAATTCGACTGTTTTCCACATATATCAAACTTAAATGTAATATCAGGAGCACGAGACTTGATGTTCGTATATCTTCCACTTCGTCAAAGAGGTTGAATTTGCCGATAGAATCAATATATCCGATGACAGATTTGGTATATTCGATGTCGAATGTTCTTTCCTTCTCTAGCAAGAAAAGGAACTTATACACATTCAACAACACGACATGCTTTCAACTTCAACATTTCACTCTTCTTTTCTTGGTCGAATTCTTTCTCTGGTATGGACAAAAAAATGTTGGCATTAATTGTGATTCTAGACGAGACCTAATTCTAATATATTCGATCGAGTCTCGAATGTTGAGAAATATTTGGAGTCCCATGTGATTTATTGTAGCTGAATCATAGTTCACAAAACTTTTAATCAAGAAAATGGAATTAAGGAAATTTCACTATCTGATTCAAGTTTTTTACTCGGCCATGTATCTAGTTCGAGTGGAGTGGCAAAATTTTATTTAATATTACTTGAAGTAGAAAATTTTTTACTAAAATCAACATACAATATGTAATGATTTACATTTATTGTTTATTGATTTAAAAACATGACCCATTCACAATTTTAATATATAGTCGTGATTGTGAAAACTTTACTTTTTAATCGTGGTAAAATCTTATAACCCTATCAACACACAAGGACAGAACCAAAACATTTTGTCAGTGGGATCAATACAACGATATAAAAAAATTTAAAATAAAAATAAATTAACCCATCTAAATTTGGAAATTCATGGCAAAGTTGAAAAAATATATTAACCAAAGTGTAAAGAAATATTATTTCATTTCTAGCATATATCTTGTTCGATCTAAACTGTAGTTTAATGAGAAATGGTAGGGATTAGTCATAATGGGTTTGACAAATCAATGGGTTCTTCCTCCAAAAACATTTATTAGATAATTTGAGTAAAATCAAGCTATAATGAAAGCTTTTGGGAACTCCCCCCGCTGACTTGTATTACATTCCGCCCATGGTTACAAATGAAGTAGAAATAGTTTCTGACCTCTCTCCACGTAAAACTCATTTAAACGAAAATTTGAAAATATTTATGTACTTGATACAAAAATTAAAGAAAAAATTACATATACGGTCTATGAACGTTTGTTCAATATATAACATGATCCTTAAATTATCAGTAAATATTCAATCTAGTTCCTAGAGTGCCATTCTTCCATTAATTTAAGTTTACAAAATATGGTGATACGGCTTTCAATCCATAAAATTTGAATGGTGGACAAAAAGCGGGGGTTTATACATGGATCATCCAAGTAAGATATTATCACATTAGGATATAATAATCTACGTCATCAAATAAAGATGGGCATATTAACGCTTAATTCTTTGCTCGTCTAAAATAGAAAAGTAAAATGATGGACATATTGACTCATTATTTCTAAAATTCAACTCAATATATAATTATTCACGTTATTAAAATAATGTTTGGTTTGTCATTTGAGCAAAAATAAAGACAACATCAAATATTTATCAATAGTTCAAGGATTATATTAGATCAATCAAAAGTTGAGTGACGATATTATATATCGAGCCAAAGTTCGTATACTATTTGTGTCATTTTCCCTTAAATGTAACAAACAAGGGAAAAGCGAAAAGCAGCACTATATTAAAGCCAGATTAAAAGCAAATGGAGATAAACTTTTAGGAAAAATAAGAAAATAAAAGACACGCGGCATTGGGTGGGAATCTACACGATGCAAGAAAAGGACAATAATTTTATTCTGTTTTTTTTTTCTCTGCCTGTGCAAAGAGTCAGTTTTCCTAGTCTGCAATAATATTTTTCTAAAAAAAAACTGAAAATTTCATTAACTCAAGCCAAGTTTGTGAACATCAAAACATAAAATATCCAACATGGATGTCTGAGGTCAAAATAGCCAGCTAGTAGGGAATTCTTTTTTCCGCTAAACCTATACCACCTAGTCGACTAGCTTATTTGCCTCTTTACAAATTGAGACAGGCTAACTTCATTTTGCAATCGGCAGTCTAGATCTGTCGGTAATAATTGATACTCGAAAACTTGACGTTGACTCTCTATTTTGGGCTTTCCCTTTCAAAATTAGTAGAGCCAATTGGTACAATGTGGCTGTGGTGTGTCATAAAATGATGTGGCTTTTATGTTTTTGAAATGCATATTTTACAAATTGCAATGGCTTCCTAAAATATTATTACAAGCCCCTGAAATTTTAAAGTAACCGTAACTATAGCCATGAGGTTCTTACCAAATAATTTATATAAGTCGTCTTCTTTTCACAACTAAAGTGTTGAAAGGTGTTCAAAGGATAATATGCATTTAAAGATTCTTCAAAAGCATATTCCCAATCTTTGATGGAGTCAGATATAAAAGAGAGTAAATCTCATCATTGATCACAAATCATTTTAAGTTTTTCATATTACAATATCTTAAAAAATAATGGAAAAATAATAATTGCGATAAATTGCGATCATGAGATTTGTCCTTCGAAACCATATAGTGCTCATAATGAATTTGACATTTGGGATGGTATCTTTTTCTTGGTTGATTTTTGCCAACATGTCTTTCCTAGAAAATAAATATTTCTTTTTTAGGACTTGTATATTAATTGGTGAAAATATCATGCTAATGCGTATTAAAATATCAAAGGGCCACTTCAATTGCAACTAGCTATTGGGCAGAGTTAAATCAGGAAAGGATATTAATGACCCTTTGTCTATTGACAAAAAGGATACCAACATATATGTAAAAAAATGAAAAAAAAAATAATACAGAAAAAAAGGTGCGATTTGAATAATTTTTAATAAGAATCCAAAATACAATTGGATGTACAAATGTAGAATAATTGCAGAAGTAATAAGATATTTTACAGGATAAGATGATGTTTATATCAATATTTTTTAAGTGTTTAATTTATCTATTTTTCAGTATTATATCGTGATTATTTGTCCTATAGTAATGTTTTTTCATAAAGTTCTAGATCACTCTTTTGGAGAGTATGACGTAGGACGGATGTCCATTGAGATTGAATACTATAATTGTATTTATATGTTTAAGGTTATAGTGATTTAATAGAAAAGAAAGTACGACATCGCAATTACATGTTATGCCAGGATGAGATGATTATGACTTGTTTTTTATGTCTATTTAAGCTTTTTTTGTTGCGGAAAATAAATAATTTGAAAAATATATTTCTTAATACAATTAATTGTATCGCTTAAATTAATTAGCCAATAAAATATATCTGCATTAACCTGAGCCGAATTTGAGATATTATGCTTAAACTGAGAGTTGGGTTTGAGAATAATTTGATAGTTTAGCTAAAACATAGCTCATAATTTATAATCAAGAAAAATGAAGCTTTGGGGATACTAAGCTTCTCTATCTGGTTCATGTTTCTCACTTGGCCATGTATCTAGTTCAAGTTGAGTGTGGCAAATCTTAATTAATATCACTTGAAGCACATATGATTTTACCATAATCAATATTCAAAATGTATCGATTTGCATTTATCATTTCTCCTTTTAAAAGCATGACTTCATCATGATTTTAATACCTAGTCACAATTGCATAAGCTTTTGCTTTATTGTTTTATTTTGCTAAAATTTCATAACCCTATTGACATTGTGCTTGCATTGGTTTCAAAGCAAGGACAAAGCCGAAACTATTTCGTAGTAGGGTCAATCAATGATATAAAAGAGTCCAAATAAAAATAAATTAACTTATGTAAATGTAGAAAGTCATGGTAAAGTTCTAAAAAGAAATTTCAAGCAAAGTAAATGAAAAGAATTTCAAATGAAAAAAGATTGAGAAATACAGGTACGTATCAATATTTATGTACTCAACACAAAAATTTGAAGAACAAGAGTAAAGAAAAAAAGAAGATATCCATATAAAAGTCAGGATTAACAGGTGCGGGGTCTCCTAAAAAAAAAAAAAAAAATATGCATATAAAAGTCGGGATTAACAGGTACGTATTGAAAATAAATTTTACCAAAAATAAAAATGAAAAACACATGTTGGTTGGGAATCTGCACAATGCAAGAAAAGCACAATAATTTTATTCTTGTTCTCTCATTATCCGTGACAGAGTGAGCTTTCCTAGACTGCTTTACCAGGAAGACCTGCCCTCGATTTGGCATTGTCGGCAATAATTAATGCCCGAAGACTTGACGTTGACACTTGGTCTTTCCCTTTCAAAATTAGGAGAGCGAGGTGGATAAAAATGTATAAGGCGACATGGCTTTTATGTTAATGAAATGTATATTTTATAAATTGTAGCACCTCAGCGTCGGGCGCGGTAGCTTCGTAAAAGGTTACCAAAGGTTGCTGGCACTTTGAAGTAGACGTAACTATATGATATTTACAAAATATTTTATAAAAGTTGCAATATTCCTTTTCACAACTAATGTTGTTTCGAAAAAATTGTTTAGGATATTAGTAGAGATATGAATTTTGGACTATAATGGAAGAGGTTTCGAAAGATTTTTGAGAAGTGAATCCCTAATCATTGATGATCATTGGATAGAGAAAAGAGTCAATTTCACCGTCAATCAAAAACCCTTTTAAGTTTTTAGCGTGTTTCAATATCTTTTATAAAAATTACGAAAGAAAAAAATAATTACTATAAATTGCAATCGAGATTCGTCCTCCAACGTCACACAAGTGCCCTCATAAGGAATGGACGTTTGGGATTAGGACCAATATGTCTTTAACAGAAAGTGATTTTTCTTTTCTGGAGTTATATATTAATTGGTGAAAATCTCAAGCTAATGCATATTAAAATGTTAACGGGTCACTACTCAATTGGAAAATAGGCAACACAGCTAGCTAGTTGTGCAAAGCTACATCATGAGAGGATGATAATGAGTCTTTACATGTGTTTATTTGAGAAAAAGAAAATTTCAGGAATTAATGTTTTGGATTTTCATGTGTTTAATTTGTTTAAAATGATTAGTCAATGAAATATATTTTTAAAAAATATGCGTGCTCTAAGTTTTTTTTTTTTTTTTTTTGGTAAAGGTAATGCATGCTCAAAGTTAATAAGATAAAATTCCTTAATCTGAAAAGGGGGAACAAATATTTTTTTTTTTTTTTTAAAATGATTTTCCTAAAACATTTTCTTTTGTCATGAAATTTTTTTTATACAAATACAACCAAAGTGCAATTCGAATAATTTCTAGAAAGAACCCAAAATATAATTGGATGTACAAAAGTAAAATAAATTTAGAAGTACTATGATATTCTACTGAATAAGATGATATTCATATTGACTTTTTAATTTATTAGTTTATAGCTCCTTATCGTTGTCATTCATCTAGTAAAATTGATTTTGTCGGAATATTCTTTATTTTTAAAAACACGTTACGTTAAGAAGAAAGTCAATCAATTTGATGGAAGAGATGTTTGACAAAGTCGTGAAGATCTAGCTATCTTTTGGAGAGCATAATGCTGGATGGGTGTCCATTGAGATTGAACCATTGCCATTTTTTTTTTCAAGATCATAGTGTTATAATAGGAAAGAAAATCCCAACATCTAGCTACATGTTATGCTAGAATGAGATGATTATGATTGTCTGCGGACTATATAAGTTTCCATCTATTTCTCCGAAAATGAATCATTTGGAAAACAAATTCTTAAAATTACTTGTATTGATCGAAATGATCAACCAATAAAAGACGTCTCTATTATCGATAATAATTTATGTCTAAAAGTATTCGTGAGCGATGAAAATGCTTTTTGTTCATTCATTGGTTAGAAACCTTATGGTCCGAAGACAATCATAATCATCTCATTCTAAAAGGATGAGATCAAACCTCAATTTCCAAGATAAAGAAGCATCGACATTTTCCATGAAAATAGGTCAGAAACCTTATGGTGCGTTCGATAACATTTTTATTTTCAAAAATAATTTCTACACAAATATGTAATTTTTTTCTTATTTCTATTCCAAATCTATTCCCCAACTACTTTTCTATTCAAATGAATAGAAAAATTAGCTCATGTTATCAAATAAATTTTTATTCTAGAGGAAAAAAAAAAAGAAAAGACAAATAGAAAAATGAAATGGCTATCAAACAGGCTCTTAATTATTATAAATTTCCATCCTTCTCCTTTATTCGTCAAAATTTAGATTGATCTCAAATTTCATGATGCTTTTTCTTTTTCTTTTTGGGGCGTAGATATGGGAAGCTTGACCAAAGAGTGGGAACGCCAAAAGGATGAAATCAAACCCCAATTTCCAAGAAAAAGAAACATCGACATGGAATCTCCCCTTGTTTTTGTACGACAAATCACCTATTCTTGATTAGCGCTAACGCATTCTTCCTCCTTCACGTTCCTTCCTTCTTTACCTCCTTTTTGACTAGCGACTTGACCACTAAGTTTCGCATCATCCTTTTCAATTTCCCCCTCTTTCACCTCCCCTGCAAATCGGTCCTGTCCTCCTAATTATTGCGGATTTCGGATTTTTCATAAAATTTTTCGATTTTCAATATTATCATTTGCAATGAATCAAGAAAATTGAAAAATTCCAGATTGAGTTGGTATCCATTTAGCAGATTTAGGATTTGATACGGTAATTTTCCCGCCACAAATGCTACAAGGTAATTGATGCTTTTGGGTATTGAAGCTTATAGAGAATAAATTAAACATAAAATTTTATCAAGAATTGAAAATTTGTAGTTTAACTATTCCTTTCAACTCAGCGAATTCGTATTCATCCTTTTCTTGTCTATGATATTTCTCTCGATTAGATGGATTAATCGCGACGCTTTTACCATTTTTTCCGTACAATGTTTTATTATTTATTTAGACTAAGGTCAAAAAGGCATATCAACTTTTTTTTGGCCATCGACCAAAATTTAAGGGGTAAACCTAAAATCCTAAAAAGTTTAAAAATCTAACTTATAATTAAAAATTGACTTGAGTAAATCATACTTTTAATTTCTCACTTAACACGGACCCATGCGTGAACAAAAAGGTAAAAATGCAATTTAGCTCTTAAAGAATTTTTAAATATAACTTAAATAAAAATTGAGAGGGTAAAAAATAGAATTTTGTCAATTTTTTGAGATGGACTTCTTGAGCAAAGGTATGGTCAAGGGGTCAATAAAAAATAAAATGAGAAGATATAGGCATGAATTTGCTGACGTGCCCAAGCCATCCATGTCTTATCTACGATGATACCTATCAAACTAGCGTGTGGGGTCGGATTTAAGTCAAATAAAAAATTATCCGACTTAAATTAATCTATTTAACCTAATTTCCCAACCCACACTTAACTCGACTTATATTGTTAAAACATTTTCATATTTAATTCAATATAAGAAAATTCATATTCAAACTAAGGTGAAAGCACAAAGCGAGCAAGAGTGAGATTGAGAGAGTGAACAAAATATTAAGTAAGTTGCGAACCTATTTAACATTCATACTAAATCCTTTTTTGAACCATAGGGTTGAGTCTAAACCAAGTTATGACATATTTTCCAAATATAATTAACCCATAGTGAATACTAAACCATATGAAATGGGACTAGTCATGAGTTAATTCTATAACTAATCAGATGCAACCTAACGTAATATTAATCTATTTTTCGTTCGGTTTCCTCTTAGTTGATAAATCACATGATAAAAGAATTACCAACAAATTAATCCTAATTGCTTTCCCAATCCAACGCTAGTGTACTCGTACAACATACATCAATTTATTTCCCCCACTCCTAAGAAAAAGAAAAGCATCGACGTAGAATATTCTCTTGTTTTGACTAACGAATAACTCGTTCTTGGTCACTAAGTTTCGCATAATACTTTTCAATATCCCCCTTTCCACATCCCCTGCAAATCAATCAATCTCATCCTCCTAATCATTGCGAATTTCGGGTTTTGATGATTTTCTCTTTGATTAGATAGATTAATCGTGGCGATTTCACAATTTTTCAAATTCCAATAGGAGGAAGAGAGGCAAGGGCGCGCCCAAGGCAAATTCGCAAGCTCACGAATAAAAATATTGTTTTGAAAAAATTAAGATTTAACTTGTTATGATTCAATATTGAGAGGGTTGAAATGGAAAATTCTCTGCATGCTTCAAGCGTTGGAGACTTAAAAAGACGAGGCTTCTCGGGGAAGGAGGAAGCAAGGAATGTTAAAAGGGAGTAGATAAACAAAAATATAAAATAAGAAAAACCAAGATTGAGATTTGCCGACGTGTGCAAAGTCCACGAGTTTCCTACGTAGGAGCCCACTTCCCAATATGCCGTCCTTGCAAACCCCAAAAAGTCCAAGGAAGCATCCAGAAACCTTTAAAAAAGAGAGAATAAAAAAAGGAAAAATTAAAGAGCTAATAATCATATATATAATAAAAATAATAATATATCTGAGTGCACGAGATTTTTCTCTTTGTATATAAACAGAGGAGCAGAAGCCCGCCACTGGAGGATTTCCATGCATGCTCTGCAACGATACCAGAACACCAGGAGCGAACGCGACGAGGATGGTGGACGTTGTTGAAGGCGGGGCGGCTTCTCACGATGTTCAGTCCCTCCTGTCTTCTCCGGACAGGGACTTCCTCGTCCGGAACAACGGCGATCAGGTGAGACTCGGTTCCTCTTTTTCTACTTTTGCTCTTTCAGAAACGGAGAAAGAAAAAGGCAAAAATGCAAAAATGCAATTTAGCTCTTAAAAAATTTAAAACCATCTTAAATGAAAATTGTGAGGGTAAAAAAAAAGAAATTTTGTCAAGGTTTGATTTTTCGAGATGTCTCGGGAAGGAAGCAAGGAATGGTCGATGGGTCAATAATAAATAAAATGAGAAGATAAAGACGTGAATTTGCTTGCGTGTCCAAGTCACTGACTAATGGATTGCACATTCTTAGCCACTAAGCTTTGCATAATGCTTCTCAACTTCCCCACTTCACATCCCTACGAATAGATTAATCGCGACAATTTTACAAATTTTTAAATTCCAATTACCGTTTATTTTGATTAGGGTTAGAAAGGCGTGTTATTTTGTTTTGATAATTAAAATTCAGCAGGTGTGGAGAGGGTGAATCGAACCTCCTAGAGATGCATTCACCTAACGCTCCACGTGCTAACAGAAAGACAAAATAAAAAGCTGAATTCTCTGCTAACTTCCATATTGGAAGCCTCCAGAAACCCCAAAAAAAAAAAATACAAAAAAGAAAAATCTCTCGTGCCCGAGATTTTCCTCTGCCCATATAAACAGACATGCAGAAGAACGCCATTGGAGGAGTTATCAGGCACGCTCAGCAAGGAATCCAGAACACGAGGAGCGAACGCGACGGCGACGAGGATGGCGGACGGTGTCGGAGACGGAGTTGCTTCTCACGATGTTCAGTCCCTCTTGTCTTCCCCGGACAGGGACTTCCTCATCCGGAACAACGGCGATCAGGTAAGGCTCGGTTCCTCTTTTTGGGCTTTTGCTCTTTCGAGGAGAAGAAAAAAATTTGTTGGTTGGCGTCCTCGCGGAAGTTCTCGTGATCTTCGTTGTGGGTTGTTTCGCTGGCTACCCAGTTTCGTGCGAAAAGTTTTTGTTCTGGTGATCGGTTCTTGAATTTCGAATTGAGGGGGATGGTCGAAAGCTTAGTGATTGATTCTTGGTTGTTACTTCTCTTGTCGGATTGGAAATGCCGAAATTCTTTTCGGTTGGTTCTTTGCTGGGAGTCTGTGATTACAGAGTCGTCGGTTTGTGATGGCTAGGTGGCGAGTTTAGTTCAAGATAAGCTAAGTTGGTCTGATCTTTGATCATCATTTTTTGAGTTCTATCCATTTGTTTGGCCGGTCGCTGGCGGCTGGCGACCGGCCGTAGGTGAGCTGCAGCCTCGCCACAGGCCGGCAAGGCTCAAGCTTGCCTGATTCCGGCCTGTGGCAAGGCCGAGCTCGCCCAACGTCGGCGAGCTCGGGGCTCGCCAGATCCGGCGACCTGAGCAGGGCTCGAGCTCACTCGAGGCCGAGCTCGAGCCTCGCCAGAGGTTCACCGACCTTCGACGACCTCGGGCGAGGATCGAGCCCCGCCCCGGTTGCCCGATTTCGGCAAGGCCTGAGCTCGCCGGCGTCAGGCGAGGAGGAACCTCGCCACAGGCCGGCGAGGCTCGACCTCGCTAAGATCTGGCGAGCTAGAGCCTCACCGGCCTATGGCGAGGCTCCAGGTCACCTGCGGCCGGTCGTCGGCCGCCGCTGTGGCCGACGATCGGCCAAACGAAGAAGAAGATGAAAAAAGAGAAAAGGAAAAAAAATAAAAATAAAAGGATTTTGAAAATAATTAAAATATCGATTTTTAGATAAAGGAAAAAAAAAAAAAAAAAATTGGTAAAAGAAAGTGAGGTGAAAGAAGTGTGGAAAATGTTTTCCTATTTCTCAAAAGTAGAAAAAATTTTCTTCTGTTTTAGAAGGCTGTTTTCTTTTAATAAAAAATGTTTTCCTCAGTCAATATATTTTCTGTGATAAGAACAGAGTTTTAATGTAAATTCTCACACCTTCAACGTGGTATACTTGTTTTGGTGGATGAGACTGCTGATTTCCTAGCATATTATTGAGCGGTGCTTAAGGGAAGTGCTTGTCCAGTTGGCATTTGGATGTATCTTTGAGCATTTTCAGGATTTTTGTGTGGTGTTCAAGTGATCTAGTGTGCCTTGCTTGGTGATTGCTGTGCTAAAGATCTCAAATTAGGAAATCTTTTGTCCCATGTCAGATTAAGGTCGCTAGCTTGAAGGGGAAGAAGATCGGCTTGTACTTCTCTGCGTCATGGTGCGGTCCATGCCAGCAATTCACTCCGACGCTTGCAGAGGTGTACAATGAACTCTCCCCAAGGGGTGACCTGGAAATCATTTTTATCTCCGCAGACAAGAATGAAGAGTCCTTCAGTGGATACTTTTCCAAGATGCCGTGGCTTGCAATCCCGTTTTCCGACTCGGAGAAGCGCAATAGCTTGAATAAATTGTTTAAGGTGAGGCGAATACCCCGCCTTGTCATTCTTGATAGCACAGGAACAGTCTCAACAGATAGTGGAGTTGAGATCGTCTGCATGTATGGAGTGGAAGGTCACCCTTTCACTCCAGAACGCATTGAAGAGTTGAAAGACCAGGAAGAAGCTGCTAGGAGAAATCAATCATTGACCTCTCTTTTGGTCCATGGATCTCGTGACTTTGTAGTTTCGTCCAATGGGAATCAGGTAAACCTAAAAGATCTTTGATGCATTTGAAACTGATGGTCGTGTGTGCTTATGATTCGGATTTCCATCCTCCTTTTACTATTCTAGTTATGTGGCCAAACTAGGTTCCTGTTTCTGAGCTTGAAGGGAAAACTGTGGCTCTATACTTCTTGTTGTCCATTTACAAATCATGCATTTATTTCACGCCAAAATTACTGGAGGTTTATGAGAAATTGAAGGCCAAAGGAGAGAGTTTTGAGATCGTTCAAATACCTCTCGATGATGATGAATCATCATTCAACCAATCCTTTGGAAGCATGCCATGGCTTTCATTACCATTCAAAGACAAAAATTGTAAGAAGTTGGTTAGGTACTTTGAGCTGTCGGCCCTACCCACTTTGGTCATAATCGGTTGTGATGGGAAGACTATCCATTCCAATGTTGTCGAAATTGTCAAAGAGCACGGGGTTGCAGCTTACCCTTTCACTCCAGAACGCATCAAAGAGTTGAAAGACCAGGAAGAAGCTGCTAGGAGAAATCAATCATTGACCTCTCTTTTGGTCTATGGATCTCGTGACTTCGTAGTTTCGTCTGATGGGAAGAAGGTAAATCTGAAAACATCTCTGATGCATATGAAAATGATGGTTGCAAGTGCTTAAGATTCGGTTTTCCATCCTCTTTTTTACTAATCTAGTTTTGTGGGCAAACTAGGTTCCTGTTTCTGAGCTTGAAGGGAAAACTGTGGCTCTGTACTTCTCGTTGTCCACGTACGAATCATGCGTTGATTTCGCGCCAAAATTACGGGAGTTCTATGACAAATTGAAGGCCCAAGGAGAGAGTTTTGAGATTATTCAGATACCTCTCGATGATGACGAAGCATCATTCAACCAATCCTTTAGAAGCATGCCATGGCTTTCATTACCATTGAAAGACAAGAAATGTGCGAAGTTGGTTAGGTACTTTGAGCTGTCAACCCTACCAACTCTGGTCATAATTGGTTGTGATGGGAAGACTGTCCATTCCAACGTTGCCGAAACTGTTGAAGAACATGGCATTGCAGCTTACCCATTCACTCCAGAAAAGTTTGCAGAGCTCGCAGAGATAGAGAAGAAAAGGGAAGAATCTCAGACCTTGGAATCGATCTTGGTTTCGGGGGATCTGGATTTTGTCATCGGAAAGGATGGATCCAAGGTAAATTTGTTCTTTCACCTAGAGGCTAATGACTTGAAAATTTTTATTGTCTACAATGAGACCCTAAATACCATTATCCCTAGGGTTCCATGAGCTGAGGAAAGGCTTGAAGCCAGGTCTATAACTACGAAAATCCTTTCCATATGAGCAGTTTTCACATGCCTTCTCCATTGATTGGTGGTTTATCTAAAATATTGTTTCTTAACCTTGATTGTAGATTCCGGTATCAGACTTGGTAGGGAAGACTGTCCTCCTTTACTTCTCGGCACACTGGTGCCCTCCTTGCCATGCATTTCTTCCGGTGCTTACAGACACATACGAAAAGATCAAGGCCACAGACAATGCCTTTGAGGTGATCTTCATCTCCAGCGATGGGGACCAAACTGCCTTCGACAATTATTTTGCTCAGATGCCATGGCTGGCGCTCCCCTTTGGCGATGAGAGGAAGAAATCCCTGAATCACAAATTTAAGGTCGATGGGATCCCCACGCTTATAGCCATCAGCCCGACGGGCCGGACACTGACTAAAGAAGCAAGGGATCTTATATCTGAGCATGGGGCAGATGCTTATCCCTTTACCGCCGAACATCTCAAGAAATTTGAGGAAAAGTTCAAGGAAAGCATAAAAGGCTGGCCAGAGAAATTGAAGCATCCTTTGCATGAAGAGCATGAGCTCGTTCCTGCTCAGAGGAGAAGGTATAATTGTGATGGCTGCGGTGAGGCAGGGGAGGGGTGGTCGTATTATTGCGATGAGTGTGAATTTGATCTCCATCCAAAATGTGCTGTTGGAGAAGAGAAGGCGACTAAAAACGAGGCGAATGAAGGTGATAAAGCAGCTGTGGAGGAGGCAAAGGAAGAAGGAAATGCCAAAGAAGGATGGATCTGTGATGGGGAGGTCTGTCATAAAGCCTGAAAGTTACTCCTTAGTAGTTTCGTTATCTATGACTCGTTTGAAGCAGTTGTCCTTTTTTTTTTTCTGGGTGGATGTTTCCGAGCTTGATCTGCTAAGGGTTTGTATGTGAGATATATGGTGTGCATTATGACTTTGACAATTTGCTGTCTTAATAAAATGTTTATTGTCGACTAGCCGTGCCAAATTGAGCAGTAGGCTCAAGTAGTCTCTGATCGGCGAGCGTTTCCATCTCTCCTGTTGAAGATGCAGCGTTAAATTTGCATGCACATTGCACTTAATAGAACATATTCTATAAGTTGTATGGATTATTCCTAGAGTCATAGGGGTTAGCTCTTGCTCAGTTCACCATTATGGTAATAGGTCCTCTGTTATATCATCAGATGGTAACTCTAGATTCGAATCGGTTGATATAATTTGCGACAATTGAAAGTTGATCAGCTCCCATTAAGTCTCCCAAGTCTTGGTGGATAATCCCATGCTTTCGGGATGCGTGTGGCTAATCGTCTTAGGGAAGAGCGGTCGGAAAAAGCTTTGTGAAAAAAGTTCTTTAGTTGCTGATACTTGATGCAGTCTGGTTTGCAAGAACTGTTAGCTTTTCTAGGCCGAATTGGAGCTCGCGTTTATGAAAGAGGATGGATTAATTCGACTGTTTTCCACATATATCAAACTTAAATGTAATATCGGGAGCATGAGACTTGATGTTCATATATCTTCCACTTCGTCAAAGAGGTTGAATTTTGCCGATAGAATCAATATATTCGATGACAGATTTGGTATATTCGATGTCGAATGTTCTTTCCTTCTCTTTCCTTCTCTAGCAAGAAAAGGAACTTATACACATTCAATAACACGACATGCTTTCAACTTCAACATTTCCACTCTTCTTTTCTTGGTCGAATTCTTTCTCTGGTATGGACAAAAAAATGTTGGCATTAATTGTGATCCTAGACGAGACCTAATTCTAATATATTCGATCGAGTCTCGAATGTTGAGAAATATTTGGAGTCCCATGTGTAGCTGAATCATAGTTCACAAAACTTTTAATCAAGAAAATGGAATTAAGGAAATTTCTCTATCTGATTCAAGTTTTTTACTCGGCCATGTATATTACTTGAAGCAGAAAGTTTTTACTAAAATCAACATACAATATGTAATGATTTACATTTATTGTTTCTTGATTTAAAAACATGATCCATTCACAATTTTAATACGTAGGCATGATTGTGAAAACTTTACTTTTTATTCGTGGTAAAATCTTATAACCCTATCAACACACAAGGACAGAACCAAAACATTTTGTTAGTGGGATCAACATAACGATATAAAAAAGTTTAAAATATAAATAAATCAACCCATCTAAATTTGGAAATTCATGGTAAAGTTGAAAAAATATATTAACCAAAGTGTCAAGAAATATTTTTTCATTTCTAGCATATATCTTGTTCGATCTAAACTGTAGTTTAATGAGACATGGTAGGGATTAGTCAAAATGGGTTTGACAAATGAATGGGTTCTTCCTCCAAAAACATTTATTAGATAATTTGAGTAAAGTCAAGCTATAATGAAAGCTTTTGGGAACAAATATTTTTTTAAAAATGATTTTCCTAAAACATTTTCTTTTGTCATGAAATTTTTTTATACAAATACAACCAAAGTGCAATTCGAATCATTCTAGAAAGAACCCATAATATAATTGGATGTACAAAAGTAAAATAAATTTAGAAGTACAATGATATTCTACCGAATAAGATGATATTCATATTGACCTTTTTAATTTATTAGTTTATAGTTCCTTATCGTTGTCATTCATCTAGTAAAATTGATTTTGTCAGAATATTCTTTATTTAAAAAGAAAGTTACGTTAAAAAGAAAGTCAATCAATTTGATGGAAGAGATGTTTGACAAAGTCGTGAAGATCTAGGTCTCTTCTGGAGAGCATAATGCTGGATGGGTGTCCATTGAGAATGAACCATTACCATTTTTTTTTTTTCAAGATCATAGTGCTATAATAGGAAAGAAAATCCCAACATCTAGTTACATGTTATGCTAGAATGAGATGATTATAATTGTCTTCGGACTATAAGGCTCCATCTATTTCTCCGAAAATGAATTATTTAGAAAACATATTCTTAAAACTGATTACTTGTATTGATCGAAATGATCAACCAATAAAAGATGTCTCTATTACCAATAACAATTTATGTGTAAAACTATTCGTGAGCAATGAAGTGCTTTGTGTTCATTCATTTTATGTGAAAATAGGTCAGAAACCTTATGGTGCATTTGATAACATTTTTTTTTCCAAGAACAATTTCTACACAAACATATAATTTTTTTTCTTATTTCTATTACAAATCTATTCCCCCAACCACTTCTCTATTCAAAAGGAATAGAAAAATTAGCTCATATTACCAAATAAATTTCTATTCCAAAGAAAAAAAAAATGGAATGGTTATCAAACATGCTCTTAGTTATTATGAATTTCCATTCTTCTCCTCTGTTTATCAAAATTTAGATTGATCTCAAATTTTTTTTCTTTTTGGGGCGTAGATATAGGAAGCTTGACCAGAGAGTGGGAACGCCAAAAGGATGAGATCAAACCCCAATTTCCAAGAAAAAGAAGCATCGGCATGGAATCTCCCCTTGTTTTTGTACGACAAATCACCTAATCTTGATTAGCGCTAACGCATTCTTCCTCTTTCACGTTCCTTCCTTCTTTAACTCCTTTTTGACTAGCGACGACACATCCTTGGCCGCTAAGTTTCGCATCATCCTTTTCAATTTCCCCCTCTTTCACCTCCCCTGCAAATCGGTCCTGTCCTCCTAATTATTGCGGATTTTGGATTTTTCATAGAATTTTTCGATTTTCAATAATATCATTTGGAGTGAATCAAGAAAATTGAAAAATTCCAGATTGAGTTGGTATCCATATGGCAGATTTAGGATTTGACACGGTCATTTTCCCGCCACAAATGCTACAAGGTAATTGATGCTTCTGGGTATTGAAGCTTAAAGAGAATAAATTAAACATAAAATTTTATCAAGAATTGAAAATTTGTAGTTTAACTATTCCTTTCAACTCAGCGAATTCGTATTCATCCTTTTCTTGTCTATGATACTTCTCTCGATTAGATGGATTAATTGCGACGCTTTTACCATTTTTTCCATACAATGTTTTATTATTTATTTAGACTAAGGTCAAAAAGGCATATCAACTTTTTTTGGCAATCGACCAAAATTTAAGGGGCAAACCCAAAATCCTAAAAAGTTTAAAAATCTAACTTATAATTAAAAATTGACTTGAGTAAATCATACTTTTAATTTCTCACTTAACGCGGGCCCATGCATGGACAAAAAGGTAAAAATGCAATTTAGCTCTCAAAGAATTTTTAAATATAACTTATATAAAAATTGAGAGGGTAAAAAATAGAATTTTTTCAATTTTTTGAGATGGACTTCTTGAGCAAAGGTATGGTCAAGGGGTTTAATAAAAAATAAAATGAGAAGACATAGGCATGAATTTGCTGACGTGCCCAAGCCATCCATGTCTTATCTACGAGGATGCCTATCAAACTAGCGTGTGGGGTCGGATTTAAGTCAAATAAAAAAATGATCCAACTTAAATTAATCTATTTAATCTAATTTAATACATTTTCATGTAATACAAATCTAATGGCATATACCAACCCACACTTAACCCGACTTATATTGTTAAAATATTTCCATATTTAATCAAATATAAAAAAAAATCATATTCAAACTAAGGTGAAAGCACAGAACGAGCAAAAGTGAGATTGAGAGAGTGAACAAAATATTAAGTAAGTTGCGAACCTATTTAACATTATACTAAACTCATTTGTGACCCATAGGGTTGAGTCTAAACCAATTTATGACATATTTTCCAAATATAATTAACCCATAGTGAATACTAAACCATATGAAATGGGACTAGTCATGAGTTAATTCTATAACTAATCAGATGTAACCTAGCTATAATTAATCTATTTTTCGTTGGTTTCCTCTTAATTGATAAATCACATGATAAAAGAATTACCAAAAAATTAATCCTAATTGCTTTCCCAATTCAACGCTAGTGTACTCTACAGCATACATCAATGTATTTCCCCCACCCCTAAGAAAAAGAGAAGCATCGACGTAGAATATTCTCTTGTTTTGACTAATGAATAACACGTTCTTAGTCACTAAGTTTCGCATAATACTTTTCAATATCCCCTTTCCACATCCCCTGCAAATCAATCAATCTCATCCTCTAATTATTGCGAATTTTTCAGGTTTTGATGATTTCCTCTTTGATTAGATAGATTAATCATGGCGATTTCACAATTTTTCAAATTCCAATAGGAGGAAGAGAGGCAAGGGCGCGCCCAAGGCAAATTCGCAAGCTCACGAATAAAAATATTGTTTTGAAAAAATTAAGATTTAACTTGTTATGATTCACTATTGAGAGGGTTGAAATGAAAATTCTCTGCATGCTTTAAGCGTTGGAGACTTAAAAAGACGTGGCTTCTCGGGGAAGGAGGAAGCAAGGAATGTTAAAAGGGAGTAGATAAACAAAAATATAAAATAAGAAAAACCAAGACTGAGATTTGCCGACGTGTGCAAAGTCCACGAGTTTCCTACGTAGGAGCCCACTTCCCAATATGCCGTCCTTGCAAACCCCAAAAAGTCCAAGGAAGCATCCAGAAACCTCAAAAAAAAAAAGAGAGAATAAAAAAAGGAAAAATTAAAGAGCTAATAATCATATATATATAATAAAAATAATAATATATCTGAGTGCACGAGATTTTTCTCTTTGTATATAAACAGAGGAGCAGAAGCCCGCCACTGGAGGATTTCTCATGCATGCTCTGCAACGAGGATGGTGGACATTGTTGAAGGCGGGGCGGCTTCTCACGATGTTCAGTCCCTTCTGTCTTCTCCGGACAGGGACTTCCTCGTCCGGAACAACGGCGATCAGGTGAGACTCGGTTCCTCTTTTTCTGCTTTTGCTCTTTCAGAAACGGAGAAAGAAAAGAGTCGTGGGTTGGCGTCCTTGTCAAAGTTCTCCATGGCCTTCGTTGTCGGTTGTTTCCCTGACTACCCAGTTTCGCGTGAGAAGTTCTTGTTCTGGTGATCGGTTCTTAAATTTCGAATTGGGGGAGTGGTCGAGAGCATTACTGATCTGGTTCTTGGTTGGTGCTTCTCTTGTCGGATTGGAAATGCTGATGTTCTTTTTGGTTGGTTCTTTGCTGGGAGTCTGTGATTACGAAGCCTCCACTTTGTGATGGCTAAGGTGGTGAATTTAGCTCAAGATAAGCTAAGTTGGTCTGATCTTTGATCATTTATTTTTTAGTATGATCCATTTGTTTCATTCAGAAACTAGATGATTGGTAATTGATGCATTGCTTTGTAAAAAAAGATATATACTTAGTGGAAATGCTCACGCCGTCAATGTGGAGTGCTTGTTTTGGTGGACGAGACTGCTGATTTGCTACCAAATTAATGAGTAGTGCTTAAGGGAAGTGCTTCTCCAGTTGGCATTTGGATGTATCTTTGAGCATTTTCAGGATTTTTGTGAAGGTGGTCAAGTGATCTAGCGTTCCTTGCTTGCTGATTGCTGTTGAAAGAACTCAAATTAGGAATCTTTCGTCCTATATCAGGTTAGGGTCGATAGCTTGAAGGGGAAGAAAATCGGCTTGTACTTCTCCGCGTCTTGGTGTGGTCCATGCCAGCAGTTCACCCCGACTCTGGCGGAGGTGTACAATGAACTTTCCCCGAGAGGTGACCTGGAAATCATTTTTATCTCCGCAGATGAGGATGAGGAGTCCTTCATTGGATACTTTTCCAAGATGCCATGGCTTGCAATTCCGTTCTCTGACTCGGACAAGCGTGATAGCTTGGATGAATTGTTTAAGGTGAGGGGAATACCCCACCTTGTCATTCTTGATGGCACAGGTACAATCTTGACAGATAGTGGAGTCGAGATCATCCGTGAGTATGGAGTGGAAGGTCACCCTTTCACTCCAGAACGCATCAAAGAGTTGAAAGACCAAGAAGAAGCTGCTAGGAGAAATCAATCATTGACCTCTCTTTTGGTCCATGGATCTCGTGACTTTGTAGTTTCGTCCAATGGGAATCAGGTAAACCTAAAAAGATCTTTGATGCATTTGAAACTGATGGTCGTGTGTGCTTATGATTCGGATTTCCATCCTCCTTTTACTAATCTAGTTATGTGGCCAAACTAGGTTCCTGTTTCTGAGCTTGAAGGGAAAACTGTGGCTCTATACTTCTTGTTGTCCACGTACAAATCATGCATTGATTTCACGCCAAAATTACTGGAGGTTTATGAGAAACTGAAGGCCAAAGGAGAGAGTTTTGAGATCGTTCAAATACCTCTCGATGATGATGAATCATCATTCAACCAATCCTTTGGAAGCATGCCATGGCTTTCATTACCATTCAAAGACAAAATTTGTGAGAAGTTGGTTAGGTACTTTGAGCTGTCGGCCCTACCCACTTTGGTCATAATCGGTTGTGATGGGAAGACTATCCATTCCAATGTTGTCGAAATTGTCGAAGAGCACGGGGTTGCAGCTTACCCTTTCACTCCAGAAAAGTTTGCAGAGCTTGTAGAGATAGAGAAGAAAAGGGAAGAATCTCAGACCTTGGAATCAATCTTGGTTTCTGGGGATTTGGATTTCGTCATTGGAAAGGATGGAACCAAGGTAAATTTGTTCTTTCACTAGAAGCTAATGACTAGGGAATTTTTAATGTCTACAATGAGGTCCTAGATATCGTCGTCCCTTGGGTTCCATGAGCTGGGGAAAGGTTTGAAACCAGGTCTATAACAAGGAAAATCCTTTCAATATAAGTGGATTTCACATGCCTTCTCCATTGATTGGTGATTTATTTAAAAAGGTTTTTCTTAACTTTGATTGTAGATTCCGATATCAGACTTGGTAGGGAAGACTGTCCTCCTTTACTTCTCAGCACACTGGTGCCCTCCTTGCCGTGCTTTCTTGCCAGTGCTCACGGAGGCATACGAAAAGATCAAGGCCAAACACGATGCCTTTGACCTGATCTTCATCTCCAGCGACAAGGACCAAACTGCGTTTGACGATTATTTTGCTCACATGCCTTGGCTGGCGCTCCCCTTTGGTGACGAAAGGAAGAAATTCCTGAGTCGCAAATTCAAGGTCAAGGGGATCCCCATGCTCGTAGCCATAGGCCCAACAGGCCGGACGGTGACTACAGAAACAAGGGATCTTATAACAGAGCATGGGGCTGATGCTTATCCTTTTACCGCTGAACATTTCAAGAAGTTAGAGGAAAAGTTCAAGGAAAGTATAAAAGGCTGGCCAGAGAAGTTGAAGCATCCCTTGCATGAAGAGCATGAGCTCGTTCCTACTCAGAGGAGAAGGTACAATTGTGATGGCTGCGATGAGGTAGGGGAGGGGTGGTCGTATTATTGCGAGGAGTGTGACTTTGATCTCCATCCAAAATGTGCTGTTGAAGAAGAGAAAGCAACTAAAAACGAGTTAGACGAAGGCGACAAAGCAGCTGGGGAGGAGGCAAAGGAAGGAGGAGATGCCAAAGAAGGATGTGTCTGTGATGGGGAGGTCTGTCATAAAGCCTGAAAGTTACTTCTTAGTAGTTTCGTTATCTATGACTCGTTTGAAGCAGATGTCCTTTTTTCTTTCCTGGGTGGATGTTTCCGAGCTTGATCTACGAATGGCTTGTATGTGAGAAATATGGTGTGCCTTATGACTGACAATTTGCTGTCTCAATAAATTGTTTATTGTCGACAAGCCGCGTGCCAAATTGAGCAGTAAACTCGAATAGTCTGTGATCGGCAGTTGCCGACGAGTGCTTCCGTCTCTCCTCTTCAAGATGCGGGTTTGAGATTTGCATGTACATTGCACTTAATAGAACATGCTCACTCAGTACAACGTGTGTGGATCATTCCTAAAGTCCTAGTGTTTAGGTCCTCTGTCATTCATTAGATGGTGACTCTAGATCCAGATCAGCTGATATTATTTGTGACAATGGAAAGTTTAATCAGCCCCCATCAAGTCTCCCAAGTCTTGCTTGATAATCCCATGCTCCCGAAATGCGTGGCGCTAGTCATCTTAAGGGAGAGCGATCGGAAAAAAAAACAAGGAAAATGCGCTGCAAAAGAAGTTTGTTCCATGTTGATATTCGATAAGGTACCACATGCTTATAAAGTGGGAAAATTTTCAAATACAGACCTTCAATGGAGCCATTTTCTTAAAAAAAGGATTTAAAGTGAATCATATATCGAATAAGAACTTGAAGTAACTTATTTAGTCTTTAATAAAAGCCTGACATGGTTAATTAAGTCTCAATTAAAGGACATGAACTCAATGGAAGACCAAATCTTATTCATGCCAAGAATATTTTTTTTTTTCTTTCTTTTTCAAAATATGATCTTTTAATTGATTGAAACATTTTTTTTTCTTTCCATTTCATTTTCTTTTCTTTTGAGCTTTGCGTGTTCTCGCGTAGGATCCCATCGGTCTCAGCAATTAGAAGCCGGATGAAGTTATTCGCCACTGGCTGCCTTCTCCGACAAATGAAATCCTAAAGATGCCGAGGAACAACCGATTGAACAGCCTCCTGATTTGCTACTTCAAGACTGGCATCGATCATCTCGTCGCTAATTTCACTTCTACTGCATAAGCTCAAAGTTAAGAATGATAATGCTAAAGAGAGAAATAAAGAGTTTTTTTTTTATATATATATTTAAGTAGTATTAACAAGGAGTACATGAGCCTATTTATAGGCTTTATAGGGCAATTAATCTACACCAACAGAATATGACTAAATCAATTACAATTAATCTTAAAGATATCCAAAATATGATAAATATCAAGAATATAAAAGATAGTTAGAATATCGTAAATAATCTAAATATATCTAACATACCCCCATCAAACTCAAGGTGATGTCGAAGAAGTCCACTAAATTTTGAATAAAAGATCTTGAAAGCACTCGGGTGGATGTGCTTTTGTGAAGATATCGGTAGTTTGAAGATCACTCTTTTGGAGAATATAATATAGGACGGATGTCCATTGAGATTGAACTACTATAATTGTATTTTTATTTCTAAGGTCATAGTGATATAATTGAAAAGAAATCACGACATCACATTACATGTTATGCTAGGATGAGATGATTATGACTTGTTTATTTATGTTTATTTAAGTTTCGTTTGTTTCGCAAAAAATAAATGATTTGAAAAATATTTTTCATAAAACAATTACTTGTATCACTTGAAATAATTAGTCAATAGAAAATGTCAGCCGAATTTGAGATATTATGCTTAAACCGAGAGTTGGGTTTGAGAATTATTCATTATTTTAGCTGAAACATAGCTCATAAAATTTATAATCAAGAAAAATGAAGCTTTGGGGATACTAAGCTTCTCTATCTGGTTCAAGTTTCTCACTTGGCCATGTATCTAGTTCGAGTTGAGTGTGGCAAATCTTATTTAATATCACTTGAAGCACAAATGATTTTACTATAATCGATATTCAAAATGTATCAATTTGCATTTATCGTTTCTCCTTTTAAAAACATGACTACATATGATTTTAACACATAGTCACGATTGCATAAGCTTTTACTACACCATTTTATTTTGCTAAAATTTCATAAGCCTATTAACATTGCATTTGCGTAGGTTTCAAAGTCAGGTCAAAGCCACACCAATTTCGCAAAAGGGTCGGAGTCAAAATAAAAATAAATTAACCCATGGTAAAGTTGTAAAAAGAAATTTCAAGCAATGTAAATGAAAAGAACTTCAAATGAAAAATATTGAAAAATTCAGGTACGCATCAAAATTTATGTACTCGATATAAAAATTTAAAGAACAAGAGTAAAGTACAAAAATAATATATCCATATAAAAGTCAGGATTAACAGTTACATATCGAAAATAAATTTTACCAAAAAATAAAATGAAAAACACCTGTTGGGTGGGAATCCGCACTATGCAAGAAAAGCACAATAATTTTATTCTTGTTTTCCCTCATTGTCCGTGACAAAGAGTGAGTCTTCCTAGACTGCTTTACCAGGCAGACCAGCCCTGGATTTGGCATCGTCGGCAATAATTAATGCCCGAAGACTTGACGTTGACTCTCCCTTTCCCTGATCTTTCCATTTCAAAATTAGTAGAGCCAGGTTGGTAAAAATGTACAAGACTACATGGCTTTTTGTGTTTATGAAATGTATATTTTATAAATTGTAGCACCTAAACGTCAAGCGCGGTAGCTTCCTAAAAAGTTATCATAAGCAGCTGAAATTTTAAAGTAACCATAACTGTATGATATCTACAAAATATTTTATAAAAGTCATAACGTTTATTTTCGCAGTTGAAATTGTTATGAAAAAGTTGTTCCAGATATTAATTGGGATATGAATTTTAGACTACAATGAAGGAGGTTTTGAAAGATTTTTGGGAAGCGAATCCCTAATCGTTGATGGCCATTGTGTAGAGAAAAGAGTCAATTTCACCATCAATCATAAAACCTTTTAAGTTTTTGGTGTGTTTCAATATTTTATATAAAAATTATGAAAGAAAAAATTAATTACTATAAATCGCGATTGGGAGATTCGTCCTTCAACACCACACAAGTGCCCTCATAATGCATTGACGTTTGGAATTAGGACCGATATGTCTTTAGTAGCGTGATATTTCTTTTCGGGAGTTATATATTAATTGGTGAAAATCTCAAGCTATTATATATTAGTCACTGCTCAATTGGAAAAATAGGCAATGCAGCTAGCTAATTGTGTACAGCTCATCAGGAGAAAATAATATAAAAGAAATTTTCAAGAATTGAATTTTGAATTTTCACGCATTTAATTTGTTAAAAATGATTAGTCAATGGAATATAGTCAAAGAAAATATGTGTGCTCAAGAGTTAGTAAAATTAATTCCTTAATCTAAAATGGAGAAATTTTTTTTCTAAAAAATGATTTTTTTAAAACATTTTCTCTTGTCATGAAATTTTTCTAGACAAATACACCCAAAGTGCAATTTGAATAAATAATTTTTAGAAAGAACCCAAAATATAGTTGGACGTACAAAAGTAAAATAAATTTAGAAGTAATAAGATATTTTATGGAATGAGATGATATTCATATTGGCCTTTTTAGTTTATTAGTTTATAGTATCTATATCGTTGTCATTCATCTAGTAAAATTGATTTTGTCGGAATAATCTTCCTTAAAAAAATAATTTTTTCCATTTCTATACTCACGAACAAATAAGTAGATCTTTTTATTTTTTGTTTCTATTTCAAATTTATTTTCTGGCCACTTTTTTATTTCGGGCAATAGAAAAATTAACTGGCGTCACTAAATGGATTTCTGTTTTTTATTATTCCGGATAATAGAAAAATTAGAAAAATAGAAAAATAAGATGAGTATCTAACATGTCCTTATAATTATTATGAATCTCCAATCTTCACCTCCCTTCTTCAAAATTTAGTTTGGTCTCCAATTGCATGTTGCTTTTTTTCTTTTAAAAAATCTTTTCGGGCCGTAGATTTAGGTGCTTGACCAAAGCGTTTGAACACCAAAAGGATGACATCAAACCCCAATTTCCAAGAAAAAGAAGCATCGAGAAGGAATCTTCGCTTGTTTTTTTGCGACATATCGCACAATCTTGTCTAGCGCTAACGCATTCTCGTGACAATCAACCTGGACACGTCAAGCTCACGGTCATTTTCCAACCTCTCTCACGTTCCTTCTTTACCTCCCCTACAAATCGGTCTCGTCCTCCTAATTATTGCGGCTTTCGGATATTTCATAGAATTTTTTGATTTTCAATATTATTATCTAGAGTGAATTAGGAAAATTGAAAAATTCAAGATTGATGTGACATCCATACAGCATATTTATGATTTGATACAATAATTTTCTTGCCACAAATGCTACAAGGTAATTAATGCTTCTGCGTATTGAAGCTTAAAGAGGATAAATTAAACACAAAATTTTATTAAGAATCGAAAATTTGTAGGTTAACTATTCCTATCAACTCAGCCAATTCGTATTTATCCTTTTCGTGTCTATGATCTTTCTTTTGATTAGATGGATTAATTGCGACACTTTTACCATTTTTTCTTAACATGTTTTATTATTTATTTGGACTAAGGTCAAAAAGGTCCATCGACTTTTTTTTGGCAACCAATCAAAATTTTAGGGGTAAAACTGAAATCCTAAAAAATGTAAAAATCTAACTTATAATTAAAAATTGACTTGAGCAAATCATACTTTTAATTTCTCACTTTACGTCCAGCCACGCATGAAAGGAAAAAATGTAGTTTGGCTCTTAAAAATTTTAAAATCTTACTTATATAAAAATTGAGAGGGTAAGAAATAGAATTTGTCAAGGTTCGATTTTTCAAGATGGACTTCTTGGGGAGGAAGCAAGGAATGGTCAAGGGGTCAATAAAAAATAAAATAAGAAGATAAAGACATGAATTTGCTTAAGTGTCCAAGCCATTCATGTCTTTCCTACAAGGAGGCCTATCAAATTGGTAAGTGGGGTTGGATTAGGTCAGATAAAAAATGATTCACCTCAAATCAAATCATTTAAACTATTTTGACACATTTTCATGTTATATAAATCTAGTAATACATATCCCACCCACACCTAACCCAACCCAACTCAACTCAACCCATATTATTAAAATACTTTCATATTTAATATAATCTAGAAAAATTCATATCCAAACTAAGATAAAAGCATAGAGCCAACGAGCATGAGATCGAGAGAGTGAACAAAATAATCATAGAGGTAGATTAGATCTAAATAAGTTGCAAACCCATTTACACTCATATTAAACCCATTTGTGACCTATAATCAATTTATGGCATATTTATTGAATATAATTAATTCATATAACAATACAGCCTATCAAGTGTGGGTTAAAAATAAGCTTATGATATATTTTGACAAGTCTACGTGTGTCCAAAAGTGCTAGACAACATACATGATGAATACTAAACCATATGAAATGGGACTAGTCATGAGTTAATTCTACAATTAATTAGATACAACCTAAATGAAATATTAATCCATTTTTCATTCGGCTTTTCTCTTTATTAGTAAACGGACTAGATCACTATCATAAAAGAATTATCGAAAAATTAATCCTAATTGCTTTCCCAATCCAACGCTAGTGTACTCAAACACCATACATCAATGTATTTACTCCATCCATAAGGAAAGAGAAGCATCAATATAGAATATTCTCTTGTTTCAACTATCGAATAACGATCTCTTGGCTACTAAGTTTTGCATAATACTTTTCAATATCCCCTTTCCACATTTGATGCAAATCAATAAGTCCCATCCTCTTAATTATTGCGAATTTCAGAATCTTATAAAATTTCTCATCTTATGATTTTCGCTTTTGATTAGAAGGATTAACCGTGGCGATTTCATAATTTTTTAAATTCCAACAGTGGGGAAGAGCGGCGAGGGTGCCGACGAAGAAGGCAAATTCACAAGTTCACGAATAAAAATATTTTTTTGAAAAAAAAATTAAAATTTAACTTGCTATAATTTAATATTGAGAGGGTTGAAATGAAAATTCACTGCATTCTTCAAGCGTTGGAGACTGAAAAAGACGTGGCTTCTCGGGGGCGGAGGAAGCGAGGAATGGTACGTTGGAGCCCACTTCCCGAGATGCCGTTGTCAGCCCCAAAAAGTACAAGGAAGCATCCAGAAACCTTTAGAAAGAAGGAAAATAGAAAAAGGAAAAATTAAAGAGCTAATGATCATATTAATAATAATAAAAACAATATATCAGAGTGCACAAGATTTTTCTCTTTGTATACAAAAAGAGGAACAGTAAACTTAAGTAGATCCTTAACAAGTTAAAAGAGAATTAATGGGTCATCTTTCATATTTTTGATTTTAAGGAAGAAAAAGATTCGGAACTAATTTAGGAATTTTACCGTGAAGAAGATAAACTCCATATCAAAGTTTCAAATTTTAGCTACTGCTAGAAATGGTCCATCGCACTTGAGGTGAGTAAGGGCGGTTGAAAATCCGACAAGATCTTTAACCTACTGCCAAGCAGGGTATCCCAAAAATCGAAGGAAGCATCCAGAAACCTCAAAAGAAAATGCAAAATAGAAAAAGGAAAAATTAAAGAGATAATGACCAGATTAATTAAAAAAATAATATATCCGAGTGCATGAGATTTTTCTCTTTGTATATAAATAGAGGAGCAGAAGCCCGCCTCCGGAGGATTTCTCAGGCACACTCTGCAACGATACCAGAGCACCAGCAGCGAAAGCGACGAGGATGGTGGACGTTGTCGAAGGCGGGGCGGCGGCTTCTCACGACGTTCAGTCCCTCTTGGCTTCTCCGGACAGGGACTTCCTCGTCCGGAACAACGGCGAGCAGGTAAAACTCGGTTCCTCTTTTCAAGGAGAAGAAAAGAATTGTGGTTTGGCGTCCTTGTGGAAGTTCTCGTGGCCTCCGTTGTGGGTTGTTTCGCTGACTACCCTGTTTCGTGCGAGAAGTTCTCGATCTGGTGATCGGTTCTTGAATTTCGAAGTGTGGGGGAAGGATGGTCGAAAGCTTAGTGATCTGATTCTTGGTTGTTGCTTCTCTTGTCGGATTGGAAACGCCGATGTTCTTTTTGGTTGGTTCTTTGCTGGGAGTCTGTGATTACGAAGCCTTCAGTTTGTGATGGCTAAGGTGGTGAATTTAGCTCAAGATAAGCTGAGTTGGTCTGATCTTTGATCATCATTTTTCGAGTATGATTCATTTATTTCCTTCAGAAACTGGATGATTGGTAATTGATGCATTACTTTATAAAGAAAGATATATATACTTAGAATCACGTGGACGCAGTATATATAGATTCGATATTGCTATAAAGTAATGACATTTAGTGTAAATGATCGCACCTTCAATGCGGTGTACTTGTTTTGGTCGACGAGACTGCTGATTTGCTAGCAAATTAATGAGTAGTGCTTAAGGGAAGTGTTTCTCCAGTTGGCATTTGGATGTATCTTTGAGCATTTTCAGGATTTTTGTGGTGGTGGTCAAGTGATCTAGTGTGCCTTGCTTGCTGATTGCTGTTGAAAGAACTCAAATTAGGAATCTTTCATCCTATATCAGGTTAGGGTCGATAGCTTGAAGGGGAAGAAGATCGGCTTGTACTTCTCCGCGTCGTGGTGCGGTCCATGCCAGCGGTTCACCCCGACTCTGGCGGAGGTGTACAATGAACTTTCCTCAAGAGGTGACCTGGAAATCATTTTTATCTCCGCAGATGAGGATGAGGAATCCTTCACTGCATACTTTTCCAAGATGCCGTGGCTTGCAATCCCATTCTCTGACTCGGACAAGCGTGATAGCTTGGATGAATTGTTTAAGGTGAGGGGAATACCCCACCTTGTCATTCTCGATGGCACAGGTACAGTCTTGACAGATAGTGGAGTGGGGATCGTCCGTGAGCATGGAGTGGAAGGTCACCCTTTCACTCCAGAACGCATCAAAGAGTTGAAAGACCAGGAAGAAGCTGCTAGGAGAAATCAATCATTGACCTCTCTTTTGGTCCATGGATCTCGTGACTTCGTAGTTTCTTCCAATGGGAACCAGGTAAACCTAAAAAGATTTGTGATGCATTTGAAACTGATGGTCATGTGTGCTTATGATTCAGATTTCCATCTTCCTTTTGCTAATCTAGTTATGTGGCCAAACTAGGTTCCTGTTTTTGAGCTTGAAGGGAAAATTGTGGCTCTATACTTCTCGTTGTCCACGTACAAATCATGCGTTGATTTCACACCGAAATTACTGGAAGTTTATGAGAAATTGAAGGCCAAAGGAGAGAGTTTTGAGATCGTTCAGATACCTCTCGATGATGACGAAGCATCATTCAACAAATCTTTTGGAAGCATACCATGGCTTTCATTACCAATCAAAGACAAGAAATGTGAGAAGTTGGTTAGGTACTTTGAGCTGTCAGCCCTACCCACTTTGGTCATAATCGGTTGTGATGGGAAGACTGTCCATCCCAACGTTGCTGAAATTGTGGAAGAGCATGGAGTTGTAGCTTACCCATTCACTCCAGAAAAGTTTGCGGAGCTTGCAGAGATAGAGAAGAAAAGGGAAGAATCCCAGACCTTGGAATCAATCTTGGTTTCAGGGGATCTGGATTTCGTCATTGGAAAGGATGGAACCAAGGTAAATTTGTTCTTTCACCTAGAAGCTAATGACTCGGGAATTTTTAATGTCTACAATGAGGTCCTAATTGTCGTTGTCTGTTGGATTCCATGAGCTAAGGAAAGGTTTGAAACCAGCTCTATGACTAAGAAAATCCTTTCCATATATGCAGTTTTCACATGCCTTCTCCATTGATTGGTGGTTTATCTAAAAGGTTGTTTCTTAACTTTGATTGCAGATTCCGGTATCAGACTTGGTAGGGAAGACTGTCCTCCTTTACTTCTCGGCACATTGGTGCCCTCCTTGCCGAGCATTCCTGCCAGTGCTTACGGATGCATATGAAAAGATCAAGGCCACAGACGATGCCTTTGAGGTGATCTTCATCTCCAGCGACAGGGACCAAACTGCGTTTGATGATTATTTTGCTCAGATGCCGTGGCTGGCGCTCCCCTTTGGTGACCAGAGGAAGAAATTCCTGAGTTGCAAATTCAAGGTCAAGGGGATCCCGATGCTCGTAGCCATAGGCCCAACGGGCCGGACGGTGACTAAAGATACAAGGGATCTTATAATGGAGCATGGGGCTGATGCTTATCCTTTTACTGCTGAACATCTCAAGAAGTTAGAGGAAAAGTTCAAGGAAAGTATAAAAGGCTGGCCAGAGAAGTTGAAGCATCCCTTGCATGAAGAGCATGAGCTCGTTCCTACTCAGAGGAGAAGGTACAATTGTGATGGCTGCGATGAGGCAGGGGAGGAGTGGTCGTATTATTGCGAGGAGTGTGACTTTGATCTCCATCCAAAATGTGCTGTTGAAGAAGAGAAAGCGACTAAAAATGAGTTAGACGAAGGCGACAAAGCAGCTGGGGGGAGGCAAAGGAAGGAGGAGATGCCAAAGAAGGATGTGTCTGTGATGGTGAGGTCTGTTATAAAGCCTAGAAGTTGCCTTCTAGTAGTTTTGTTATATATGACTCGTTAGAAGCAGTGCCCTTTTTTTTTTTTTTCCTGGGTGGGTGTTTCCGAGCTTGATCTGCAAAGGGTTTGTATGTGAGCAATATGGTGTGTAGTATATGACTCTGGTAATTTGATGTCATGATAAAATGTTTGTTGTCGACGAGCCGTGTGCCAAACGGAGTAGTAGGCTGAGTAGTCCGTGATCTGCGCTTGTCGTACAAGTGGCTCCATCTTTCCTTTCGAAGACTTTGAGATTGGCATGCACACTGGACTTAATAGAACTTGCTCAGTCAATACAATGTGTATGGATCATTCCTGAAGTCCTAGTGGTTAGTTCTTGTTCAGTTTATGGTTATGGTAATAGGTCCTCTGTCATTCATTAGATGGTGACTCTAGATCTGGATCAGTTGATTTAATTTGTGACAATGGAAAGTTAATCAGCCCCCATCAAGTCTTCCGTTGCGTGGATTCGAGCTTGCCTTTACGTTTGCGTAGGCTTCGAGAAAGAGGGAATGCCACCTCCGATTTTCACGTCCATCGTGTGCATGACAAAAGTAACCAAAAGCCGGAAAGCTCCCGTGAGATGAGTTGGAAACTGAGTTTCCAGTCTGTGTCCTTGATGCGAAACAGAGTTGGAACAAACTCATGGGAGACCACAAAAGATCGATCATTGGTAAACTGCAATTTTTAATTTAAAAATGGTTAAGAGTCATGTTAATAAAGAACATATTCTGTTTTCCCCGACAACATCCATGAATCCAACAAAGATTTTACGGTATTCACTCTATAGTTGCTCGTTCAAACTCAACATTTCATACTAGAGTGGCCATGGCTGAGCTCGATGAAACTCAAGTAGGGATGTTCGTGATCTTGAAGAAGCTTGGAAATTGATGAAGCCATGGCCGAGCTCATGCCGCCACTTGTACATGGGCACTGAAGTCTGGGGATTGGCCTTGATGGACTTAGGCGGGGACCAAGTTCCCAGGCTCAGCCTCGATGGACTTGAGCTCAACCTAGATGAACTCGAACTTGGGGTCTCGGATGCGATCTCAATAGACTTGGATGCGAGCTTTGGAGAACCTGTTACAGGCACCTAGGTCCCGAGCTTGGCCTTGATGGACTTAGGCTTGAACTCGATGGATTTGGACGCAGGTGTTGGGCGGGTCTAGCCTTGATGGACCAAAGTATGGGCACAGAGGTCGAGGGCCCTACCTCAGTGGACTCGAGCATGGGCACTAGAGTCCCAAGCCCATCTTGTGCAAACTTGGGCTTGGCCTCGGTTGACCCTTGCGGACTTGACTTAGCCTCTAAAGCATAGGTCAGCTAGAGAGCATCTAGTCCAAGCATTGATATTTAATTTTATTTTGGAGAATAATTTTCGACTTTTTAAGAGGAAATTGCTTTCTGGATTTTAAGTATAGATTTTGTGTTGACTTATTTTCCTAAGAAATTCAAATGCTGGAAAAAAATTTCACAAAACAAATGAAACCTAATTTGTTTTTTTCAAATGGATGACGGGGAAACTACATCATCACCTTTCTCTTCAAAATATAATAAAAAGAGTCACATCAATATTTCCGTTAGTTAAATTGGATGGATTTAATAGAAGGACTTGATTACACAAATTTAATAAGTTTATGATTTGATTGTACTTTTTGAAAGTTTTAGGAATAAATTACTCTGTTATGACAAGTTTTAAAAAGTACAATTAAGTCCTAAAATTTATCAATTGATACAATCAAATAATTCTGTTAACACCATCCAACTTGGCTAATCGAAAATACTAATGTGGCTAAAATATGGAAAAACAAAGCTAAAACAATGTTATTTTGGTCAAATATGATTTTCAATCTAAATATTATTTAAATTAGGATAAAAATATAAACTAAACTTTAAGAAAAAAGGCAAAACTAGGCGATGATGGAGTGAAGGTCGATCGAGATTGCCAAGCTTCAGCTAGTTGCCAACAATCTTGGCTAGATCTAGCCAAGGGTTGCAGCCCTCCCCAAATCTAGCCAAGGGCTACCACTAGCACTGGCACCCTTGGCCAATTGTAGGCATGGCCCACAAGCCCTTGCCTAAATTTAAACAAGCGTTGTGGCCCCCCATATCTAGCCAAGGGTTGCCGCTAGTAGGGTTGGCCACTGGCCGAGGCTCAACAACCCTGGTTAATCCTCGCCCCACCATCGTCACCCTTTCTAGTGATGGTGGGGCTTGTGCTCCTTTTTTAATAATAATTTAGTTTATTTTATTATATTGAAAATTTTAGATATGGATCAAAATGACATTATTTTAACTTATCCTTCTTGTTTTAATCACGTCAATGTCATGTAGGAAAGAAAAAAAAAACACATTGGCATTTTTTTTTAACCAAGTTCGATGGGATTAATGATAGGACTTGATTGCATTAATTTAACAAGTTTTAGGGCCTCATTGTATTGTCATGACAAGTTTATGGCTTCCAATGCACTTACTTCTTTTTTTCCCGGTAAAATGTTATAACCCTATTCATGCTATATTTACATTGATTTTAAGCAAGACCATTTTGTTGTTTGGGTCGAATGAATAATATAAGGAAGTTCGAATAAAGATAAGTTAATCTATGTAAATTTAGAAAGTCATGGTAAAATTGTAAAAAAGAAATTTCAGTAAAGCTAAAGAAGGAATAATAAGCGCCCCGTGAGATTTCAGCCCAAACAAATATTTGAATACAAGACCTTCTACTTTGAAGGTTTTGTACCAATTACTCTAAAAGTCCACGTTATTCAATGAAGACATGCTATATTATTTAATATTCTAACTCGTATAACTATTAATGGGAAAAGAATTCAACAAAATCAATTACTTTCATGACACAATTAATTAGCTAACAGTAGCCCCAGTTTAGTTAAAAAAGACGTTGACAACAATTTTTTTTGGGTCGAAGACAAAAACATTTATTTTGTTTGATATTTGGGCCATTTAGTTATTTTGCAATTTGGGCTTCTCTGAGCTATAGTTTAATGACCGACCAAAAAAAAAAACCGTAGTTTAATGAGATACAGCGGGGTAAGTTATAATGGGACTTAAAAAAAATCAAGGTTAATACCATGAAAACTCTCAAATTGGTACATTTATGACAAATTTACCACAAACTAATTTTGGCACTAAAAATCCCAAATCGGTATACATTTGACAAATTTACGCCAAACTAGTACATTTGTGATAAATTTATCATTTGTTAATTTCCGTGAAATTTTATTATCGGATTGCGAAATTTGTTATAAGTGTATCAGTTTGGATTTTTTGTTGTCAAAAATTAATTTTGAATAAATTTGTTGCATGTGTATCAATTTGGATTTTTTTGTGGTGTTAACTCAAAAATCAATGGGTTGACCCTCCAAAAGTTCGCCTAATATCTTAAAAGCCCTCCAACTTTAGGCCCAATCTCATCTGTTCCAAACCTTGTTTTGTCCAAAAATATTTTATTAACTTTCATTCAAGTCCCAAATCTATCCAAGCATAAAAAAAATCACTATGGGTTTATTTGAAATTATCAATATCAAGGCCACTTAGAAATTCATTATGAGAATTTGTGTCTTCATCAACACCCTCACCTTTATATAGAATAATGGTAGCCTCATGATGTTGACGATTTTAAAGAACCTGGAGGGATATTTGGACGGAGGATTAACGGAAACATATTTGGAATTAAAGTGACAGTTAGTAATTTTTTTTAGACAAAAAAGGTTAAGAGTAGAATTGATATTGAACTTATGGTTCATTTGTTTGAAAGAAATCTATTTTTCCGGCATCGTAGTATTTTTTATAATGAAAATTAATTTATTTAGGGAAAAAAATTTTAGGATTGAAAACAAAAAGTTTAAATTGGACAAAAACGACCTTCTCTTTTAGCAAGAAAAAAAAATTTCCTAAATAACTAAACAAATGAAAACTAACCATTTTTAGTGAAAATATTTTTTATGACGAAATTTTCAATAAAATCAATGTACAGTAAAGTTTGTGATTTTTTAAATAAATTAAGTCTTTAATAATTTATTAGAGGATTGGGTAAAGTCTAGGTACGATGAGGGCTACGAGCTCCATCATGAAGAAACAAAAAGCTCTTCCTAAACTGTCATCAAATTTTCCGACCAAAAACAAAACTCTCATCAAATTTTAAAAAAATCGAATGAAAAAAAATAAAAAATTGCAGGTAACTAGAAATAGCAATAATACTTTACGTAAAACAAAATTTAAAGAGCAAAAGAAAAGTTTAAGGCCATATTCATATCAAAGTGAGATTCGAAGCAAATGCTAAAAAATAAATTGTTTACCTAAAAAAATTCAGGGGAAAAAAGAAAATAAAGGACACGTGGCTTTGGGGGTGGGAATCCGCACGACGCAAGAAAAGAACAATGATTATATTCTTTTCTCAATGTCGTTGCAAGATTGAAATTCCTTGTGCTTTACATTGACCACCCGCCCTAGATCTGTATTGTCGGCACTAAATTAATACGACAAGACTTGACTTTAAGACTTTCTCCACTTGGTCTTTCCCTTTCGAAAATCTCAAAAGCCTGTGTGGGATAAAAAGTTGATGCGGCGTGATGTGAAATGTCATTAGGGCTAATATCTTTAAAATTTCTTCGATAAAAAAATACATTAAAATTTCATATTGACATTAGCTTTTTTTTTTTAAATTGATTTTCACGTTAGGAAAATTCGAAATTAATGCGGCCATAACAAAATTTACATTCCATTAACTTCTACCTAAGGGTCCGTTTGTTTCAATGAAAGTCCAGACTTTCCGTTAATTGTTTCTTCAAAAATAATTTGGTTAAAGTCAACAGAAATATTATGTTTTATTTTAGGAAAATGAATTCCTGTGCGTGGGAAGGGGAAAACACTTTCCCTCTTTATTAGATCTTTAGGTCATTCCTTTTTATTAGGTCTTTAGATCATTCCTTTTTATTAGGTCATCTATGTCCTTTTCTTTTACTTTCCAAAATCTCTTCTTCTTTTTTCCAATGTTATTGGAAAATACTAGTGTAAATTGTTAGTTCATATGTTATTAAATCATTTTCCAAATGACATCCAAACGCCTAAAAATATTTTCAATCACATATCACTAAACATAGGAAAACTAATCATTTTCATGGAAAATATTTTCAAAAATGGTACGACTTCCGTGAAATAAACGCACAATAATATTCTTATTATATTGTTGACATGTAAACACATGTTATAAATAACTTAGATGATTGGGATATGAAGTGGATTCAATGCGAAAATTCAACAACGAGACTCCTAAACGATGTTATTTAGGGAAAGTCTGATATGAAGAAAATGAGCTAAGATTGGAAATTAGGACAAAATCAAATCTGCTCCATCTTTCCCCCTCTCTCTCCCTCAAATTGCCAAAATCTTAAGGCAAAATTAGGGATTGTGGCATATTTTTGAAACGTAAGGGAACTCTTAAGGCAAATTAGTATATTTTAGTGATTTGGAATTCTTTTGTAATACGAAAGTTAGGTTGACATAAGTGGGACATGAATGTATAGTTTGAAATTTTTTATTACATGAAATATTCTTTTGAAACTGCAGCTATCTATATAGGGTGAAGTAGCTCATTAAAATGCTATTATATGGTGTTGTAATTTTGAAGAAACTGTAGCTTAATGTATCTACAAATCGCTTTATAAAAATCGCAGAACTCCTTTTCGCAATTAAAGTTGGTGTGAGAAAATTGCTCTAATCGGAAGCGGGCATATGAATTTAATTTTTTTTTTAAATGAAGGGAGTTTCCAAGCATTTTTTCAAAGGTTTTTTTTTTTAAAAAATTCATTTTTTTATAGTTTAAGTAGATCCTAAAATTATATTACTTTTTTTTTTTTAGGTTAGCGAACTGTACTTGAACACAAATTCATTAATGTATGAGAAAATTCCAAAAAATGATCTCAAATGCCAATATTTTCTCAAATAAGGGCTCGGAATGAACATTGTTTTAAATAAGAGCTTAAAGTGCAATCATTTTCTCAAATAAGGGCATGAAGTGACTCTTGTATCAAATAATGGCATAAAATGGCTATATTTGTTTCAAATAAGGACCTAAAATGGCTATATTTGTTTCAAATAATGACCTAACTTTCCAGCAATAAGGGCATTTTCGTAATTTACTGTTTTCTCTTTTTTCTTTTCCTTTTTTTTTTCTTTTAGTTCATCCTTTTCTTCGTTGCCGGTGGCCGGCCAACCATTGGCAAAGCCCATCAAGGGCTAGGCGGTCACCCTCACTTGATCTGGTGAGGGCCACCCTCCCCCTAGTTGAGGCCGCCCCTCGTAGCCACACTGGAGGTTGGCCCTCACTGGCCATGGGTGAGACCGACCTCGCTAGATCTGGAGGGGGTTGGCCTTGCCTAGGGCCAATGAGGGCGAGGCCGACCCTCGCCTTGCGGCCACCCACGAGGTTAGCCCTCACTGGCTGCGAGGCAAGAGTCGTCTCGCCCTCGCCAGATCTGGGGAGGGTCAACCTTGCCTGGGGCTAATGAGGGTGGGACGACCCTTGCCAAATTTGGCGAGGTCGACCTCCCCTAGGGCGAGGGTGGCCCTCGTCAGATTGGACGAGGGCAACCCTCGCCCAACCCTCTATGGGCTTCTCTGGTGGCCAGCTGACCACTAGCCATGAAGAAGATGAACTAGAAAAAAAGGAAAAAAAAAAAGAATAACTGGCAAATAACGAAAATACCCTTAGCTGGTCGGAAAATTTAGTTAGCCGGTGATTGGTGAGGTTAGGCTCTATTTGAAACAATCATAATCACTTTAAGCCTTTATTTGAAACAACCATGATTACTTTGAGCCCTTATTTGAAAAAGAGTGCGCTTCAAGCTCTTATATGAAAAACTGAGGGCATTTGAGGCCTTTTTTTGAAATTTTTCCTTAATGTATTATACCTCGCCCCAAGGAAAAAAAAAGAATCGAATATGGAATATTCCCAATACTTTTTATTCGTTCAACGACGTCAAAGGTCACGACGCATACGTCACCATCCACATGTTCCATGAAGGACCATCCGCATGTTCCATGTCGTCATCCATCATTGCCCAAACAGCGGACGTTTTATTAACATATTTTTTTCATTACAAGGGCAATGGCGACGATTTTTTGTACTTTTCTTCTTTGCTCCCACTGACTTCCCTCACACATTCGTGGCCATTAAGTGTTTGCATAATACTTTTCAATATCGCCCGGAAAAAAAAATTAATGAAAAGAAGTAAATAACATTTTTTTTTTTTCACTACAAGGGCAATGGCGACGATTTTTTTACCCTTTTTTATGTTCTATTTATTATTTATTTGGACATTTTAATATTCTATTTTATTATTTATTTTTACCTCTGGTTAGGAAGGCACCCATTGATTTGTTCTGAGGGCCGAGGCAAAGGTGAATCCACCCCCTTAGGCTCATTCACCCGAGCCGAGTGAGCATAAATTTTTTTTCCAATTGACGCCCTCGTGATATTGTAAAGGACAGCACGAGCTCATGAAATAAAATGTAACTTTTAGAAAAATGAGTTAATATTATGAAAAATCTTGAATTAATACATGTATAAAAAATTTATGTCAAACTAATTTTTTTTGATCATAAAAAACCTCAAATCAATACACTCATAATAATTTACCATTTCGTTAATTTCCATTAAATTTTACTATTAAATTGTTAAGTTAGATGACATGTGACGGACAATAAGTATATCAATTTGGGTTTTATCCTCTCTTTATCACAAACACATCAATTTATGATTCTTCGTGATATTAATTCAATTTAACGAAGATCAATGAAAAGTAAATTTGTCATAAGCATATCAATTTGAAGTTTTTATAATTTACAATAAATTTATCATAATTATATTAATTTCAAATACTCGTGATATTAATTTTATTATTAAATCGAGAGGGTGAAATGAAAAATTCTTTCAAATTTGGACCTTGGAGAGGCTGGACACGTGGACTCTTAGAAGGAAGTAAGGATTGGTAAATGGGGCATATAAAAAAATAAGGAAAAAGAGAGAGAATGAAGACGTGGGGCATCCCATGCCTTTCCCACGTTGCACCCCACTTGCCGAGATGCCTTGCTTAAACCCCCTAAAAGTCCAGGAAAGCATCCCCTAAATTAAAAAATAAAAATCAAGAATATCATCTGCGTGCCCGATTTTTTTTTCTCTATGTATATATATGTGCTGAGGAACAGAAGCCTGCCACTAGAGGGATTCTCACGAAGCAGCAAACGCTAATATCGCAGAAGAGATTCGAGCGACGAGGATGGTGGACGTTGCCGGAGGCGCGGCGGCTTCTCACGATGTCCAGTCCCTCTTGTCTTCTCCGGACAGGGACTTCCTCATCCGGAACAACGGCGATCAGGTAAGGCTCGGTTTCTGCCCTTGCTTGCTGATGATTGCTGTATGAAAAGAACTCAAGTTGGGAATCTTTTTTGTCCTATATATCAGGTTAGGATCGCCAGCTTGAAGGGGAAGAAGATCGGCTTCTACTTCTCTGCGTCGTGGTGCGGTCCGTGCCAGCGGTTCACCCCGACCCTGGTGGAGGTGTACAACGAGCTTTCCCCGAAAGGTGATGTGGAGATCATCTTCATCTCTGCTGATGAGGATGAAGAGTCCTTCGGTGAATACTTTTCCAAGATGCCGTGGCTTGCAATCCCGTTTTCCGACTCGGACAAGCGTGACAGCTTGGATGAATTGTTTGAGGTGAGGGGAATACCTCACCTTGTGTTTCTGGATGGCACCGGGACGGTCTCAACAGATAGCGGAGTGGAGATCGTCCGCGAGTATGGAGTGGGAGGTCACCCTTTCACTGCAGAACGCATCAAAGAGTTGAAAGACCAGGAAGAAGCTGCTAAGAGAAATCAATCAGTGACCTCTCTTTTGGTCGATAGGTCTCGTGACTTCGTAGTGTCATCCGATGGGAAGAAGGTAAGTTGAAAAGATCTTCGATGCTGTCGAAACTGATGGTCGCACGTGCTTATGACTCGGTTTTCTATCCTCTTTTTACTAATCTAGTTATGTCGTCAAACTAGGTTCCTGTTGCTGAGCTTGAAGGGAAAACTGTGGGTCTATATTTCTCATTGTCCATGTACAAATCATGCGTTGATTTCACACCAATATTACTGGAGGTTCATCAGAAGCTGAAGGCCAAAGGAGAGAGTTTTGAGATTGTTCAAATACCTCTCGATGATGATGAAGAATCATTCAACCAAGCCTTTGGAAGCATGCCATGGTTTTCATTACCATTGAAAGACAAAAAATGCGAGAAATTGGTTAGGTACTTTGAGCCCTCGACTCTACCCACTCTGGTCATCATCGGTCCTGATGGGAAGACTCTCCATCCCAACGTTGCTGAAACCGTTGAAGAGCATGGGGTTGATGCTTACCCATTCACTCCAGAAAAAATTGCAGAGCTTGCAGAGATACAGAAGAAAAAGGAAGAATCTCAGACCTTGGAGTCAATCTTGGTTTCAGGGGATCGAGATTTCGTCATTGGAAAGGAAGGAACCAAGGTAAATTTGCTTTTCCTCCAAGAAACTAGTGACTTGGAAATTTTTTTAGCCCTAAATTTCGTTATCCCTCAGGTTACTTGAGGCAAGGAAAGGTTGAAACCGGGTTAATAACTAGGAAAATCATTTTCATATATGCAGTTTCGCGTGCCTTTTTCCATCGAATTCGTGGTTCATAAGGTTGTTTCTGAATTCGGATTGCAGATTCCAATATCGGACTTGGTAGGTAAGACTGTCCTCCTTTACTTCTCGGCACACTGGTGCCCTCCTTGCCGTGCTTTCCTGCCAGTGCTCACGGAGGCATACGAAAAGATCAAGGCCAAACACGATGCCTTTGAGCTGATCTTCATCTCCAGCGACAAGGACCAAACTGCCTTCGACGATTATTTTGCTCAGATGCCGTGGCTGGCGCTCCCCTTTGGCGACGAGAGGAAGAAATCCCTGAATCGCAAATTCAAGGTCGAAGGGATTCCCACACTCATAGCCATCGGCTCAACGGGCCGGACACTGACTAAAGAAGCAACGGATCTTATATCGGAGCACGGGGCTGATGCTTATCCCTTTACCCCTGAACATCTCAAGAAGTTGGAGGAGGAGTCGACTAAGAACGAGCTGGATCAAGAAGGGGACGAAGAAGATGATAAAGCAGCTGGGGAGGAGGCAGAGGAAGGAGGAGAACCCGGAGAAGGATGGCTCTGCGATGGTGGAGTCTGTTACAAAGCCTAAAAGTGACTTATCAGTTGTTCTGTCTTCCATGACTCGTTTGAAGCAGTTTTCTCCTTTTTAGTTGGTGGGTGGACGTGTTTCGAGCTTGTTCTGTGGAGGGTTCGTATGTGGTATGTACATACAGACCTTGATGCGTGTTTGTATGTGACTCTTGCCATCTCGCTCTGGTAATAAAACCTTTGTTGTATACAAACCTTTGTTGTATGAAAGCCGTGGCATTCGTCGTACAGGCGGCTAGGGGTGTGCAGGCGGCTAGGGGTGTGCAAAAGAACCGGGAACCGCCTGGACCGCCCGGGACCAGTGGTTCTTAAGGGTACCGGTCCGGTTCCCGGTTCCATAGGCGGATCCACCCGCCCGGACCGGACCGATTTTTCTTAATTCAAAATTAAGATTTTTATATTCAAAATGTAATAATATTAAAAATATTCAGAATAATAGTCCAGACTTTCCTCATCTGCTTCATTCTTCCCACCAGTAGAACATGACCAACGAAAGGGAGACTTCTCTTTCTCCTATTTATAGAGACCAAGGGCTCGTTGTCTCTCCTAAATAATCAATGTGGGATTGAGCCTCCTACTCCCTCTCCCTTCTCTTCTCTCTCGTTGCCCCTTGCCTGCAAGTTACTCCAACAAGTCTCCAAATGTCCCACATTGAAGAATTACTCAAAGAACATTTGAGAGATTGCCTATAAAATCCAGCCAAGGAGCTCGACAAACCTTGAGTCCAGAGCGGCCTTGAGGATGAGATTAACGCTAATTTCTTAACGGGGCTGATTTTAGGGTTTTCGTTCGGAGTTTTGGGGTCCAATGATTTGCCTCCTGTATTACGCTATTGTTTCACCTACCGCCTTTGATAGATGATGCAGCCCGATTCATATTGCTTTGCCTTCCCAAAAGCAACTAAAATTCGTTCAGCAGGGTTGCTAGCAATTACTTAGCCACATTCATACATACGTTGCATGCAACAGAGAAATTAGCAACCGGAATATACAAGTCCAACTACTGAGACAATGCTCAAAAGCCACGACCTCAAATGAGAGAATGCCATCATGAAATAGGGAAAACAGTGAAGAGATCCAACTCATGTCCATCAAACCGATAGTCAAACTAAAGAAAGTAACATATTATTCATACTAGCTCCATCCATCAGCAGACATTATTACCCAAACATTAGAACCGACCAAACTAGATAAACACAGCAGCATGACATTCGCAAGAGACTTAAAAGCCACCGCGCAGACGGAGCACCAAGTGCAGAGTCGACTCTTTCTGGATGTTATAGTCGGCCAGTGTCCTCCCGTCTTCCAGTTGCTTCCCAGCAAAAATCAGCCTCTGTTGGTCCGGTGGGATGCCCTCCTTGTCCTGAATTTTTGCCTTCACATTGTCAATGGTGTCTGAACTCTCTACTTCCAGAGTGATGGTCTTTCCGGTCAGAGTCTTGACAAAAATCTGCATCCCACCGCGGAGGCGAAGCACAAGATGTAGAGTCGACTCCTTCTGAATGTTGTAATCTGCCAGTGTCCGGCCATCATCAAGTTGCTTCCCGGCGAAAATCAACCTCTGCTGATCTGGGGGAATGCCTTCCTTGTCCTGTATCTTAGCTTTAACATTATCAATGGTATCCGAGCTCTCAACTTCCAAAGTTATGGTCTTCCCAGTAAGGGTCTTGACAAAAATCTGCATGCCGCCCCTCAATCGCAGCACCAAGTGAAGAGTGGACTCCTTCTGGATATTATAATCTGCCAAAGTCCTACCATCCTCGAGTTGTTTCCCAGCAAAGATAAGCCTTTGCTGATCTGGGGGAATGCCTTCCTTGTCCTGAATTTTCGCTTTGATATTGTCAATGGTGTCGGAGCTCTCAACTTCCAAAGTGATCGTCTTCCCAGTCAGGGTCTTGACAAAGATTTGCATTCCTCCCCTCAGACGAAGCACCAAGTGAAGGGTGGATTCCTTTTGAATGTTGTAGTCTGCAAGCGTCCTGCCATCCTCGAGTTGCTTGCCGGCAAATATCAACCTCTGCTGGTCTGGAGGTATTCCCTCCTTGTCCTGGATTTTGGCCTTCACGTTATCGATAGTGTCCGAACTTTCGACCTCAAGGGTTATGGTCTTGCCAGTGAGGGTCTTCACAAAGATTTGCATGCCACCTCTGAGACGAAGCACCAAATGGAGTGTCGATTCCTTCTGAATGTTGTAGTCTGCCAGAGTCCTGCCATCTTCAAGTTGCTTGCCGGCGAAAATCAATCTCTGCTGGTCTGGGGGTATTCCCTCCTTGTCCTGTATTTTTGCCTTAACGTTATCGATAGTGTCTGAACTTTCAACCTCAAGGGTTATGGTCTTGCCAGTTAGGGTCTTCACAAAGATTTGCATGCCACCTCTGAGACGAAGCACCAAGTGGAGTGTTGATTCCTTCTGGATATTGTAGTCTGCCAGGGTCCTTCCATCCTCAAGTTGCTTGCCCGCGAAAATCAACCTCTGCTGATCTGGGGGAATTCCTTCCTTGTCTTGGATTTTTGCCTTTACATTATCAACGGTGTCTGAACTTTCAACCTCAAGGGTAATGGTCTTGCCAGTGAGGGTCTTCACAAATATCTGCATGCCACCCCTGAGACGGAGTACCAAGTGGAGGGTGGATTCCTTCTGAATGTTATAATCAGCCAAAGTGCGACCATCTTCAAGCTGCTTGCCAGCAAAGATAAGCCTCTGCTGGTCAGGGGGGATTCCCTCCTTGTCTTGGATCTTGGCTTTCACATTGTCAACTGTGTCTGAACTTTCGACCTCAAGAGTGATGGTCTTGCCAGTAAGGGTTTTCACGAAAATTTGCATCTAAAAGAATCAAACAGATAAAACAGGAAGAAATTAGACGACATGAAACTAGAACATGTATATATATATATAGCAAAGACAAACCATATTTGCAGCCAGATTACACTCAGCTCTACACCCTTTGTAGCTTATTTCAGTCGTTGCAAGTCTATTCTTGATTAGCATATGTAAGAGATATAGAGAAACAATAAAAACATCTCACTGGATTCTTCCGTGACCCAAATCAAGAAACGACACGACAAATCACAGGAGTAGAGCATCGGGGATTTAACAAATCACGGTCGTTATAAATCGCATAGAAAGTAGATAGCTAAGAGCTCTGAAACATGGGAACCCACACGGGAATGGAAAAAAAGAGAGACCCTTTTGCGCAACTCATAGGCAGATACGACAACAACGCGCAATCAAATTGAAGTCATGGGGCTCATAGCTTTCCTTTCAACATCAGCAGAAAACCAGAACGAGCGAAAACCGACGGTCACAGACTTCAACAAAGCACACGGATCCATCGCCAAAAGGAACCGAGAACCCTAGACCCCCAGCACGAGAAAGCAGACAATTCGCACGGGGATCGTCTCACGATCCGGCACTACCATCGCCGTAATCGCGAACCGAAGCGAAAAAACCAGATGAAACCCGGATCAATCGGAACAGCGAAGAGCATAAAAACGAGATCGAGATTTCCTGAAGCGGAGGATCGGCGGATTACCTTGAGAATTGGCGAGGGATGGAGAGAGAGCGAGAGATCGAAGGAGGAGGGATGGATGGAGGAGAAACTCGAACGGGTTTCGGGTCGGTATTTATAGGCCTTCTCCTTCCCTCCTCCGTGCTCGATCCAACGCCGCCGACACGCCAAGCCGCGCCGAGCCGAGGTGAGGTGGAGAGGTTTCCGCGTGGCGGGAGGGGGAGATGCCTTCGTTTGGACGGAGCCCTTGAAGCCCACGCGTTCGGCGGCGGGCGCGCGCTACGCGCGCATTGTACGGATTGCCTTTCTTTCTTGTCCTTCTATAATCTTGACTAATGGTTTGGAATTGGTCACTTGTGAATCACAAAATAATTGGACATTTCTATTTTTTTTTTTTTTGAAAAGGGATAAAGATAAATACAAAAATTTAACTTCGTAAATTTATTATTCCTATTTTATCACCTAATAAAAAAATGAAATAACTCTGTAAAAGGTAATGAAAAGAAATTGATATCCAAGTGCTTGTCGATTCCAAGATCAGTAAACTAGGAAGTTGAGCGATTATTTTCTAGAAAGTCATGTTGCACTTTAAACTCAAAGTGAGGGCACAATGATTTTTAAAATTCTTTAAGCAAAGTAGGGCCGGCATTATCAATTATAAGCTTTGGGCTAAGAAGATCAATGATGGCTTTCACATGTCAATCTTAATGATGATCTTATAAAATCCAAGTTGTTTTGCAAGATTGAATCTCAACCACAAAACCCAAAATTCTGCTCGTGTTAACAAACATTTTCCAACAAATGTGGCAAAATCATCAATTCAATTCCCTTTCTAAATAAACCCCGTAGCACCAGCAAGTCATGAATTGTCCTTGGAGGCCATATAAGTATTCGATTTAATCCACCTGGAAGGTGGAGAATCCCACTAACCAAAATTAGAGAAGTGCATGATTACTTAACGTTGAGTTATTTACAGATAAAGCTTCAACGATTTCCTTTGTGTTTGACCGAATTACTTGTGCTGGATTCGAAGTAAAAACAAAGTTATCATGACAAAATGACTTGTTTCTCCCTTGCCAAAAAAGCCACGCTCCTACTCCAAAAATTATGCTCCAATCACAATGAAAAATCTATCACCTCTTGCCAGCGAGATCGAATTCAAACATTCCAGCGATTTCATTGAATTTGTGTCCAGAAAACACGATAACATATTCATAATTATTACAATATATGATCAGAAGATTGGTTTCTCCTATATGCGTAAAGGTGACTTGAATTTGGGCATAAGTGACGATATATATATATATATTATCCATGGGAAGAAATGCTAAGATGCCAAAATCTATTGAAAAAACCGAAAATATGAGGAGGTTACTTTTCCTTAAAAGTAATTAGGAGTCTCTCTTCTCTTTATATGTTAAATACAGAAAAACTAGTTCCATAAATTCATACAAGCGCAACATCATCTCTTGCTACTTTACTATTTGTTCATTCTTTATGCCTTGGACAATTCGAGCCCCATAGAAAGCAAAACCTGATCCAGACAGGAGCATAGTAAGTTTAATTTATATTAATTGTATCCGCCTCTACAAAAAAGGTGATCTAGTCTAGTCCAATTTAAATTTTATAAGGATAGGTAGAAAATAATTATCAGGGACTTCATCTGAAATTTGGATCTCTACACAGGTCATTTGAATTTGTCCAATTGAGTCGGTGTCGATGTAGATATGTTAATTTAAAATTACCCTAATGAGGCATGAACGAGTGGCAATTACTGATTCGATGGTATTGAAGAACACAGAGTAATCTTGAAAGAACTAGTTACTTGGTCCACATGAAGCGCTTATAGGTCAATAATCGCAATTTCATATTGTTGATAACGCCGAATAGAGAATATGCTGTATCTAAGAGTTGCCGAATGACAATATGTATGGGGGACTGCTAGTGTCACAGCTGATATGGCTGTTTCCAGACCTTCTTTTAATGCAACTAGACAAAATCGCCCGCTCTGTTTTGATGAAACATGTTCAGTTCTTTTAATAGTGGCATGTCTTTTTCATAACATAAGCTGTGGAAGCAGCCATGTAGGCTGTGGAAATACATCCAGCCTATTTATATTTATATACCTGAATATCTTATCTTTAGGAATCCTGAAACTTTAAGGGGAAGAAAAGATGTCAACATGCTAGTATCTCAAGAACGGACGGATAGCAAGAATTGTGAATGGCTGAAAGTAAAGAAATTGAATATGAGGTGCTGGGAATTCATAGTTACGGGAATGATGAAGGTTACTGGAACTTAAAGGTACGAGGAAGAGTAAATCTGCAAGACATTTAAAGATGGACATAAATTTGCAAGAACAAGTGTTCTGTGATTAATTAAGTGAACTTTTATAAAGATTACAATATGGGCATTTCTACTTCATTATCGACTCTTACTTACAAGCAGTTATTGATTTTGAATCAAATAATAATTTCCTATTCCTATTTGCAGATATTGATAAAACGTTTCAGACTCTAGCCAAGATCTTCTATTATCTAGTAATGCTTATCTATAAGAAGTTACAAATCTTAAGATTATAGACATCACCACTAAGAAAAGTGTTGGAAAAGTCCTAAACCTTTTGCATCGGTACCAATTTAGTGCTAAACCTTTTATTGATGTTAATTTAGTATTAAACCTTTTGACTTGATGCTAATTTAGTCCTAAACATTTTATTTGTGCTAATTTAATCATAAAGCTTTTGATTTGATGTTAATTTAGTTATAAACTTTTGATTTTGTGCCAATTTAGGTTAATTTTGGCTAAATATTATTGATGTGGACGCCGTCGGCTGTTATGACATGGCCAATGTGACGTGTATAACTTTTAATTATATTTTTATTTTTTCAAAATCTTTATTTTTTAGTTTTTTAATTTTTTTCCCTCCCCTCCTTCCTCCAGTCGGTTGCCTGAACGAGGGTTGACGAGCCTTGTTGGCCACTAGCAAGGCTCAAGCCATCGCCAACAATTGTGAGGGTAGGCTTGCAATGGACAGGCGAAGCTCACCCTTGCTAGATTTGATGAAGGTTGAGCCTTGCCAACCATGCGCGAGACCCAACCTCCCTAGATCTAGCAAGGTTGAACCTCGCCCAACTACTAGCACCACCTCGAGCCCTCGCTAGTGGCTAGGCGAGGCTCCACCATCACTAGATCTAGTAAGGGCGAGCGAAGGCTGTCCTTGCCTTTGGCCAGTTGCCTAGCCGGCAGCTGGCTAGAGGAAGGAGGAAGGGAAGGGAAAAAAAGAAAAAAAAAAAAAAAAAAAAAATAAAAAAATTTCTAAAAAATATTAAAATATTATTAAAAGTTGTACATGTCAGTATTAGCCATGCCACATCAGTCGATCGGTATTCACGTCAGCAATACCTAGCCAAAATTGACACAAATGCAAAATATTTAAGACTATTCTGACACTTTTCCTATTGCCACCCAATAGCTATCAACTTGTGTCGATCCATTGACTTTGTGTTCAAGCTCCAATACTTAACAAAATCTGCAATAGTTAGCTCTCGGTGACTCTTGTCGATTGATGAAGGCCCTCCTCGATATTTTTTTTTTTGTAATATCTATTTTGGATTCTTTACTAGTGAATTGGCGATTCCCTTCAAGTTGTTGACTATTTTGTTCATTGGTGATTTTTCTCATAGACTAAGCTTGTTACTCATAGTTTTTAAGAGTCGTATTTTTTTATGTCAACAAGTATCAAGTAAACGACAAAGTATTATGATTTAATTAATTTAGAATTACTCTCTTGTTATGCTTGGTACCAATTTATGGGCGAGTTTTCGCATTAGAAAATCAGCCCTCTCCGCTCAGCCAAAGATAGGACATCCACACAGTTATTTGGAGATTTGCAATCAAGATAAACACAAGTGTCTTAGTAAAAACAATGATGATTAGACATAAAACTAAAATATAACGCGCTTGAATATATGCATGTCATCATGCATTATGCTTCGGCTCATCGGCTCCATCGACAGCCCTAGTCTCTGTTGGGCTGGGTCCGCCTCTTGTGGGGCCCGGCTCCTCATCTTAAATAAAAAAAGAACAAAAATAGGGCTGAATGCTCTTGATTTGAAGAAGAGAGAGAAGAGCAAATCGTTGTAACAAAGAAAAAGAGGCAAGAGATTTGACGGTTAAATTTTGTGGGAATTAGGTGAAATTTCAGTATGTTGTTCATGAGTTCAAGATTTACAAGTTGATTGGTTCTGTTCATTGAAATTTTTCTCCAAATTGTTTCTCAATTTTCTTTGGCAGCGGTTAGATCTTTTAAGCTTTTTTGTGTTAATTAATGATATATTATTATTTTGCTAATGTGAAGAGCCTCAATATGTGTGGGTAGACATGAACTATGATGTATTCTACTATTCTTAGTGATTACTATAAGTCTTTTTAGCAATCCCATGATTTTTCCCACATTATGTTTTCCACGTATAATTTGTGGATGTTGTTTTTACCTTACTTTAATTTTCGACACTATATTTACTGTTTTGAGGTTGATATTGCAGGAATATTGTGATTGGTTGCTTCTGGAGTTAATTTGATATTAATTAGTTAATTTTTGGGAGGATATTGATCTTGGACTTGTGTAAGTAGTAAATTGTTGTCTTTCTCCCCAACAAAGTGGTATTAGAGTTAGCATGATGGTTGAAACTAGTGGCACCATGTTAAAGTTAATTGTCTTGAGCTACTCTATTTGGAAGCTTTGGATAAAAGACATTATATTCTAAAGACTTGTACGATCCCATCAATGGTGATGAAGCTAAATGAGACAAGGAAGATAAAGAATGTGGGTGAATGAATTGGAAAACAATTAGCCTCATTCGAAAATGGATTAATGATAGTACTTTTATCATGTTGCTTAAGAAACAAATGCTGGAACATTGTGGAAGAAATTGCAAGATCTATATGAGAGGAGAACTCCACAAATAAAGCATTCTTAGTTAAAAGACTTGTAAATTTGAAATACAAGGAAATGAGCAACATGTTTGTCTGGGCACTTGAGTGAATTTCAAGAAATTGTAAATATGTTGACAAATCTGGAAATGATATTCCTGATGAATTACAAGCATGTTTATTACTTGGTACTCTTCCCGATAAATGAGATACATTGGTTAAAGCATTAAATAGTTCCATTCTTTACGGTAGGCTTACTATGAGTATCGTTAAAAAAAAAAGCTTGTTTAATAAAGAAACAAGGAGAAAAAGTATGAAATATGCTTCTCACTTGGAGACTCTTCCATGGAGAATAGGGGAGAAAAATATAAGGAGTGCCAAAACTTTTGTACGGTGCTCATTTGAGTATCCAAATATTTTGTCATCCACTTGAGTATCACAAATTTGGAAAATCGATTACTTGAGTGTAAATTCCAATTTGTCTCGTCGGAAAATTTAATGTGGACGCTTGTCATCCTATGTGGCTTTGTCGGTGTTGACGTGGATAATTAATAAAAAAATCGATGTGGAAATGAGGAATTATTAAAAAAATCCACGTAGGATGATTTGCCTGAAATGGCATTCAAATGATTGATTTTATTTTGATATGGTGCTTAAGTGAGCAAAAAAAGTTATAATACTTAAGTGAGCTCTATACAAAATTTATGACATTCCTACTATCCTTATCCCAACATTTTTATTTATAAGTAAAAATTTTGAGGAGGGTCAATGCAACTATCTTTATGAACTTTACTATAAGGGTCTCACGTAGACAAATACCTTGCATTAATTAATTCTTTATAGGACATATTAATAGAAGGTACCATTTATATAAAACTAGGTACATCTTATGAATGAAATCCATTACATATAAAATTCTAAATATTTTAAATTTAATTTTCAACAAAGATCGAAATTAAAATATTATCAAAACAATTATTATGTATTTATACATAAGTAGTATTACTTATAAATTAACTCATTTGCCTCTCTTTTTCCCAACCATTATATGGCCCTTGACTCCAGAAGTTCATCATACTCTCTTCTATTTTACTCGCATCAACTCAATTATATATAAATAGGATATGTTTAACATTTAAATACGTAATGATGTAAAAGGGATAAACGCATAAAGATTTGCACTTTTTCCATCCATTTTTTGACTTCCAATGCCCGCTTTCACCTTAAGTTGACCATAATATCTCTTACAAGTCCTATATTTAAAATTATTTCTTACATTTTTTTCCTTTCTTTCTTTGAAAATTATGATGCATTTAGAATTGACAAAAAAATAAGTTTTTGCCAAAGGTTTGATTGGATTGTCTTATAATGTAATTACAATTGTCATAATTTTCTTGTCAACAATTAATTATTCCACTTAATAAGTCATATTTTTCAGTTTTGTTAATGTAGTCCTTAACTTTTGGGCAATATTTTAATGTAGTCTTTCCTGCCAATTGCCACCTAAAATCACTAATGTGGTATTTAGTCAATGCTGGTCGTCCTAAGTGGCGTTCCGATGTGTGCAATTTGTTGATTTCCAAATTGCAATTTGCGATGATAATCGGCGGGAAAGATTACGCTTAAATATTACGCAAATGTGTAAGACTGTATTGACAAAATTGGAAAGTAAAAATTGAATTGACATCTGTACTATAGATATAAGATTAAATTGATGATTTCCCCATATATTTAAATAATCACTTTTTCAATGGACACAAGTATAAGCATTTTTCAGATAAGTATACTAGGATTACCTTAACTGTCGTGCAATACTCACTTGAGTATCACAAATTTGAAAAATCATTTGCTTGAGTATCAATTCCAATTTGTCTCATCAAAAAATTGGACGTGGATGCCGATTGTCTAATATGGCATTGCCGCATGCTGACGTGGACAATTAATAAAAAATTCAAAAAATAAAAAAAAATCCACATGGGATGTTTGGCTAGAAATAACATTTAAGTGATCGATTTTACTTCAATGTGACACTCAAGTGAGTGAACAAAAAGTTTTGGCACGTTCTTCTCCGAATGAACTATTATGTACCTTGCTGTTCTTGATAATTAATGGAAGTTATTAGAGTGGCCTCGTAATTTTTTACAGTATTGGGTTTTTAACGTAAAATTTGTGGGTGTTATTTCTACCTTTAATTTTCAGCACTATATTTATTACTTCGAGGTTGATATTATTGGACTGTTATGACTGAATGTTGCTGCGATTAATTTGATATTAGTTAGTTGAGTTTTGGGGAAGATATTGATCCTGAATAAGTATAAGCAATAAATTGCTATCCTTTCTCCCTAGCAGGACATGAAAGCCTCCACCTAAACTTGCCTTATCCTTGAATGTAACCTCCATTGTTGTTGGCGTCGCTTAGCAGCATTTTGAGTACTTCCATTGAATCCAAACTCGATGTCTCTCTCTCGGACAAGACCAACGGTTTTGTTTTGATGAGGGATCATTGTTGCCCAACTGCCAGTTGCAAAACTGGCTAAGATAGTGGGCAATGGCTAACACAGCGAGGATGATCTCGTGAATCATGAATGCTATCCCAAAAGACCCGCTCAATAGTGTTGGAAAAATATTTTCAAGTGATTTTGATGATATCCAAACTGTCTTTAGTATAATATCAACTATGGTATATACAAATGTTTATACTAAATGTCCGCCCAATATTCATGGTGTGATCTAGTGGAGGAAGTTCGCAATAAGTCTAATATGGTTTTTTTTGTAAACAATACCAGTGGACCTAAAGATTAGCTGTTGACGATATTTATATTAAAGTTGTAAAGATTGTTATTGGTGTGTGGCAACCACGTGCATCTAATGATGTTCATTGGGTCAATAAACCAGCCGTTATGGCCAAGGATTTGCACAGTAGCGGATTCTAGATGAAACCAATAATCGAGTAACTAGGTCGTCTGATAGGTCTATCAAAGACTATAGCAGTTGTTATTTATAAGTAGCATGCGAATGTTCGAAGAAAGGGATTGTATGGGCGATTTTATCTTTGGATAGCAGATCAACGATAATCCTAATAGCTCTTTACTTGTCTAATCCACCTTCAATGGATAGTTTGAAGATGGTTATAAAAGAGAAGACCTCAGAAGCCAATGTTAGAGAGAGCAACATGCCAAGATCAACAGATTTGCTTCCTGCTGTGTTCTTAGCAATATACTCTTTTTCTACTGTTTCTTTGAGACTAGTATTCGTGTTGTTTTAGTAATTGTGCTAAGGATTAAGTGTACGGGAATAAGAGTAGCAACTGAGTTATGATAGTATGACCTATCTTGTGAAAGGATTAGTGCTAGCTAATTGTAACTTTCTCGCAGATCACTAGTGCAATCCAACCCGACTTGGGGCTGTTAGTCTGAAGAGTGGACGTGTCGCAACCTCACCTTGGGTGCACCACCTAGGGTTTGGCTAATGGATTACTAAGCCTAAACTTAGTTCGGGCTCTCCCAAGCCCATACCAATTCGCGATTTAGGGTTTAAGTTTTTTAACATGCTAATGATTTTTACTTAGGAGTCGCCATTAATCTATTTTTGGTGGGTCGATTAGAAACCCAAGTAAAGTACTATGGGATCGGGGACTTGATTATGTTAGATTTCTCTAACGCTCTTTCGGTACCTTTTCTCTTTTATTTTATTTTTTAAAATTACAAGCAGCTTGCATTGATTTTAATTTACTCCCTAACATGCAATGTGATAATGTGAGTGCGCAATCATTATTTAACACTCAATAAAGCAAAGTGATAAATAAATTGCAAGCATAAGGAAGAAATACTTACCTTGAAGCAACGAAAGCATTTGCAATATTAGTTAGAAAATCACATCAACCTAAAAGTGATTTTTAATTAATACGCAATCACTCGAATTTTGGATTTTCTCTTATTTAATGAGGCCTAAAACTAATATGCAATGCATGTAATGACGAACGAAAGTGTCTAACTATACTAGCATGCAATGTGCAACCTAATATGCAAACTATATGTCACGCAACATTAATTATTTAACTTAATCTAACGCTAGAAATATTCAATACAACTATCCTAGCATGTCACGCATTCGAATGACCCTAAACATGCAATGACTGGATGATACGTGGAAGATGACCTAATTCTACATGACATGAGCATGGCAATTTTTATTTTTTATTTTTTTATAATTAAAATTCGAAATTAAAAATATCCTATATTTAAACATGCAAACTATCTTAAAAGAAAATATTCTAACAAGAATCACATCCAACTCAACTATATCTTTTTGGATTTTCTTTTATAAGCAAAATTCATTCGAGCAAAGGCATCAAGAAAGCACCGCAACAAATCAGGCAAGATATTATCCATGTCCATTTAATTTTGAAAACAAATAAAATCAAAGATCGTATCTCGGCCATGAGATCGGATTGGCCAATTTTTTAGAAAATTACGAATTGTATCTCGGGTGTGAGATCAGATCGACAATTTTTCCGTGCGATTACAAGTCATATTTCGGGCATGAAATCGGACTGACAATCATACGCACGTTGTGAAGTAAGGAAAATTTCCTAGTTCACGAGGATTTAGGAGATCTTTTAGACATGGCAATATTAATCAAATATTCAACTAAAATTGCAATTCCACAAACTAAGCAATAAAATATGAGAAACTTGTATTAATCAGGATTCTTATCTAGCTTTCGATATCGCACGAATAAAGTTTCCAAATCAGGGCTTGTCGGACAACGGGCTTGGCAAGTTGTGGTGGTGCTCGGCGCTCAGGCATGGATCACGATAGTGAGACTCTTCGATCGGTGAGGATTCCACGAACGGTGTATTTTCTGTGTGAACGTGTCTCCAACACGTGGCTTTGGGATTTGCTGCACAAAGGACTATCAAATGGAAGTGTTGCTATTTACTGAATCTAACGACCAACTCAATGAAGCATTGTTCATCCCCTCTCTCTCTACACTGCGATTTCGAGCTACTGTAGCTCCCGCTCAGAACTCGGCTTCGGGTGGCTCCATCCGGCGCTGGTTGAAGCTACATCTTGGCAGAGAAGCGACTCCACTGCAGTCCACCAGAACCCCTTTGATCTCTGCTCGGGTAAGGCATTCTCCCCTGCGATTTTGTTATGGACTGCTAGGGTTCGCTCGGTCCCAGCTGAGCGGTTGCTCTGTTTCCCCTGTATTAACCATGGAAAAGGCTCCTATAGCTCTTAATTCTTAGTCTGAACAGAGAGGAGGTCGTAATTGAAGCCGGAGTAGGGCTCCGGCGGGTCGTCTCTTCTCGCGCGACCGTTCCCGAAACGGGAAAGCTTCTGTGCGTGGTGCTGTCGGTGAAACGCAGCAGGGAGAGTATGACCGAAATAGGAATGTCAATGTGTCTTCGCATAGCTTTAATGATGGGAGGAGAAATTATGATAGTGTAGCTCTGTCCTCTGCTATAACTGAAGTTGCTGAGCTTGGTCGTGGACAAACCTCTGCTATCCATGATAATAGAACTCCTTTGCTGCAACAACCACAAGAGAAACAGGCGGCAACACGCTCTTGGGCGAATGTGGCTAGAGCCGCTGCTCAAGGGTACTCCCTGTCTTTCTATCCTCCCAATTCAGGTGGTGCTAATGTTGTTAATTGCTTGGATGAGGACTTAGACGCTGCTGACCCCCTCTGGAAAGAGTGTTTAGTTGGATACTTCGTCGGGAAAAAACTCCCATTTAAACTAGTTGAGGCAGCCCTTAAACATTTATGGGGACATCGACTAATGGAGGTGAAAGCCAACGACCAAGGGTTCTATTTCTTTCATATCCCGGATGCGGATTTCAGAAGAAAAGTCATTGAAGGTGGCCCGTTGACGGTGGCAAGGGTGCCTCTCATTCTTCAGCAATGGAAACCTATGTTAGAGCTGAGGAAAGGTGAGCACATGTCAGTGCCAGTGTGGATTAGATTGAAAAATCTGCCCTATGGGTTGTGGTCCGCTCGGGGACTTAGCAAAGTCGCTAGCACCTTAGGCAAACCCCTATATGTTGACCAACGTATGGAGCAGCTTAAAATGATCTCTTTCGCTAGAGTTTGTGTTGAACTCGAGGCCTCCAAAGCGTGCTACGATACCATCAATGTTTTTCTCAATGGAGCTGTCCGTGTGGTGGAAGTGGAGTATGAATGGAAGCCGATACTCTGCCAATCTTGTGGAGTGTTTGGCCATAAGTGTTCCAACCCCTTACCTGATACTACTCGGTCTGCACAGGATAACCAATATGGTATGCAGGCCTTCGAGACTCCTGTTACAGGGCAAGTTCAACCCACCCAAATAGGCGCCTCTTGGCCTGAGGGGGTGCCCATTCATGCCACCACCGAGGAGTGGCAGCAAGTCAGAAGAAGAGCCGGGAAAGAAAGAGCAGGAAGTGGTCTAGAGCGTCCTACTCCAACGAAACCTTCAGCTTCTTGCTTAGCAAAAATGCAACAGGCAAGAGCGGTCATCCCCTTGGCAGACCCAGCATCATCCTTCGAATCCGATGATGACCTTGAAGAAGAGCCACCTGAGCAGGCCCTGCTGTGTCATAGAAGCCCTGAACGGTTACTGCTGGAGGTGGACTTGTCTGCACAACTTGGACAAGAGTTGCAGGAGCAACCAGCTTATGTCCCGGTATTGGAGGCTGCTACTTCTGTACCTGACCCTGCTGTACAGAGGCCGAAAGTGTTTGCTGTCCCCCTGAATATGTCTGCCCAGCCAAGTAAAGTCCTTCCTGTGCAGAGGTCGAAGAAGCTGCTGTTAAACACTGAGCAGGTAGAAGAAACTATTGTCAAGATGCTGCCAAGTACTGGGTTGGTTGAAGAAGCTGCTGTCCTTCCTGTCCATGGGCCGAAGAAGCTGCTGTCAAGTTCAGAGCGGGTGGAAGTAACTGAGGTCAAGCTGCAGCCAAGTTCTGAGCGGACCATTGAAGCCGCTGTCCTTCCTGTCCCGCCGGGCTCTATCCCCTTGAAGGAGGATGCCGAATACAGGTCTAAGCTAGCAGCATAGAGGCCAAAGCTAGCCAACCAGCAGGGACCATCCTCGGGTTCTCCCCCTTTGAAAGTCAAGCCGTCGACCAACAATCGACGCCCTAAAAAGAGGTAGTCCGTGGCTCTCTTTTGACACTATTTCATGTTTTTTGGATGTTGGAATATTTGGGGTCTCATGAACCCCATTAAGCAAGTGGAAGTTAGACATTTTGTGCGTCTAAATAATATCTCCTGTGTTGGTATTCTGGAAACTAAAGTCTCTGCCGACAATTTTGGCTCTATCTCTTCTGGATTATTCCCTGGATGGTTGTGGTTGGCTAATTATGAGCACTCCTTCCGAGGGCGCATATGGGTTGGATGGAACCCGTTTCAAGTGGAGTTCAAGCTTCTTTTTAGTACTAGCCAGATTATCCATGGAGATATAAAAATTTTGAATTCGGGTAATGTCTTCACTCTCTCTGTGGTATATGGGGAACATACATTTGGTTCTCGTAGACCCCTCTGGCGAGACATTGTTAGGTTGAGCAATGACCTTAAGGATTGCCCCTGGATACTTGCTGGCGACTTCAATGCCATCCGGGATCCCTCGGATCGTTTGGGGAGCCCTGACATTTGGATCCCCGCCTTTGATGAGTTTAAGGACTGTCTAGACCAGGCTGAACTGATAGACTTACGGTATGTGGGTTTTCGCTTCACTTGGTCCACCTCCTCCGGTGCTCGCAGGAAACAAAGAAAAATTGATCGGGTTCTGGTTAATAACTACTGGTGTACATCTTATTTCTTCTCAGAAGCTTCCTTCTTGGCCCCCGGGATTTCAGATCATACTCCAATGGTTGTGAAACTACTTCTGCATGCTCCTCGACGGGTTTCTTTCAAATTCTATAACCTATGGATGAATTATCCGGACTTCTCTATGCTTGTGATGCAGGCTTGGGCTTCTCAAATCTCAAGCTCTTTGATGTTTAGACTATATGGTCGCCTGAAGCTTCTGAAGGGCTGCCTTAAATGTTTAAATAGAGATGCCTATTCGGATATTTCCATGAGAGTCTCGACAACAAAGAGGATCCTTTCAGCTACCCAAGAAGCCCTCCTCCATGACCCTCAAAATAGCGTCCTGGCAGAAGGTGAGCACCTACAAATTAAAGAATACTATGAACTCCGTTCTTTCGAAGAATCTTTTTTTAGACAAAAGTCTAGAATCCGATGGCTAACAGAAGGAGATCATAATACCAAGTTTTTCCATCATTCGGTTAATCACCGTCACCTCCGCAATCGAATCATATCAGTCATGGACAACTCGGGTCTCATGGTCTCTGAATAGGTAGAAGTCCAGAGAGTCTTTGTTACTTACTTCCAGGACTTACTAGCCCCGACTATTGTGGCTTCGAGACCTTCTATTCAGGAAATCAGGGACGTTATCCACTCTCCACTCAAGCAGGACCAGGTTAATTTTCTTTCTCTCCCCTTTCTTCCTTCGGATGTCCGAGATGCTATGTTCTCGATAGCCGGTAATAAAGCCCCGAGTCCAGATGGATATAATGTGGATTTTTTCAAGAAGAACTGGGATAAGGTAGGTTCCTCAGTTACTGAAGCTGTAATGGACTTCCTTGAATCAGGTTTCTTGCTTAAAGAAGTCAATAATACTATCATTGCCTTGGTGCCTAAAGTCCCCAATGCTTTATTGGTCTCAGATTATCGTCCAATTGCATGCTGTAATACAATATACAAATGCATTACCAAGCTTCTATCTTCTAGAATCTCAGCAGTTCTTCCTGAACTTATTAGCCAGGTTCAAACAGCATTTGTGAAAGGAAGACGGATCAGTGATAATATTCTTCTGGCCCAAGAACTTTTCAGTGGGTTTCATAAAAAGCCCCACATTCCGAAGTGTGCAATCAAGGTAGATTTCAGGAAAGCCTATGACACTTTGGATTGGGATTTCCTAGAGAACTCCCTTCGAGCATTTGGCTTCCCTAACCATTTCATCAGGTTAATCATGGTATGTGTTCGCACCCCTAAGTTTTTCATCTCTATTAATGGCGAACTTTATGGCTTCTTTTCTAGTGGACGAGGCCTTTGACAAGGAGACCCTATGTCTCCTTATCTTTTCACTTTGGCAATGGAGGTTTTTACAGGTATCATCAATGCCCACACCCGGCATCCGGATTATCGGTATTATTGGCGATGCAAGGCCACGAAGCTATCCCATCTATTCTTTGCAGATGATGTTCTTATCTTTAGTCAAGCAAGCCTTGCGTCCATATCTTGCATTAAGGATGGGCTCACTTTATTTTCCACATGGAGTGGCTTGATTCCAAACCCTAGCAAGAGTGAAGTATTCATATCTAGTGGCTCTGATGCCGTTAGGGACCAGATTATACAAGCTCTAGGCTTCACCTTGGGCTCGCTACCAGTCCGTTATTTGGGTGTGCCTATTATTACCTCCCGATTGAGCAAAGTGGATTGCAACACCCTGGTTTGCCATCTTACTGCTAGAGTCCAATCCTGGACACATCGATTCCTCTCGTTTGCTGGCCGATTACAGCTTATTAAGTCAGTACTACATGCCATCCAAGCCTATTGGGCATCCATTTTCTGGCTTTCAACTTCGGTAGTGGACAAGATAGAGCAAATCTGCAGACAGTTCCTATGGAGGGGTCCAACTATGGGTCCAGGAGGTGCAAAAGTATCTTGGGCTGATGTCTGTCTCCCTACTCCTGAAGGAGGACTTGGTGTGAGGAGAATTAGGGACAGCAATAAGGCAGCCATGGCGAAGCACATCTGGTTGTTATTTACTGACAATGAATCGTTATGGTGTAAATGGATACATGCCACATATCTCAAAAGGAAAAATTTTTGGATTTCTCCTACTCCGACACTTTGCTCTTGGGCTTGGCGGAAGATGTTTGCACTAAGAGATGTTTTCCAACCTTACTTTAGATGGAAGATAGGAGATGGTGAACATACATCATTGTGGTTTGAATCCTTGGCTAGAGCAGGGCCCGCTCAACTTGTTTTTCTCTGACAATTATATTTCCTAGTCAGACCTTCCACGTCAAGCTAAGGTAAAAGACTTATACACTCCGGATGGGATCCAACTCCTACAAGACTTGTCATTGTGGCAAATATCAGTTCCTCCACTCTCTCAAGGTCTGGACAGTTTTAGTTGGGTGGAGGATCCGGTTGGAAAATTTTCGATGGCCTCAGCGTGGGCTACCATCCGCTATAAAGCTAACCCGGTGCACTGGTCTTCTTTTGTCTGGGATAAGGCTTTAGCCCCTAGACACCAATTCCTCATGTGGCTCATCTCCAAAAATCGCCTTCCAACACAGGTTCTCCTTATGCTTTATGGTAGAATACCTTCCACAGTTTGTGCCTTCTACAAGGCTAGGCCTGACTCAATCAATCACCTATTTTTTGAATGTTGTGTCCCCAACTCCCTTGCCAACTTTTGGGCTGCTAAATACAATATCCCTTGGATCAATTCTGCTTGGCCGGACAACCTCCTTTGGGTTAGTAATGTCCTGTCTGGTAAGGGGTTCTACTGTGAGATAGCTCGTTTTTCTTTTGGAGCTCTATGCTATACCATTTGGAAAACCAGGAATGAAATTATTTTCCGTGGCCAAAATCTCTACATCCCGTCCTTAAAGTTGCAGCTATTCAAGGTGGTAGAGGATAAGGCGCTGGCCTACAAAAGGGTTGAAGACAACCCTAGGAATAGAAGGATGCAGAGGTGTTGGGGGATAGACCCCCGTATTTTTGATGTAGAGCTGTCCTTGGTTCAATCCTAGGATTGTTTGGGTCCCTTAGACCTTCTTTGTACATGTTTTGTTCCTTCATGTGACCGGGGTACCCTATCACTCCAAAGACATGTTGTCTAGTTGAGTGCCTGTTGGTGCCTCGTCTTACAATTTTTTGTATATCTTTGGTCGTTATTATATATACTTACCTTACCAAAAAAAATAAAAAATGGAAGTGTTGCTAATGGTGAAGAGTTGAACTTTGCAGGACTGGTCAACAATGTGACTCATGCGCACGAAGAAGATGCTGAGACCCGTCAGGAACCTGCAAAAGGGTTGAAAAAAAGTGAATCGAACGAGCTGCAGCGCCAAGGACCGGTTTAAGCTGGCTCGGATACTCGACGAAGAGAGCTGGACAGCTGGTATGAGGAGCGTCAGGACGAGCTGGACGACTGCTGATTTGGGATCTTGGCTGACGTCCGTGATCTTGCGAGAGGCCGTCCACTTGTGGGGTGATTTAGCTATAGACTCGGAATGGTCAGAGAAAATTGCGCGGAGAAGACGAGGAGCGACCGCTAGTGGATGTCAAGGCTCAGGAACGAACGATGAAGAACCTTTTTCGAACCTCCCCCTCCGACAACCTCTCTCTCTTCTTTCTTTTCTCACTGTGGAGAACGACGTTTTTGAGACATTTTCTTCTCTGTCTTTTTTCTCTCGTGGCTCTCTCTCCTTTTTCTGTGGATTTTTTTTTTCCTTCAGTGTGTGTGGCCCCCTTTTTATAGGTGAGAGGACTATGTTATTTAAGGAAAGATGATAAATTTGTACGTTGCCTATTTAGCTCTTGTATCCCACGTGCAATATTTTTTCAATATTTCATCCGACACCTTCCCTGAATATTGAAAGAATAATGCGAATATTCTCGGAAACATTCTTATATTCTCGGAAACATTCTCATATTCCCGGGAACATTCTCATATTCCAACTTGTCACCCCTTAACGGGCCTAACCAAAATCTTTTTCCTTGCGGGCTTAGTCCAACTTGTTAAATTAAAGCTTAGAATCATCAATTGAAGCCCATCTGCCACATGTCCAATGCAAATGCAATAATAAATGCTCCTAAAACTATATGCTATGCAATTTAATCATAATATTTTTTGTTTAGGGGTTAAAATTAATCCTAAATTTTTGTGCATTAAATTACGGATGATTAATCAAAATTTAGGTGTCAACAGGACGTAGGCTTGTGAATAAAGCCGAACAACTATACATCTTTGGGTGATGCTATTTCTATATCTTTACTATCATTTACCTACATTTCCATCACGAGTTTTGAAATATCATCTTGACATGATCTTTACTTAGCGTTGGCTAATTTTCGCGAAAAATCGTCAAGTTTTCTAAATAACCTATTCACGCCCCCTCTAGGTTGTATTGTTAGGCCCCAACAGATAGAAAGTGCTGTTGAGACGATGGCTGCCTCACGAAGGTGTTTTGACGATTTGAATTACTTTTGCCTTTACTTCCTATGAGGAATTGACAATTTTGATGTTGCTTGACCTGCTTGAATCGATTCCGCATTTCCACGCTTCTTTTGGTCAAATTCTTTTTTCTAGTAAGGATGGAAAAATAGTCCGCATTAACCTCACAATTGGAGACTCCACCGAATTCTAATAGACCCTAATCAAGTTTCGAACCTGGAGACATGATTGGAATCCCATGTGTTTGATTAACCTTGTACGATGTGATGCGTGTTGTAATAAGTACCTCAAATCCAAATCTAATATCAGTCACATTACTTGGACATCATCAACCTTTTCAAAGAAATAAGATTATCCGTGCAATTGCAACCCAACAATGCAAGAAACGGACGATGATTATATATCCTTTTTTCTCTCGATGTCGAGTGACGGTTCCTAGGAAAACCTGCCCTAGGTCGGCACCGTCGGCATTAATTAATATGCGAAGATTTGGCGTAGACTTTCTCTTCTTGGTATTGCCTTTTCGAATTTCTTGAAGCCATTTTGGTATAAAAGTAGCGATTCTTAAAGCCGGCAACAACCCTCCACCAAAACGCGAGTGAAGCGACGAATCATGGCGGATGTTGGCGGAGACGCAGCTTCTCACGATGTTCCGTCCCTCTTGTCTTCTCCGGACAGGGACTTCCTCATCCGAAACAACGGCGATCAGGTAATAATATTCGGTTCTGTTTTTACTTTTGCTTTTTGGAAAAAGGAGAAAAAGAATTGGGGGCTGGCGTCCTTGCTGAAGTTCTCGTGATCTTCGTGTGGGTTGTTTCGGTCACCACCCAATTTCGTGCGAAAAATCCTTGTCCTGGCGATCGGTTTTTGAATTCCAAATTAGGGGGATGGTTTAAAATTATATTGATCTGATTCTTCGTTGGTGCTATCCTTGTCGGATTGGAAGATGCGGTCCTAGCGCCTTTTGAGTTTGAATTCCGATGTTCTTTTGGTTGTTCTTTGCTGGGAGTTTGTGATTACGAAGCCGTGCGTTTGTGACGGCTTAGCCGGTGAATTAGGTTCGGGATGAGCTAATTTGGTCCGATTGGTAATTGACGTGTTACTTTTTTGAAGAAACATATAAACTTGAGTCATGCAGACACTGTATAAGGATTCGACCCTGTTATACAGCAATGCCCTTTAGTATAAATACGCACACCTTCAATGTTGTTTACTGGTTTTGGTCCACGAGACTGCTGATTTGCGAGAAAAAATTAATGAGGATCTTCACCGAATTGCTTATCTGGTTGTCATTTGGGTGTAACTTTGAATTCTTAGGATTTTGCGCCGCAGTCAATTAATTTGGCGTGCCTTGCTTGCTCGTTACTGTATGAAAGAACTCAAGTTAGAACTCTTGATCTAAATCAGGTTAAAGTCGATAGCTTGAAGGGCAAGAAGATTGGCTTGTACTTCTCAGCGTCGTGGTGTGGTCCATGCCACCAGTTCACCCCGATTCTGGCGGAGGTGTACAATGAGCTTTCCCCAAAAGGTGATCTGGAGATCATTTTCATATCTGCAGATAAGGATGAAGAGTCCTTCAGTGGATACTTTTCCAAGATGCCGTGGCTTGCAATCCCATTTTCCGACTCGAACAAGCGTAATAGCTTGGATGAATTGTTTAAGGTGAAGGGAATACCCTACCTTGTCATTCTTGATGGCACCGGTGCAGTCTTAACAGATAATGGTGACAAGATTGTCTATGAGTATGGAGTGGAAGGTTATCCTTTCACTCCTGAACGCATGAAAGAGTTGAAAGACAAGGATGAAGCTGCTAGGAAGAATCAATCATTGACCTCTATTTTGGTCCATGGATCTCGTGACTTCGTAGTTTCGTCTGACGGGAATAAGGTAAACCTAAAAAGATCATCAATGCATTTGAAGCTAATGGTCGCGTGTGCTTATTATTTGGTTTTCCAATTTTCTTTTTACTAATCTAATAACGTGGCCAAACTAGGTTCCTGTTACTGAGCTTGAAGGGAAAATTGTGGGTCTGTACTTCTCGTTATCCAAGAACAAATCATGTGTTGATTTCGTGCCAAAGTTACTTGAGGTATATGAGAAATTGAAGGCCCAAGGAGAGAGTTTTGAGATCGTTCAGATACCACTTGGTGATGATGAATCATCATTCAACCAAACCTTTGAAAGCTTGCCATGGCTTTCATTACCGCTAAAAGACAAGAAATGTGAGAAGTTGGTTAAATACTTTGAGCTTCGACCGTACCCACTTTGGTCATAATCGGTCCTAATGGGAAGACTATGCATTCGAATGTTGCTGAAACCATTGAAGAGCATGGCATTGCAGCTTATCCATTCACACCAGAAAAGTTCACAGAGCTTGCAGAGATAGAGAAGAAAAGGGAAGAATCTCAGACCTTGGAGTCAATCTTGATTTCGGGGGATCTGGATTTCGTCATTGGAAAGGAAGGAACCAAGGTAAATTTGTTTTCAATGTCTACAGTTAGGCCCTAAATATTATTATTCCTTGGGTTACATGGGCTGAGGAAAGGATTGAGACCAGGACTATCACTAGGAAAATCCTTTCCTAATATGCAGTTCTCACGTGCCTTTTCCATCATTGGTGGTTCATCTAAGAGGTTGTCTCTTAACTTCAATTGCAGATTCCTGTATCGGACTCTGGTAGGGAAGACTGTCCTCCTTTACTTCTCGGCACACTGGTGCCCTCCTTGCCGTGCATTTCTGCCAGTGCTTACGGAGGCATATGAAAAGATCAAGGCCAAAGACAGTGCCTTCGAGGTGATCTTCCTCTCCAGCGACAAGGACCAAACTGCCTTTGACAATTATTTTGCTGAGATGCCGTGGTTGGCGCTCCCCTTTGGTGATGAGAGGAAGAAATCTCTGAGTCGCAAATTCAAGGTCCTTGGGATCCCCACGCTCATAGCCATTGGCCCAACGGGCCAGACGGTGACTAACAAAGCAAGGAATCTTATAATGGAGCATGGGGCTGATGCTTATCCTTTCACCGCTGAACATCTCAAGAAGTTTGAGAAAAAGCGAGTAACGCAAGTTGGGTGAAGGAGATGTAGATGATAAAGCAGCTGGGGAGGAGGAAAGAAAGGAGTAGATGCCGAAGAAGGATGGGCCTGTGATGGTGAAGTCTGTAATAAAGCCTAAAAGCTACTTTATAGTTGTGTTTTCTATGACTCGTTTAAAGCAATTTGGCTCCTTTTCCTTTGGGTGAATCTGTCCGACCTTGATCTGCGAAAGGTTTGGATATGCGATGTCTGGTGTGTATTATGACTTAGGTTTGCATTATGACTTCTGCACTTTGCGGCCATAATAAAATATCCATAGAAGACGAGCTGTGCACCGAGCAGAGCATGTTACATGACCTAACCACAGCACGAGAAAGCAGATTATATGCCTGGCGACATCTTTCAGAGCATAATACATACTGTCAACGTAGTCATTAATCATAGAGAAACTAAATGAAACCTTAATCAGGAAGTTTAGAATGGGGAATTAAAGAAAGTTCAAAACACCCGTGGTTCATTCTACAAAGCTTGACAGAGGAGAAAGGGGTGGAGGTAGAGTTGAAACTCCATAGAAGCATGATATGATCACTTTTATATCTTACTGCTTCTAAATCAGACAGTCTATTTTGCAGTTGTATGTGTGCATGATTTCAATCAAACCGTAAAGAATCACGCCTCAGGGCAAGTAAGTGCATTATCAAATGTATTTCAAATTTTCCAAAACTTGGTTTGTGATACCTGAACATTCAGATTTTCTTTAATTAGGCTACCAAAATGCTGACTTTGCCGGTTGTAGGATAGATAGAAACAACACATCTTGTACTCATTAATGATACGATAACTTCAAGGTGAACTGCCGATTCAGGGAAGAGAGTTGTCGATCCAAAAATTATTATTTCACCTTATATGAAATGATCACAAGACTTGCCTTTGTATAGACTTGTTAGATGACTATTAATCTAAATGCTTCATAAATATATCTAGCATTCCAAGGATATAGATTCCTGGGAATTTACAAAAAATTAAACTAGGCAGTGAGATATGAATAGGCTCTTGAAAATGACACTAAAATAAAGACTCTTAAATTTTGTGCACCAGTCTCGAGAGTTGAATTGACATTGACATTAAATTGACAACTAGGAAGTCAATCAATAATCTTTAAAATCAACAACTTGGCCACTGCATCGATAACCTCTCCACATCATTGGTGACTTCAACTTATTAAATTATAGCCGAAATTTGGTTTAATTACTAACACTTCCCCTCAAACCAAATTCTCATCCTCTTCTTGTATTTTGCTTTAAAACAAGCTTGTCTCAGCCTCTTCCTCTTATCCTCTAGCTGTATATTAGAAAATTCCTCCATTAGCTTCTTCTCTAGCTCAAGCAAATTCACCATCTGAGCTGCTCCTCCTCCTCTGAATTTCCTCCTATTTCCTAGACATTCTTAATGAGAGTTTGGGGGCCCATCAACTTCTGGTGGGGCCACTGGCAGATATGAATGCCAACCCTCGACACCATTTCTTCAAGAGGTCATTCCGATGTTGAACTCCTTTATTACACGAATAATCGGCATGTTAAAGTACTACGATATTTGATCCCTCGACAGCTTTCCGCTTTTGCTGTGGCTATCATCACTCGTCTCTCGGGCATCTCTTGTCGCTATGAGCCACTCCACCGTGTCTATTTTCTTGGTCACCTTTATGGAGTAGCAAAACACGTTTCTTGAGCTCTGTCCACCCATCTCCTCAAATATCAAAGTCCCATTTGCTGAAAAATTTTGAATATGAAGACCTTCTTGAATAGCATCATGAGCATTGAGCTCAAAATCAAAAATTTGTGGGCGCAAAGGATCAAGTGGGAAGCTTGTGATTAGAGGAGAAGCTTCACAAAGGCTCTCTAGATGATCAAACAGAAAATAATAGTTCCAATCTAGAATTGCATATCTATTTCCAAGGAAGGCAAAATCAGGACATTCCATAGTACCTTTGCCTTCAATAGGAATTATGGAATCATCACCGAACAAGACTTTCCCCTTGATTGTTTCATCTAACTGCCAAACATCTCTTTTTGCCGGCACATGTGGTTTGCTTGCACCAATGTCCAAGTACCATGTCTCATTTCTTCACCTTCATCTTCTTTAAATGCAAATAAAAGAACTTGCTCTATATCATTCACTAAATTTGCTTTTTCGTCTGCTCTGCTATTTTCTTTATACTTATAGTCAGAAGCATAATGGCCAAATTTATTACAATAATAACATCAAATTTTAGATTTATCATACTATTAACCTTTCGAGTCCTTTTCTCTTCCATGGATATCTCTTTGATTCTAGTATCTACCGTCATTTTGAGCAATATCTCCTCTGCTTTGTCCAAGACCTCTACTTTGAGAGAGACCTTGACCTCGATCTTGATTAGCCCCTCGAATTTGCATGGGATCTTTACTGCTCCTTCTCATCTCGAATGGTCAATCGAGTTTGGAGTACTTATTCCACAGGCTCATGCTTTTTTCTTCTAAATGTTTCTTCATGGGCTTAATGATCCCAAAAGCTTATCGATCGTCATGGCATTTAGGTCTTTGAATTCTTCGATTGTAACACCAATGTGGTTATACTTCTTATCCAGGGATTGAAGAATCTTCTCAACAACTTGAACATTTGGAACATCTTCACCATTTTTTTTCATCTAGTTGGCAATCATCAAGACTCTTTTGAAATAGTCAGTAATTGATTCGGATCCTTTCATATGGATCGCCTGGAATTCACCTCTCAAAGTTTGAAGGCAAATCTTCTTAACTTTTTTTATTCATTGGTGTGTTTTGTGAAGGATATCCCATGCCTCCATCAAATTAGTAGTGTTTGAAACCTTGTCAAACATGGAATCATCTAAAGCTTGATAGAAGATTGACAGAGCATATTGATCTTTTGCTTGAACGTTCTCCAAGTTAGTCTTTTGATTTTGACTCAAGGCGGTCTCGTCCTCTGGCTCATCATAGCTGTGTTGACAAGTGCCCATACACTATAGGTGCCGGGTAGAGCTTTCATTCTAAAAGCCCAATTACCATAAATTTTCTTTGAGACGAGGGTAATAAATAGGAAGTTGAGTGTTTGTTGAGAATATGACCACAAAATGTATGATTTAATACCAATTTGATAGGATAATTTGAAGGTCAATTGTTGATTTAGGAAAGAGAGTTGTCGATCTAGAATTTATTAATTCGACTTATTTCACCTTATACAAAATGATCACAAGACTTATCTTTATATAAGCTTGTTGCACAACTCTTACTCTTAAAAACTCATTTATATATCTAGCATTCCAAGAAGATAGATTCTTTGGAATTTACAAAAATTAAACTAGACATTGAGATACAAAAGGACTCTTGAAAATGACATTACAAAAAAGACTTTTAAATTTGTGCACAAGTCTTGAGAGTTGAATTGACGTCAACATTAAATTGACAACTGGGTAGCCCATCAACAATCATTAAAATCGTTAACTTGTCCACTGCACCATAACCTCTCCGCATCATCGGCAACTTCAACTTATTAAGTTATAGCCAAAATTTGGTTTAACTACTAATAGTCAAATGATGAGATGCATTCTTCAGTCATGGTTTTTGAAAAGGCAAAGTTCTGTTGTTTTTTAACTGAAAGAACTGAGATGAGATGCAGCAATAGGCAGTTGCTATGCATGGTTTCTAAGGATGAGACAACAGTTGAATGACTTTGGAGAAGAAAACACAAATATTCCCATTATGTGGTGACAATACTAGACCAACTATTTTAACCAAAATCCTATTATTCATCTTAGAGATAAATTCCGATAAAAATAAATAAATCTTAGAGCTAAACACGTTGGTACATTTTATGTGCGATTGTGTTAACAATGAAGATGTTTGCATTCATTCTGTTGATTCAAAGCATAAATTAGTTGATATCTTTACAAAACCAATTGAGAAGCATGCTCTGAGTTTATTTGAAATGAGTAAGAGATGTGCTATTCATTCGACGAAGAATTTTGAAGACATGTGCTGGTGCAAGGAAATCAAGCAAAACCACATCACTCCCTAGTCAACCAACTAAATCTCCGAACAAAGAAGACTTCACGACTAGAGAAGATAGCTCTGAGATAGCGAGCGACGAAATACCTCTTAAGAAGAAGTATATAAAGTAGCCAGAAGGTTTGAAAGCCGAAGGCAAAAAGCATCTTGTACGTGGATTGAAGAAAAACTTAAATAACCTTAAGCAAGTGCCTAGGTAGTAGTACATGAAGTTTGAATCATTTATGGAAAATCATGAATATGGTAAAACTAACTCTGATTCTTGTGTTTTTATGAAAAGATTTTCAGATAATGATTTTATATCCACCTACTCTGTGTGGATGGCATGTTAATTGTTGGTCATGATTCTGAAAAAATTAAAAACTTGAAAAATAAGTTAAGTAAAGCTTTCATAATGAAAGATTTAACGTCGGCTAAGCAAATCCGTAGCACGACAATTACTTGCAATAAAAATTAACATGATACTTTGGCTATCTCAAGAGTACATTAAAAATTGCTGGAGAGATTCAACATGAGTAAATGGAAACCGGTAAGTGCTTCACTTGTTGGCCACTTCAAGTTGAGTAGTAAAGAGTTTCCTACAAGTGAGAAAAAGAAGAAAGAGATGATGAAATATCCTTTTATGTCAATCTGGGTAGTTTGTTGTATGACATGACTGGCTTGGTGTTGTGAGCAGGTTTCTCTCAAATCCAGCTACAAAGTATTAAGCTATTGCAATGGATTTTAAGGTATCTTAGAGCCACTTTTAGATTATGTTTGTGTTATCGAAAAGGAAAGCTCGAGTTGAGTGGCTACTTAGATGTAAATTGTGCCGGTGACATTGACTTTATAAAGCCCACATGAGTTTACATGATGACTTTTGCAAGGGGAGCGGTTTTGTGACAATCGAGATAGGAAAAATGAGTTGATTTGTCTACCACTAAAGCAGAGTATGTCACTATTATCGAAGGAGGTAAGGAATTCTTGTGGATGCAAAAATTCTTACAAAAGTTGAGTTTGAAGCAAGAGAATTTTGTTTTGTATTGTGATAACATGAAAGCTATCGATCTTTTAAAAATCCGGTGTTGCATTCTAGATCGAAGGATATTGATGTGAAATATTATTGGGTCCAAAAGAAATTAGAAGAGAAACTTTTCCTACTTGAAAAAATACATATCAATGACAATGGATCTGATATGATGACTAAAACCTTGCATATGATGAAACATCATTCTTGGTGGAGGTAAAGCGGGCATGATAGAGCTTCCCTCATAAGGTAGAGGAGAAGATTTGTTGGGCTAGGTTCGCCTCTTATGGGGCTCAGCTCATCATTTTAAATAAAAAAAGATAAACAAAAAGATAAAAAGAAAAGGATTGCGCTAAATGTTCTAGATTTAAGAAAAAGAGAGAGAAGGGCAATTTGTTGTATCACCAAAAAGAGTCGGTCTAGATTTGACAATGAAACTTTGTCAAATTGGCCGAAATTTCAGTATGTTGTCCGTGAGTCTAGGATTTATAAATTAATTGGTTTTGTTTGTTGAAATTCTTCTCAATGTCTCTCAGATTTCTCTAGCAGAGGTTAAATCTCTCTTGCTTCTCTGTGTTAATCCAACTTTATGGTGATGATATATTGTTGTCTTGCTAATGTGAAGAGCTTCTAGTTGTTTGACTAGAGATGAACTATTGTGTATCTTCTTATTCTCGATAATTAGTGGAAATTTTTGAGCGGCTCCGTAATTTTTATCGCCGAACTCTAATAGATTGTAATCAAGTTTCAAAGTTAGAGACATGATTGGAATCCCATGCAATTAACCTTATAGGGTGTGATACGAGTCGTAAGTATCTCAAATTCAAACCTAATTTAGTCACGTTACCTGAATATCATTAACCTTTTCAAAGAAATAAGATTATCCGTGCAATTGCACGTGACGTAAAAGTGAAAGCACAAGTCCCCACATTTGTTTGTGTTTTTGGTTATAACGGCTCATCTTATTTCACAATGTGTTGGGTCTGTGCACGTTTAGGGCGCTTTCATATTCTATTGTAACCCCCATAACGCCAGAAACGGTCAATGATTCTGTAGGTAGGACGACCTCCCCTTGATCGGTACCGTCGGCATTGATTATTAATACGCGAAGGTTCGACGTGGAATCTCTTCTTGGCCCCCCAGTTTTGAAATTCTTAAAAGCCAGCTCTGTACAATGGAGTAATTCTTAGAGCCAGCAACAACTCTCCTCGAAAACACGAGGGAAGCGACGAATATGGCGGATGTTGTCGAAGACAGAGCTTCTTACGATGTTCAGTCCCTCTTGTCTTCTTCGGACAGGGACTTCCTCATCCGAAACAACGGCGATCAGGTAAACCCAACTCTCTTTACTTTCATTCTCTGAAAGGAAAGAAGAATTGTGGATTGGAGTTCTCGGGGTCTTCGTGTGGGGCGTTTGACTAACTACCCAGTTTCGCGCAAGCTATTATTGTCCTAGTGATCGGTTTTTAAATTTCAAATTAGGGGGATGGTTGAAAATAATGTTGATCTGATTCTTTGTTTGTGGTCCTCTTGTCGAATTGGAAGATGCGGTTCTTGCGCCTTTTAAGCTTAAATTCCTATGTTCTTTCACTTGTTCTTTGCTGAGAGTCTGTGAATGCGAAGCCGTCGGTTTGCAATGGGTAAGCTGGCGAATTAGTTCAAGATAAGCTAATTTGGTCTGATCTGTGATTATCATTTTCGAGTACCGTCCATTTGTTCTTTCATATATTGAATGAATTGTAAATGATGTATTACTATTTGAAGAAACATATTTACTTACAGTCGCGTGGACACGATATATAAGGATTCAACACTGTTATACAGCAATGCCCATTAGTATAAATGCTCACCCCTTCAATGTGATTAACAGCAAGCAAATTGATGAGGAGCGCTTAAACAAAGTGCTTCTCCTGTTGGCATTTGGATGTATCTTGAGCAATTTGTGTGGAGGTCAATTGATTTTGTGCGCCTTGCTTGCTGATTACTGTATTAAGAAATCAAATTAGAACTCTTGGTCTAAATCAGGCTAAAGTTGATAGCTTGAAGGGCTAGAAGATTGGCTTGTACTTCTCCGCGTCGTAGTGTGGTCCCTGCAAGCGGTTCACCATGATTCTGGCGGAGGTGTACAATGAACTTTCCCCCAAAAGGTGAGCTGGAGATCATTTTTATCTCCGCAGATAAGGATGAAGAGTCCTTCAGTGGATACTTTTCCAAGATGCCGTGGCTCGCAGTCCCATTTTCCGACTTGGACAAGTGCAAGTGCAATAGCTTAAAACACTTGTTTAGGGTCAGGGGAATATCGCACCTTGTCATTCTCGATGGCACCGGTACAGTCTTAACAGATAGCGGTGACAAGATCGTCTTTGAGTATGGAGTGGAAGGTCACCCTTTCACTCCAGAACGCATCAGAGAATTGAAGGACCAGAAAGAAGATGCGAGGAAAAATCAATCATTGATCTATCTTTTGGTCCACGAATCTCGTGACTTTGTAGTTTCGTCCGATGGGAATAAGGTAAACCTAAAAAGATCATCAATGCATTTGAAACTGATGGTCACGTATGCTTATGATTTGGTTTTGCATTTTTCTTTTTTACTAATCAATCATGTGGCCAAACTAGGTTCCCATTACTCAGCTAGAAGGGAAAACCGTGGGTCTATATTTCTCGTTCAAGAACAAATCATGTTGTGATTTCATACCAAAGTTACTGAAGGTTTATGAGAAATTGAAGGCCAAAGGAGAGAGTTTTGAGATCATTCAGATACCTCTCGATGATGATGAAGCATCATTCAACCAAACCTTTCAAGGCATGCCATGGCTTACATTACCATTAAAAGACAAGAAACGTGAGAAGTTGTTTATGTACTTTGAGGTCTCGACCCTACCCACTCTGATCATAATCGGTCTTGATGGGAAGATTGCATTCAAATGTTGTTGAAACCGTCGAAGAGCATGGCATTGCAGCTTACCCATTCACGCCAGAAAAGTTTGCAGAGCTTGCAAAGATAGAGGAGAAAAGGGAAGAATCTCAGACCTTGGAGTCAATCTTGGTTTCGAGGATCTAGATTTCGTCATTGGAAAGGAAGGAGCCAAGGTAAATTTGTTTTTTTTTTGGTAAGGTAAGATAATATATTATAATAACGACCAACATTTACAACAAACGTGAGGCGAGGTACCAGCAAACACTCGGCTAGACAACTAGTCATTGGAGTGACAGGGTACCTCGGTCACAAGTGAATACAAATCATGTACATCAGAGGAACAGAAAAGGGCTAAATGGTCCCATATATTCTAGGATTAAGCCTAAGATTGTACTACTCAAAAATTCGGGCATCTAATCCCCAACACTGCTGCATCCTCCTATTCCTTGGGTTGTCCTCGACCCTTTTAAAAGTTAGAGCCTTATCCTTTATCGCCTTATCAAGCTGTAGCTTCAAGGCTGGAGTGTAGAGATTGCGACCGCGGAAGATAATATCATTCCTGGTTTTCCAAATAATATAGCATAATGCTCCAAAAGAGAATCGAGTTAGTTCTTTGTAGAACCCCTTGCCAGAAAAGATATTATTAGCCCAGAGGAGGTTGTTTGGCCAATTTGAATTGATCCAAGGAATATTGCATTTAGCAGCCCAATAATTGGCAAGGGAGTGTGGAACGCAGCATTCAAAAAATAAGTGATTGATTGAGTCAGGCCTGGACTTACAGAAAGCACACACCGTGGAAGGTATTCTCCCATATTGCATGAGAAATACCTGTGTTGGGAGACGGTTTTTGGAGATGAGCCACATAAGGAATTTGTGTCTAGGGGCGAGGGCCTTGTCCCAGACGAAGGAAGACTAGGGTACTGGGTTGGCTTTGCGGCGAATAATAGTCCACGCCGAAGCCATCATGAAAATCCCAGAGGACTCTTCCACCCACCTAAAGATGTCCTGGCCTTGAGAGCGTGGGGGAACCGTGATTTGCCATAGTGACGAGTCTTGGATAAGTTGGAGCCCATATGCAGTGTATATGTCTTTAACCTTAGCTTCCCGGAGAAGGTCTGATTGGTAGATATAATTATCAGAGAACAACAAATATAGTGGGCCACATTCTAGCCAAGGATCAAACCACAGTGAAGTGTGTTCGCCATCACCTACCTTCCATCTAAAGTGCGGTCTGAAGGTTTCTCTTAATGCAAGAATTTTCCGCCAAGCCCAAGAGCAGTGTGTTGGAGTAGGAGCGGTCCAAAAGTATTGTCTTTTGAGATATGTGGCATGTATCCATTTGCACCAAAGTGATTCTTTGTCAGTGAATAGGAGCCATATATGTTTGGCCATGGCTGCCTTGTTACTGTCTCTGATTTTCCTCAAGCCAAGGCCACCTTCAGGAGTGGGAAGACAGACGTCGGCCCAAGACACTTTTGCACCTCCCGGTCCCATGGTAGGACCTCTCCAAAGGAACTGCCTGCAAACTTGCTCTATTTTGTCTACAACCGAAGCAGGAAGCCAAAAAATGGAAGCCCAATAGGCTTGTATTGCATGCAGTACCGACTTAATAAGTTGTAAGTGACCCGCAAATGAGAGAAACCGGTGTGTCCAGGATTGGACTTTGGTAGTAAGATGACTTACCAGGGTATTGCAATCTACTTTGTTCAGCCGGGAAGTAATGATAGGCACCCCTAGGTAACGAACTGGAAAAGAACCCAGCGTGAAGCCCAGTGCTTGTAAAATCTAGTCCCTAAGTGTAACTGAGCCTCCAGAAATGAATATCTCACTCTTGCTAGCGTTTGGATTCAACCCGCTCCATGAAGAAAACTGCGTGAGCCCGTCTTTGATACAGGATATAGAAGCAAGGCTCGCTTGACTAAAAATAAGGACATCATCTGCAAAGAATAGGTGAAATAATCGCGTGGCCTTACATTGCCAATAGTATGGTACCCCGGGAACCGGGTGTGGGCATCAATGATACCTGTGAAAACCTCTATTGCCAATGTAAATAAGTAAGGAGACATAGGGTCTCCTTGACGTATGCCTCTTCCACTGGAAAAGAAGCCATGGAGTTCGCCATTGATAAAAATGGAAAATTTAGGGGTGCGGACACATATCATGATTAGCCTTGTAAGATGATTAGGAAAACCAAATGCTAGGAGGGTGGTCTCGAGGAAGTCCCAGTCCAGTGTGTCATAAGCTTTCCTGAAATCTACTTTGATGGCACATTTTGGAATGTGGGGCTTGTTATGAAAACCACTGAATAATTCTTGGGCAAGGAGAATATTGTCACTTATTCGCCTTCTCTTCACAAATGCTGTTTGAACCGGACTGATGAGTTCAGGGAGAACTGCAGCAATTCTAGAGGAGAGAATCTTGGTAATACACTTATATATTGTATTGCAACATGCAATAGGTCTGTAGTCTGATACCGCTGAAGCATTGGGAACTTTGGGCACCAAAGCAATGATGGTATTATTGACTTCTTTAAGTAGACAGCCTGACTCAAGGAAGTCCATAACAGCTTCAGTGACGGAGGAACCCACCTTCTAAATTTGTTCCTTCACGTAGAAGCTAATGACTTGGAAAATTTTAAATATCTACCATGAGGCCCTAAATATCATTATCCCTTGGGGTACATGAGCCGAGGAAAGGGTTGAAACCAGGTCTAGAAACCAGGTCTATAACTAAGGAAACTCTATATGCAGTTTTCACATGCCTTTTGCACCCATTGGTGGTTCATCTAATAGGTCATTTCTTAACTTCAATTGCAGATTCTAGTATTGGACTTGGTAGGGAAGAATGTCCTCATTTACTTCTCGGCACATTGGTGCCCTCCTTGCCGTACATTCCTGCCAGTGCTTACGAAGGCATACGAAAAGATCAAGGCCACAGACAATGCCTTTGAGGTGATCTTCCTCTCCAGTGACGAGGACCAAACTGCCTTCGACAATTATTTTGCTGAAATGCTGTGGCTGGCGCTCCCCTTTGGCGACGAGAGGAAGAAATCTCTGAGTCACAAATTCAAGGTACGTGGGATCCCCATGCTCATAACCATTGGCCCAATGGGCCGGACGGTGACTAACAAAGCAAGGGATCTTATAATGGAGCATGGGGCTGACGCTTATCCTTTCACTGCTGAACATCTCAAGAAGTTTGAGGAAAGCGAGTGACGGGAGTCGGGTGGAGGAGATGAAGACGATAAAGCAGCTGGAAATGAAGGAGGAGATCCAAAGAAGGATGGGTGTGCGATGATGAAGTCTGTAATTAAGCCTAAAAGTTTCTTTCCAGTTCTGTATTCTATGACTCCTTTCAAGCAGCAGTCTCCTTTCTCAGCAGGTGGATGTAGTGGTATATTGGACCCAATCGGTGGGTTCTGGGCGGCTCCCACTGGAACCAGTTTAGTTTCGGGTTGCAATTAGAACCGGTAAGTATCGATCCAATTCCTGATTCTAAGTATGGAACCGCTCAATTGGCATACATTTTTTTTTAATTTCATGCTTTAAAAACCCTAATTTGGTAATTGCAAATTCCAGCTATCAAGCTTCTCTGTCCTCACACTCTAAAAAAAAAACCTAATTCCCTCATCTTTCTCACAGCTCGCTCTCTCAGTCTCTCTCACAGTCTCACTCTCACTCTCTCTCGTAGCTCGCATTCACACTCTCTCTTTTAGCTTGCCCTCAGCTCTTGCAGGTCGCAGCCTCACTCGACGCTCAGGATGCAAATCATTCCTCTCGTAGCCTCGCTTGATAACGAGTCATGATGCTCATCGCTCCTCATGTTCTCATTGTGGATGGCTACGCTTTGGCCATCGTGTCGTCACTGCTGTGAACAAAAACAAGTAGTCGATTAGCCACTTTGACCCTCCTCTCTCTCTCCATCTCTCTATTGTTCTTCCTCTGCTCTTCTCACTAAGCCTAGCGTGGAGCGATGTCCTTCCCTAGGCGATTGTGCACGATTTCGAGGTCTGCGAGACAAGGCTTCAATGGGTACCGTCAACTTCTTTCTTCAGATTGGTTCCCAGTAATGAAATAGATAGGAAATGATAGAGCAAATCTCCCATGTGTGGTCATACAGGTCACTCATCTCTCCAATACTACCAACAATTTAATCCAAGCTATAAAGCCAATACCGACTCTCCATTTGCAAGATCACCCCTCCCATCCTAGGATAGATTTTCAATAGGTTAGGAATGATGGCAAGTTCAAAAAGGATTACCTTTTGCATTATCATTCTCTCTCAAGCCTTGCTTCTATAAATGGCTAACACTTCACTTCACTCATCTCTCACTTAGGCTCTCATTTTCATTCTCTCTCTCTCTTCCCATTGGTCGATCGCCCTTTTGCCGTTACTATCACCCGTCGTTGTCGCAGTGTTCTACCATCCCCCACCGTCGACCGCTGCAAATCTCTGTTGTCATTCGTCTATCGTCCGACAAACCTCATAGCTTGCCCCGATTTTGTAAGTGGAATCCCTAATCCTTGGTTAAGATGGTCTGATACATATATTAAACGTAGTGGAGGTTGTGATTCTATGATTCCTTGAGTTATCTTGTTCATTGTGAGGAGAGAAACATCATGTGTCAATTTTGTATGGTTTGCTCATGACTTGCTTCCAGTAGATAGTTTTAAATTGAGTTGCTATTTGCTTGATGATTGTTCTAATGAGTTCTTATTGATTTTTGCATGGGTTTTTGTGCACGACCCCAGTTGTCGGAGGAAGATTGCGATGGATGTTGAAAGAATGTGGAAGTACGATGGGCTGGGTCTCTTGTTGGTTCGGCGATATTGAGGTGTATCGTTTCTGAATTCAATTTAGGCCTAGGCCAATGCTAAAGCGTCTTGGAAATTCCATGGGTCTTTTTCCTAGCTTGACATGTCCTATTGACTTGAATCCGATAAATCATAACACTCACGTTTTGCACGCCTTCGAGACTATTGCATTGGCTTAAATTGGAAGGTAAAAATCGATATAAGTGGTTGGTTGTATGTGTGATCACATAAGAGAACTAGTTGCCGAAGGTTTTTAGGACAATGCCCGATATTTATCGGATGCTTGGTGGGGGTTCGGATGCTGTGCACGGATGGATTTTAGAACGATACTTTTAATTGAATGCCATCTTCGAAAGAGGTTGAGACATTGCCATGCTCAATAGAGTGAGACGATGCCCGGTCAAGTCAAAAAACCACCGAAGGAAGTTCGATCTTGGCTCATGAGCAGTCATAATAGTTGGAACACATGTGAGGAATTGTGGATGCAATTATGCATGGTTATGTGATATAAATTGTGTTCTTAATTAATATGTGCATTATAGGGCTTGAGGTTTCCTTTCTTGTACATAGTTAAGGGAAAGCAAAGGTTTTACTATTGATTTACCATCCACATGTTAAGTGCTGAGATTACACCATTCTAATGTGAGGCATCCTCTTATATGAGGATTAGACATTACACTTATTGAATTAATTCTCATTAGTTATTGTTTACCACTTTTCAAGGCCATAGTCATGAACATAAGTCCATCCACTTCGGGCCGTCGGTGTCGTCAAAAGTGAGCATGATAGAGGTCATGGACCTCACCTTCGACTTGACCTACCAAAAATATACAATCACGGTTTGGGTCGACGATGGGTTGGATCACTTGATTCCTCACCGTTTTATGGTGTGGTACATGTGGTTCGACGGGAACCTCGTTGGACTACTTCAAGGTTTTGATGGACTGTCCGGTGGCTGTGGTGGAGACCCACCAAATGCAATAGTGGCAAACCTGTTGAATGGCATCGTGAGTGACCCCGAGAACGACCTTGATTACAATCCTAAGGAGGAGTTGTAGAGGGATCGGCCACCCGTGGGAACACCAAATTTTTGTATATTTGCTCTTGTAGATAAAGAAGTTAGGACTAACCCCAACCCCGACCCCTTTTGGTTGCTAATTGGAAAGGCTTGAATAATACTAGGCATGTCATGTTTATATTTTTAAGATGCAATTTATGTGAATATAAGTGTGGTTGTGTTTATGCGTGTTTTCCACCGTCTCATTGCTGATTGTGATTGGAGTTGATGAGTACACTTTTGCATGTGTTTAATTAAGAAATAAAAATGACAGGTTGACAACGGCTCCTGGGATTGTCATTAAATAACCCCTAACGGTGGTCCCGTGCTTGTGGCTCGAGGAGCATGAGACATGACAGTGGAATTGGACCGATGAGAACTTATCTTGTTCCGGGTTTCAATGTACGCAGAGTAGGTTTCGGGTTCAAAAAATTAAAAACCTATTTCAATGGGGAGGTTCCAATTTCTAGGTAGGTAGAATTTGAAACTTTGAACCCAAAACCTAAATAATTTTTTTTTTTCTTGGTCTATATTTTTGCACGATCATACAATATTCTATGGTGTTCGATGATGAGTGTATACTAGTCTAAGTTTCCATTTTATGACTAAGACTTTTAGTTTATTAATGTTTCATATTTTTCGTGTATGTATCTAAATATAAGTTGTGAATAGTGAATTATAGCAGCAACTGGTGGTCATTAAAGGTGACGGTTCACTACAATCATTCAATTAATAGTATAGGTTATAGGTTCCAAAAAGTGAGGAACCTATTGCAGCGGATAGGTTTTAGGTTCTTGGTAGAATTCATGTGGAACTTGGAACCGCTCATTCCTAATATACAACTCACAGGTTGCTATCCTATGACATAGAGGAGTATCGTTGGAAGTGGCAATCTTGGTCTCTACCATGCTTTGCCAAGAGGTTTGCACATCTAATCATCTCATGGTGCTTGTTCTAGATTTGAGCTTCCGGAATCTGAGCCAGCAACGACCTACATTCGTCGACAACATTCATTAGATTAGACGACCGCCAACACATCCATTTCTCCAAGGAGTCTCTGCACATTCTTGTCGACGGTCACACGGAGCCCATCTGAGAGGGCCTATAGCTTCGTAAGAACAGAGGAATGTTGGAAAACACCGCTGGCACCTAAACTGGCAGGACTACTTTGCACTGCACCGTTGATTCTAAGCTTGATCCAACCCAGTCTAGGAGCGGGCCAATTCTCATTAGGCCACCCCGCCTCTTTTAAGGCACTGCATTTGGACAAACTGCTTCAACATTCGGCCGCTTCGTTACAAGCTCTCACGTCAATGTCCTTGGCAAAGCTACCATCTTCAAGAACATCGCTGCTTTCCTGTTATTCTAGAGATTCCAAGTAGTCCAAGGGAAGACAACATCCAAAACCAAGTAAGGTTTGAAGGGAATTAGATGTTGGAAACATTACAGTTGAATTTCACCCACTCTAACGAAGAGGGGGAACTGCTCGGACAAGCTATAGGCATATACCAACCTCGCGCCAGGTTTCTTCATGGGCCATATGGCAATCCCGCTAAACATGAAGGATGTCCTCTGTTGAAATTTTTACGCTGATATTGATCGAGTGAATCGGCTAAAATTAGTGGGAAGAAAGGAAGGAAATCGGACACCGGATTTATATGGTTCGGTCCGAATATCGGAACCTACGTCTAAGGGGAGAGCAGCACGGAATTCCACTATAAAATCAAGCGATACAATGGAGATTATACCCACTCGAGTACTCAAACACTCACTCAGTGTTTCCTAGCCCCCAATTACATCTAATAACTCACACAGTGTTTAGCTCCTCATAATTTCTAATGAAATTATCACTAAAGGAATTTAACTGGCTAAAACACTCAGGTGTAATTACAACGAGAAAATCTTCCTTATGCCAAGAGCTCCCACGCGTTCAGTTCTCGCACTCTTCTTGCTCACTACTTTCTGGAGCTCTCTCTCTACGGACGGCCTCCGAAGTCCTCCTCCTGTTATAGGAGCATGGGAAGAGAAGAAAGAAACGTGAACTCCTCAATTTGTCGAAGGCTGCCACCTTCTGAAGCCTTGCCCCTTCATGCAATTAATGTCTTGCATGCTTGAAGAAGAAATGCGCATAGCTTCTGCCTTCCCTCCTAGGATAATAATAATTAAAAAAAAAGAAACTCACAAGTTCTGAAACAAGAAGTGGCGCCCTCCATTTTTCATGGGCATGCATGCACATGGCCATGTGCATGCATTAAATGTCATGGAGAAAATGAACGTTCCTGCAGCAACTTTCCCTTTTTTTTTTATGATTGTTATCAAAAGATGGGCAATAAAATATTGCCATCTTTCTTCATGCGGCAAGAGTCAACAGGACATGTGCAGCAACTTTTGGACTTTCCCTTCAGGCTGCACGCTTCCTTTAGGCCACACGCTTCCCTCTTACGCATTCTTTAATTATTTTGCATCAGACATGAATGTAGAAGGCAACAAGATCACATACAATTAATTATTGATCCGCACGTGATCGAGTTCACATATTTTTGTCAATTTGATTTTATTCACGGGACTTAAACTCGAGACATATTTTTAACATCCTCTCTGCTACTCATATGAATATCATAGCAGTCATGAGGAAGAAAACCCTTCCATGGAGAAATACTTTGGTGGCAATTCTTATTACGGATCACAAGCTAGATAAAGGATTGTATTCTAGGGATAATCTTGACTTCCAAATCCAAGACCAAAATGGACTTGAGCAGGTACTGAAAAGGCTCAAGGAGGCAACAGGTGGGAGACTCGTCTTAGGATAAGAGGCTCCGCTTGCCATCCGTATTTCTTGGTGGGGAGGAAAACTATACACTAACAAGGTGTGTGAAGTGTGCGGGTATCGGTACATTAAATGCAACTTGACTGGACTATCTATTAAGAGATTATCTTAGGCAGCCCTCATAGGTGACAACACCTGAATGAAGAGGAGGGAATTGATATCCGGATGAACCTTACCGTGCTCATCGCCAGTTGCAATATCATAGGCTGTTGGCAATTCTAAACCCGCCATTTCGTGAGAATTTCTAGGCAATGAGGTCCTTCCTCTGAACTAGAACCGCGAGCAAATAAGGATCTTCCTCTGAACTAGAACCGCGAGCAAATAAGGATGGCACGAATGCGTTCCGCGATTTCATCATCAAATGTAGGAAGATTCAAAAGGTCCCAAAACACCCGCTCTGAGCCAAAAGTTGTCATTGTCGTTTCCTCTTCATCTTTACTAAGAGGCCCGACATAATGCTTCGTCAAAGCATCAGAAGGTAAAATCCCTTTCTATTTTCTCCATGGTCTCTCACAAATTACGAGCAAGTTTAGCGAGATAATAATTGGATTCCTTTTCAGCTTCGAGATATACTTGTAATTTGGCTTATTTTATATGATTTCTTTAGAGGCATAAGTACAGCCCAAGTGCCAAAACTTGACACGAGGGAACGCTTAAATGCCAAAAGTTACAAAAGGTACACCTAAGTGTCACTTTTTTGAAAATTGGATTACTTAAGTGCCAACTTTGGCGAAGGCAGCCGGAAATCCGACGTAGGCTGCCGGAAATCTAACGTGACTTATTTTAATAATATAAATTGCTTACATGCCTCGCTGGAAACTGAGTTGGCAAAAAAATCAGCCAAAACGATGTCGTTTTGCGTTGACGTGGATTTTAAAAATTATTAATTAATTAATATTAAATAATTAAAAATATCTTATTATAAATTTGATTAATTTAAAAAAAAAAGAAGAAGAAGGGGAGATCCGGCGAGGGTTTCTAATCTGACTTGGAAAATTTAAAATTGCCACGTGTATTTTTTATTTAAAAAAAAATGCTATGTCAGCAAATAAAATCGTCGGAAAATGGATACATGGTGGTTTTGCCGAAATTTTTTGTCGTTGGCACTTAACTGATCATTTTTCTCTGATTTTGGTACTTAAGTGTACTTTTTGTAACTTTTGGTACTTAAGTGTCCCCCACTACCAAGTTTTGGCACTCCAAGGGTCCTTTTGTCGGATTGGATCTTAAAGACTATTAGTGAAGAAAAAGAGAAGCTGGGTTGGGGGACTTTTGGAAAAGGTGGGCACTTTTGTTCATTGGGTCATGAGGGAGGGAAAGGGAGAGAGATAGCAATATTGAAAATTCCTAGAGCGTTTCGCGAGGCCCTTCTAGGAAGACGCATGTCTGGAAATGGAATCGCACGTTGTCCTAAAAGCTGATCATGCGTGTGTGTTTTGCTTTTGGCATTGAAGTTCCTTCTTTTCACGTTGATTCACTTTTTAAGGCACCTACTAAGATCACTCTACGAGTGAAATGGGGCCGTTCTAATCAGCGCCGAGCGCACTCTAGGATGCATATGATTCTCAAGTATCACATTTGACAGCAGAAAATGAAGAGGGAAACAAGTTGCAGCAGCCAAAAAATCTGTACAAGCCATTTTTTACACAATCGTTGGGAGTACGCATACTACGACCGCATACATTTTAAGAGCTTAATTTCAGCACCTCAGGAACAATGTGTTTGTAATATGTACATGTGTAAGTATTCAAACACAAGTGTGTGTATATATCAAAGTGGTAACCAGAGAACTTAATAGAAGGTACTAACCATGTACGGCTATGGCAGGGGTCATCTTTCTTCTCCACAAATCTCCACCAGATTTTTACAAGTATGTCAAAGGCACGACGTCTTCTTTTTTTTTTTTTTATCATAGATATTACTTCCATAAAAATTTGTTTTGTTGAAAAATGAAATTTCAAAAAAAGAAATCCACTTCTTCTCTACATTGTCGATTAAATATATGGATAAATTATTAAGTAGATGAAATTTAAGTAAATCAAAACATTATACAAAGTAAGAATTTTTTTTTTTTTTGAAAATACCAGTGAAAATTTCATTATTTTGGATTGACGAAAATTAGTCTCATCCATGAATTGTTTTTAAAAAAATATCAAAATATCTCATTGTGCACAATGTTTTTAGTGTATTCTTAAATATTCCCCTAATGAATTACATGTTTTGCATAATAATATCTCCCATTGTGATATGTGATGAGATCACAAATTACCCTCGCGAGTTACTATACATTGCGTTATTACAGCTCTCATATGACTCCGTCGTGGTCTCTATGACCATCATACAAAGAAAAATACATTGACCATGCGCACAATTCTCGTGGTATGACCGATCAAGCTCGACGAATTTCGTGCACTAATTAGCAATGGCAATGACTAGAAGAAGTTGGACCTGAGTAAGTCATCAAACTGCTTCGTCTAAATTTTGGGACGTAAAACACGGGACATTCCAACCTTGTTAGTGAAAAGAAATATACAACTTAGAACGAGGGATGAATAGCAAAGGTACATTCACATTCATTCCTAAAATTGGCTAGTCGCTAGGAGCTAGTGCTGGTTTTTGAAGAACGACATCACTTGACTATACACAATGTCTTTGGCATTCACTCCCATCAAGAAATCCATGTGAGCGTAATCTTCGACGAACTGGACGGTGAGCTTGCCGACGTCGTGGAGCTTGAGGCTATCGAGCAGAAGCTGGACGTCCTTCGGGTCAGCGAGCGCGTCCCGGCCTCCGTAGCTTAGGAACATCGGAACGTCGTGGGGGATGTTGGAAAGGTTGTAGACTGGTGGCCTCGCGTCCCCGTAGTGCTTCATGTTGAAGCTCGCGATCTCGTAGTTGTACTTCATAAACCCACCGTCGCGGACCGCTGCGAGCAACGACACCAATTCATTTCTCAAGTGATCGTAAGTCGTACGTCAAGGAATGTAGGCAATCAATTTGAACGAGCATTCATTAGTAACATGTGCTTCCTGCATAGAGCCCTCAAGAAAAAGGATCGATCGGGCACTAAACCTACTTTGAGACAATTGCACCAGGTTCTTCATCGAGGTTGGCTGCGGATAGTTCTTCAAAAAGTGATCGACGGTGGAAACATTGAGACAACAGTTTGGGCCTGGAACGGATTGGTCGAAATCAACATGATCAACTCCATTCTTCCCGATTTGAGTTCAAGAACATATCTCACAGGGCGAAGTAAGTTAATACCAGTAGATGCAGTTAGAAAGTCGTAGCAATCAAGGCCAGGATGAGCACACAAGGCCTCGAGAAAGTCGGCCACGGGCTTGCTGCGATGAAATACAAATGCACAAGCATAATGCAACATAAAAGAGAAGATAATTGAAGCTTCGGATCAAACGTAAAAACTCGTCAAAATTTTCGCAGGTTCTTTCCTTTACCTTACTGGATTGAACTCGGCCAGTCCGATCAATTTGCCGTCCTGTCGATGATAATGCAGAACCATCAAATGCAGCTCCCTCAGGCATCATGGTGGACATTTATGCACAAAATGCCCTAGTTCTCTAGATGCAATGAAAGGTAGCCAAGGGGAAATCATCCGCTCACCTCAGCAAGAAAGGATCTGGCCGCAACGATGCCAAGGGCGGTGGTTATATGCGAAAGATAAGCAACGGGGCTCAACAGAGCCACCGATTGCAGCTTGTCCACAAGTTTCCCTTCTGATAAGGATGCCAAAGCTATCGTAGTTCCCTGGAAACATAAACAAAATTTACCGAAGGAACCTCAAATCTGCAGTACAAATCAAAGTTGTTTGAAAGGATAGGCGCGTCGATTGCATCTTCTGTCATATGACATGCACGAATATATGAATCCGGCGTACAGCTCGATTCCGTGAAGTGTACTGAAAACAATTTCTCACCAAGGAGTGGCCGACGTAATGGACCTTCTTCCCCGTTTTCCCGTGGATTAAGTCGAACACGGCCGGGAGATCAAATGCTGCTAGTTCGTCCCACGACCAATCCCAAAATTCCTGTCGGCAATTCAATCACTAGTTCATTTGACGATGCATGATTCTCAAGTATTCTGTGCTCAAGAATAAGTGGTGCAGTGAACCTAGTAAGGGTACTAAAATAAATGCGAATCGTCGAATCTAGCAGAACTCACTTGCGTGGGACTCGCACACAACTTGCCACTTTCAATGATTCAAATGAAGTCGAAACCGTAATAATTTAGAGAGAGAGATGTACTAACGGGATTGGAAGGGCTTAAGGAAGTGTGGCGTTGGCTGAATTGGGTGCCTCGGCTGTTGGCTATCCACACATCGAACCCGTTATCGGCCAGAATAAAGGGCAGGTTCTGCTCTGGCAAGTTCACTAGCCATGCCGACCCGTCCTGCATTCTCAGATAATCTCTCTCTCTTTAGGACAAAACAAACACGGGGATTGATAAACATCATAACAAATAAGAATATACGGAAATCCTGAGATATATAATGTCCTAAGCCCGTGTCCCAGAATGTAGGGGCAAGTAGCAAAGCGAGACATGCAGCAGTGAACTTCGCATGCATTGCACAGCTCTTGCCGGATCTAAATAGGCGTTATATGCCTGATACAACTGCACAATTCTTGCAGGATCATATCAAATTCAGTAAAAGCTTGTCGCTCAGATCAAGTCGACCGTTCATGGATTATCTAAATGCTCTTCTTTCGTCGGGAAGTGAGATCCCCATCGCCGTCCGAGCTCAGGCAACACCAGACCCGAATTCCAACCCGAGCTGAGATGGGAAAGGAATGAGGCAGGGTGAGGAAAATTTCATCTTCTTTGCAAGTTTTAACCTCTGGTCAAGCGCCGAGCATCTGTTTCACACTATAAAAGACCAAAAAAGTTTCACCTCCCGTCCCCGAAAGATGGTCAAGAAGAGGTCTCCCGCTCAGCTAATGATCTCCGGGCCTTAAAAGTGATTTATTAACTCCGACATGGGGAAAAGATTATGCAACCCACGTTAGCATGTTTGAAAGTCTCGGTGTATCTCGCGCGGATTCGAAGTTAGCCAAAAAAAGTATTGCATATGCAACACGAACGAACATGTCCGGCGGTATCGAGCCGGAGGAATAAGGCACTCACCGCGAGGACGCCATGCTGTACGAAGACTGGCTGCTTGTTGGTGCTGCCGCCCCCAGCTCGGCCTTCTGGTATTCTTTGCACGCTGAGTATGTATCCATCCTTAGTGACCACCTGAAGCATAACACACCCAATGGAAACACAGTCTTACAAACGTTATTCATTATTCTCGTGGCATTAATAGCCATCTATAAGACGAAGACAATGGAAATTTAATGTTTTTCCGCGAGCTGCTCTTAATTACATCGAACTCTTGGCATTGGTAACCATGGATCGTGATTTCAGAGGCACATAAGCCCGCTGCACTAGCCGGAGGGGCTACAGCGCCGCCACCTTGTGTCAAACCGTGGCTCGAGCCATGGACCACATGCGGCGCGACTGCCAGAGCCAGGAGGAAGCAACCCAGAGCCAGGCTGGGGAAGCCACTCGCGCTCATGATCATATCAAATTCCTTCTCCTTGCTATTCGGTCTTCCGCGTGGAAAGAAGACGAGAAGAGAGTATGGCAAAAGGATTTTGGTTTCTGGGTTTCTGCTAAATGATCGTGTTATGTATTTATAGGGAATACTTCCTGCCTAAAGAGGCAACGGGTTCTCCACGTTTTGAGGGAGGAACGAGTGATCACGGAAGAAAAAACTCAAGAGGACAAGCCTCAACATAGCAACCCACCCAACTGGGAAAATTCTATTATGCATCGCTTCCTTACTTTAGAATTACTGTCTGGAATTTTAATCTGGATAAAGACTGGATAAAATAGGATATGAAGTCCGGAAATTTTGTTATATCCTATCCATCATTCATGTATTTTTATTTGGTATAAACGGCATATCGCACAAATGAATATGGTAAAAATCTCTTGAGACGCTCTTGCCTACTTTTTTTTATTATTTTTTCCTCTATTTTTTAGTGATTTTCTTTTTTTTATTCTTTCTTTCCATCGATCTCTAATAAATTTTATCAAATAATAAAATGTAATAATATACCTAGTATACTAAATTACATAAATATGTAATACATTTAAATGTATAAATATATATGTTGAATTTATATTATAAGATAGAATTAAATTCGAATACATAAATAAAAATAAATTAAACTAAAAACGAAATTTTTTTGTTATTTTTTTGTTATTTTCAAAATTATTTATATTGAAATATAATTTTAATTTTCTTAATTTAAGAAATTTGTTATTTGAAAAAAATAACTTTCCTATTATGAATATTAGAAATCCTATCCATCTTTATCTCACTTCGGCTCATGAGATAATTATATCCAGCTTATTCAACTTTATCCTATTTTGACCAACCACTAAATATAAGATATGATAAATGTTATCCTATTCTAAATTTTATCATAACTACCAAACCCAACCTTTTGTGTTTCTTTTTAAAGGATGGGAAACGCTAAGTGCCAGGGATACATGGATTTTCCTAGAAAGTTTACATGACTTTTCTTCTTCTTTTTGTCGGCCAAAGCTGAGACGATCTCGACAATCCATTTGATATGGTACTCCCTCAGGAATTTCAACAGTGGATAATGGATGTGGCGGCTTTCATAAGGTGTTTGGCGAAGATCTCAGTAACCACATTACCTACGGCGGCAACCATAACCCAGCCACGGCTGTACTAAACAGACATTAAATAAGCACCGAGGAGATAAAAATCGCACAACTACTAACATACCTTGGAAGTTAATGCCGATAAATTCATGATGAATGTCGAATAAGTGATGGAATATTGTAGGGAGAACCCTTTTCTGAATGATGCTTTGTTATTGCGATGGATGAAGTAATACCATAATTTGATAGAACATGTCGATCACATGCAAATAGACAATGATACACACACCGGGTGTCACTAAACAACGATACATGCAGAAAAACAATGGTACACAAGGGAGGAGTGCCTCCAGAAAAGGACCAAGCAAAACGCGAAACTTCGGTAACTATTGTAAGTCCTGGCCGATCGATGTGGGTGAAGAGGATATGTAAGTTTTCTGCCGACTCTAGAATGCATATGATTCTCAAGTATCACATTTGACAACATAAAATGAAGAGGCAAACAAGTTGCAGCAGCCAAAAAAATCTGTATAGGTCATTTCTTACACAATCGCGTACTAAGACCACGAACATTTTAAGAACCTAATTCAAGCACCTAGGAACATTGTGTGTGTAATATGTACATGTGTAAGTACACAAACACAAGTGTGTGTGTATATATATCAAAGTGGCAGCCAGAGTACTGCAAATGAGGCTCTAACCATGTATTGCTATAGCAGGGGTCATCTTCCTTCACCTTTTACTAGAACCACCGCACGGTACCAAGCTTGAAAGGAAATCCCGAAATGGCACGACATGTTTCTCCTCGACAATCGTCGAACCTCCACCAACAGTCCTCTTGCTGCCATAAACAGAGTTAGCTGCGGATGCACCAGAAATCCCCCGTGCCGGGTTTGTGGGGTTATTGGAAAATTTACAGTCACCGTCAACAGATTGGCCACCTCGGAAAGTCTCCTGGAAAAGTTCAGCTAATCTCTTTTTGCCGCCAGCAGGGGTTGGTTCGGGATTGGAGCCCAGTGTTTCGTCCTTAAAAGAGGTTGTGATCCTTTGAGACGTGCTAATAAAGAAGCTATCATGGACCGGAGTATTGCCGCGAGAAGGAGTGAAATCTGCAGTGAGCAGAAACAGGAAGGAAAAGAAAAAAGTGGCCCCGACAGAAAACAAAGTTGTAGCAGTGCTTAATGCAAACTCTGTTTCATTCACTCCAGGAAGGATGAAGTTTTGTTTAGACATGAAGACAGATTTGTCTAAGGTAGAGAGAGAGCATGATGCGATTAACAATTAGAAGCGAATTAGTTGCTCTTGTTCTACATCCAATCAAAAGTCAAAAGATGAACCCACAAGAGGAAAAACTTATAGCCGCATCTCTGCGTTTAATTATCTGAAGAGCTTAATGAGTAGATGAGATGTCTCACACCCTACTTGGAAGTTGGAACACAATTATTGTCGAGAATCTCATTGCAGATAGATCCAACTTACAGAAGTTATGTTGATTGAATAGCATAAAAAGAAAAACCGTTCCCCTTACCGCCTCTTACACTGAAGCATTCATCTTCGCAGTCTGAGTCCATCCAAACTTGAGAATCAAAAAAGTTATCCTCTTTGCTGCCTGAACACAGATATGTGTTTTTCAAGTTCAAGAACCAAGAAATAGGATATACGGTGCATAGCAAGCAATAGAAAATTGCAATCACTCATCACACATCACCAAAAGATGATCAATTGCGGCGTAAACCGGTTAATAGAGGACCATGGGGGAATCTGCATCATACTGCTGTTTTCCTGATGTCGGCAAACACTCAGAAAACTCGAACGTCAGTTGTCAACAAATCAGGTGATCAATCAAGTGTATGCAGGGAGAGCAGAATGGAGATGCGAAATACGCCCGTGTGACGTCATTTCACATTAAATATGAGGACCCTACATCGGTGCCTGGCATACCAAATGTCGCGACAACGCGCACATCATCATCTATCTGCCAAACTTGTAGCAATTGCTTACCGAAGGAGAATGCGAGGGGCATGTGGAGGGAAGGACTCGACTGGGCGTGCAAGGGAGGAGGAGGAGGAGGAGGAGGAAGAGTTGGAAAACGGAAGAGACTTGCTAATTATGTGAAATTGGCATGTACAGTCATGATCTTTGAAGGTGAATTTGCACCTACGGAACTGAGCAAAACAGAAACGAATCTCCCACGAAGAGAATTTTCACTTCTTCCTGATCGTGGCGGATCTGATGCAATGTCCCTCGCCATGCTCGTGCTCGACATTGGCGGCCTCACGCTCAGACATCCAGAAGGATCGAGGCTCTCAGTGTGAACTGAAACTGGTGGGTTTTGACTCTATTCTAGGAAAACGGCAGGAGTTCCATTGTCTGGCTCGGCCTGGCATGGCCATGACCCTGTCATCTTCATCTGCTCTCTGCCACCTAGCTCTTCTTATCCAATAATGCTTCTCAATTATTCTGCTCGTCTCCATCCGTTTCCCGCTAAATTCAAATGAGGATGGAAAACTCGTCTGAACGGCAGCAAGGAAACGAAAAATGTGGCCGGGATCGTTACCTCCTTTTGCAGTTTTCATCGACCTAGAAGCCGATCCAAGATACCGGACGAGCGCAACGGAAAAGACAGTCGCTCCGACGTGTACCCAAAAAAGGCAAAGAGAGTGGACGTGCATAGGATTGGATCGGCATAAGTATAGCCCAAGTGCCAAAAGTTACAAAAGGTACAAGTGTCACTTTTTTGAAAATTGGATTAAGTGCTAACTCCGACGAATGCTGCCGGAAATCTGACGTGACTTATTTTAATAATATAAATTGCTTATGTTGCTCGCAGGAAACTAAGTCAGCGAAAAAATCAGCCAAAACAAGGTTGCTTTGCATTGACGTGGATAAAATTATTAATTAAATAATATTAAATAATTATAAATATATTATTATAAATTTGATTAATTTTTTTAAAAAAAGAATGGGAGATCCTGCGAGGGCTGCTTCTTTTTTTAAATCAAATTGATTTTTAATTTTTTTCTAATCTGAGTTGGAAATTTTAAAATTGCCATGTGTATTTTTTATTTTAAAAAAAAATGCTATGTCAACAAATAAAATCACCGGAAAATGCACACGTGGCAGTTTGGCCGGAATTTTTTGCCAGCCCTCGCCGGATCTCCCCTTCTTCTTCTTCTTTTTTTAAATAAAATCGATTATTAATTTTTTTTTCTAATCTGACTTGGAAAATTTAAAATTGCCACGTGTATTTTTTATTTTGAAAAAAAATGCTATGTCAACAAATAAAATAGTCAGAAAATGAACACGTGGCAGTTTGGCCGGAATTTTTCGCCGTTGGCACTTAACTGATAATTTTTCCTCCGATTTTGGCACTTAAATGTACATTTTGTAACTTTTAACACTTAAGTGTCTCCCACTGCCAAGTTTTGGCACTCTATGGGTCCTTGTGTCTTTCTTTAGATGCTTAGTCCTTTAATTTGCAATAAGGATTGCATTCGACTCCATAATTTTCTTTTCTAATATTATGAAATCCATCGATGAGAAGTGAGAGCTCCACGCCTTTTCCCCTTCTTTAACAAACTTTAGCCTATGACTTCTAATTTTCCTTTTTTATAATTATCTAAATTTACTTTTTATGTCAAATGATATGTATCTTCATGTATTTCAAAGTGTATTAGCTTTCAATCCATATATTAAGTTCCATTTATTTTCTAAATCATTTAATTTCCGTGAAATGAAGCCTTAGGGTGCATTCATTTTGTGAAAAATGAGTGATTTGGATAACATTTTTTTCGAAAAATGATTGCTTATGTCATATATAAATAATAGTTAATGGAAAATATTTTCATCATTGATAATAATCTACTCCTACTATTGTTATGGGCAATGAAAAAAATTTCCATTCATTTATTTTTCAAAACGATATAAGTTGATCATTTTTTGAAAAATATTTTCCAAATTACTTATTTTTTGCAAAACGAATACACTATGTGAAAATTTTCCTTATTTTGATTCAATGTGGTTGTATCACTTTGAATGTAAAATTAGACCTTTGCAATTAGGTTGGACTTTGGTTTAAGTCTAAAATGTAGAAATATGTAATAGGGAAGGTAAATAGGTTCGAAAAGATTTGAGCTTATGAGTTAAATAGGGTTTGAAATGATTTAAACTCAAGATCTCCTGAGAAATATCATATGAGATTTTGTAGGATTACGGCCAGCTATTTTAAAACCTTAAGCTATTACATGATGATGTGGTTTCAAGAATTATAGCACTTTCCCTCATGCTTGGTGAAATATTTCATCTAATAAAGGCCTGAAAAACGTTGAGCCCAAAACCTCCTTCAATAACATATAAAATTTTGTGAAACCATAATCAACTATTTCAAAAGTTTAAGTTGTTAAATGAAGATGATATATTATCTAAAGGGAAAAGGACACCAAAAACCCCAAACTATGCCCTTTGGGACAATTTTACCCTGAACTTTTTTTTATGCCATAAAAAACTCCAAACTATGCCACTTGGGACAATTTTACCCTAAACTTTTTTTGTGCCACCAAAAACCCTAAACTATGCCACTTGGACAATTTTACCATGAACTTTTTCTTGTGCCACGAAAAACCCTGAACTATGCCACTTGTGACACATTTACCCCAGACTTTTTAACTGAAGGGTATTTTCGTCTTTTCCTTCTTCTTTTTAATTTTTTTTTCTTCTTCCCCACCAGCAGAGGGGAGCCGGCGCCGGTGACAGCCACCCTCGGTGGCGGCGTCCGGCGAGGGTGGCCCTTGCCGAGGAGGGTCGCTCCCGACCGGGCGACCCTCGCCTGAGTCGGGCGAGGGTGGCCCTCGCTGGGGAGACCGAGCGAGGGCCGCCCTCGTCGGATCTGGCGGGGGCGGCCCTCGCCCAATGCCGGGAGGGCTGCCCCCGCCAGATCCGGCGAGGGCGGCCCTCGCCCGGTAGGGGGCGACCCTCCCCGGCGTGGGCCACCCTCGCCGGACGTTGCCGCCGGCGAGGGTGGCCATCACCGGCTCCCCTCTGCTGGTCTAGCAAAGGGGAAGAGGAAAAAAAAAAAAGAAAAAAAGGAAAAGACGAAAATGCCCTTTAGTTAAGAAGTTTGTGGTAAATGTGTCCCAAGTGGCATAGTTTAAGGTTTTTTGTGGCACAAGAAAAAGTTCAGAGTAAAATTGTCCCAAGTAGTATAGTTTAGGGTTTTTAGTGGTACAAAAAAAAGTTTAGGGTAAAATTGTCCCAATGGGCATAGTTTGGGGTTTTTTATGATACAAAAAAAAGTTAAGGGTAAAATTGTCCCAATGGGCATAGTTCAGGGTTTTTGGTGGCATTTTCCCTTATCTAAACACTCCATTAAAAGGAGACTCGCGTAAATAATCGTCTTCTTTATTAGTCAGAACATGCTACATTTTTGCCGATATATCCAAAAATGATAATTGAGCTAAGAAATGGAACAACAAAAACAAACGAGAACGAAAACCGATTGTTGTCAGCCCATGGGCCAGAAATAAAGAAAAAGCCCAATGCAAAGAGCTTCCGACCAGGGCCCGTGGACTTCTCCAAGACCAGAGCTTCCGACTGAATTCCGTGTTTGCAAGAAAGAAGAGAAGACGACTCCAAATTCTTTGGGGAGAGAGAGGCTCTCTCTCTCTTTCCATTGGTCGACCGCCCTATTGCCGTGACCGTTGCCCGTCATTGTGGCCACGTTCTACCATCCCTAATCCTTGGTTAAGATGGTCTGATACGTATATTAAACGTAGTTGTGGTTGTGATTCTATGATTCATTGAGTTATCTTGTTCGTTGTGAGGAGAGAAACATCATGTGTCAATTTTGTATGGTTTGCTCATGACTTGCTTCCAACAGATAGTTTTAAGTTGAGTTGCTATTTGCTTGATGAATGTTCTAATGAGTTCTTATTGATTTTTGCATGGGTTTTTATGCACGACTCGAGTTGTCGGAGGAAGATTGCGATGGATGTTGAAAGAATGTGGAAGTACGATGTGTTGGGTCTCCCATTGGTTTGGCGATATTGAGGCGTATCGTTTCCGAATTCAATTTAGGCCTAGGCCAATGCTAAAGCGTCTCGGAAATTCCACGGGTCTTTTTCCTAGCTCAGCATGTCCTATTGACTTGATTCCGATAAATCATAACACTCACATTTTGCACGCCTTCGAGACTATTGCATTGGCTTAAATTGGAAGGTAAAAATCGATATAAGTGGTTGGTTGTATTTGTGATCACATAAGAGAACTAGTCGCCGAAGGTTTTCAGGACAATGTTGGATATTTATCAAATGCCCATCGGGGGTTCAGATGCTGTTCATGGATGGATTTTAGAATAATACTTTTAATTGAATGCTATCTTCAAAAGAGGTTGAGACGTTGCCATGCTCAACGGGGCGGGACGATGCCGGTCAAGTCAGAAAACCATCGAAGGAAGTTCAATCATGGCTCATGAGCAATCGTAATAGTTGGAACAAATGTGAGGAATTGTGGATGCAATTATGCATGGTTATGTGATATAAATTGTGTTCTTAATTAATATGTGCTTTATAGGGCTTGAGGTTTCCTTTCTTGTACATAGTTAAGGGAAAGCAAAGGTTTTATTATTGATTTGCCATCCACATGTTAAGTGCTGAGATTACACGATTCTAATGCGAGGCATCCTCTTATACGAGGATTAGACATTACACTTATTGAATTAATTCTCATTACTTGTTGTTTACCACTTTTTAGGGCCATAGTCATGAACATACGTCCATCCACTTCGGGAAGTCGATGTCGTCGGAAGTGAGCATGATAGCGGTTGTGGACCTCACCTTCGACACCTACCAAAAGTATACGATCACGGTTTGGGTTGATGATGGTTTATGGCATGGTACGTGTGATTCAATGGGAACCTCATTGGACTGCTTCAAAGTTTTGATGGACCGTCCGGTGGCTATGGTTGAGACCCACAAAATGCAATAGTGGCAAACCTGTTAAATGGCATCGTGAGTGACCCCGAGAACGACCTTGATTACGATTCTAAGGAGGAGTTGTAGAGGGATCGGCCACCCGTGGGAACACCAAATTTTTGTATATTTGCTCTCGTAGATAAAGAAGTTAGGACTAACCCCAACCCCGACCTCTTTTGGTTGCTAATTGGAAAGGCTTGAATAATACCAGGCATGTCATGTTTATATTTTTAAGATGCAATTTATGTGAATATAAGTGTGGTTGTGTTTATGCGTGTTGTCCACTGTCTCATTGTTGATTGTGATTGGAGTTGATGAGTACGCTTTTGCATGTGTTTAATTAAGAAATAAAAATGACAGGTTGACAACGGGTCCTGGGATTGTCATCAAATAATCCCTAATGGTGGTCGCGTGCTTGTGGCTCGAGGAGCATGAGGCATGACAGTGGAATTGGACCGATGAGAACTTATCTTGTTCCGGGTTTCAATGTATGCATAGTAGGTTTCAGGTTCAAAAAATTAGAAAACCTATTTCAATGGGTAGGTTCCAAGTTCTAGGTAGGTAGAACTTGAAACTTGGAACCCAAAACCTAAATACAATTTTTATTTTTTTCTTGATTTATATTTTTGCACGATCATACAATATTCTATGGTGCTCGATGATGAGTATATAATCTGGAACTACTAGTCTAAGTTTCCATTTTATGACTAAGACTTTTAGTTTATCAATGTTTCATATTTTTTGTGTATGTATCCAAATATAAGTTGTGAATATGGATTATAGTAGCAACTGGTGGTCATTAAAGGTGACGGTTCAGTACAATCATTCCAGTAATAGTATAAGTGAAAACTTGGTAGACCTTGAAATCGACCCTAGAATCTATGACAGAGTGGGTTACGGGTTCCAAAAAATGAGGAACCTATTGCATGAGATAGGTTTCAAGTTCTTGGTAGAATCCATGTGGAACTTGGAATCGCTCATTCCTAATATACAACTCACAGGTTGCTATCCTATGACATAGAGGAGTATCGTTGGAAGTGGCAATCTTGGTCTCTACTATGCATTGCCAAGAGGTTTGCACATCTATTCATCTCATGGTGCTTGTTCTAGATTTGAGCTTCCGGAATCTGAGCCAGCAACGACCTACATTCGTCGACAACATTCATTAGATTAGATGACCGCCAACACATCCATTTCTCCAAGGAGTCTCTGCACATTCTTGTCGACGGTCACACGAAGCCCATCTGAGAGGGCCTATAGCTTCGTAAGAACTGAGGAATGTTGGAAAACACCGCTAGCACCTAAACTGGCAGGACTACTTTGCACTGCACCGTCAATTCTAAGCTTGATCCAACCCAGTCTAGGAGTGGACCAATTCTCATTAGGCCTCCCCGCCTCTTTTAAGGCACTGCATTTGGACAAACCGCTTCAACATTCGGCCGCTTCGTTACAAGCTCTCACGGCAGTGTCCTTGGCAAAGCTACCATCTTCAAGAACATCGCTGCTTTCCTGTTATTCTAGAGATTCCAAGTAGTCCAAGGGAAGACAACATCCAAAACCAAGTAAGGTTTGAAGGGAATTAGATGTTGGAAACATAACAGTTGAATTTCACCCACTCCTCTAACGAAGAGGGGGAACTGCTCGGACAAATAAGGATGGCACGAATGCGTTCCGCGATTTCATCATCAAATGTAGGAAGATTCAAAAGGTCCCAAAACACCCGCTCTGAGCCAAAAGTTGTCATTGTCGTTTCCTCTTCATCTTTACTAAGAGGCCCGACATAATGCTTCGTCAAAGCATCAGAAGGTAAAATCCCTTTCTATTTTCTCCATGGTCTCTCACAAATTACGAGCAAGTTTAGCGAGATAATAATTGGATTCCTTTTCAGCTTCGAGATATACTTGTAATTTGGCTTATTTTATATGATTTCTTTAGAGGCATAAGTATAGCCCAAGTGCCAAAACTTGGCACGAGAGAACGCTTAAATGCCAAAAGTTACAAAATGTATACTTAAGTGCCATTTTTTTGAAAATTGGATCACTTAAGTGCCAACTTCGGTGAAGGTTGCCGGAAATCTGACATAGGCTGCCGGAAATCCGACGTGACTTATTTTAATAATATAAATTGCTTACATGGCTCGCTGGAAACTAAGTTGGCGAAAAAATCAACCAAAACGACGTCGTTTTGCGTTGACGTGGATTTTAAAAATTATTAATTAATTAATATTAAATAATTAAAAATATATTCATATAAACTTGATTAATTTAAAAAAGAAGAAGAAGGGGAGATCCGGCGAGGGCTTTCTAATCTGACTTGGAAAATTTAAAATTGCCACGTGTATTTTTTATTTTGAAAAAAATGTTATGTCAGCAAATAAAATCGCCAGAAAATGGACACATGGCGGTTTTGTCGAAATTTTTTGCCGTTGGCACTTAACTGATCATTTTTCTCTGATTTTGGTACTTAAGTGTCCCCCACTGCCAAGTTTTGGCACTCCAAGGGTCTTTCTGTCGGATTGGATCTTAAAGACTATTAGTGAAGAAAAAGAGAAGCTGGGTTAGGGGACTTTTGGAAAAGGTGGGCACTTTTGTTCATTGGGTCATGGGGGAGGGAAAGGGAGAGAGATAGCAATATTGAAAATTCCTAGAGCGTTTCGCGAGGCCCTTCTAGGAAGACGCATGTCTGGAAATGGAATCGCATGTTGTCCTAAAAGCTGATCATGTGTGTGTGTGTTTTGCTTTTGGCATTGAAGTTCCTTCTTTCACATTGATTCACTTTTTAAGGCACCTACTAAGATCACTCTACGTGTGAAATGGGGCCGTTCTAATCAGCGCCGAGCACACTCTAGGATGCATATGATTCTCAAGTATCACATTTGACAGCAGAAAATGAAGAGGGAAACAAGTTGAAGCAGCCAAAAAATCTGTACAAGCCATTTTTTACACAATCGTTGGGAGTACGCATACTAAGACCGCATACATTTTAAGAGCTTAATTTCAGCACCTCAGGAACAACGTGTTTGTAATATGTACATGTGTAAGTATTCAAACACAAGTGTGTGTATATATCAAAGTGGTAACCAGAGAACTTAATAGAAGGTACTAACCATGTACGGCTATGGCAGGGGTCATCTTTCTTCTCCACAAATCTCCACCAGATTTTTACAAGTATGTCAAAGGCACGACGTCTTCTTTTTTTTTTATCATAGATATAACTTCCATAAAAATTTGTTTTGTTGAAAAAATGAAATTTCAAAAAAAGAAATCCACTTCTTCTCTACATTGTCGATTAAATATATGGATAAATTATTAAGTAGATGAAATTTAAGTAAATCAAAACATTATACAAAGTAAGAATTTTTTTTTTTGAAAATACCAGTTAAAATTTCATTATTTTGGATTGACGAAAATTAGTCTCATCCATGAATTGTTTTAAAAAAAATATCAAAATATCTCATTGTGCACAATGTTATTAGTGTATTCTTAAATATTCCCCTAATGAATTACATGTTTTGCATAATAATATCTCCCATTGTGATATGTGATGAGATCACAAATTACCCTCGCGAGTTACTATACATTGCGTTATTACGGCTCTCATATGACTCTTTCGTGGTCTCTATGACCATCATACAAAGAAAAAGACATTGACCATGCGCACAATTCTCGTGGTATGACCGATCAAGCTCGACGAATTTCGTGCACTAATTAGCAATGGCAATGACTAGAAGAAGTTGGACCTGAGTAAGTCATCAAACTGCTTCATCTGAATTTTGGGACATAAAACACGGGACATTCCAACCTTGTTAGTGAAAAGAAATATACAACTTAGAACGAGGGATGAATAGCAAAGGTACATTCACATTCATTCCTAAAATTGGCTAGTCGCTAGGAGCTAGTGCTGGTTTTTGAAGAACGACATCACTTGACTTTGTACACAATGTCTTTGGCATTCACTCCCATCAAGAAATCCATGTGAGCGTAATCTTCAACGAACGGACGGTGAGCTTGCCGACGTCGTGGAGCTTGAGGCTATCGAGCGAAGCTGGACGTCCTTCGGGTCGGCGGCGCGCCCCGGCCTCCGTAGCTCAGGAACATCGGAACGTCGTGGGGGATGTTGGAAAGGTTGTAGACTGGTGGCCTCGCGTCCCCGTAGTGCTTCATGTTGAAGCTGGCGATCTCGTAGTTGTACTTCATAAACCCGCCGTCGCGGACCGCTGCGAGCAACGACACCAATTCGTTTTTCAAGTGATCGTAAGTCGTACGTCAAGGAATGTAGGCAATCAATTTGAACGAGCATTCATTAGTAACATGTGCTTCCTGCATAAAGCCCTCAAGAAAAAGGATCGATCGGGAACTAAACCTACTTTGAGACAATTGCACCAGGTTCTTCATCGACGTCGGCTGCGGATAGTTCTTCAAAAAGTGATCGACGGTGGAAACATTGAGACAGCAGTTTGGGCCTGGAACGGATCGGTCGAAATCAACATGATCAACTCCATTCTTCCCGACTTGAGTTCAAGAACATATCTCACAGGGCGAAGTAAGTTAATACCAGTAGATGCAGTTAGAAAGTCGTAGCAATCAAGGCCAGGATGAGCACACAAGGCCTTGAGAAAGTCGGCCACGGGCTTGCTGCGATGAAATACAAATGCACAAGCATAATGCAACATAAAAGAGAAGATAATTGAAGCTTCGGATCAAACGTAAAAACTCGTCAAAATTTTCGCAGGTTCTTTCCTTTACCTTACTGGATTGAACTCGGCCAGTCCGATCAATTTGCCATCCTGTCGATGATAATGCAGAACCATCAAAAGCAGCTCCCTCAGGCATCATGGTGGTCATTTATGCACAAAATGCCCTAGTTCTCTAGATGCAATGAAAGGTAGCCAAGGGGGAATCATCCGCTCACCTCGGCAAGAAAGGATCTGGCCGCAACGATGCCAAGGGCGGTGGTTATATGCGAAAGATAAGCGACGGGGCTCAACAGAGCCACCGATTGCAGCTTATCCACAAGTTTCCCTTCTGATAAGGATGCCAAAGCTATCGTAGTTCCCTGGAAACATAAACAAAATTTACCCAAGGAGCCTCGGATCTGCAGTACAAATCAAAGTTGTTTGAAAGGATAGGCGTGTCGATTGCATCTTTTGTCATATGACATGCGCGAATATATGAATCCGGCATACGGCTCGATTCCGTGAAGTGTACTGAAAACAATTTCTCACCAAGGAGTGGCCGACGTAATGGACCTTCTTCCCCGTTTTCCCGTGGATTAAGTCGAACACACCCGGGAGATCAAATGCTGCCAGTTCGTCCCACGACCAATCCCAAAATTCCTGTCGGCAATTCAATCACCAGTTCATTTGACGATGCATGATTCTCAAGTATTCTGTGCTCAAGAATAAGTGGTGCAGTGAACCTAGTAAGGGTACTAAAATAAATGCGAATCGTCGAATCTAGCAGAACTCACTTGCGTGGGACTCGCACACAACTTGCCACTTTCAATGATTCAAATGAAGTCGAAACCGTAATAATTTAGAGAGAGAGATGTACTAACGGGATTGGAAGGGCTTAAGGAAGTGTGGCGCTGGCTGAATTGGGTGCCTCGGCTGTTGGCTATCCACACATCGAACCCGTTATCGGCTAGAATAAAGGGCAGGTTTTGCTCCGGCAAGTTCACTAGCCATGCCGACCCGTCCTGCATTCCCGAATAATCTCTCTCTCTTTAGGACAAAACAAACACGGGGATTGATAAACATCATAACAAATAAGAATATACGGAAATCCTGAGATATATAATGTCCTAAGCCCGTGTCCCAGAATGTAGGGGCAAGTAGCAAAGCGAGACATGCATCAGTGAACTTCGCATGCATTGCACAGCTCTTGCCGGATCTAAATAGGCGTTATATGCCTGATATAACTGCACAATTCTTGCAGGATCATGTCGAATTCAGTAAAAGCTTGTCGCTCAGATCAAGTCGACCGTTCATGGATTATCTAAATGCTCTTCTTTCGTCGGAAAGTGAGATCCCCATCACCGTCCGAGCTCAGGCAACACCAGACCCGAATTCCAACCCGAGCTGAGATGGGAAAGGAATGAGACAGGGTGAGGAAAATTTCATCTTCTTTGCAAGTTTTAACCTCTGGTCAAGCGCCGAGCATCTGTTTCACACTATAAAAGACCGAAAAAGTTTCACCTCCCGTCCTCGAAAGATGGTCAAGAAGAGGTCTCCTGCTCAGCTAATGATCTCCGGGCCTTAAAAGTGATTTATTAACTCCGACATGGGGAAAAGATTATGCAACCCACGTTAGCATGTTTGAAAGTCTCAGTGTATCTCGCGCGGATTCAAGGTTAGCCAAAAAAAGTATTGCATATGCAGCACGAATGAACATGTCCGGCGGTATTGAGTCGGAGGAATAAGTCATTCACCGCGAGGACGCCGTGCTGTACGAAGACTGGCTGCTTGTTGGTGCTGCCGCCCCCAGCTCGGCCTTCTGGTATTCTTTGCACGCTGAGTATGTATCCATCCTTAGTGACCACCTGAAGCAAAACACACCCAACGGAAACACAGTCTTACAAACGTTATTCATTATTCTCGTGGCATTAATAGCCATGTATAAGACGACACTGGAAATTTAAGGTTTTTCTGCGAGCTGCTCTTAATTACATCGAACTCTTGGCATTTGTAACCATGGATCGTGATTTCTGAGGCACATAAGCCCACTGCATTAGCCAAAGGGGCTACAGCGCCGCCACCTTGTGTCAAACTGCGGCTCGAGCCATGGACCACATGCGGCACGACCACTAGAGCCAGGAGGAAGCAGCCCAGAGCCAGGCTGGGGAAGCCACTCGCACTCATGATCATATCAAATTCCTTCTCCTTTCTCTTCCGTCTTCCGTGTGGAAAGAAGAGGAGAAGAGAGTATGGCAAAAGGGTTTTGGTTTCTGGGTTTCTCCTAAAGGATCATGTTACGTATTTATAGGGAACACTTCCTGCCTAAAGAGGCAACGGGTTCTCCATGTTTTGAGGGAGGAACGAGTGATCACGGAAGAAAAAACTCAAGAGGACAAGCCTCAACATAGCAACCCACCCAACTGGGAAAATTCTTTTATGCATCGCTCCCCTACGTTAGAATTACTGTCTGGAATTTTAATCTAAATAAGGATTGGATAAAATAGGATATGAAGCCCGGAAATTTTGCTATACCCTATCCATCGTTCATGTATTTTTATTTGGTATAAACGGCATATCGCACAAATGGATATGGTAAAAATCTCTTAAGACGCTCTCGCCCATTTTTTTTATTTTCTTTTTTTATATTATTTTTTCCTCTATTTTTTAGTTATTTTTTTATTCTTTCTTTCCATCAATCTCTAATAAATTTTATTAAATAATAAAATGTAATAATATACCTAGTATACTAAATTACCTAAATATGTAATACATTTAAATATATATTTATATTTATATGTTGAATTTATATTATAAGATAGAATTAAATTCGAATACATAAATAAAAATAAATTAAACTAAAAACTAAAAATTTTGTTATTTTTAATTTCTTATATTGAAATTCAAATATTATTTATATTGAAATATGATTTTAATTTTCTTAATTTAAGAAATTTGTTATTCGAAAAAATAACTTTCCTATTATGAATATTAGAAATCCTATCCATCCTTATCCCACTTCGCTCATGAGATAATTATATCCAGCTTATTCAACTTTATCCTATTTTGACGAAGCACTAAATATAAGATATGATAAATGTTATCCTATTCTAAATTTTATCATAACTACCAAACCCAACCTTTTGTGTTTCTTTTTAAAGGATGGGAAACGCTAAGTGCTAGGGGTACATGGATTTTCCTAGAAAGTTTACATGACTTTTCTTCTTCTTTTTGTCGGCCAAAGCTGATGCGATCTCAACAATCCATTTGATATGGTACTCCCTCGGGAATTTCAACAGTGGATAATGGATGTCACGGCTTTCATAAGGTGTTTGGCGAAGATCTTAGTAACCACAGTACCTACGGCGGCAACCGTAACCCAACCACGGCCGTACTAAACAAACATTAAATAAACAAACATTAAATAAGCACCGAGGAGATAAATCGCACAACTACTAACATACCTTGGAAGTCAATGCCGATAAATTCACAATGAATGTCGAATAAGTGATGGAATATTGTAGGGAGAACCCTTTTCTGAATGATGCTTTGTTATTGTGATGGATGAAGTAATACCATAATTTGATAGGCCATGTTGATCACATGCAAATAGACAATGATACACGCACCGGGCGTCACTAAACAACGATACACGCAGAAAAACAATGGTACACAAGGGAGGAGTGCCTCCAGAAAAGGACCAAGCAAAACGCGAAACTTCGGTAATTGTTGCAAGTCCTGGCCGATTGATGCGGGTGAAGAGGATATGTAAGTTCTCTGCCAACTCTAGAATGCATAAGATTCTTAGGTATCACATTTGACAACAGAAAATGAAGAGGCAAACAAGTTGCAGCAGCCAAAAAAATTAGTATAGGTCATTTCTTACACAATCGTGTGTTGCCGTGAGCTGATTTGTAGGAGTGATATGTATAGAAAGAAAATATTTATATTTGCGTGAGTAGATTTGTGGGGGTAATGCATATAGAAAGCGAATATTTTACCTAATAGGCACTTGTTACCCTAGCAGTACTTGTATGTATATATATAGCCTTGTAAAGGAAAAAAAATATACTGAAATAATAGTGATCTATTTTTCAACATGGTATCAGAGTAGGAACCCTAGTTTTCTCCACCTTCTTTCCATCGGATCAGATCGCCGCTGCAGCTCTAGGTTTTTCCTTGTGCTGCTGCCACATTGACCAAATCAGATCGCTGCTGCAGCATTGACTTGTGCTGTTGTCGCACTAATCTGACTTGACCAGAAATTCCTTTGCGAATGAACTGTGATTGGCAACCATGACAAAGCTAACTGATGAGGTACCTCATCAAGGCCAAAGGGAGAACTCAACAACTGATTCTCTTCTAGAGAATCTTACGATGAAGCTGACACAGATTTTTACTCAGAGTTCGACTCAGGTATCAACACAATCCTAGGAGCCATCCACTGCACAAATCTCAGTCAAATTGGATGGATCAAATTATGGATTGTGGTCTCAAGTGGTGGAGATGTTCATCTCCGATAAAAACAAGTTGGGTTATATTAATAGTGATCTCCCTCTACCCTCACCTACCGATCCTCAATTTCAAAAGTGGAAGACTGAGGATGCGATTGTGAAGGGGTGGCTAATCAACTCGATGGATCCTGCATTAATAGGAAATTTTATTTGCTTCCCAACTGCGAAGATGGTATGGGACTCTGTTGCAACAACTTTCTTTGATGGAAGTGATGCCTCCCAAGTTTATGACTTGAAGAGGGGGGTGACTCAGATGAGACAAGGTGGAGAGACAATTGAGGTTTATTACAATAATCTTCAGGGTTTGTGGAGGGAGATCGACTTCCGTCGTCCAAACCCAATGACATGCCCAGTTGATATTGAGCGGTACAATCTTGCCATTCAGGAAGACCGGGTGTATGTCTTCCTTGATGGGTTGGACGATCGTCTAGACAAAGTGAGAGCGGATGTTCTCCAAATGCAACCATTCCCAACTGTCGAGCAAGCATATGCACGGGTTCGTAGGGAGGATACGAGATAGTTAGTGATGCTCACCCATACTGATTCCACGTTTGGGTCTGCTGCCATGGTGGCATGGGGAAGCAAGACAGGTGTCTGAGAATCACTAGTAATGCCAACTCTACAAATGAATAAATTAGGAGCTACGTAAGGGGGTGGGCGGATGAATAACGGTTCACGAACTACAATTTCATCTGAAGGATGCTCACACTGTGGGAATGCTAAGCATACTCGAGAGACATGCTTTAAGCTCCATGGTTATCCAGAGTGGTGGAAGGAATTGAAGGCGTGAAAACAAGCCGACGGGGGTACTAACTGTGGAAAATGGAAGGTTTTTCTTGCTAAGATGGAACCTCAGCTGTCTTTGGTGCCCAAAGTCGAAAGTCAAGACCAACCGACTACGTCCAATTCAGGTAATATCCAAGGTAATTGTGGTTGTGCATTGGTTCTCCCTAATCACAGTAGTTGTGATGGATGGGTTATCGATTTGGAAGCTATGGAGCATATGACCTTTAGCCCAGATGATTTTGTGAGTATTACAGAACCAAGACGATGCGGTATCTCAAATGCAAATGGGCATATATACCCAGTGATAGGGGCTGGTGTGGTTGAGGTTCCCCCTCAGTTGTCATTGCCTAACACTTTACTTGTCCCGTCATTGACCACAAAATTAATTTCTGTTGGACAGCTCGCTGAAGATTTGAATTGTATTGTCCTAATGTATCCTCAATTATGTCTTTTCCAGGATATCCTCACGAAGGAGATCATTGGACGTGGTACTAAACCGGGGGGCTGTATTACTTGGATGATCTCAAGTTTAGAAGTGTGCATCAAGTCCGGGGTTCACCTAGCTATAAAGAAAAACAGATTTGGCTTTGGCATCGACGATTGGGACATCCTTCATTTGGCTATATGAAAAAGCTATTTCCTGAATTATTTTTGGATCTAAAAGAGTTGGATTTTAGTTGCCGAGACTTGCATTTTGGCTAAGAGCCACCGTGTTTCCTTTCCCATAAGTTTGAATAAGAATAACGTGCCTTTTTCATTAGTTCACTCTGATGTGTGGGGTGCTTCTCCTATTACTGCTATCTCGTGTTGTCGGTGGTTTGTTATATTCGTTGATGATTGCACGCGTATGACTTGGCTTTACTTGATGAAAACTAAGGATGAAGTGGTTAATGTGTTTAAAGTATTTCACAAGATGGTTCAAACACAGTTTGATGCTAAGCTACAAGTTCTTCGAAGTGATAATGGTGGAGAGTATGTGAATCGACATCTCAAGGAGTACTTTTAGCAACATGGTCTCATTCATGAGACCTCGTGTACACAGACTCCACAACAGAATGGAGTGGCCAAAAGGAAGAATCGCCATATTCTCGAGACTGCTCGAACCCTCTTAATTGAGGGACATGTTCCTTCATGTTTTTGGGATAATGCTGTTGCCACGGCGGTGCATCTCCTCAACCGAATGCCCTCAAAAGTGCTGATTTCCATACGCCTCTACAAGCACTCTCTGCATTTGTCCCATTGCCATCAATCTTGACAATTCCCCCTCGTGTGTTCGGATGTGTTGCGTTTGTTCACATTCCGAAGAACCAATGTACCAAACTTGATCCATGTGCTTTACGGTGTGTGTTCTTGGGGGTATGGTACTCATCAAAAGAGCTATCGATGCTACAACCCATCTACTAAAAAAACTTATGTGACTATGGATGTCACATTTGTTGAAGGAGAGTTCTTTTACCCAAGTACCAATTCTACCTTTCAGGGGGAGAATTTGCTAGAAAGGGAGAATTGGTGGGAGATTATTGTTGGGGTTATACCCAAAGGCAGAGACGTGGTTGTTGGGGGTGGTGGTAGTGTCGATGATAGCTCCAACATTGGTGATAACGGGGCTAGGCAGGCTCTGACTGATGTTGGAGCAACCGTGAGTGGTGTTGGCACGACTAGTGTTAATGGTGGAACTGTTGAGCAGGTGACAGATGGTGCTAGTGCTAATGAATTTGTGACGGGTGTAGCTACAGAAGCTTCACAGGATCCGACAAAAGGCAAAATACCCACACGTGAACAAATTGAACAGCCCCCTTCCCCTCCAGTACCCGACCAAGTTCGTGAGGATTTTCCTGAGGTAATCTCCTCTACTATTTCTGGTTTGTTTGATGAATCTAATATGTCAATGGAATATAAATTACCTGTTAGGCATAATCGGGGAAAGCCCCCAAATCGATACTCACCAGATGTTGGAGAAAGGAAATCGAAATATTTCATCGCAAATTATGTCTCAACAGGAAGGTTATCTAAACGATTGAAGCAGTTTGTGTTGGCTGTATCTTCGGTTCAAATTTTGAATGGAGTATAGGAAGCTTTGGAGGATCCGCAATGGGTTCAGGCTATGGAAGAAGAGATGAAGGCATTGAAAAAAAAATAGAACGTGGGAATTGATGGACTTACCTGAGGGAAAGAAAACAGTGGGATGCAAATGGGTGTTTTCTGTCAAATATAAGGCGGATGGGTCCATCGAAAGATACAAGGCAAGATTGGTAGCAAAGGGGTACACGCAGACGTATGGAATTGACTACCAAGAGACTTTCTCTCTTATTGCAAAACTTAATACTATTCGAGTTTTGGTGTCTCTTGCAGTTAATTTAGACTGGCCACTATATCAGTTTGATGTGAAGAACGCATTCCTCCATGGTGACTTGGAGGAGGAGATTTATATGGATGTACCACCAGGATACAAGTCTTCCTCACATCCAAGTGTGGTTTGCAAATTGAAAAGGTCCTTATATGGTTTGAAGCAATCAGCAAGGGCTTGGTTTGGTCGGTTCAGTGTGGCAATGAAGAAGTATGGGTACAGACAGAGTGAGTCGGATCACACCTTGTTTCTTCGATGACAAGAAGGGAAGATAGCTATATTGATTATCTATGTTGACAATATAATCATTACAGGGGATGACATGAAAGAAATCACCTCACTCCAAAGGAGGCTTTCTAGAGAGTTCGAGATGCAAAACCTGGGAGAACTGAGGTATTTTTTGGGAATAGAGGTATCAAGATCAAAAGGGGGAATATTCCTGTCTTAAAGGAAGTATGTACTAGATTTGTTGGCAGAAGTAGGGATGCTAGATTGTAAGCCAGCAGATACCCCAATCGTGGAGAATCATAAACTTGGAGGGTATCTCGATCAAGTACCTACAAACAAGGAGACATACCAAAGGTTAGTGGGGAAGTTGATCTACTTATCGCATACGCGTCCAAACATTGCATGTGGTAAGTATCGTAAGTCAATTCATGCATGCTCCTAGTGAAGACCATATGAATGCTGTGGTGAGAATAATTCGGTATTTGAAAGCATCTCCAGGGAGAGGGTTAAAATTCCTGAGGAATGGTCATCTTGGAATTGAAGGTTACACGGACGTAGACTGGGTGGGGAGTGTGTACGACAGGAGGTCAACTTCAGGGTATTTTACATTTGTGGGGGGGAATCTGGTCACTTGGAGAAGTAAGAAATAGAAAGTGGTGGCTTTATCGAGTGCAGAGGCAGAGTTTAGAGGGATGGCCAAAGGGCCATGTGAGCTTTTGTGGCTTAGAAAGCTGATGTCCGAATTGGGATTTCCTCCTAGATCCGAGATGAAGCTCTTTTGTGATAACAAGGTGGCTATTGACATATCACATAATCCTATGCAGCATGATCGGACCAAACACATTGAGGTTGATCGTCATTTTATTAAGCAGAATTTGGATGCAAAGATAGTTCAATTCCCGTTTGTGAGGTCTGAAGATCAGCTAGTAGATATATTAACGAAGGCAGTCTCGAGCAGAGCCTTCTATAGCTCACTTGACAAGTTGGGCATTAGCGACATTTATGCATCAACTTGAGGGGAAGTGTTGGCGTGAGCTGATTTGTAGGAGTGATATGTATAAAAAGAAAATATTTATATTTGCGCGAGTTGATTTGTGGGGGTAATGCATATAGAAAGTGAATATTTTACCTAATAGGCGCTTGTTTCCCTAGCAGTACTTGTATGTATATATATAGCTTTGTAAAGGAAAAAAAATATACTGAAATAATAGTGATCTATTTTTCAACATCGTGTACTAACACCGTGAACATTTTAAGAACCTAATTCGAGCACCTAGGAACATTGTGTGTAATATGTACATGTGTAAGTACACAAACACAAGTGTGTATATATATCAAAGTGGCAGCCAGAGTACTGCAAATGAGGCTCTAACCATGTATTGCTGCGGCAGGGGTCATCTTCCTTTGCCTTTTCCTAGAACCACCGCACGGTACCAAGCTTGAAAGGAAATCCCGAAAAGGCACGACATGTTTCTCCTCGACAATCGTCGAACCTCCACCAACAGTCCTCTTTCTGCCGTAAACAGAGTTAGCCCCGGATGCACCAGAAATCCCCTGTGCCGGGTTTGTGGGGTTATTGGAAAATTTATAGTTGCCGTCGACAGATTGGCCACCTCGGAAAGTCTCCTGGAAAAGTTCAGCTAATCTCTTTTTGCCGCCAGCAGGGGTTGGTTCGGGATTGGAGACCAGTGTTTCGTCCTTAAAAAAGGTTGTGATCCTTTGAGACGTGCTAATAAAGAAGCTATCATGGACCGGAGTATTGCCGCGAGAAGGAGTGAAATCTGCAGTGAGCATAAACAGGAAGGAAAAGAAAAAAGAGGCCCCGACAGAATACTAAGTTGTAGTAATGCTTAACGCAAACTCTGTTTCATTCACTCCAGGAAGGATGAAGTTTTGTTTAGACATGAAGACAGATTTGTCTAAGGTAGAGAGAGCATGATGCGATTAACAATTAGAAGCGAATTAGTTGCTCTTGTTCTACATCCAATCAAAAGTCAAAAGATGAACCCACAAGAGGAAAAACTTATAGCCGCATCTCTGCATTTAATTGTCTGAAGAGCTTAATGAGTAGATGCGATGTCTCACACCCTACTTGGAAGTTGGAACACAATTATTGCCGAGAATCTCATTGCAGATAGATCCAACTTACAGAAGTTATGTTGATTGAATAGCATAAAAAGAAAAACCGTTCCCCTTACCGCCTCTTACACTGAAGAATTCATCTTCGCAGTCTGAGTCCATCCAAACTTGAGAATCAAAAAAAGTTATCCTCTTTGCTGCCTGAACACAGATATGTGTTTTTCAAGTTCAAGAACCAAGAAATAGGATATACGGTGCATAGCAAGCAATAGAAAATTGCAATCACTCATCACACATCACTAAAAGATGATCAATTGCAGTGTAAACCGGTTAATAGAGGACCATGGGGGAATGTGCATCATACTGCTGTTTTCCTGGTGTCGGCAAACACTCTAGAAAACTCAAACGTCAGTTGTCAACAAATCAGGTGATCAATCAAGTGTATGCAGGGAGAGCAGAATGGAGATGCGAAATACGCCCGTGTGACGTCATTTCACATTAAATATGAGGACCCTACATCGGTGCCCAGCATACCAAATGTCGCGACAACGGGCACATCATCATCTATCTGCCAAACTTGTAGCAATTGCTTACGGAAGGAGAATGCGAGGGGCATGTGGAGGGAAGGACTCGACTGGGCGTGCAAGGGAGGAGGAGGAGGAGGAGGAAGAGTTGGAAAACGGAAGAGACTTGCTAATTATGTGAAATTGGCATGTACAGTCATGATCTTTGAAGGTGAATTTGCACCTACGGAACTGAGCAAAACAGAAACGAATCTCCCACGAAGAGAATTTTCACTTCTTCCCGATCGCGGTGGATTTGATGCGATGTCCCTCGCCATGCTCGTGCTCGACGTTGGCGGCCTCACGCTCAGACATCCAGAAGGATCGAGGCTCTCAGTGTGAACTGAAACTGGTGGGTTTTGACTCTATTCTAGGAAAACGGCAGGAGTTCCATTGTCTGGCTCGGCCTGGCATGGCCATGACTCTGTCATCTTCATCTGCTCTCTGCCACCTAGCTCTTCTTATCCAATAATGGCTCTCAATTATTCTGCTCGTCTCCATCCGTTTCCCGCTAAATTCAAATGAGGATGGAAAACTCGTCTGAACGGCAGCAAGGAAACGAAAAACGTGGCCGGGATCGTTAGCTCCTTTCACGGTTTTCATCGACCTAGAAGCCGATCCAAGATACGGGACGAGCGCAACGGAAAAGACAGTCTCTCCGACGTGTACTCAAAAAAGGCAAAGCAAGTGGACGTGCATAGGATTGGATCAGCATAAGTACAGCTCAAGTGCCAAAACTTGGCACGAGGAAACACTTCGTGTCAAAAGTTACAAAATGTACCCTTAAAGTCCACTTTTTTGAAAATTGGATCACTTAAGTGTCAACTCTGGCAAAGGCTGCCGGAAATCCGACGTGGCTTATTTTAATAATATAAATTGCTTACGTGGCTTTTCCGGCGAAAAAATCAGCCAAAATAACGTCATTTGGCATTGACGTAGATTTTAAAAATTATTAATTAAATAATATTAAATAATTATAAATGTATTATTATAAATTTGATTAATTTAAAAAAAAAAGAATGGGAGATCCTGCGTCCGGATCTCCCCTTCTTCTTCTTTTTTTAAATAAAATTGATTTTTAATTTTTTTTCTAATCTGATTTGGAAAATTTAAAATTGCCACGTGTATTTTTTATTTTGAAAAAAATCCTATGTCAGCAAATAAAATCGCCAGAAAATGAACACATGGCAATTTGGCCGGAATTTTTCGCTGTTGGCACTTAACTGATCCTTTTTCCTCCAATTTTGGCACTTAAATGTACATTTTGTAACTTTTGGCACTTAAGTGTCTTCCACTGCCAAGTTTTGGCACTCCATGGGTCCTTGTGTCTTTCTTTAGATGCTTAGTCCTTTAATTTGCAATAAGGATTGCATTCAACTCCATAATTTTCTTTTATAATATTATGAAATCCATCGATGAGAAGTGAGAGCTCCACGCCTTTTCCCCTTCTTTAACAAACTTTAGCCTTTGACTTCTAATTTTCCTTTTTTATAATTATCTAAATTCACTTTTTATGTCAAATGATATGTATCTTCATGTATTTCAAAGTGTATTAGCTTTCAATTCGTATATTAAATTCCAGTTATTTTCTAAATCATTTAATTTCTGTGAAATGAAGCCTTAGGGTGCAATTATTTTGTGAAAAATGAGTGATTTGGATAATCTTTTTTTCGAAAAATGATTGCTTATGTCATATATAAATAATAGTTAATGGAAAATATTTTCATCATCAATAATAATCTACTCCTACTATTGTTATGGGCAATGAAAAAAATTTCCATTCATTTATTTTTCAAAACAATATAAGTTGATCATTTTTGAAAAATATTTTTCAAATTACTTATTTTTTGTGAAACGAATACACTATGTGAAAAATTTCCCTATTTTGATTCAATGTCGTTGCAGCACTTTGAATGTAAAATTAGACCTTTGCAATTAGGTTGGACTTTGGTTTAAGTCTAAAATGTAGAAATATGTAATAGGAAAGATAAATAGGTTTGAAAAGATTTGAGCTTATGAGGTAAATAGGGTTTGAAATGATTTAAACTCAAGATCTCCTAAGAAATATCATATGAGATTTTGTAGGATCATGGTCAGCTATTTTAAAACCTTAAGCTATTGCATGATGATGTGGTTTCAAGAATTATAGCACTTTCCCTCATGCTTGGTGAAATATTTCATCTAATAAAGGCCTGAAAAACGTTGAACCCAAAACCTCCTTTAATAACATATAAGATTTTGTGAAACCATAATAAACTATTTCAAAAGTTTAAGTTGTTAGACAAAGGCACGGTATATTATCTAAACACTCCATTAAAAGGAGACTCGCGTAAATAATCGTCTTCTTTATTAGTCAGAAAATGCTCCATTTTTGCCGATATATCCAAAAATGATAATTGAGCTAAGAAATGGAACAACAAAAACAAACGAGAACGAAAGCCGATTGTTGTCAGCCCATGGGCCAGAAATAAAGAAAAAGCCCAATGTGGAGAGCTTCCGACCAGGGCCCGTGGACTTCTCCAAGACCAGAGCTTCCGATCGAATTGCGTGTTTGCAAGAAAGAAGAGAAGACGACTCCAATTTCTCTGGGGAGAGAGAGGCTCTTTCGCCTACGTTTTGGGATGAACTTGTTGACTGAGATCTGCCTCCTGGATGACGAATCCGCCCCCTCGCGGGTGAAGGAAAATCAGTAGAAATTCGTCGTCAGGTGTGCCGTAGATCTCTCTGTTTTTCTCTCTTGCATTTCTTGCTTCTTTCTGTATCTTGAATTCCATCCCAATTCTCGTGTTCTTTTGGCTTGCTACTGTCCACTGTGGTCCTGTTGGTTGCTTCGTTTTTATCATGTCCAGCGATCAGCTCATCGATATATGATGGGGGCAGCTAATGGGTCATTGACGAATCTACGGTATTTAGCTGTATAGAGATCAGGGGAATGTTGCTGCGCGAAGTGACTGGTTGGGCAATTAATGGGTCATTGACAAATCTATAGTATTTAGCTGTGTAGATATCAGGGGAATGTAATGTTACTGCGCGAACTGACTGGTTGGTGTTAGGATCTTTAGGAAGCTTTGATTGATTCGTACTTCCAAAGGAAAAGAATGGATAGATCATAGGATGTAGCCGTATAGAGATCAGGGAATGTTGTTGTGCAAAGTGACGGGTTAGTGTTATGATGGGGGAGTTAGATGATGGGGCAGTTAGATGATGGGGCAGTTAATGGATCACTGACAAATCTACAGTATTTTAGCTGTATTGAGATCAGGGGAATGTTGCTGCGTGAGGAGACTGGTTGTTGTTAGGATCTTTTAGGAAGCTTTGATTGATTCGTACTTTCGAAAGAGAAGAGTGGATGGATTATGGTGTGTGATAGAGAAAAGTTCTGCTGGTGCGAATACACATGTTAGTCTGTGCAAGCAATGGGCATTTGTTTAGAGTAATGAAATTTGGCGCATTAATTGTCCAGGTTCTAATGGGTGAGACAGATAAAGATATGAGTAGCACGGCTTCGAATGACAGCGGAAGACGTAATGGGCTAAAGGTTCTTGATCCTGCTATTTCTAGATTCTTCAGGCAGCTTCCTCAGAAGCTCGGGAATGGCTTCAAGGTAATTCACTTCATCTTGATGAGTCATGACACTTATGAAGTTATCGATGTCAAGGCCTCCAAAGCGAAAATTCATGTACCTTTCTCTTTCTTTTTCTGTGATAGTCGCCACTTAAAATGTTTAAGAGGGAAAATGAAAGGGTGAACTCTGGAAGCTCTTCTTTGAGGAACTCGAGAGAATCCTTGATTGATTTTGAGCTCAATCTGGAGAAGCAACTGCAAGCATGGCAGGAAAATCCAGTGTGGGTGGATCAAGCTCCAGAAATAAAGGTGAGGGACTTGTTGAGAAATTAGATTGATGGACATGTTTAGTCACAAGCTAACACTTGGATTGTTTAGCTCAAGCATGCCAAAGATATTTACAACATAATAGAATGAACTGGCCTGAATTAGGACTCTGATATGAGTTCTGTTTCTGTATGTGATTTAGTCACTAAAATTTGAGAAGATGAATAAGTTTGTCACTGTTATCTTTTAACATATTTCAAACTTCTCGTCGTGTGTTTCTCTTACTTTGTAGGGGTACAATAGACAGATCCACTGTTTAGGCCTCTTTCCTTGTTACTTGGAGCTCACCTAACTGATTCTCGTTGACATCAGGGGAGTGTATATAAAGATGAATACGTGACATGTAAAATAATCTTAATTACTTGAAATAAAGATAAATCCCGACTGTTTATGCTAGTCCATGTGAATTTCCACCTGGGGCTTGTAAAATTAGAACAACGGAATGTAGTACGACATGCATAGAACGTAATTGGCATTCTCAGCTTGCTGTCCTGTTGCTCTAGTGCAACCAAAACCTAGAAAAGCAGCAATCTGGTAACTTGGTTTTATTACATAAAAGGAAGATGCTTTCATTGGTGACTTGCTGCTTTTAAATGCCTTGCTCATCATTTAACTTCAAGATCTGGCTGCTGCAAAAGTATTGGAGTCTAATGCTAGTCTTGGCAGGTGAGTGTGCCAAAAGGATCTCTTTGCAACCTCAACGTAAATGTCAATGTGGGGCTGCCTCCGGATGCTGTGTATAACATTGTGACTGATCCTGATAATAAGAGGGTTTTCAAGAATATTAAGGTATCATCCGTTTCAACCATTTCTTCTATATTTCAGCCAATAATACATAAAGCATCAACTAATTATTTTCTGGTTAATCCACTGCGATTTCGATTTTTCCCCCTTGCAACTTATTCTTGTCTTGTATTTAAAGAGAACTTGTTAGGAGAATTTTAAAAATTTAGTTTTTCTCCTAGGAAGTCACATCCAGAAGGGTTTTGGTCGATGAAGGTTTAAGACAAGTTGTTGAATTGGAGCAAGCGGCCATGTGGAAGTTCCTTTGGTGGTCAGGGACCATTTCGGTGCATGTTTTGGTGGATCAAAATAGAGCAGATCACTCGGTAAGATGTTGCTCTTGTTGCAGATCATATGTATTTTTTCTTTATCCTGATTGCCATTTGTATAATTCCCGTGTCTTTCCATTCTCTCTTACTAGGAGAAAGGTGTTATCTGTGTTAATCATGCAATAATCTTGGGTAAACTATGCAACTCTTCCTATTTATCTATTTTGTCAGATGAAGTTCAAGCAAGTGAAAACAGGGTTTATGAAAAGATTCGAAGGATGCTGGAGAGTAGAACCTTGGTTTGTTGACGAGAAAATCTGCTACCCTTTCAAGCCCAAGACTTGGGAAGACTATCAATCTTGTACTGGAGGAAAAGGAAGGATCGGATCAAGAGTGAGCTTGGACCAGCTGATCCAACCAGCTCTAGTCCCGCCTCCGCCCATTTCTTGGTATCTAAGGGGAATCACCAGCAGGACCACAGAGATGCTGATAACTGATTTGCTTGCTGAAACCACAAGAATCAGAGGCGGCCTTAATCCCGCAAAATCTGATAACAACCATGAGTTGTCTAACAACACATTCGACAAGCAACTTGAGGAAACAAGTGATATTAAAGAGCGATGGGCCTTGCGGAGGAGGGCGATGAAGCAAAGAGATAGAAGGGTGCTATCCGGGCGATAATGGACAGGTGATTAGTTTTGTAACTGTTAACAGGAATCCATTTTCTGTATTGAATGCTTTCTTTGCTCGGACTACATCATCTCTACTTAATCTTTTCGAAAATGCCGCGGTTGCATACCTTTCCTTTCGAAAGGCAGGGCACTCACACATCTTCAGAAGTCTGGAATCGGTCGCATTCTAACTCTCTTCTTATGGAACTCGCCAGATTGTGATGAAGTTACTGGTAACGAAGTACCATAGACACGACGACAGCTACTTATGAAGACACCTTCATGGTGATTTGGTGACAAGGTCTCGAGCATGTGAGCTCGATGTATGTAGAACTAGGGGTGTCAAATGGGTGGGTCGGGTCGGGTCGGGTTTGGGTCGGGTCGAAAATGGTCCGACCCACATTGACCCATTTAACCCGTTTTGGACCCATTTTAAATGCAATGTAAATTTGATGACTCATACCCGACCCGACCCATACCCAACCCATACCCGACCCATATTACCAACGCATATTAATATTTAACTTAATTTAAGAAAATATACTCCCACTTATTTAGTCCACTTTAAACTTTTTCACATATAAATTATTTGAATAAAAATTTCACATCAAATTTATAAAGTAAATTAAATAATAAAAAAGTAGTAAATAAAAAAATATGAATACCTCTAAATTGAAATAGTTTGAGGAAAATAATTTTTAAAAAAATTGATTTTTTAATTATTGTTGAGTGAACCGTTGGATTGCAGAACGGAAGTCGAACGCATAAAGGAGGGGGATGGAAGGAGAAAAATGATGGGTCTACCTAATAACTCATTCAACCCATATTTGACCCATATTTAACTTTCATTTGACCCATATTTGACCCATATTTAACCTTCACTTAACCCATATTTGATCCATATTTAACCTTCACTTGACCAATATTTGACCCATTTAACTAAAAATGGGTCATAATATGGGTTTATGACCCATATTGACACCTCTATGTAGAACAAAGGAATCTAGCAGCCCGTTGAGGTATTATGTGCATTTGTATAACTCTTCATCTTGTACCATGATTTTGTGTTAGCACAGTGAAGGAGAAGAAAGTTTTAGGGTGCGTTTGTTTCGCGGAAATCGTATCGTTTTTGGAAAATGTTTTCCAAAAAATCATTTTTCATGAAAATGATTAGTTTTCTTGTGTTTGATGATATATGATTGAAAATATTTTCAGGCGTTTGAATTGCATTTGAAAAATGATTGAATAACATTTGAACTAACAAAAAGGGAAGGATCTAAAGACCTCATAAAGAGGGAAAGTGTTTTCCCCTTCTCATGCACAGGAATTCATTTTCCTAAAATAATACATAATATTTATATTGACTAGAAAGTATTTTCCATTGACCAAATCGTTTTTGGAAAAACAAACAGTGGAAAGTCTGGAAAATACTTTCCGGGAAACTACTTTCATTGAAACAAACGCACCCTTACATTGTGAAATTTCACTTAGATTCGGCCACATAAATCGGATCCTTCATGGATGTTGATCATATCGTTGCAAGACGTGCTCGTCGGACTTTCCTTTTTCTCCTTCATTTGGAAATTATTATTTAAGTAATCCCAAAATATATGAGAATAAACTATCATTTGCCGACGGCATACCAAATGATGAACAAGAAATCTTATTTATGGTAACATAATTCAATCTAACTTAACCATAACTAAATCAATCTTTCTATAAATTAGGAAGCATGCTACCTCACAAAATTGCACTTTATACTCCAGGGTTCATTCTGATTTTAAATAAATGGAGGGGAAAAAAAAACGATTGTTTGGTTTAATACCACACGAAAATGGTGCCCTATGATAAATTTATACACTTTTCTATTTACCACGAAAAAAGAAATGTTACAAAAAATGAGACCCTGCTTGGACGTATATTCATACATTTCCGGTATATAGAAGATAAACCCAATATATAAATTATAATTAAATAATAAAATAAGAGGTTTGTTCGGTTACGTTAACATAAAGTTTGTTTTGTTTTTCGAAGGACAAAAAAGTATTTTCCACATGAATATACGTTTTGATGTTATGGATAAAACCAGTTATTTCAAGTATAAAAACCAACATTCTTTCTTTTTTTTCGTTTTTTTTTATAGAATAGTGCGGATGCTTACACTAATTTTTTATTGATGGAGAGAGATTTTGGTGCGAAAAAAGATCACAAATCTCTTCTATTAAAAGAACTTGCGTTTCTTCTTCTCCTTTGCAACAAATTAATTGTGATTTTTTGAAACTATTCGAGATTACTCGGAAGAAAATTGAGTTTCTTTATTTTTTTATGATATTAACTAGTTAGAGAACGTTTAAGTAATTTAAAAACAAATTAAATCATTTTATTTCATATAAATTTAAAAAAGAGTTAACGCCTTCGGCTCGTCTTCTTCCTCTCTCTTCGCGCGAAGGAGGAGCGTTCATCTCCTCTGCCTCCGGCATGGACGCCGTCCGTACGATTCCCGACCTCTGCCGGCGAGTAAGTCCCCGCCGGTTCCCTCCTCTCTCTCCGTCTCCGGCGATCGCCGGCGGAGGACCTGCGTTCCTCTCCCTCCGCTCTCGCCTTCTCGGTTTCCTCCGTGCTCACCTCCCGTGACTTCGCATTTTCTCTCGTCCTCCTTCTCTCACCGCCGCAGCTGATCTCGCTCGCTTTCCGAAGATGCCGCGCCTCCGACGACCTGTGCCGCGTCTCCGTCGCTCTCGCCGGCTCGCGGCTCGCCGGCACTTCCGTCGTCCGAATCTCCAGTACGTCGCGGTCCCTCCTTTGTCCCGCGCGTCGTTTCGGTCCTCGTGTTGCTTTTTCCCCGGAATCCGATTTAGTGAGATGCTTCAACCCCTGGATGTACGTAGTGTTGCGGGTGTGTTGTTTAAGGATTTCGAATGCTACCGAAGCTTAAGCCTGGATATAGCTGTGCAATGCGTGAAAAATAGAACTGTCATTTCGATGGTTTCCAGTAGATAAATGTTTTGATGATTGCAAAGAGACAGTGACGCGCGTCTGTTTGGCCTTGCTTTCCAGTTTCGGACACGGGTGTTGCTAGCTGCTTGGAAGAGTTTCGGGACTTGAGAGTCGCAGACGAAGGGATTTTTGCCGAAAAGTGGGGTAAGGAGTATGCCCATGTTCCTGATTTATGTGGCCGATCGGGAGAAAGAAACATCTTCCAGCTTGAATTCGAGGATTTTATCTAGGTCCACTATGTTAGTTACAATCAGTCTTTGGATGATGCAGATGGAACGCTTGCTGTGAGAACTACTGGTAATTTCCTGTTTCAGTGGAACTATTGAAATTTTCCCTTTCCCCTGTATAAGAAGTGTGGATGATTGGCAGAAGTTGTGTACATTCAAATGAGGTCGACTTAAATAATACTGCGCATGAAATTTATGAGAAAAAAAGGACCTAGATGTCTTTTTATGTATTGGGTTTCAGTTCTTTTCATTGTTTTACAATGGTATGTAGTGGAGGATCCATTGCCTGGTCAACTTTTTGTATATTAGCAATTAAAACCCTTCTCCTTCAAACAAAATGTGCCATTCTTCCGTTGAAATGTCATTCCTTTTCTATGTTATTTACTTACCATTGTAAAAAGAAAGGCCATTATTGTGAAGTATCGGTGTTCTTACTTATGGTTGAGTATGCTGCAGGTGCTTCTGATGAGGAGGTACATTACTATAACTTGAATCTAAAAGGAGGCAGCACGAATAATTTGCTAACTAGGCTTCCTTCAATCGCTAAAAATGGCATGAGATTCAGGCATGCAATATTTACGCATTTGTAGTAGTATTATACCACATCTAGCATTCTTACCCGTTAAAGTTATAGAGCTAAGACCTTTTTTGGTATTTCTTTCTCAGTGGGACTGAAGTGTGTCTATCTGTTTCTGAGAAATTTGAAGTTCTTCCGGGTGAGATCAAGCAATTCGTTGAGAAGGTGTATTGTGCTCCATAGAAGTTCTAGTTCTTTTACTTGTGGATCATGCAATTTGTCCATACATAGATATTACGTTTCTTGAACGTATAGTTGGATTCAGTCATCTTGTGAAATAAAGATTCGCATATTATTCTGATTCTTTGAAACCTAAAAGGCTAAATAACTAGAGATGCTGTTATAGGAAAGCATCATATAATCACAGATACATGTATTAATAACATGAGAGGATCACAGTTCACCTACTTGGATCTATATATCAAATAGGATTTTGATGATCCACTCATGCTAATGTGACTTCTGAACAACAAAGTTACTCACCAGCTTCTTGGCACTGGTATTGCCAAGTCTTTTGTCATTATTCTTTCAAAAGGTACTATCAATCCTGTAATGAAAAGATATTACGAAGAATATTTGTATCTTGTACAGGGTAAGCTTCTGTTACTTCACTTGGTCACATGCATTCCTTCTACGCCTCTTCCTTTTCAAAGCTGGTTAATTAAATATCCTCTTTTTTTCTAATCATTTTTATCTTGGTTTTTTGCAGATGCTGATTTTGAACATCCCGGTTAGTCCAAATACTCTATTTCTTGAGTATCTACTTCTTAAAGTTTACCCAAAATATTGTTTTTGCTTCTCTTTTTAAGAAAAACAGATGAAAGACTCATTATAATTCTTCTTTAGTTATTTGTGGTAATTTTAGGGTTTGAAAGCAGAGTAGCTTGCACCGCTTGACTGATACAGGCAGTGACCACTCTAAAGAACCAATATGTCCTAGGAGAAGTATATATATATGTTGTTTTTTTTTCAATATTTACCATTAGGTCTTACCATCCTGGTATCCTTATGCAGAATATTGCATTTGAACTGGTGGTCCAACATGAGAATGTTTATAAATCATGCTATGGGGACGCTTTCCTGCCAAGTAAAAGCATGCCTTCACCCTTTTCAGCTTCAAATGTAGAACGTTTGAAGTATGGCTTTGAGGATTATATTTTCAAGCGCCGCAACAATCTAGATAACAACCTTGGTTTTCATTAAATGCCATGTGAGTTACATGCTGATGCAGATTCCTGATGTTTCCAGTAGCCAGCTTTGATGGCTTGGTTGGCTAGGAAAAAATAGTTGCTTTACCTATTGAAGTTTTCCAGCTAGAAAAATTGATGTTAATGATGAATTGCAAATTATAGTGGAAATCATCTGTTGTCATGTCTTGCATGTTCTTTTAGGCAAGGTAGCACTGGATTTGGGTCCTGTAGTGCATTGCTGTATTACAAGCCTGTCATAAGACATCTATGAGGGGCATAATTTTGTGTTATTCATGTGGTCATTTAACCGATATATTTGGAAGAAATAAATTATTAGTTCATTCAGCATGTTTCTGTAGACTGCGCTGTCAATGAATGCCACTGTTAATGGAACTTTCACTTGACAGCTCACTTAAAAACATTTTGCTTGGTGCTCTTCCCACATGAATTTGAAAGGTCATCTTCTGGCCTTCTATTGCATCCAGTGGAGTAGTAGATGGAAATAAGTAGAGGATGCATGTTTTTCTTATCAATGGTATTCACTGTTTTTGAAGTATCTTGGACTGCTTATTCCACTGTGTAAGTAACGATATTTGAATCCAGTTAGCAGTTGTATCCAACTGTTTAAGTCATAACCAAGAGGTTTCAGCATCTTTTGAAAATTCTTTAATGTTTGTCTACATCTTCAAGGGAGCATTTGAGGACTGGAATGGGAACCATATGCAGCTCAAAAATTTGTGAAAGACAAAATCCGGGATTAACAGTAGATGCAGTAATGATCATAAGCGAGTTTTCTGATCAAACAAGTCCTTGTTCGAGGGAGTGTGGTCACCAGACAGAGGTTTTCTAGAAGCATTTTCTTCTGCTGTATTAATAATCATTGATCCAACAGTTTTGGGCAGAATACCATTTTGCTATTCTTCTTTCATGCACATTCTCAGAAAAGGCTATGCTCTAATTCATGATTCTTGTGCTGAAACATATGTATTGTGATATTCCCTGCTACTTTTGCCTTTCCTTGGGCTTGCACGCTAAAATAATCAAACTGGCTTCCTTTAATTCCCTGATCTAAGCTGGAATTGCCAGCAACTTTAGAGTATTATGCATGGAAATGGTACTGGCACCGCATCTTTAGTTTAGTATGCCATGACAAATTTTCTGCTATTTGCATGTGACTGCAGTCAAGAATGCATGCACTGATTCTAAGCTAATGCCCAGAACTGAACATTGTTGATGTTGACATTATCAGCTGAGATTTTCTGATGGCATAGTGAGAGAAATCAATTGATTGTTGTCATTGTCCCCACACAGTAAGTATAGAACCTCTGTATATTTTTCCATAGTTTTGTTCTGAACCAGAAATATTAATGCATGGCTGTGTAAGCTCAACACTCAGGCATGCTTGCTTTCCTAATAAACTACGTTTGGATTGTTACTAGACAAGAGTCTTGGTTTATTGATTCACAGTGAACCATCACAGAGTGACTGGGGTTAACATCTGTCATGCTTCATTTTTGTCTCACTATTGTCGAGCCCGATTTCCAGTATTAAGTGTGCCCTTTTCTTCCAGGTTTTGTATTTTAAGGATTTCTCACCTTCCCCAATTTCCAAATCATCTCTTAATGCATTGAAGAGCATTGATTGGAAAAGTTATGGCTTGACACTAGGCAACATCATGGATCAAGGAGGTGGTGCCACTCTAGAATGGGAAAACCTGCCACCACATGCCCATATTGATGTTATCTTCCACTGCTATCAAGCAGAATATCCGATTCTATTAAGTAGTTTACTTCTTTAGTAAACCATAATTTGCTACATCATATATTATGTCACAATCCTTGACTCATTGGTAAGGTTAACTTCCCTTCATCGAAGCAAAAGGTCTTGTCTGAAAGATCTCTTCTGAAGAAAGCAGCTAAACTAGCATTGGATGACATGAAGGAGAAACATTCAGGGATTCTTCTGAGTGATCGTGCCCTAAAGGTAAATCTCTCTCTCTCCCCCCATGTTTGTGTGAGTGTGTGTAGTGTGCTTGTGCCTGCTCTGCTTGGATTGGTGCTTGAGATGGTTGAATTCTTTGAAGCATCATGGTTTTGTAATAAAATATTCTTTTGCAGTGCTTTGCAGAAGTAGCCCAAAAACTCAATCCTCATATAGTTGGCTAATGGTAGATAAAAGATTCAGTTCATAAAAAATGTGCAAAAATTGAATACTTTCAATATAATTCACTACTTGACCAATCTAATCAGTATTATTCATCACATGGCCAGTCTAATATTTCCATCTGCCTATGTATGCATTCATGATGAACAATTAAGCATTGTCACAAGGAAGACTGCAGTTGTGCTGAGCCCCAGTTTTTTGGTGATGTATCCACAGATACAAAGTCATGCCCCCGATCTTGCAAGAACACTCGCTGGTCTTATTTTGTCCTCTAATGACATGGAATTCCAAGGAGAATGTCTCTCTCTTCTTGGTTTGCAGACGGGAGTTGGGGCAGAGGTAGTTGAAGAATGTGTCAAGGACAAGATTAATGCAGTTATAGAGCTGAATGACAGGAAACCTGAGAGATGCAAAGAGCCTGTTCCTTTTCTTTTTGAAGATGATCGTCTCCAGGAAATGGACTTCGAAGATGAATGTGAAGAAGGTGAGGACTCCTATGACTTTCTAGATATATAATACCAAGAATATCCCACTCCATAAATTGTGGCCAAATCGTTAAGACTCCTAGCTTGGTTTTGCCTCTTGATGATGACCACATAGGCTGTGATGCATATGCGCCAATTTATTTGGAGGCAAACACTTGCTCATTAGTTAAATATGACCTTGTGTCAGCTGAAGCAGCAGCGCCTATTTCTGGATAACAAAAGATGTTATGCTTTCGGAAATCTTATAGAGCTTCCTACATAGTCTGAAATTTTTGGTAGACTATAGAGGGAGAAGATTCGGTTTTTCTCATTTTGATAACCAGAAACAAGGTCGAATGAAGTTTTCCCCTCCTAGTACCTAAGATCTAATCCTTCCATGTTTGTTGTATAGAGCTTCCTGTATAGTCTGAAATTTTAGGTAGACTATTGAAGGAGAGGATGTCATTTCCCATTTTAATGACCAGTGACAAAACTGCCATGCTGGATCACCCCAAAACAGAGGCTGGAAGCAGAGAAGATATGAGCCTATAAATTGTAATCATGGAGGGACCATTCCAATATTCTCCCCAGGTGCTACAGTCTAAAACAGTTCCCATCGACGCTAGATAATCACACGATGGTGCTTGTTCTACAACAGCTTGCAGTGTCTTGATCTCCTCCTCTCACGTGATTATAGCCAAAGCAATGAAGGCGAAAGACTTGTCTAGACATAGTCGATGCAGATAGATACTTATTAAGCATTAGGTTATTCCTGAAAAGGACGCATAAATAGGTGGTCGGTTGTGAATTTGCCACGTGATACTGATCATTTGTGGTTAGTTGATTCACGCCGGGGAGGTTATCTTTGCTTGATTCTCATGGTAGCAATTAAGCAAGTTTGGGAAGCGCAAATGTATGTTAGGATCGATCCTTCTGCAACGGGGTCCCATATATAACACTAGACCATATCTATATAAGCACTACGTATTCGTCATTACTTTTTAGATAACAAGACCAAGATGCCTTAGAAGAAAACTAATCACCGGGTCAAAGCTGGAAGAAAGGGAAAAAGATTGAATACCAACTACTTTAAACATTCTTCAAAAGAACTCTCTAGCTTCAAGCGGCAGAGGCTGCACGAACATAGGAAATAGCAGGGGTCAGGCATAGAAGCCGTGATAGATGTTCTCGATACCGTCTGCTCTTCGGCTTGGACAGATCGAATACCTACTAACATAAGCATTTTTCGGAAGACCTCTTTAGCTTCTCACGCGGCCGAGGGTGCAGGGACATAGGAGATAGCTGGGTCGGGCATGGAAGCCATGATGGATGACCTCGACACGGTCTGATCTTCGGCCTGAACGATGGCATCTTCTGTCGTCAAATCCAAGGACGCGTCATTGTAGATATCCCACCATTTGGACACCAGCATCTTGATGTCCTCTCGGTCCATGTTAGCTTCCTTGCCCGTATACCTCCACGGCTTCGAACCCTGTTGTCATTGAAAAAACAGAAGGAAAAGAGTAATCACTCGGATGATGATCGTCGAGGAGTCAAGAAAATGAAAGCAAGGGGAGGATTTACTTACAGCAGCGCAGTAGTGAACCACCTTGATCTTTTCGAGCTCGCCCACATTCTCCGGGTGGCGCCATAACATGGCCAGAATCAAGTTGTACGCCATAGGGATGGGCTTGTAACTTTTCTGGAAGAACATGTTCAAGAAGTCCTGCCATGTACATGAAGAATGTGTGGAAAAAGGAAGTGAGAAAAGAGAGACCATGCGTTGCTAAATTGAAGGGCGACAAAGCTTCAAAGTATATGCTTTATCTCTAGTTAATCACCTGCTCAGCAAAGGGCGTGGGAGGGGTGATCCTGAGATTGTGGAGAAGGCTCTCGTAGGTCGAGCGGCTCGGCTCGAACACGAACATGCCAGCATTGAAGTACAAGGCGGGCGGCGACCCCTTCTCCACAGGCCATGCGACCTTCTCGGGGCACTGCTGGCAGTACCCGACCGAGTACTGTGGGGAGTGGCTCCATGTCTTCTCACAGAAGCAGTCCATGACGGCGTAGAAGTAGCCGTCCTCCGTGTCGTCGAGCAGGTGGTCGATGTTGTCGTACACTTGGATGTCCGCGTCCAGGTACACCATCTTGCTGAAGTCCAAGAACTGCAATACGCGGACGATACGGATCAGAATCGCTGAATTGGATCGCACGGCGCATAGACGTTTCGAGGGGATGTAAGATTTCGACCGCTAGTGGTCCTGCATGCGTGAAAAGTTGCATGCACGTCCGCCAGACGTGCAGCGAGACGACCTTTGACGATAGATATGATTCCGATCCTATATTAATTGCAAGCCACCTCTCGCTCCCATAGGATTTTCGATGTGAAAAACGATTTATTGTCCATGAATTTTCCCCAAAACTAGCCAATCACCTCAGTCAAAGAAAAATCATATGAAAATTGCTAGATGTACTTTGGACTTGAGCAGGGCCATATAAAATTCAAGGGAGAAGAAACAGGGGGAGATCTGTTTTGGGGTGAGGAATCTTATAATGTTACCTCCCGTATTCCCTAATTGGTGGAGAAAAAAATATATCCACCCACCAACAAGAGGTGTGAGGCTTGTGGGCATTTGCATGTTTAAATGAGAAACGCAACATGGCAAGGCGTCCCATCAAGGGATTATTGTAGGCAGCCCTCACATGGGGGTAACCAACCGGGTCTAGCATAGATTTATGACTGTAATTAGGTATCGGGTATGAACTCCTTGTTTGTATATCTACTTGCAGTTAGTTGCATCACTTGATTTATAGAACTCACGCCTCACACTCAGATCGAACTTATCTAAAGGATTCCTGGAAAAAAAGGGTAAAATACCATCTTGATTATTACATCTTGCATCCTCAAATTTGAAAGGCTATCCTTGACAAACACATATAAGAGGTTAATCTTAATATAATCGTTTTATTTGGACCACCTATTCATTTTATATTAAATCACTTGAAACGCAAGAACTAACTGCGAAATTCAGTTGTGGTTTAGGATGTTAAAGACTGCAAAATAAGCGATTCTAGTCACTAGGCAAAGTCCACGTCGAGAATGCTTTCTTTTTTTTTTTCCCTAAGTGAAATTATTTCACTACTACTATCAAGATTTATCAGACTGGTTTTACTCACATTCCATATGCGGAGCTTGGAGTAGTTGATCACATAGTAAGCCATGGCGAATTGGACATGATTCTCGGGAGGGTAGATCGGCTCTATCTCGCGGACAGTACACCCTTGAGCCCTCAATATGTCACGGTGCTCCTCCGGCACATCGGGCAGTACCGCCACCACCAGCGGGTACGCGCTCTTCACCTTGCGCAACCCTTTTGCCAATCCCACCACCCCTTTCACATAATCCCCGCTCCCTGCCAGAAAGGTCACGTACCCCCTTCTCGAATACCCTCCATCGACTGAACATGCCTTCCCGTTACCGGTGAAGACATCGACGGGCACTTCCGGGGCCATGAAGGTGGTTGTTAAGCTGGGCTTTTGTGTGTGTGTGTGTGTTTTTTCCCTCCTCCTTTCCTTCTCTCTTTCTTTTGGGGTTGATGGGAGGCTAAAGCAAGGTTGGCGTTTTAGGTTGAGGAGTGTAGGGAAAGTAAAATGAGCAAGCTTCACGATTGCCACCCTACTAACCTTCGTTCCTGAGTGCGAGGAGCAAGTGTCAAGACTCCTTAAAAAGACCTGAAATGAAGCGTAAATGCATTGTGAGATTGAGGCTCAAATGAAACTCAAATTGAACCAAACAAAGACAGTGTCTTTTTCAGCATAGGGAAAATAAACACTTTTTTCCTGTTCCGAAATCTCCTCCGCCTTGGGGTCGGTTTTTTAATTTATTATCATTATTATTTTTTATAGATGGCAACCGTGGAAATCAAACAAGGAAGGAAAAAAAAATGAATGAACATGGTTTCATTGTTCTTTCTCACCGTCCATCCAGCCTTATCATCAGAACAAAGGGATGAGATTAAAAGTTGTGTTAAGGTCGCCATCCGTCGGCAATTGATGTGGAAACTAATTCCCATCTAACATTTCTTTTTTGTTATGAGGACAGCATATAGATGGAGTGAATATGAAGAAAGCCATTTTATTTGCATTTTTTTTTAGCTTTGTTCTTCCTTAGAAAGCTATGTTCTGCTTTGGTGTTGAGAAGAAGATAGCTTGGATTTCATTGGATATTGCAGAAATCACGTGGTTTTGACGAATTAGAGTCCGTTTGGCAAATGGAAAATTGGACAAAACCCTAATGAACCAATTAATATTTTGCATCATATGTAAGGTAAAAGGTTCGTCAGAGAAGTTTCAAAAGTTGTTGGTCAAACGTATGACGATAGGAGTGAGTATTCTCTTGATGGAGGTGGTAACAGACCGGCATCGTCCTAGACTCCTGGTTACTTTCTTTAACCGTACTTTTCTAAGGTAGGGCTTTATTTTCGCACCCTAATGGATGGAGACGCGCCCCTTAATTTGAACTGACTTGATTACCTTTGATTTAGATATTCAAGTCCTAGTGGATCCACGTGAATGACTTTCGTTAGTGATATACTTGAATTTACTTAAATGAGAGACAAGTTCTTTCCAAGAATGTTTATATGAAGATGGGTTTCTTTCAAGATTTTCAAAATAAGATTTTGATGTTTCTTCTTATTTTAAGAGGTATCATTGGAATATGAATCGCCGCTGACTATTTTCGTATCCTAATGAACGGAGACACAATGCATAATTTGAATCGACTCGATTATCCTTGATTTTGCTATTCAAATCGGTGGATCCACACAAACGACTTTCCTTAGTTATATACTTAAATTTACTTATATGAGAGATAATTTCTTTTTGAAAATGTTTATATCCACATGAGTTTCTTTCAAGATTTTTCAAGATTTGGATGTTTCTTCTTATTTTAAGAGGCTTCATTGGGATATGGATCTCCACTGGTGGATATGACATGTTTTCAACATGTCCTCAGCTCAAATCGCGTCCAATGAAAGACATCTCAAATTCACTATTATTGTCCTCCATTGCATCGGATCCACCACGCCACTTGACGGTTGATTTTTTTGTAGGAATTGATTGATTAGGAGAACTACAATCATCACTTAAGCCTTGATTTTTTGGGCATAGTTTGTCATGAAGAGGTTAAATAAAGCTATAGTTGATGGGAAAGAGAAGACAGTTAGGGTAAAAAGGTTATGCGTTTCTTTTTTAGTGTAAATGTAATAAAAGAATGAAAATGAAAAGGTGATACAGCATTATTTAATTTCTTTTCGAATTTACATAATGGAGATATGGATTTTAGCCTCTTAATTGGACTGCAATCGAGTCCGTTCAAATAAAAAGGCATGTCTCTAGCCATTTGGGATGTGAAAATAGCGCCACCCTTTTTACTGTTGGTGCTTTTTCCGTGATGATAATTTTGTAATATGATATTTGTTATTTTTCTTTTACATGCATGTAGCAAGGACAAAATGAATAACCTAAACAAAAGGATGCCAAAATCTAAAAATCAATACTTAATCAAGGTCAAATTCAACACCTTAAGGTTAGAAATTTTGCATCATCATAGGACCTTGTGAATAAGAAACGGTATAACAGACATGACGACTAACATATTTGGATCGCGAGGAGAATTTCGGAACGACAAGATTAACACCGATGAGCACGATGTTCGGTGAACACTAAAATTTAAACAAATAGTCATTTCAAGTAAGAAACTTTGATGCGATTCGCAGCATCTTGCGGGAGAAAATCAACCGGCCAATCTGTTGGACGGATTGGCCAACCGTCAATCGTGAATGTGGTGTTTAACTTTAAGATGACACATTTCTGAACGTCATAAGTCGTTGCTTTTTTTTTAATGTTGTTACACCACTTTAGCTTTGTTCCATCTAATTGCGGGGAGTTCGGGCAGACTTTACATTGGTCTTGTGGGCTCTACACCATTCGTGAATAGCAGGAATAAGATCTGCATCTGAAAAGCTTGTTATCTTGTCGAATTGAATTAGTACCTCTCTCTTGTTCTTGTTTCGCGATCGCTTGCCTGACCAGTAAAGAATCACAGACAAAACATCGCTTTAAAAAGCACAAGTTTACCTTTTCCAGTCTTCTGATAGAAGTCAATCATGCTTCACATCGGAATAACTGACTAAGACCGATGGTTATTAGCTCAGTTAGAGAAGTTACTGCGCTCGTGTGAAAGTTGTTCACGATGCTTAAAGGGGAAGTTACTTCATGAGTCAATGACATAGAAAAATTTACTAATTGTATTTGAATATCACTAATGATAAATATATATTAAGGACTTTTCTAGTTACATGGATAAGTGGCTAGCGATTTGGCCTTTTCATTCGGCCTACTCCATTCTTTCAGCTCTAGCCGTCCAATAACAAGGTTGAAATCTATTAGTGCAATCCTTGAAACTTTTGACAATGTCTACAGATGAAATTGCATCACCATGAGGAATTGTAGCTCTCTGTTCATGTTCTTACACTTCACTCTATGCTCTCAAAATCATTGCGATGACAATACCGACACCTTCTCTAAGAATTACACTCACAATCACCACGGTTTTCTCAAAAAAAAAAAACAGAGCAAGAACAAGCTTGAGAGCGTTTTTGATCCCCTTGGTCACCTTAAACTCTCACTTTGGCACATATATATAGCCCTCTAACCTTTCTCAACATGTTGGAGACTTCAAATAAGTCAAAGTAGCCATTTTAAAGGTTATTCTTAGCTATGTATATTCACCTGAAGCTAATTGATGAACTTTGCCAGGAATAGACATATTGCTTTTACATACGTACTCACATGACACTTTCTCAACTTAGCCAAAAATGGTAAAACCCATTTAGATATCTCAGGAATGTTTCTTTGTGGATTTCAAGGCTTGAAATTAGGTCCAAAGCACAAATTTGAATTCGAATCATATCCATTGAGTGCTGGATTTTCATTTCCAGGTACATGGAATACTGTCCCCACTGACTATATCATGAACTTCCTACACTACATTGTCCATCCATGCTTGACGGTTTTACTAAATCTCAATCAACTTACAGGCTACACTTAGGTCCTTCCAAGCATGTTACTGTACATATGTTATCCAAGCTGTTTCCCTTCTATATGGTCTATCCAAGCTCCTTCTCGATCCAACATGCCTCATATTTTCACCAAAATCCAAAGACCCTTGTAATTCTAATACTTTCCACTTAGTTGCCTGTTCTCTATATACAAACTAAGGAAGCAAGCTTTCACCAGCACAGATGTCTTGTTTTTAAGTTTATCTGTATTTAAACTTGCTTATGTAGAGAATATTTTGTCTGCACACACAAATACACATATTAGTTCACTCATGATGCTTTGTGCTATTCAAAATGCATAGGGAGTTTTCACGATAGTACATAGCCTGTATAACCAGCAGCACATCCCAACTTCATCACTATTGATATGGGGTGGTTGTGTTTAGAAACATTGACTAATCATCAAAATCAATGATGGTGAATGTGGATCATGTAAAAAAAAGAAAGATATATTTGTGTGCTTAAATTACTCCATATATTAGTAGTTACTCTTACATGGAAAACTTACTAGTCACATAAATAACTAGATGACCACAGACAACTTTTACTTTTCTATAATAAAACAAACTCACTCTATGGATAAATTACTGGCTACTAATATATAAAATGAGATTGGTGCAATCCAAATTGTGAAACTTGTAATGAAAATGTAATCAAATTTTAAAATTTTTAATTTATGCAATTAAATCCTGAAGTTTTATTGAAAAGTGCAATCAATTATCTCTATTAGCTCTATCTAATTTGACTAAAGAAAATGTTGACATAACTTTTTAAATATTTTTCAAACCCATATGACACTGATTTGGCATGTCAGCACAAATCCAAAAGAACATAAAACAAGAAGAAACTAAAAATTGCAAGAAAAATAAATAAAACAAAGCGGAACTAGAACAATGGCCCTCACCAAATTACATGAATGATGAGGACTGTCAACCCTTGCCAACCACAAATGAGGGCCAACCACTCTTATGCTAAATAGGAATACAATAGGACTTGCAGGCCCTGCGCTGGGGCTAATGCCATTGCTCACCACCAACTGCCATGAGGGTCGGCCAACCCTTTTGGGCTGGTGGTGAGGGGCCACTAACAATTAAGAGCTTGCAGTCCCTTACCAAGATCTAGGTTGTTTACTTTTATTAACGTGAAGAAGTAACTAAGTTATAGTGAGGACGAACATTATATTTTCTCATGAGTAGGCTACCAATCATATGGAAAAGCTGTTGGAGACTTAATTACTTTCTAAATGCAAAGAGTCTTTATCAAGTGAAAAAGTTACTTATTATAATGAATTACTTACTATTCTATATAAAGTAATTCACGAAACAAAAATTACCCGGAAAATTACCCAATTAATTTTAAACATAATATGCGGATGTTAATGCAATTCTAAAGTTTTTAGTTTCATCAATTTAGTCCTAAATATTTGTTTGAAATTCTAGTGTTGTCATTTCGGCTAATTTTTATTGGAAATTATTGATGTGGCCATTTAATCATGGCCGGTTGTCCTATGTGGCACATCACCATGTCAATGATTTCCAACAAAAATTGGCTGAAAAGACTATACGTTGCGTAAATGTTTAAAACTAAATTGGTAAAATTGAAAATTTTAAAATTATATTGACTTATGTTCTCTAATAATTACCTTGTTGCATAATCCAGCACACTTGAATTTCTCATACAAATGCTACTCAATTGGTTAACAAGTTATTCAGTGTAATCACTTAATAAATCGATCCAATGAATAGCTACTATAAGTAACAATGTGGAATACTAACTACAGATCGTTTGCAAGTTACTTATCATCTTGAAAACGAGTATGTATGTCGGTTCCATCTTTTACTTCTAACTTTTGAATCTTGTATAATGTTTATAGAACTCACAATTGAATGTTATTTAACTTGAAATACTTAAAGCCCTTCCAAATATTCACACTGTGACATGTAGAATTTTATCTATATATTTTAATTTTTTTTCTAGATTCTGTAAATTAAATTATAATTGGAAGATAGGTGTAGTTGATAAGTGCAATCAAGTCACGAGAAAACTCACAAGCTAGTGATGGTATTAACCACGATATGAAAAAGGTACTAATCACGATAAAAATTACTTAATATAATCTATTGGCATGTTGATACTTATTTTAATATATGAAAAGTGCTGGTAACTTTCAACAAATCTATAAATTGCAACCCCTCCATCTAACTTGTAATTCGTCATATAGATTTGTAACTTTTCAAAATATTCTATTAAGAAATAATTAGTAACCACAGACATAGTTAGTGATAATACGGGAAAAAGAGTAAGTGTATTAATTAATTATGCTAGGTAACTTCTTCATTGTTTCTCTGGCCAATTAAAAAACTTAACCTATCAGTATTATATTTCTCCAAGTGTTTGTTAACTTTTTGCGTGATTAACTAATTAATAATAGACCAAGTAAACTTTGCATCGTGATTAATAATTTTTCATATAAAAAAAGGGAAACACACATTCATTTGTAGCTAGTAATTTCTTCAAGCGATTAGTAAGATCTCTAAAGGAAGAAACGAGGAACTTCTCCATGTAAGTAGTAACCTTTTATATGAAAGAGTTAGCTTCCATATATTAGTGTTCCCAATCAAAATTTTCCCCTCTCTTATAAATTCTCCATATTCACATAGTAAGTACTTATTATCAATAAATGATAAGTTTTTTTTAGAAGTATTTAGTTACTTACCTGGTAAAAAAAGTAATTTTCAACGCTCAATATTTAGTTTACCTAAACCAAATAAATAAATAAATAAAGGCATACGATAGCTTGGTAACTTTTCCATGAAAATGTCTAACCAACTAAATTAGAAAATAATTTGATACTCGACTAACCGATTATCTTTTCTCCCGTTTGACTTTATCCAACAGGGATTGTTGTTTCATATGTCTAAGGGGACACCTGCAGGTGCAATTGATTCCTAATTTTAGAGACTGTCTAATTAGCGGAAAATGAATAATATGAAAATATTCTTCTAAAAAAAAATTGCTTGCATTGCTTGATGTAATTAATTAATCAAAATATATAGTTATCATCAATAAATTATGTCTAATATTTTTTTAGGACAATGGAAATTTTTTTTCCATTTGTTCATTTTTATAAGTGGTACAAATGATTGTTTTTAGAAATTTTTTTAAAAAAAATTATTTGTTATCTGTGAAACAAATGAAACTTTTGAAAATGTTAATCTTCTTTTGATGAGTCTCACGATCTTTTGATAGCTAATTTATTAACACTATGGATGCGGTATGAGAAAAGAACCCGATATTAACTAGTGCAACAGCCACTGCGGCATTAAAATATCAAATATTTGATATGTAATACGTGGACCACTTCTCGAGTAAATCCGAAAAACCCTAGCTTCAGATTGTGATCCTAGTACCACCTAAGGATTGGACCACGTCATGTTCGTGAATTTAAGGAGACAAATTGCTTACGTCCAATGTAATCTATATATTATCTGAGTTGGATATTAAATTTTCTTTTTTTATAAACACTCAAATATCATTTTTTTTTGGTAATGTTGGACCAATATCCACCAAATGAAATTGGCATTCAATTGGCCCATAAATATCTTTTTCTTGGGTAACGTGATCGGATTTGTTTTTCTAAACATTACGCACATTGAAAACTGATGGGTCTTCTATTGCGAATTAGCGGTCTATTTATCGTCCATAAGATGAATAGGATGGTACAAGTAAAGTAATGGTGCTGTCATGTCCAAGGATAAATTAAGGATGATGGACTGTAAATTTAATCTTTTCTTTCTTTCTTCTTTCTCAGTATGTAGACGGTAGAAAAGGCAAATGCTGATCTCAATATTTGACGTCTGGACGAGCCTCAAGAATTCATTTACTTATTAATGAAGATCTTGAACCTTTGATGATCCTTAATAATCATGTACAATTGCCTAATATTGTTTCTCACTTATATAGATGACATATGACTGATTTGCCTTTCATAACTAGTCACATACAGTCACTTGATCAGATTTGTGATAAAAAAAGATTTGGCCGGAGTCAATGCTAGGTTCACATGCTACCAATTTCAAAAGTTTAGAGGGCAAATTACAAAAATTAAAACGTCAGAGGAAACTTGCCACAACCCCAAAAACAAAAAATTTTTTGGGAGGGGGGATGTAAGTCTCCCTTTATAATGACCCGTTTCCGTTAAAAAATGTTAAAGGAGTGTTCATGATTGAGTGAGCGTGGATTATTACTTAATTGTGTATCCTCAGTCATCTTCCTTCCACTTTGTAGGAGAGGTTGGGTGTTACATGTTATGTCATATGTGTTACATGATATATGGCATCCCAAAATAACACGGCACCCAAAATAAGGCTAAAATTCATCTCCTCAACCTTTTCACATGTGATTTCTTCAGCATATTTGGTCGTTTCTAAGGGTCTATAGATTAGCATAATATGAATAAATGCAAGATTTTAGCATAAATAACAGGGGGATATGAAAAAATTAGTTGATGCTGCAGACTTAATTGGATTGAGCCTTGTTATGAGATCTATAAAAAGACAACTTTCAAATTCAAAGGAACCCTAGAACGAAAGATCTGCAATGGCACGACCGCATCCGTCATTGTACTTTCATATGATGCCCATCGTAACGATAAATGGCTTGTCAGGCAGTCCGAATATTCCATCAAAATTGACTTCACATTTAACATGTGGGCTACGCAACTTACGTGAATTAGTGGACAAGGCTTCTGTGCATGTTAGTTTTCCTTGACCCGTTGTCGATATGGAACCGACCCATGAGTTCTTTCGGTTTTTTCCACACCAAGACATCATTCCTATTTTGGCAATGAAATGGAGTATTCGAACCATCCACTCGATTAATCTTCCGCCATGAGTATAAGACGCAATGTCGCATAATATGATAGTGCTTCACTTGCTGCGAAATCCATACCGACATGTCATGCTTATTCACATCCACTTGATCTTTGGAATCATGGGAATTTCATGAATACTTTGATTCAGCGTCATTCTTTTCTTGCAATGAAGGGACTTGCAAGCACGTATTAGTTGGAGATCAAGTTAACACTCTCATATTTTCCATCGTCCATGGTTATCCGAATCTTGGAATTAGAATAATGTCCATGGATAAATGCAAACCACTCTATCAGCGTGCATCGGGTAAGGCTCCATAAACGGGGTGGTGGGTGTAGCCTTCAAATTTAATATGAGCAGGGCAACAGTGTGATTTGAACATGAGAACCATTGCACTAAATCAAGCGCTTAATCACTCAACTAGCCTCTCGAGAATTCCCAACATTTATTAGAGGATTATAGAATAAAACTGACTTAAAATAAAGGGAGTGACTTATCTATTCTTGTAATCCACCAATCAAAAATACAATTTCTTCCCATCAAGATTAAAGGGCAATGCCACGGAAAGGACAAAGGAAGAGGCAATAAGCCAGTTTTGTTTTTAGTCACTGATATTTTCCTATTGGGACGAAACTTCCAATTTCTTGGGACCAGGAAACGAAAACGATGTTCTCAAAAGAGACTTTGTAGCCTTGGATCTGGGGTTGGAAGGGCGGCACAGGCACTGTGGTGATGATAAAAGGAACAAGGCGAGCCTGCCCTGCACCATTCAAATTGGCCCGTCAGCTTGGACAAACCTTCTTCACACGCCAACTTGTCTACAATAGAGTGTGGTTTGGCAAGAGGCAGCAGCGTCGCAACAAAATCCGAGACTAGTGTCCGAAACCGGAGGCCCGTGCTCGGCCTCTCGTCGATCGAGAGGTCGGAGGATTTCACTGAATATCTTTTAGAAGCAATGCTGGGCATGCTAATATTGTTTACAAAGGCCGTATATTAAAATAAATTTGTCATACGGTAGACTGAAAATGATCAATTATTTTTTTGTCAAGGAAAAATAATCAATTAAACAAGTGGGTCATAAACAATTCACCGTATTATTTAGTATAGGTTCTATGAATCTATCTGAAGATGTAGCATTTCTCCGTTGATAGCCACTTCAAAGGTGAGTGTAAGGCCATCCCGAGTGTTCTAACCAGCAATCCGAAACAAGGTTAATCAAATGTTTGGCAAAGTTTTCTGCACAACTACGTTTGTCGTAACTGGCCGCTTCGCTAGTTTGGTGATGATGAGTTTGGAATATTCCACATTGCTTCTCTTTCTTATCTAGGAGACTAATCGACCTCACAATAGCAATTTAGCAACTCGTTTTTCATGCCTCCCTAATTCATTGGAAGAAAACCAAAAAAAGGACTCATATGAGGTACATCGTCTGTGCTATATATTTTCATGTGTAAGACCGTGAAAATGAAAACCTTTTGTATACTAATGGGTTGAATTCACTGAACAAAATTGGTGTCATCACACACCCGTAACGATGATTTACAATACCGTCAAACCCAATAAAAGTCCCAAAAAAGATAAAAGAAAGAAGAAGCAAGTGAGAATATGCGAAACTTGTCATTGTCGAATTTAAAACCTTAGCTTGTATACAAGCAAGAGAGCCCAAGAATGTCTACATTAGATGGATTCTAGCCCCACTTGGCCTTAGCTTTCACCCTTAGACACTCCTAATTGCACACATTCAGATGGGCCCTTCAGCTTGGACAACTCTTCTTCACATGCCAAGTTGTCTACAGTGGAATTTGGTTTGGCAAGAGTCGGCAGCGTAGTGACAGACGGAGGCGGGTGTCCGAAACCGGAGGCCTGTGCTTGGCCTCTCGTCGATTGAGAGGTCGGAAGATTTCACTGGATATTTTTTGAAAGCAATGATAGGTATGCTAATATTGGTTTAGAAATGCCGGATATTAAAGTAATCAAATGATGCATTAGACTAAAACTGTCAATTAAGCAAGTGGGTCATATTTAATGACTATTGACTAATGACAATTTTCCATGTAAATTAGTACATGGATTCTATAAGTCAATTTTAATAAAAATGCAACATTTCTTTGTTTTTAACCACTTCAAAGATGAGTCTAAGGACATCCCGAGTGTTTTGAGCACAAAATCCAAAACTGCGTCAATTGAACGTTTTGCAAGGTTTCATGGCACCACAATGTTTGTCGTAACTGGGCAGCTCGCTAGTTTAGCAATGATGAGTTTCAAATATTCCACTTTGCTTGCTGTCTATATCTAGGAGACGACCTTATATTAGTAATTTACCAACTCGTTTTTCATGCATCGCTAATTCGTTGGGGAAAAAAAAAAGAATTTATATAAGGTACACCATCATTGTAAATTGCTTTTTTTACATAAAACGTCCAGGAAAGTAAATGCTTTCAACTGTTAATGGAATGAATTCACTGAACAAAATTAGTGTCGTCATGCACCTCGGTTGTGTAATGATGATTTACGACACCAGTGTATTCAATAAAAGTCCAAAAAAATAAAAATAAAAAAAGGAAGTGAGAATATGCGAAATTCGTCATTGTCCCCGTTGAAACCCTAGCTACTATACAAACAAGAAAGCCCAAGGACGGCGGATTAGATGGATTTCTAGCCCCACTTGGTCTGGCTTTTTTCCCATAGACAACCCTTCTAATTGGGCCACATGGTCATGCCAATAAAGGTTTAAATGACAACCGGATGGCCTTCTATGCCAGGTCAAATTCAGAGAGGGATGATTGATAATAGCAAATAAAACGTCGTCTGCTTTTAAAGTAATAAATTATGATCATTTTTTTGTTCCCAATAAAAAATATGTTTTTGGTTCTTATAAAAATATATTTTTAGTTGGATTATGTTAACAAATGTCTTATGCATAATTTAATACATTGATTGTAAAGCATAGGGGTAATTAGTTTACTAGAAAATGTGAGTTTTTGTACTTGGTTGTTTGGGACCCTTGGTTATTCTATTCATTTTTTAAAAGATCTTTTCTATCACTATTTTTCTAGAAAAGAAATCTTCAAAAATAACCAAAAGCTTTTGCTATTAATAGGAGAGACTATTTATTTGAAGAGAGAGAGAAATAAAATCTTCAAATAAATATTTGATATGTTTCCATTCTCATTGTACCTCGGTTAGAGAAGACTCGTCCTCAAGGCCAACTTCATCAAGCTCTTGATTCTTCATGATATAATAATAGGTCCACAACATCGACAGTAATAGAAATACCATATTCTCAAAAAAGTTCAATCTTTTAGGCATTATCATTGATGTTTTCCAAAACTTGAAAATAACTATCTACAATATTCTCGGGCCAATTGATAACCATTCTATTTTTCTATTTTTTTGTTCGCTGGAATATTAAAAGAATAGAAATTCATTTGGTAAGGTTAGTTAATTTTTCTATTTCTCAGAATTAAAAGGTGGCCAAGGAATAGATTTGGAAGGAAAACAAAAAGTCAAAAATATCTACTTCTTTGTTCCCGGGAATAGAAATGGAAAAAACTATTTCTAAATACTAATTATTTCGGGAACATAAATATTGTCAAACGTACGAGCATGACGACTAGGTGGAGATGATTTTTACCTCAAAAGAATCCATACATGACCACCTTCCATAAAAATTGCAAGTTTTCTATAATTGTTTGCTTGACCGTGATATATGCAAGTTTGCTTCATAATCTCTTCCTTGGTTCTCTTACCTTGTGTGAGCTCTCTCTCTCTCTCTCTCTCTCTCGATAGCTTGATCCTCTGAAACCCTAGCTCTCCAATCCCTTACATTGCAGTGGATCTCCATGGCAGAATCAACCTTATATCCACTGGATTATCTTCTATCTTTGTCTTAGTTTCTCCCTTCCCACAACCCATTTCTCTTCTTCTTGAATCCTTCACTTGAGAAATCATAAATTGTTGAGATGAAGTGATTTGATTTTTTCCTGGTCTTAGTGTGTTCTTTGACCTACATTCTAGTCCCTTACGTTGTAGTGGAGCTCCATGGAAAAATCAATTGTACCCTTTCCCTTTGAATTTATTCCACCTGATTAGGTTCCATCTCACTCTCATTTTCTCTCATCCCAAATCCTTTCCTTTCGAAAGCATCACCTGAGAAAATAGAAATTGTTGTGAAGAAATGACTCAAAAATTTTCCGTGTCTCAGTGTCATGCCCGACCTACATAAACCTCAACCCATAGGGCTCCCTTCACTCCACAACCCTAAATACAGAAACCCAATTTGTTAGCCAAATCCCTTAGAATGGTATTCCCACTTCTACCCTCTACAATATAACCCTAGAACGAAGTATATCTAGGTTAAGATGGAAGAAGAATAAGAGAATCACCTTAGAATGATGGTGATGTTCAGGAGAATGGGGGATTTGTGAGTTGATGAAGATGTCATAGAGCTAAATGTTGTCATTCTAGAGAAAGAAAAGTAGGAAAGTGAACTTCTACTTTATGGGAAGCTATTTTCCAAACCTAATGTCAATTTTCAAGCGTTCTTTAGTACTATGAAGAAACCATGGAAGATTAAAATAGTAAAATGTGAAATAATAGAGCAAGGGTTTGTCCTCTTCACCTTTAATTTGGTAGAGGAGAAGAATAGAGTGCTAGAGTTGGGACCTTGGTCATTTGCAAGTAAACTCCTAGTTTTGCAAGAAGGTGACCCAAATGTTACAAAGCATTGTTACAATTTCTCTCGCTATGCTTTTTAGGTGTATCTATTGAGGCTACCTCGAGCTATGATTACAGAAGATTCAGTAAGGCAAATTGCTACAAAATTAGGAAAAGTAGAGGAAGTGAAAATTGAAGCAAGAAACAATAGTTCTCGTAAAATAGGCAAAGCTAAAGTTAGACTTAACTTGCTATGATCCCTCAAAATTGGAACCGTCATTAATTTGGGAGGAAGGAAATGGTTGATTGATTTTAAATATGAGAGACTACCACATTTTTGTTACTTTTGTGGTTGTATAGGCCATTATGCAAATTGCCATCCAAAAATACCTCATGAGGAGATGTGATTAGCTCAAGACAAACCAGGGTGATACAGATTTGTGGCTTAAGGCGGAAGTGAAAGAATTGAGCTTGTGCTGGAAAATTTTCTTCAGGGAGATTGATTCGTCTCTTGAGGGAGAGGAAATGGTGCCTCAAACTCCTATCCCCCTGCTAATGAGATTCTATGCAATGACAATAAAAGAATAAATGAGAAGGCTCTAGTCATATACAATCTCGCAGCAAATGAGTCAAATGAAGACGTAGGTATGTCTATATATGTATTCCTAACTTGGGGAAAAAGAGCTTGGCAATCTCAGGAGTTGATTATGTCTACAACAAAGCAGAAGAAATGTGTAAGGTCATCCAAAAAAGGAAAAGCAATACTGAAAATACAAGCTGCAAAATAACGGAAATGTTTTGCTCCTTATGAAAAGAGAGGCACTTAGGTGAATGTAACTGATGAGGAGAATCTTTTGGAAACACCTATCCAGGTGTGGGAAGGGGAGTATACACGGGCTTTGGTGGCTAACCCTAATAAGCCACTAGAGAAGATATGAAGCTTTTAAGGTTGAACTATCAAGGGTTGGTTAATCCCTTGATTGTCTAGCATCTCAAAGATTTAGTGGCTTGTGAGAAGGCCAAACTTGGTGTTCCTCATGGAGACTAAGAACAAAGAAGATGTGGTTAATCATATAAGAAAATGTCTTCAGTCTAACTTTTTAGTTATTATCAACTCAGTGGGAATTATGAGTGGTCTTGCACTCATGTGGGACGATGAAGTGAAAGTAGAAGTGGAATCCAATTCTGGTGAGTTGATTGGGGCATTATGCAGGGACCTTGGTAGGGGTATCTTATGAGGTTCTCCTTCCTCCATGCTTCTACAAACTTTCGAGAAAGACTTAGATTATGGTAGGCCTTGCGTACTAGTAATCGGTCTAATTATTTCCCATGGTTATGCATAGGTGACTTTAATGAAGTATTATATCAATGGGAAAAGGTTGGAAGAAGAGAAGTAGATCAGTATAGGATCGTAACATTTAAGGAGTCTATGGATAGTTGTGCTCTTATTGATATTAAGAGTAAAGGTTGCACCTATACATGGACCAATAAGAGAGAAGGGGATCAATTGGTTAAGAAGAATCTGGATAGAGCCCTTTGTAACATCGAATGGAAAATTTCATTTCCTAATGCTAAGGCGTTTGCTCTGCCTGCGATTGGATCTAATCATAGCATGATTATTCTCTCATTGCATTTAGCCAAGGGCAGGACACATAAACTTTTCAAATTCGAAGCATATTGGCTAGGCAATCCCGAGTGCTTAGAAGTTGTGAGAAAGGCTTGGAGAGATGATACGAGCAACTAGCTAGATATTGTTAATAAGACAAGGAGGGTTGTAATGGAGTTGGGGAGGTGGAGCAGAAAGAATTTTAAAAATGCATGCCGTCAAATTAATCTACTCAAGGGAAAACTCATGCATTTAACAAATGCTGAAGAAGGGGAATCAAATGGGGAGGAGTATAGGAAAATTGTTGAGCAAATTGAAGCCTTATGGAGGCAAGAAGAAATATACAAGTGCATGAGATCCAGAATTAATTGGATGAAATGGGGAACAAAAATACTAAATTTTTCCATGCTGCCACAATCCAGCAAAGACAACGTAATAAAATTTCTATGCTATGGATGGATGATCATAATTGGAGTCGGGATCCTGCTACCCTTAAGCAACACATTATAGAGTTTTGTAAAACTCTATAATCTTCGGTTGAACCTAGACATTATCAACCTATACTAGAGCAATGTCCTCAAGTGGTTACTAATGAGATGAATGAAGCTCTAATTAGGCAAATCACTAGGAAAGAGGTGCGAACAACGGTATTTCAAATAAGAGCAATAAAGGGGTATGGATGGACTGAATGGTTTATTTTACCAAAGTAATTAGCCAACATTTCAGGAGGATATAATTAGGATGGTGGCTTCTTTCTTTGACCAAGGTATTTTTAATCCTAAAATTAACAAGACTTAGATTATTCTTATTTCCAAAGTCACAAATCTCGAGAGTTTGACCCAATATAAACCAATTAGCCTTTGCAATTTTAATAACAAAATCATTGCTAAGGTTATGGCAAATACACTAAAACGCTGGCTTCCAAACATTATATCCCCAGAACAAAGTGCTTCCATAGGGGGTTGATAGCTCCAAGACAATATTTTCTTTGTTCAGGAGGCATTACATCAATTAAGAGTTAGCAAGAGAAAGCAAAAGTTTTAGGTCAGTCCATTACTTTGCGGATTATGCCATTTTCTTCCTCGATAGTATTATCAGAGAAGCACAGAGTCTTGCAAACATTTTGCACTAGTATTACTTTGCGTTAGATTAGGCCATTAATCTTAACAAGTGAGGGATTCTTTTGGGAGAAGTTGTCCTTAGGGGTTGAGATTGAACCTCATAGCAAAATTTCATGTGCCTATTATGGAGAAAATAAGGAAATATCTAGGGATACCCTCAAACTAGGGTCAAACAAAAAAAAAATGTTTTCATGGGTATTAGCAAGAGTTGATAGAAAATTAGGAGGATGGAAAGAGCAGTTAATTTCAAAAGCAAGTAAGGAGGTTTTTTGGTTAAAACAATCGTTCAAGTACTCCTGTTATATGCCATGTCAATGTTTAAAATCCCTATTTCCATTTGTAGTGCAATTGAAAAGAAAATTTCAGCCTTCTATGGAAACAACATGGAATATGAAAGGGCATACATTGGAAAAGTTGGAACCTTATGAACACAAAGAAAGATTAAGGAGGATTGGGCTTTAGAGATTTAGTCAACTTCAATAGAGCTTTATTGGGGAAATAGGCTTGGAGACTGAGTCAAACCATGGATGCCTTATGGAACATAATCTTCAGAGGTCTTAACTTCCCTAGAGGAAGCTTGTGGAATGCTAACAAAGGCCCTAAAATCCTCTCAGGGTTGGCAAAATATATTAATGGGAAGAAATGTCATCGAACTAGAGATAAAATGGGAAGTAGGGAATGACAAAAGCATTAGGGTTAGAGAGGACATATGGCTGTTATCGGGGAAAATTGGAAGTCCTACAAATCTAAATGACCTTGAGTTCATACTGGACTTCATCAACTAGAAAATGAGGGAGTGGAATTCTCATCTATTGAATGAGAACTTCAGAGAAAATATCAAATAAGAAATACTAGCTACTCAACTAAGCCTAAACCCTAAGCCTGATTAACTAATATGGATAGCAAACAATTCAGTTTTGTACAAAGTGAAAAGCAGCCATAACAAGCTACGCTCTCAAGTGACAACTCAAACAGAGCATCCAACATTGATTTCTTACCAAAATCCTACAAGATTGTGGATTGAGATTTGGAAACTACAAACTTGTCCCAAGATCAAATTCCTACTGTGGGGTATTTGTAAAAACGCTCTTCCTACCAAAGATAATCTCTTAGGAGGAAGCTGATACTTGACTCACTATGTCCTTTGAGTGGTCAAGCTCCAGAACCAAAAGAACATCTTTTCCTCCTATGTGCATGGACTAAAGATATATGGTTAGACCCCAAATTAGCGGTTTATATTTCCCCCTACTAATATCTCTCAAATCGACAAAAAAGTATGTGAAGTTCTTACCTATGAAATCAATCCTCTATCCAAAGCTTAGTTTGTAGGTGTCCTATGGTTAATTAGGAAGGCAAGAAATGCATTTATTTTTCAAGGCCATAAACCAAAACCAAACTTGATAATTGGAGAAGCAGAGCTAACAAACTAGTTGTTTTCAAGATGAAATGGTAGCATTTGCCATAGCAATGCAAAATCTAGTCCTTATGAAGAATTGGAATCCGCTACCTCTAGGAAACTTGAAATTGAACATCAATGCCGCATGGAGGAGCTCTACGATGGAAGGCTCAATTGCTGGGATTTGTAGAAATGAAGAAGGAACCCTCATGGATGGTTTTGAAAGAGCAATCCACACCCCTTTTGTCTTCGTGGTTGAAACCCTAGTTATTAGGGAAGCCTTGTCATGGTTGAAGAAGAAGCATGAGTTGAGTTAAGTTAGGGCACGGATGATAACATTTCTAGCTAGAAATTAATTTCTGGAAGATGAGTTTTTGAGTCAAAAAACGCAATTGAGAACGACAAAAAATTTCTATTCTTGGAATAAAAATTTGTTTGATAATCAAAAAAATTTCACTTTCCTAAGCGGCGGTAGTAATGGGAGGGGCGGTGGCGACTGGCGGTGACGATGGTGGTGGTGGTGGCCGGCGGTGCGCAAGGGTGATGGTGGTGGTGGTGAGTGGTGGACAGCAAGAAACTCCTTTAGTTGAGAAATAAGAAAGAGAGAAACAATTTCTGATTTCTATTCCAAAAATAGAAAAGTAAACATTTTTTGTTTCTAATTTCTATTCCAAACCTATTTCTGGAAAAGAAATCTGTTCCAGAAATAAAAAAGTAAAATTTTTTACCATACGGATTTCTATTTCAGAAATAGGTATGGAATAGAAATTTATTTTAAAAATAGAAACAGAACGATTACCATGCGCAGCTCTAAAGTACTTTGTTTTGATCTACATGTGAAGTTAGCTTATGATAGCTTATCAGGTGTCAACTGTATGTTGGGCCAAGCGGAGAGTTCTTGGGCTTCTCGATCCATTATACACAATTTTCAAATTTAATTGGCCCAGTTTGAAGGAGTCCAACTTTTATATAGGCCTAGAGACACTAATCAAGCCATGGATTGGGTAGCTAAGGCCCATGAAGCTGGAACCCTCCCATCAAATTGGTTTGCTTGTCCCCCTCATTTTCTTTGGTTGATCTTATGTTATGAATTTAGATCTAGTTGTAATCAAACTTTGAGTTGAGTTTGTAATCAAAAAAGCTTTTTCATCCAAAAAATAAAATAAAATCTCTTCCTTGGTTTCTTATGTGACTGCTTGACTTCCTTAGCCCTTTCTTCAGCATCTTCACTGAATTGATGCTTAGTGGGTAATGGTGTAAGATCAAAAAGACCTAAAAGATGCATTCCATACACAACTTCTTATGGGCGTTATCCAGTAATTTGACTAATCGAATTATGATGGCCAAACTCTACTTGAGCCAATTAAAAATCTCAATTTACAATGTGTTTCTCAATTAAGCAACTTAATGAATTGTTCGGAATTTTCTAATAGCCTCAGTTTGTCCACCGGTTTGAGGATGGCTAGTAGGACTAAACTGAAGTCAAGTTCCCATTTCCCACCACAACGTGTGCCAGAAATGAATCAAGAACTGAATATGGCGATAAAGTTCAGCAACAAGTAATTCATCAAGAGTATTACTACATGGCACGAAACGTGCCAGAATAAGTGATATTCACTAGGCCAAGAGCACTAGCACCATGAATAGCACATAGGAGAGTAGTGCCCATTTTAGAAAATCGATCCACCATAACCATGACCAGATCCTCGCCGCATCGAGTCTTTTAAAAACCCATGACAGAGTCCATGCTAAATGCTTGATGCAATGAACATTGCGTAACACATAACCTACTGCGTTTGAATAGAAAACCATCTTGACGATGAAATTGCCCATGTGAAATTTCAAGAGTTAAGTTCCAAATTACCCAAAATTCCAAATCCTCTTTGTACAATTCTTTTTTTTTTTTTTGGTAAGGTAAGTTTATATATATAGACCAACAAAATGTACAGCACATGTGAAGCACGGCACCAACAGGCACTCAACTAGACAAACTGTCGTTGGAGTGACCGGGTACTACGATCACAAGTTGAGAAAAGAAAAAAAATGTACAATCACATGGATAATAAAGGACCTAAGGTCCCAAAAGGTCCTAAAGATGAACCAAAGACAACTCTATGTCAAAGATACGCGGGTCAATCCCCCAACAGCGCTGCATCCTCCTATTTCTAGGGTTGTCTTCAACTCTTTTGAAAGTCAGGGCCTTGTCCTTGACCGCCTTATATAGCTGTAGCTTCATGGAAGAGATTTGAAAGTTTCGGCCATGGAATATGGTATCATTCCTGGTTTTCTAGATGATGTAGCAAAGAGCGCCAAAGGAAAACCGAGCAATCTCATGGTAGAAACCTTTGCCATAAATAGCATTACTAACCTAAGAGAGGTTATCCAGCCAAGCCGAATTCATCCAAGGAAGATTATATTTCGCGGCCCAAAAGTTTGCAAGGGAGTTAGGGATGCCGCACTCAAAAAACAGGTGGTTGACAGAGTCAGGCCTAGAGTTGTAGAAAGCACAAACCGAGGTGGGTATTCTGCCATAGGACATGAGAAGGACCTGGGTTGGTAGACGGTTCCTGGAGATGAGCCATAATAGGAATTGGTGTCTAGGGGCTAAGGTCTTATTCCAGACGAAAGACGACCAAGAGACCGAGTTGGCCTTACCTCGAATAGTAGCCCAAGCTGAGGCCATCGAGAATTTTCTAGCAGGGTCCTCCACCTAACAGAAAGTGTCCGGATCATGTAAGAGTGGGGGAGCCGAGATTTGCCACAATGACAAGTCTTGCAAGATTTGGAGCCCATCTGGTGAGTATAAGTCCCTAACCTTCGCTTGCCTGAGAAGGTTTGACTGGTAAATATAATTGTCAGTAAAGATCAAGTTAAGTGGACCACTCTCAAGCCAAGGATCAAACCACAATGATGTATAGGATCCATCTCCTATCTTCCATCTAAAATGGGGTTGGAATTCTTTCCTTAGCGCAAGGATCTTTCGCCAGGCCCAAGAACAATGGGTTGTGGTGGAAGATATCCAAAAATTTTGTCTTTTGAGGTAGGTGGCATGGATCTATTTACACCATAATGATTCTTTATCGGTAAATAGGAGCCAGATGTGTTTTGCCATGGCCGCTTTATTACTGTCCCTAATTCTTCTCACGCCAAGACCTCCTTCCGAGGTGGGAAGGCAGATATCAGCCCAAGCCACTTTTGCACCTCCTGGTCCCATGGTTGGTCCTTTCCAGAGAAATTGTCTGCATATTTGCTCTATTTTGTCCACCACCGAAGCTGGAAGCCAGAATATGGATGCCTAATAAGCTTAGATGGCATGTAATACTGACTTAATAAGTTGAAGCCTCCCTGCAAACGAGAGGAACCGGTGTGTCCAAGATTGGACTCTAGATGTGAGATGGCAAACCAGTGCATTGCAATCCACTTTGTTCAATCGAGAGGTGATGATAGGCATGCCCAAATACCGCACTGGAAAAGAGCCCAGGGAGAAGCCAAGCATTTGTACGATCTGGTCCCTAGCTGCGTCAGGTCCACCAAAGATAAATACTTCGCTCTTGTTGGTATTTGAGATTAAGCCACTCCATAAGGAGAATAAAGTGATCCCATCCTTGATACGAGATATGGAAGCAAGGTTCACTTGGCTAAAATAAAGACATCATCCGCAAAGAATAGATGGGATAGCCGCGTGGCCTTGCAACGCCAATAATACCGGAAATCCGGGTGCCGAATATGGGAATCAATGATCCTTGTGAAGACTTCCATAACCAGGGTGAAGAGATATGGGGACATGGGATCTCCCTGTCGAATACCTCTTCCACTGGAGAAGAAACCGTGAAGTTCGCCATTGATAGAGATATAAAACTTAGGTGTCCAAACACATACCATGATTAGCCTTGTAAGATTGAAGGGAAATCCAAAGGCTAGGAGGGTGTTCTCTAAGAAGTCTCAGTCCAGGGTATCATATGCTTTCCTGAAGTCTACCTTGATAGCACATTTGGGAATGTGGGACTTATTGTGAAACCCGCTGAAAAGTTCCTGTGCAAGAAGGATGTTGTCGCTGATTCGCCTTCCTTTAACAAAAGCAGTTTGAACCGGATTGATAATTCCAGGAAGAACTGCTGCAATTCTAGAATATAGAATCTTAGTAATGTACTTGTAGATTGTGTTACAACATGCTATTGGTCGGTAATTTGAGACCGATGATGCATTGGGGACTTTAAGTACCAAGGCAATGATGGTATTGTTTACTTCTTTGAGCAAATAGCCTGATTGGAGGAAATCCAAAACCGCATCAGAGACTGAAGAACCCACTACGTCCCAATTTTTCTTAAAGAAGTCCGCATTATAGCCATCTGGTCTAGGAGCTTTATTCCCAGTAATCGAAAACATAGCATCGCGTACTTCAGAAGGAAGGAATGGCTAGGAGAGAAGATTGATCTGGTCAAGCTTGAGAGGGGAGTGGATAACCTCAAGTAGCTCCCGAGTGGATGGTCCTATAAATAAGGCAGCCGGTGAGAGTATGTCTTGAAAATAAGAGACGAAGATACGCTGCACATCCACCTGATCAGAGACCATTTGACCTGTGCTGTCCGTGACTAACATGATCCAATTGCAAAGGTGCTTGTGATTTACCGAATGGTGAAAAAACTTGGTATTGTGGTCGCCTTCCTTTAGCCAACGAATTCTAGACTTTTGTCTGAAGAAAGACTTCTCAAGGGAACGAAGATCATGATACTCTTTGATTTGGGAATGTTCCTCTTTTGCCAAAAGGCTATTTTAGGAGTCTAGGTAGAGTGCCTCTTGGGTAGTCAAGAGAGTTCTTTTTGCTGCAATCACTCGCATAAAAATGTTTGAGTATGCGGCTCTGTTCAAGCATTTAAGGCATCCCTTCAGATTCTTGAGACATGTGTACAGTTTAAACATAGGGGAGCCAGAAACTTGAGTATCCCAAGCCTGCATCAAAAGCATGGAGAAATCCGGGTGACTCATCCATAAGTTAAAGAATTTGAAAGGAGTCCGGCGAGAAGTAAGCGGGAGCACTTTTACAACCATCGGCGTATGGTCTGAGAGGCCTGGGGCTAGAAAAGAAGCTTCTAAGAATGAATAAGTCCTACACCAGCAGTTATTAACCAGTACACGATCAATTTTCCTTTGTTTCCTGCGAGCACCGGAGGATGTTGACCATGTAAAACGAAAACTCACATAATGTAAGTCAATCTATTTAGCTTAGTCTAGGCAGTCCTTGAAATCATCAAAGGCGGGGATCCATATGTTAGGGCTACCTATGCGGTCTAAGGAGTCTCGGATGGCATTGAAGTCACCAGCAACTATCCAAGGACTTTCTTTGAGGTTAGAACTCAATCTAACAAGGTCAAGCCAAAAGGGCCTTCGTGACACGAAGGTGTGTGCTCCCCATAAACTGCTGAGAAAGTAATACTCGAACCAGAATTCAAAATTTTAATGTCTCCATGGATGATCTGACTGGAACAAAAAAGAAGTTTGAAGTCCACAAGGAGTGGGTTCCAACCAATCCAAATACGTCCCCGGGAGGAGTGCTCATGGCTAGCCAACCATAGCCATCCAGGAAATAATCCAGAGGAGATAATACCAAAAGAGTCAGCTGGGACTTTAGTTTCTAGTAAGCCGACGCAGCAAATATTATTGAGCCGCACAAACTGTCTAACTTTAGCTTACTTAATGGAGTTCATAAGACCTTTTATGTTCCAACATCCAAAAAACATGCGGTAACGTTAAAGGACAGAAGACTACCTCCTTTTGGGACGCCTTTTGCTGGTAGATGGCTTTGTTTTCACCGAGGGAGAAACCGAAAGTTGCTCATTTATGTTGGCCAACTTCGGCCTCAGTTCAATAGGAGGAGCATCGGCATGCATGTCCGCCTGTAGGGGAGAACCAGCACACTCCAGCGGCTTTAAAATCTGTTCTTTAGGGGTAGGAAGAGGCAGAACAGCCCCTTGGTGAGGGATTTCAGCATCCCTCATCAGCTCCTACACCAGCAAGGGGACATCAGCATGCTCCATTAGGTTCGTCCCTGCTGTTTGCTCCTGCGTTTGGCCAGCATTGGTTGAAAGATCAACCTTGAGCAGCAATGGTTGGGGACTTGCATCATGTTCTTGTTCCTGACCAGTGCAGGGGGCAGCTCCAAGCTCCTCATCAAGGTCATCATCTGAATCAAAGGCCATAGAAGAGTCTGGTTCTGCAGGGGGCATCATAGTCTTCAAGGCACGATCCTGCCGGAATGATGCTGAAGGTCTGAATGGGGTAGGTTGCACTAGAGCTGGTTGCGCACTTTCCTTACTAGCCCTTCTTCTGACCTGCTGCCACTCCTCCCTAGGGGCTGGTTCGGGCACCTCATTCGGTGTAGAGGAGACCATGAGGTTGGTCTGGTCGTCTATCACCACAGGAGGTTGAGAAGGCTGCATTTTAGGTTGAACAGGCTGAGCAGAACTAGGGTTGGTGGCAGAGCATCTATGTCCAAACACTTCACAAGTTTGGCATGAAATAGGCTTCCATTTATATTCAACTTCCACAACACGAGCAGCCACATTTAGGAGAATATTGATAGAATCACAGCAAGCTTTGGAAGCATCTAGATCAATACAAACTCTAGCAAATGAGATAGTTTTAAGTTGCTCCGTATGTTGGTCCACATAAAGTGGTTTACCCACCATGCTAGCCACTTTATTTATTCCCTGAGAGGACCAAAGCCCATATGGAAGATTCTTCAGTCTTATCCAAACTAGAACCGAGGTGTGTGCCCCTTTTCTCAGCTCAAGCATAGGGTGCCATTGCTGGAGAATGAGAGGCACACGCGCCACCGTAAGTGGTCTTCCTTCAATGTCCTTACGTTTAAACTCCGTGTCCGGGATGTGAAAAAAGTAAAACCCCTGGTCATTGGCTTTCATCTCCAATAGTCTATGACCCCATAAATGTTTAAGATCAGTCTCAACAAGCTTAAATGGGAGTTTTTCCCAACAAAATAACCAAATAGGCATTCTTTCCATAAGGGATCAACAGTATCTAAGTCCTCCTCAGAGTAATTAACAACATTATTTGAAGTTGGATTAGGAGGAAAATAGGTAAGGGAGTACCCTTGGGTAGCTGCTCTAGCTACATTGGCCTAGGATCGGGGTGCTGTGGAGTTTCCGGATTGTTGCTGCAGCAGGGGGGGCGGGTTTTAGTTGCAGCAGAGGGAGGACCTCGAACATGCCTAGCATCATCAGCAATAATAGAGGAGAGCCCTACCGCATTCTGCTCCCCAGCAACTGCAAAAAGGCCTGCATTGTTCATATTTAAACCCCCAACCACAGACCAGTCGCCATAGCAAGCATTTCCACAGGAGAGGTGGGGACCTCGCCTAACATCAGCAGCAACACCAGAGGTTACCTGCTCTCCAGCGACTGATGAAGGGCCTGCATTTGGCCCCCCAACCACAAAGCGGTTGCCACACCTGGCACTTCCACAGGAGAGGTTACGGCCTGCCGGAGCCCTGCTCCTGTTGCAGTTGCAACCTCCTCCCAGACCAGATTGAAGATTACGCGTAGAACATTCCTTTTCCATGTTCGAAACAGGGGAAACAGAGCTACTGGGAAAACAAAGTAAGCGCCAGCATCGCTGAGTTCAAACGCAGGAGAGGAAGCCTTACCGGGTCAAGGACCGAAGGGGGTTTTGGAGCATTGCTAAGCCACTGCTCCTCCTCCAAGAGTCAGCTTGCTCCGGTGCCGAAGGTGGCCGGCCGAAGCAAAAATAAAAAACGGAGCTACAGTACCGCAAGGGTTCAGTCGAGAGAGAAGAGAGGGGTTTGTTGGTCTTTTTATTTATTTTACAATTCTTTTATCTCTTCAAATCCAACAATCTTGATTTGCATTGTAGAGAGACGCATATGTTGACGGCTTTAGAACATCTGCTCCTCGATTTGGAGCTTCAAATTTACGTTTGAGGACAAGCGAAAAGGATTGTAGAAATTCACTCCAAGCTGCGTGTCAGCGATCAAGCTCATGCTGAGAGCTCAATTGCGTAAATGCCTCGTGTTCAAAGCACGAAACAAGCTCTTTCGTTAGCGCGTGGTGGCTACAATGTTGAGACCACGCACTATAGCTTGAAACTCCTTATCATAAGTTGAATGCTTTAGCTTGGCATCGTTTAGTTCATCACTTTAAAAAGGCAACGGCTGTCAACCTTCTTGATTGAGGACAGCAGCAGCACCAACATTAAAAGCATCGCAATGAATTCAAAAGCCAAATCGAAGTTGGGTAGTGCTAAAACTAGAGATTCAATGGTTTTCTTCTTTAGGAATTCAAAACTCCTTTATACTGTTTCGTTCCTCTGAAACCTCTCTCTCTCTCTATCCATTCGGTATTTGGTGAAGTAGACTTGAAATTCTTCATGAACCTATAGAAAGATGTAAAGCCACGAAAGCTTCGAACCTCACGAAGTGTTTGTGGCGTTGGCCATGAAATGTAGCTAAAATCTTGGTAGGATCCACGCCTGTTCCTTCATTAGTCACCACGTATCCGAAGGAAATCTGCCTACACTAAATGGGATTAACCATAGAATCCCATAGACATGTAAGCACAATAGAAATCTCATGAAATCAACAGCAACATTGCCGTTAGAGCATGCAATGACATTAATTGATGTAAAGGTACTGTTTAATTTCGAAATAATCTAATATCTTCCATTTAAACAGGTGGTAAGGCCTCATTGGAAAACCAAGACCATACTAGTGGCTATAGAACACAAGCAATTGGAAAATTCAAACAAACATCGATCACCCTTTTTTGCCCTGTATGTAAGTAAGATAAGTAAGTACTGTTTGTGCGAGGGTGAGAAGGAGCAGCACGGTGGCTGCGGAAATGGACAACAAAGCCCAAGGACTACCCAGATGTTCCCTCCTCAGCTTCGCCATTCTACTGTTCCACCTCTTTTTGCAGTGCGCATTCACTTCGCGGAAGATCTCATTGTAGTAGAAATTGGACAGGGGCACGTAGTCGCCCATCTTGTTGAATATCTGTGCAACCACCTCATCGTCGCCCATGTAGTTATTGATGATCCCGGCGCTGCGCAGCAGCTCGACGTCCTTCGAGGAGTTTATGAGGCAATCCATGAACGTCACGTAATCTGTCATGTAGTTGACGCCCCCGCCTTGACGGTGCTGCTCGTACGCGATCAGGTTTCGAAGCTGCGACTCAGTGTGGTCCTGTACATTCAAGACCGGTATCTCAAGTGTCCCGTTGTTGAATGTGATGTCTAACAGGTTGCGCCCTTGTTTCGCCGCCCTGAACCTGACTCCGAACTCCCTGAGCTCCGCTGGGGACATGAATTTCTCTGTTATCTGCGCAGTTCTAAGTTTTTTCCGAGGTGGGCTAGGCAAGCAAGTCAAACATGTGTGAATTAGATGCAGAAGATGTTTGCTCTGGCGAAGCTCCCCCCGAGGCATCGCAATTTGGCTTGAGTCTGTTACTTTGAAATCGAAATACCCAGCAGCAACATCAATGAGCTCGGGCTCTTGCGGATCCTTAGTCAGGCCATACAGTTCTTCCAAGATGAAAAACGGGATTTGGTTCTCGAGCAGCAATAAATCGCGCGGCAGGCAGAACCGAATCCAATCTGCTTTCATAGCAGGGTCATCCTCGTCTTCCGCAATCCTTTTATAACGGAACAACTCGATGAGGAAAAGACCATCAATGAGCATCATCGCAAGGAACTTTTCTTGGGAGGGGTCAATGGCTTCCGCATAGCAATCACGTGCCCGTTGTTCCATTTTTCTTAGAGCCAGCACATACCTGTCGACGCTCCCCTCTTTTTTCCTCTGAAGCAACCGCTCCACATACCGGAGTTTTTGCTCCTCCATAAATTTGAACTTGTCATTTCCATTGTGATAAGGGCCGACGGCAAGAATCTCCGGTTCATAGGCTTTCTCGTTTACTCTGCGCAGCTGATGACGAACCCTAAATATACTATGCTCCGGCCAGGTAGCCGGCAAGGCGCAAAGCATATTCCGGACATAGATTGAGACATGATCCTGCATTCCAGATTGATCATTGTTTCCAGCATGCTGAATAGGTTACAACACAATTAATGTGATAATGCACATGCTACTAAGCAAGATGATGGTTGTCCACGCTCTTAAAATGGTGTTTCATGTACTTGCCTTTCATTAAGCCGTATTGTGGCTATACTTTATAGCTTAGTATGGTAATTAAACTTCATGGTTGTCATTACAAGCTTATGTTATGTATGTAAAATGGAGCGTCAAAACACATCTCTGACAAATTCCGTGTTTCCGTGTGAATATAAAATGGAAAATTGCTAAGTAAGCACCAAAGCTGAACCACGCGGTGTTGACATTGAATATAAACAAACCAATAGTTTTGGGAAAAGTACAAAAATGATCCTTGTACTATTGCCCCCATCTAATTATTCTCCATGGACTTTCTTATCTTCAACAAATTTGGTCCCTAAATAAATTAATGTGAAAATTGTTCCTAAACTTATTGTATGAAAGCCAAAATAGTCATAAACCTTTTGAAAACTTGCCAATCTAATTTTGAACCTTTTAATTATACAAATTTAGTTTTAAATTTTTTGATAATTTGCTAGTTTAGTCATAAACTTTCTAACGATTTACCAATTTAGTCATTCTGATCATTTTGGCTAGAAATTATTGACGTGACGATCTAGTTAATGTCATATTTAATAGTTGTACGTGCTTTTTAGGTAAGAACTTCAGAGAACCCCCTTTTGCTCTAGAAGAGTTTTGAGGAAATGAACCCCAAATTTCTCTCTGGCCACCAAACAAGGACAATCATTTAAACACTAAAATACTTGGTGTGTTCTCATTTGAGCCGCTTGCCAAGAACCAAGTTGAGGTTAAAAAGAATAAATGGAACGAATTCAAACCAAGATAAGGCGAGACAAGCTTCTTACATATCATAGAAACAATTATTTCTGAGTTTTTTTTTACCTAAGATTATAAAAGGTAGGGGCACCACTAGCCCGGTGGCCCCTCAGGTCCGCTAACGATTAAGCGTTTGACATAAGGCTAGAACTATTTATGTGATTACCCCTCTTTAGAAGGATGAAAATAATCGGTTACTGCACAAATAGAAGGAAGCAAAACGTGTTTGCAACAATATGAAGATATTCTTCCATCTCGAGAAGACGAAAATTACACACAAGTGACTTTGTCCAGTCGACATACGGCAGTTAATTTAAAGTCAACACACTCAATAAGATTCGACGTGCATCATTTAATTAAGTACTTCAAAAAGTGAATGGTATGTATAATGCTGCTCACAAACTTCCCAGAATCATGTTAATCAATGGACCAAAAGACTTACTTGAGGGCGTCGGGGGTTGCTCATTCTTTCCGCCAAGCAAGACCAGCTACAACGATGTAGAATTTAGCTCCTCTTTTTGAGGGGTTGTCTCTCAGTGAAACGAGTAGAGATAAAATGAGACTCCCCCAAATTCCAACCTTTTATACCAAACACGAACACGGTTTTCTTTGGCCAACCAAGAAAAAGAAACACGCTTTCGTTCGTGTCCTTTGACCTTTCTCGTGAGTAATTGCGAAGAAGGACAGTTCGCAATAAACCGAAAGTTCGTGGGGCTTGATGAAGAGGTGAAGGGCTTAGAAAGACTTCAAAGAACATGTTGAAAATGACAACGATGTATGACGTCCTTCTCAATTTGCATCGTACTATTATTTCGATTGGCGCTATTGATTGGTGTGTCAGGGATTTTCTAAGTTTGGAATTAAAAGCCACATTTTTAAATTTCATCGACTGGGAAATTGTTCTGATTACTATAAACATTGAAAGTTCGCGGAACTTGATGAAGAGGCAAGTGGCTAAGAAAGACTTATAAGAAAACAACAAAAATTGACTTTGTGAGAACAACGCATTAAGTCATCCACAAGTGGCATCGTACCATGTGAAAACCCACCCATTTAAAAAACTTCATGGAAAATCTAGAAAGATTCCCACGTTCTAGCTACTAGCTAGACACTATAATTGCCTTCATTACGAAGAAAAATTATTACACTTCTAACTAATGTAAATATAGAGATTCAAGCCCAATCACGTGGATTGGCGTAATTAGTTAGGGCTTTAGTTAAAATCCAATTTAGGAATTGAAACTCATGTGTTCAGATTTCATTCACTGTACGCAAACTACTTTGGGATAAGGCCACCTACACAAGCAAAGTGCCTAATCTTAATCAGTTCAAATGCTCGTAAAACATTCTGGCCGGCCTTCAATTAGTCGGCCTATAAGCACTCGTCCCTTTAGATAATCAGAAAAAAGAAAAAGAAAAAAGAAAGGCATTAGCCATGGAAATAATATAAATATAGTCTATGGACAATGAAAATATTTTCTATTTTTAAATTATTCCTTTTTCGTAAAATAAACGGGACCTTAGAATAATGCTTATTTCTTGACCGACGAATTGGTAGAAATGATGGAACGCGTAGTGCTGGCTTCGGGCTCATATTATCACGCGTATGATCCATCGTCCATTGGCATATCTATCGTCCCTATCCATCCGAAAACGCGTTAGCACGGCCATATATACCTTCTCACTACATCAATTTGTGTCAGATAAGCTGTAAAATCAGAAGGCGCATTCATCTTAGTTTTTTTCAATCAAGAAGACCCGTACCGTTTGGCCACCGTTACCTTCCGTATCTTGCAAACCTTAAAAAGGACGTAACCATGTCTTCCCCGATGTCGAGACGTCCTTATTCTGTAAGAGTTCTGGTCTCTGGTTTTTTCCATACCAATGATCATCATCAAGTGCAGCAACCGGGACACGTCTCTTGGTCATCCAAGATTTATCATTGTTCCGGCGATCCACGAAGCTGTAATTTTCCTTTCTGTCCACTGAAAGTTGGAGAATATCATGTATAGTTCATGGATGCTCTGTGATGAATGTTGTTGTTGTTGTTGTACGTGTTTCAGGTTGGACAACGTTCTTTTGCCCGTGCGTCACTTTTGGGAGGATTGCGGAGTACGCGGAAGAAGGATCTTCATGTAAGTATTTTATCGACTAGTCTTCTTCTTCATGCGTGTGAACGAAGAAGGATGATGGTTGGGGACGATATCAATGTCTCGGCGATTGGTCTGTGCACAAATAAAGAGATACGTCAATTCCATCGTCTATAAATGCCCCGATAAGTGGTCAGCCTCATATTCGAATTCTGGCATCTGAGTAACGCCAGAGAGGATTCGAGTTCGACCATCTGAGTAAATTAGAGAGAGGGAGAGAGATGGAGGAGCTCAGGCGGCGCAATAGTGAAGCTGGCAGGGAGAAGAAAACCTGCGAATGCATGCCGTGTTTCCAAACAGCAACAGCCATACTGTTCTCAAAATGGTCTAAAATTTTTTAAAAAAAAAGAAGCTCCAGTTTTGTAAGTTCAGAATTTTGGAGGCTCCACCACAGTAATTTACCTCGACTTGTAAACAAAAAATAACAACAGTTTGTCTTAACCGTTGATTAAGGTCATGAAAAACGAAAAAGCTTAACTTAGAAGGATGATGGATGATTACTGCAATTATCATGTAATGTTTTGTTGCAGCTTGCATGGAGAAAGGCGCACTCTACTGTTTAGCCACTGCTTTTACCGGCGGGCTTGGAGCTTGCTGTTGCGGTTGCTACAATCGTGCCAAGATGAGGACGGGATTCGATTGGGAGCAGAAGCGGTGCGCCGATTGTTCTGTTCATTGCCTTTGCCATTGTTGTGCTCTGTGTCAAGAATATCGTCACGTCCAGAGCCTTGGCTATGACCCTTCCAGAGGTACTACATCGTGAAAAATCGATTGCTTATTGAACCCTCTGAATCTGCCCTAGATGAGGAAATCTCGAATTCCATGAATATCCCGCCAACTTTATGGATTAACACACAGCAATCACCAAGATATACCTGATATGCGATGTAGTTTGCATCCATTATGAAATACTGAACCCGTCATTTGCTCAAACCGGGAACCTTTCTTAGAAACATCAAATCCAGTCTTCGTCTAATCCAAGAATTGACTAACAAATTAAGCATTGAATTTGGATGCCGTAAATTCTTTATTTAATCTTCGTATCTTCCACGTGAAGTAATCTTAAGGGCCATGCTTGGCCATCTTGTGGATGGATTCGTGCATGGAGCAAGCGAGTTGAAAAGTTCGGATGCATTTGTTGTCACATATTATATAATTACATCTATGGTTTTACTTATGCATCCAGGATGCTTATTTGGTTCTTTTTGGTTCTGATGCATGCAATTATCCAAACTTTTTCAGGATGGGAAGAGAATGGCCAGATGCGTAATGGCTCAATAGAAATGACTCCACCTCCAACGATGACAAATTTTCAAACATGAGGCCAAAAGGCCGATTAGCGAAAGGTCATACCACAAAATAAACATCTAAATGTTAGGATACATTTCAGTACGATACGATATTTTTTATTCATAAGCCTATCATTGTTTGTAAATTGTAATGATTTCTCAAGAAACACTGTTGAGAATAAGATTCTTGGCCAATATACTTATTTGGACTATATGTTTCCATGGCTGGTCCACTCCTCAATATACATTATTGCATGCGCGACAAGCCTAAATATCGTTTATGAAATATAGAAAACGTCACTATTGTTAAGCTTCGGTTCTAGTGAGAATGGAGGACTCCGTCCAAGTCTTTGCAAATTGGTTGTCGTGGTTGATTAGACGCAACTTGTGGTAGACTTGCCCATCATTTTCCTAAAGACAATTTTTGACGTTTTCTTGTAGTCTTACTTAGTCTTTTGCTCTTGATGTTTCATTTTCAGAACACGACGACATAGGTTTTTCCTTCTTTCTGTTTTTGCTCTTGCCGTGACGATGACAAAGGTTGAAGGTGATGAATGAAAGCGTGTTTGTAGTTTCTTATAGAAGGTTGGTATCTGTTAGTCTCCACTTTCTTCTTGCACCTAAAACTAAAACCCCAAACAGAGCAGAATCAATAATATCTCGTCTAGTTTGGAGAGAAGAACGACAAACCACAATTGTGAAGTAAGTTTCATGGATTCCCTTCCCTTTGCTAATCCTCAACTGTGCTGAGATATCATTGCGCTGACAAAAGAGGTTGTGCCGACCTAGACATTGCACAGACTAGCCCTCTCGGCCACAGCGCGACATGGCCCCTCACAGTAAAGGGTCGTGCCCTAAGAAGTACCAATACTTTTTAGGAGTTTTCGTGTAGTGTCGGACACTTCAACTTTTGTGTCGTGTTGGACACTTCAACACATGTCCGACACTCATTCACACTCTCCGACACTCAATCAACATTTGTTGGAAAATCCAACCCATGGTCAACTCTCCAAACACTAAAGTTGGGAATCCTGACACACGAATTTGGAATTTCGACACGTAATTCTGGTACGTACAGGATCAATTTTAAAAATCTTTAATAAATGAGAAGTCAAAATGTAAATATGCAAAAAAAATTAAAATTAATAAATGAGAAAGAAGAAAAATCTAATCTTCTCTTTTCTTCTGATTCACTTCCCGTAAAACATAATTCACCCCCAAGTTTGTTTTTTGCTCTTTTCTTCCAACATACTCTAACAAGTGAGTCCAGAATGTGGAGTACCTTTTTTTTTCCTATAAGTTTTATGAATTATTGGAATGAAGTTGAATTTGTCAAATTGAAATAATGAATGATATTAACAAATGGTGGATTAATATTTTTATTATTTATTTATTTATGAATTTGAATCAAATTAATTAGATTGAAATAATCATAAAAATGATAATTTATCATGTATATATAAAAATATATATATTGAATATACAACGTGTCTTAAGGTTTCGGAATTCTCTATTCTTTAAGAAACAACGTGTTGGCGTGTCATAGTAGCTTCATGATTTCCAACTCTCGGTGCACTGTTCACTCTCTCCCAATTCCCCTGCCCTCGTGGCTCTGCTCGCATGGTGACTCGAGCGCTTTTTCCAGCCAGCTTAGGGGCTCATTTACGACCATCCTCGGAGGAACTACTCCTCCCCATCTGGTCTTCATCCCCTCCAAACCATTTGCTCCAAGTATGCCCATATCACTCTATTGGACCGATCTGAGTTTAGCGCTTTTTTCTGCAAATGTCTTCCTGCTTGTTGGCTTGTTATTGTCGAGCTGCTGATTGTTGATGGAGAACCCCTTCACTAAATCAACCCCCCATTGAGGCGGAAGGTAGCTGCCAGAGGAGCCATAGTAGGCCTCCTCCATATCGTCCCGTTTCCCGTGGCTGGTTGGGATTGAATAGGGTAGGGGCACCTACGGCAGCTCCTGCTACTGCACTTGGGAGTGTTACTCAAGCCCATGAGGCTTCTATACAGTCTGGAATACATGTTGTATCTATAGAAAATGTTGGAAATTCTGTGATTCCCCCCCGGGGCAGTGCTCAGCCAAGTCGGTTTCATCGTTTTGCTCCAAACCAAAATGGGCAAGAGGCTTTGCCTCCTCGGACGTGGGCCAATGTAGCTTGGACTGCATTGAAAGGTTACACCTTGAGTTATTTTGCTCCAATTCGTGTTGAAAAGGACTTGGTTGCTGATTTTGATGATGATGTTGTTGATGCCGCGGACCCTATGTGGTTTGAATGCATGGTGGGATATCTTATAGGCAAGAAGTTGCCTTTTAAATTGGTGGAAGCCACCCTAAAAAATGCTTGGGGCCCTAAATTGATTGATGTCAAAGCTGATGATCAAGAATTCTTTTTCTTTAGAATCCCTGATGCCGACTTTAGAAGGAAACTACTTGATAGTGGTCTTATCACTGTTGCTCGAGTGCCATTGATCCTTCAGCAATGGCACCCACTCCTGGAGCTGAAGAAAGGTAGCCATTCCAAAGTTCCAGTCTGGATTAGGTTGAGAAATATCCCATTTGTATTGTGGTCCTCTCGTGGCATTAGTGGCATAGCAAGTGTGATTGGCAATCCCCTCTATGTAGACCAAAATACAGAGTAGCTGAAGATCCTATCTTATGCGTGTGTTTGTGTTGAATTATCCGCCTCAGATAGTAGACAGGATGAAGTTTTGGTGCGGTTGAAAGGAGCAACTAGGAGGGTGTCAGTTGAGTATGAATGGAGGCCGATTAGCTGCATGTTATGTGGTACGTTTGGCTATCGCTACAATCCCCCTGAGATCTCTTCAGGCCACCTGGAGCAAGTTGCTGGTCCATTCCCCAGCCCACCTGAAGTGCCGGTAAATTCCAACCCACTGGAAAATGTGACAGTAGTTTCCCTACCTGTCCCCCCGACCCTTAGCAGCACTGGTGTGTCCCCAGCAGTAGCTCCTCCTTCAGCGTCTCCACCTTCAACAGCTACTGTGTCCAAATCAGTAGCTGCTCCAACTCTACTTCCAGCAGCTCCAGGCTCCAGATCTGCAGCAACTCCATTTTTTGCTCCCCTGATCAGTAGCTCCAGAGCTTCCAGACTAGCAGCAACTCTTTCTTCAGCCATTCCACTTCCAGCGGAGCCAGCAAGAACAAGTGCAGCTCCCCCCGACCTTCAGCAGCACACTGAGTTTCTATATCAGTGGCAGGTCCAGCTGGGCAATAAGCGTGCAGCCCGCCGGAAATCAGTGGTGGTGGAGCGGAAGCAAGATGGGAGTTCGGGAAAATCTCCTCCTGCAGACAAAGGGAAGAAAAAGAATCTTACCTCTTTTGACTTGGCCATTCAGAAACTGAACAGCAAGGACCAGGTAGAACCGGAAGCCTCCCAGGACTCATTCTCTTCAGCGGATGATTTGGATGATGTAGCCGGATCTACTAGCTCTCCTGAGGATGAAACACAGGAGGAGGACGGCACTTTGGTCGCTGTCAAGGCGCCCCAAATGGCTGGCCCCTCTTCGATCTTCCAAGTGGTCATTCCTATTGTAGAGAATGCTGAATCCCCTTCCACCCAGTGGGATATCTAGCCTCATGATTCTGGAAAGTGCCCTGTACCCAAACACAAGTCCCCCCAAAAGCCACCGGTCAACAAACGGCGATATGGGAAGCGCAAGCAGGCCTCTATACTTTTGTTTTTTGAATGAACATAGCTTTTTGGAATATTCAGGGTTTTGTAGACTCGGTGAGGCAATATGAAGTTAGGCATTTTGTGCGTGAGAATAAAATCTGCTGTATTAGCTTGTTGGAGACCAAGGTATCGCCCTACCTTTTTGGATCCATTTCATATAGCTTATGCTCAAGATGGCAATGGATTGGAAATTATGAATACTTAATAAGGGGTCGTATTTGGGTTGGTTGGAACCTAGTACTGGTCGAGTTTAAAAGCTTCTATGTGTCAAGCCAAGCCATTCATGGCACACTGAAGGTTTTGCACACTGGACTTATCTTGTATCTTACGGCAATGTATGGTGTACACACATTTGTTGCTAGAAGGCCTCTATGGAGAGATATTATCTGATTGAGCTCCACCCTCTCGGATGACCCTTGGTTAGTGGCGGGTGATTTCAACGCAATTCGGGACTCCTCGAATCGCCTAGAGAGCCCAGAGACTTGGCTTCCCTCTTTTGATGAGTTTAGTGAATGCATTTGTTAAGCTGACCTGGATGATCTCCGGTATGTTGGGATGCGCTTCACATGGTCTACCTCTTCGGGAGTTCACCGCAAGCAAAGGAAAATTGATCGAGTACTGGTCAATAGCAAATGGAGCATGGATTACTCGTATTTAGAAGCCGCCTTTCTACCCTTGGGTATCTCGGATCACTCCCTGATGTTAGTTAGAGTTTTGGCCTCTCGCCCACAGAAAAGGCCATTTAAATTCTTTAACTTCTGGATGACTCATTTGGATTTCAATGCCATGGTCTCCCAGGTGTGGGATACCCTATGTAACATCCCGAATTTCGGTAAGTCTGAATTATTGGAAAATGATTCAATGGACTGAGTTTTGGAGCCAAATATTTAGGAATTTGTGCTTCAGGGGTAAAAAGACCAAAATACCCCTTCTAGTTGCTTGTTTAGATAATTGTGTTGTTCTCTTTTCTTTTTCTTTTTCTTTTTCTTTTTCTTTTTCCTTTTTCCCCCCATCTTCTCCGCACGTTTTCTCTCCCCTCTCCCTTTTCTCTCTCTTCCCCTTCACGTTTCCCCCTTGTCGACAGCACCCCCTCCCCCACTTGCTCATCTTATCTCTCTTTCTCCCTTTGACTAGTCTTCTCCCTTATCTCTTTCTTCTTTTTCCCTCTCCTCTCCCACTTGCCTGACAGCCCATGTGGGCATGTCTCTCTCTCTCTCTCTCTCTCTCTCTCTTTCTCTCTCTCTCTCTTCCGTGTGCGCAGCTCCCTGCACGTCCCCCTCAGCTTCTTCTTCTTCTTCTTCTTCGGCCGACGTCCATAGCTTGCTGCTGCTGCCACCAAAACCGACCGCCACCGCGACTTGGCCACCGCCCTTGCTCGCCGCCTGGTCACCGGTGAGCCGTCGTTTGCCGGCCTTGGGCCGAACCAGCACCACCCCGCCTCTGTCTTCGCTTCCTTCTCCTCTGTCCGCCACTGCCGGAGCTGGGCTACCTCCGCCCTGGCCACCGTCGTTTGCCCAGACCTTCGCCGGACCACCCCGAACCGAGCTGCTGCCGCCCCCCCTATTCTTCTTCTTTCTCGGTTTTGGGCCGAACCAGATCTGTGGACGCCGGAGCAGCGAGTTGCTGCCTCGCCGTCGCTCGGCCGTCGTGGTCTCGCCGCCCTGGTCGCCGCCGGAGGCTAGCCGACCGACCAGCCAGCCTGTTGCCTCGCTGGAGCTGCTGCACCGCCCTCCCTTTTTCCTCTCCAGCTTCTGTTTTCCCCTTCGCCGGAGCCGTCGCTTGGTCGCCGGAGTTGCTGGCCGCCGTCTGGAGTCGCCGAACCGCCCACCAGCCAGCCCCGTGCCGCAACAGCCGCCAGTTCCTTCGTTTCTCGACTTTTCGCCGCGTGGACAGCCGCCCTTGGCCGAGACCCGGTCCCGGGCCGCCTTGTCCTAACGCGCCGGAAGTTCCCGAGCATTCCCCTAGCCGCCGCCGTCGCGCTCGTGTCATCGGAATCTCTAAACCATGAGTCGATTTCCTAATCCCTTAGTTAGGGGTTAATCTTGCTTAGGAGTAGTTTAATTAGTTTAATTATTGATTAGTGCTTTGGATGAGGATTATTAGTGTTTTAATACTATTTGATTAAGTTTTGTTTAGTGTTAACCATAGTAGTATTAATAAATATTATTATTATTTTTTGGGAATAAAAAATAATAATAATTTATTATTTTCGGAATTATTAATTAATTAAATTAATTTATAATTTCGAATTATTAATAGTAATATTGTTATTACTATTCATTGCTGAAAATTAATTATTTTTGGAGAAAATAATTAATTATGATTATTTATTGGAAATGGTTTTAATTGAGTAATTTTGGGGGAAAATTACTATAGTCTATTTTTCCAAAGTCAATAATATTTATATACTACGTTATCAAATGACATTGATTTATTAAAGAATGATTTTATTAAATTAAATTATTTGGGTTGGAGAATTAATTATGGGATTGAAAAATATTTATAAGTATTTCGTGGGACTTAAATTATTTTATCGGAACAATCGACTATAGTATTATATGCTTATTAAATGAGTATCCTTAAGTATAATTATATTTTATACTTATTTTGGGATAATTGAGTATTATTGGGGAATAATTGATTGTTGTAGTCGTGAGGACACGTATTTATTTATTTTTGAATATGGAGACGTGTTTATTTATTATTAAATATTGAGACACGTGGTTGGGTATTGGAGTATCGTGATATTGATTGGTCGGAATTGATTGACAGACTACGACTTGAATTGTTGGTTGTTCCCAAGAGTTAGGGAATGTGCGTGATTGAATGCTGATTGAAAATTGAATTTTGGAATTGTCGAGTGATACCGCATGACATACTATGTGAGTTATCCGAAATGGCACGTCGCATGAGCATGAGCGTATGGGCAATGTTGCATTCACGACCAAGCAAAAGCAAAGACAAGAATGAACTGTTTCTTCGATGTGTTGCATGGTCAGATTAAAGTTGATAGCCCGGTTGAGCCGGATGATCGCCAATCCTTCGGGGTTGTGCCGTGACCATTGGGTCGCCTGAGAGTGGTCAGATGCGGAGTCGCGGTTGAGGCCGGGCCCATGCTCCTTATGGAATGCCGTCGGTGGGGGAGAGCCCATGACGTCGCCGTGCCTCACGAGGGAGGACGATGCCTGGTCTACGACCGGTTGACCGCCAACCATAAGGTTGTGCCGTGGCTCTAGTGGTCGTAATAATCGGAGCATATGTGTGGGCGTGAGGCCTGAGAAAGTGTGTGAGATGCTTTGATTATTCGCATGCTCTTAATATCGTGATGATTGAAATGACAGTTTCTGCAGGTTGCGTGTGCCAATGCCAGGTAGGGTTGCCTGTGTTTGCATCTACTTATTGAACTGTCGTCTGATAATGCTCCTTGAGGTGTGGTATGTGTTGTTTGCCGGAACTAGGTTGCATGATTAGACTACCCTCGTGGCGAGCGAAATTCCTAACCGAGGCTTAGGATTTTGACTTACTGAGATTTTATCTCACTGGTTATTGAATAACCATTTTCAGATCCGTAGGATGGAGGATCGACACGTGTCACGGCTCGTGGCCGTTTTGAAGGGAGTAGATTAACCCTGGCTTATTGGTTTCATTGGCTCGATAGGAAGATGCCCGTGGTAAGGGCTTGTACTTGTAAACTTCCTAAGGTTAATCAATTAGTTAATAAAGCGATACTTTTGATGTGTTCTTGTTGGGTTTTCCGCTATCCCCTGTTTTTGTAATTGACCGGGGTATTGTGTTTCGCTTCCGCATGCGTTTAATTAAAAAATAAAAATAACGGTCGGCGACGGATCCTGGTGAGTCGCAAATCAAATGACCGCAAGAGAACAGGGGTTGCCGCGTGCTCGAGGGTCGGGGCGTGACAACCCCATCGATTTTGGTATCAGAGCCTGGTCAATATATGGAGTGATAAGGTGCGATGGGTTTTGGGATAGTTAGTTAGGAAAACACCCCGTGCTTGTGTTTGCTTATTTGATTCTCTGGCTTTAAACGGGTCGTTCATAGTTTCTAATTCCTCGTGGAATTGGAAATAAGGTTTCTGTGATAATTCTATTGGACGAACGATCCTGATTCGAGAGTTCTTGAGGAAGGGCAGTTGAAGGATGGGCTAGTGCTAAATTGGTTGAACCGTTCTTGGAGTTTGAGTTGTCCAAGTCCGCTAGGATGAGTAACTCTGAGGTTGCAACCTTCTGGATCAAAGGATTGGAGTAAGCATTCGCATTACTAGAATGCTCAGAGGAAGATCAGATAGTCCTGGCAGAGTGCCAATTGCAAGGTAAAGTTAGCACGTACTGGGAAGTAACCCAAGGAAGGGTTTTGCCCAAAGGTATGGTTCTCGAGTGGGGTGCCTTCATTGAAGTGTTCAGCGGAGAATACTTTTCTAAGTGCACGTGGGAGCAAAAGGTGACTGAATTCCTGCAATTTCGTCAGAATCATTTGTCAGTTGTGCAATAGGAGGTTAAGTTTGCAGAGCTCTCGAGGTATGTACAGAGAATGATTGGGAATTTGGTAGACCGAGTCAGAAGGTCAGGGATGGTTTGAAATCGGAAATCAAGGAGGACCATTGATCCCTTCGATTTTATCATTGGAAGTAACTCGTTTATTGGATGAAGGTTGCTAAGGTTGTTGGACGATTGTGGTTAATTTGTTAATTGAGGAATCAATAATGGATTGTTGCACCTATGCATTGATTATCGACAGTGTAACCAAGGGACGGTCATAACAAGTATCAATTACCAAGGACAAATGACTTGTTTGACCCACTTCAAGGAGCTTCGATATGTTCCAAGATAGACCTAAGGATGGGCTATCTGTAGTTGAGGATTACAAAGGAGAATATACCAAAGATGACACACTGGGTGTGATATGGTCACTAAGAGATTACCGTACCGTTGTTTGGATTAACTAATACGCCAGTTGTTTTTATGGATTTGATGGATTGATTAATTAAGGCGTAATTGGATTGATTCGTAATTATGTTCGTGAACGACATATTGGAATATTTGAGGAATTTAGAGGGACACGAACAACACTTGAGGGTGGTGCTATAGACCATTTAAGAGCATAAACAATATGCCAAGTTTAATACGTGCGAGTTTGGATTTACTCGCGTTGTTTTGTTGGTCATGTGATTTTGGACGAAAGGATTTCTACGGATCCGCTAAGATCAAGACAGTCATGAATATGTCAGGACTTATGACAGTAACAAAGGTTCGAAGTTTTCTAAGTTGGACAGATTATTATAGACAATTCGTAGAAAGGTTCTCTACGATAGCTACGCCTCCGATACAAAGGTTAATAAAGGACGTAAGAATTTGAATGGACGAATAAGTGCGAGCACAATTTTTAAGAGCTTAAGTATAAACTGATTACTGCACCAATTTTGAGGATTTAGTCTAGTATCGGAGATTATGAAATTTACAGTGAGGTGTCGTATAAGGGATTTGACTGCGTGGTAAGGCAACAAGGAAGATTGGTTGCTTACGCGTCACGACAATTGAGGTCATTGGATTTAATGGAAGTCAGATAAGTTCTATTTTGATGATTTGAGGAGTTATAGGTATGAGACCATAAGTGAGGATCTATTAAATGGTGATAATCTTTGATAAGATTTACAGTGGATGATTTATTGCTCGGAAGTCTTAGATTCGATTAAGATATGAATTTACCCAAGGTGGATTATTTTGGGTGATAAATAAGATAGGGATTTGAGGAATGGATTTTTGTTTTCGGTGGATTAAGAATTAATTATCCCTTGATGTTAGGTGGATAAATGGTGAAATAGCATTATCGATGATTTTCTTCTCGAGGTATTAATAAGGATTTGAAGAAGTACCCGAAAGCCTTTAGTGTAATAAATGACATTTGGGTTGCACTAATTTTCAAGTGATTGAGGTGATATTTTGGTTTGATTATTAAATGGAGGTGAAAGGAATGTTGAAAGAAAAATTGGTGGTTTGTGGAATTCAGACAGCGATTTGATGGAAATTCGGTGAATCAGAATTCAAGTATCGATAAGTGACCCCGTGGAAATGAGCTCATGGGTTGACGAGCCGAAGGAAGTTTTGTACTTTGAAGTGCTCAGACGAGGTTAAAACTGTGAGGCTTGGTATGGGATAGGCCAAAGCAGGTAATACCTCTATGGGATGATATATGTCAAAAATGGACTTTTGCTAGTAGTGGTGCAGTTCACAGATGCCCATGACGACTGATCCGATGAGGGCGGGGAGTGGTCGCGGGGGCCAGAGTGCCTGAGCAAGGAGCGACTCCTGGCAAGCTTCTAGGATGTCGAAAGGGGCAGAAATGAACTGAACTACACACTGTGCAAAAAGAGAGTGCTTGTGGGATAAGATTTTATCGGAATGGCATAGCAAAAATATGGTCAAGTTTGTGGAACCCCAGTCTATTGGAACAAGGTCAGAGAAAGGACGATCACTGGTTCAGAGATGATTTTGCAGTTAATGGATGTTGTGAAGATATCAGGGACAGTGCAAAGTTGCTAAAAAGTTGATGTGAGTAAAGGACTAAGGCCTTTGGAATTTCAAGTAGGGAATCATGTTTTCCTTAAGGTGTCGCCTATGATAGGGACATCTCGATTGGTTAAGAAAGGAAAGCTGAGCCCTAAACATATTGAACCTTTCGAAGTTTGGAGCGAATAAATATTTTGGCCTTAAATGGATAAAGAAAGCAAGTTTGAGCACCGTCGGCGCTTATAGCCGAGTGGTATCGCGGGATGAAGCCGCTTGGTCTGATCGGGGTTTCGAATCCCGGCGGCGGCGATTAGCCGCTTAGTAAAAAAAAAAAAAAAAGAAAAAAAAAAAGAAGAAAAACCAACTTTTTGCAACTTTCTTTTTTGCAAAAGTGGACAAGTGATTAACCTTTTGGAACCAAAGAAAGTTTGGGCAGGATTAGAAGTTTTGGTAGCATTGAAAGTGTTTGACAGCATTATGGGGCAGAATGAACGACTTGGGAAAAAGAGGATGCAATGAGGCATCAATACCCCCATCAGTTTAAGGATGCAGAAAGTTCTGCAAATTTCGAGGACGGAATTTTGTTAAGGGGAGAAGAGTTGTAACATCCCGAATTTCGGTAAGTCCGAATTATTGGAAAAGGATTCAATGGACTGAGTTTTGGAGCCAAATATTTAGGAATTTGTGCTTCAGGGGTAAAAAGACCAAAATACCCCTTCTAGTTGCTTGTTTAGATAATTGTGTTGTTCTCTTTTCTTTTTCTTTTTCTTTTTCCCCCCATCTTCTCCGCACGTTTTCTCTCCCCTCTCCCTTTTCTCTCTCTTCCCCTTCACGTTTCCCCCTTGTCGACAGCACCCCCTCCCCCACTTGCTCATCTTATCTCTCTTTCTCCCTTTGACTAGTCTTCTCCCTTATCTCTTTCTTCTTTTTCTCTCTCCTCTCCCACTTGCCTGACAGCCCATGTGGGCGTGTCTCTCTCTCTCTCTCTCTCTCTCTCTCTCTCTCTCTCTCTCTCCGTGTGCGCGCAGCCTCCGCACGTCCCCTCGCCTTCTTCTTCTTTTTTTCTTCTTCGGCCGACGTCCATGGCTTCGTCGCGTCGCCGCCACTCCAGTAACCGACCGCCACCGTGACTTGGCCACCGCCCTTGCTCGCCGCCCGGTCACCGGTGAGTCGTCGTTTGCTGGCCTTGGGCCGAACCAGCACCACCCCGCCTCTGTCTTCGCTTCCTTCTCCTCTGTCCGCCGCTGCCGGAGCTGGGCTACCTCCGCCCGGCCACCGTCGTCCGCCTGCACCTTCGCCAGGACCACCCCGAACCGAGCCGTCGCCCCCCTATTCTTCGTCTTCCTCGGTTTTGGGCCGAACCAGATCTGTGGACGCCGGAGCAGCGAGTTGCTGCCTCGCCTCGCCGTCGCTCGGCCGCCGTCGTCTCTCCTCCCTGGTCGCCGCCGGAGGCCAGCCGACTGACTAGCCAGCTTGTTGCCTCGCCGGAGCTGCTGCACCGCCCTCCATTTTTCCTCTCCAGCTTCTGTTTTCCCCTTCGCCGGAGCCGAGGCTTGGTCGCCGGAGTTGCTGGCCGCCGTCTGGAGTCGCCGGACCACCCACCAGCCAGCCCTGTGCCGCCACAGCAGCCGGTTCCTTCGTTTCTCGACTTTTCGTCGCGTGGACAACCGCCCTCGGCCGAGACCCGGTCCCGGGCCGCCTCGTCCCGACATGCCGGAAGTTCCCGGGCGTTCCCCTCGCCGCCGCCGTCACGCTCGTGTCATCGGAATCGCTAAACCGTGTGTCGATTTCCTAATCCCTTAGTTATGGGTTAATCTTGCTTAGGAGTAGTTTAATTAGTTTAATTATTGATTAGTGCTTTGGATGAGGATTATTAGTGTTTTAATATTATTTGATTAATTTTTGTTTAGTGTTAATCATAGTAGTATTAATAAATATTATTATTATTTTTGGGAATAAATAATAATAATAATTTATTATTTTCGGAATTATTAATTAATTAAATTAATTTATAATTTCGAATTATTAATAGTAATATTGTTATTACTATTCATTGCTGAAAATTAATTATTTTTGGAGAAAATAATTAATTATGATTATTTATTGAAATGATTTTAATTGAGTAATTTTGGGGGAAAATTACTATGGTCTATTTTTCCAAAGTCAATAGTATTTATATACTACGTTATCAAATGACATTGATTTATTAAAGAATGATTTTATTAAATTAAATTATTTGGGTTGGAGAATTAATTATGGGATTGAAAAATATTTATAAGTATTTCGTGGGACTTAAATTATTTTATCGGAACAATCGACTATAGTATTATATGCTTATTAAATGAGTATCCTTAAGTATAATTATATTTTATACTTATTTTGGGATAATTGAGTATTATTGGGGAATAATTGATTGTTGTAGTCGTGAGGACACGTATTTATTTATTATTGAATATGGAGACGTGTTTATTTATTATTAAATATTGAGACACGTGGTTGGGTATTGGAGTATCGTGATATTGATTGGTCGGAATTGATTGACATCGCGACTTGAATTGTTGGTTGTTCCCAAGAGTTAGGGAATGTGCGTGATTGAATGCTAATTGAAAATTGAATTTTGGAATTGTCGAGTGATACCGCATGACATACTATGTGAGTTATCCGAAATGGCACGTCGCATGAGCATGAGCGTATGGGCAATGTTGCATTCACGACCAAGCAAAAGCAAAGACAAGAATGAACTGTTTGCTGATGTGTTGCATGGTCAGATTAAAGTTGATAGCCCGGTTGAGCCGGATGATCGCCAATCCTTCGGGGTTGTGCCGTGACCATTGGGTCGCCTGAGAGTGGTCAGATGCGGAGTCGCGGTTGAGGCCGGGCCCATACTCCTTATGGAATGCCGTCGGTGGGGGAGAGCCCATGACGTCGCCGTGCCTCACGAGGGAGAACGATGCCTGGTCTACGACCGGTTGACCGCCAACCATAAGGTTGTGCCGTGGCTCTAGTGGTCGTAATAATCGGAGCATATGTGTGGGCGTGAGGCCTGAGAAAGTGTGTGAGATGCTTTGATTATTCGCATGCTCTTAATATCGTGATGATTGAAATGACAGTTTCTGCAGGTTGCGTGTGCCAATGCCAGGTAGGGTTGCCTGTGTTTGCATCTACTTATTGAACTGTCGTCTGATAATGTTCCTTGAGGTGTGATATGTGTTGTTTGCCGGAACTAGGTTGCATGATTAGACTACCCTCGTGGCGAGCGAAATTCCTAACCGAGGCTTAGGATTTTGACTTACTGAGATTTTATCTCACTGGTTATTGAATAACCATTTTCAGGTCCGTAGGATGGAGGATCGACGCGTGTCACAGCTCGTGGCCGTTTCGAAGGGAGTAGATTAACCCTAGCTTATTGGTTTCATTGGCTCGATAGGAAGATGCCCGTGGTAAGGGCTTGTACTTGTAAACTTCCTAGGGTTAATCAATTAGTTAATAAAGCGATACTTTTGATGTGTTCTTGTTGGGTTTTCCTGCTATCCCTGTTTTTGTAATTGACCGGGGTATTGTGTTTCGCTTCCGCATGCATTTAATTAAAAGATAAAAATAACGATTGGCGACGGATCCTAGTGAGTCGCAAATCAAATGACCGCAAGAGAACAGGGGTTGCCGCGTGCTCGAGGGTCGGGGCGTGACACCCTATTCCAGGTACTCATATGTATAAGTTATACACTAGGCTTAAACTACTGAAAAACATGTTAAAGCACCTAAATAAAGAGGTGTATGTTGACATTTCTTTGCAAGCTGCAACTACTAAGCGGGTTCTTTTTGACACCCAAGAAGCGCTCTTTCGGGACCCATAGAATGTATCTCTAGCGGAGATCAAATCGGCCCAAACTCGTGACTTTTACAAACTCCGTTCCCTCTAGGAATCATTTTTCAAACAGAAATCTAGGATTCAATGGCTAAAGGAAGGTGACCAGAACACTAGTTTCTTCCATCACTCAGTCAAACACCATCACTTACGCAATCGGATACTCTTAGTCCAGGATAGTGCGGGAAATATGGTCACTGATATTGAAGAAGTCCAGCGGGTTTTTGTGTTTTACTTTCAAGATCTTCTGGGTCCGATGAACACGCCCGTACGAGCCTCTTCCAGTGAGATCAAGGAAGTTCTGAAGCACACCCTTAATGATGATCAAGTTATATTTCTTTCTGAGCCTATTCTTCTTTCGGATATTAGGGCTGCAATGTTCTCCCTGGCTGGGAATAAAGCCCCGGGTCCTGATAGGTATAATTCAGATTTCTTTAAGAAAAACTGGGAGACGGTTGGACCCTCAGTAATAGAGGCTGTCCTAGATTTTTTCAATTCTGGGCATCTACTACGGGAGTCAAATTGTACTATCCTTGCGCTGGTTCCAAAAGTACCGAATGCATTTTCGGTAAATGATTTTCGGCTTATTGCGTGTTGCAATACTATTTATAAATGCATCACAAAGATATTGTCCAACAGAATCTCTGCAGTACTTCCCTCTATTATAAGCCCGGTTCAGACGGCTTTCGTCAAAGGCAGGCGTATTTCGGACAATATCCTGTTGGCCCAAGAATTATTCAGCGGCTTCCACTTGGACACTTATTCTCTCAAGTGTGCTATCAAGGTTGACTTCAGGAAAGCTTATGACACTCTTGACTGGGATTTTCTGGAGGAAACTATGACAGCTTTCGAGTTCCTGACACGATTCATACATCTTATTATGGTATGTGTCCACACCCCAAAATTTTCTCTCTCACTGAATGGAGAACTTCATGGTTTCTTCAATAGTGGTCGTGGTCTTAGACAAGGTGACTCGGTATGCCCCTATTTATTCACCCTAGCAATGGAAGTGTTGACAGGAATCTTAGAATCTCAAGCAAGCCGGCCTGAGTATCGGTTTTATTGGAGATGTAAGAATCCTCGTCTTTCACATCTATTTTTTGCCGATGATGTTTTCATTTTCAATGAAGGCAATTTGGCTTCAGTATCCTATATGAAGGAGAGGATAAACATCTTCTCCCAATGGAGTGGCCTACTCCTAAATAATTGCAAGAGCGAGTGTTCCTCTCGAGTAGATCAAAGGCTACTCAAACTCAGCTTTTACAAATCTTGAACTTCAGGAGGGGATCCCTTCCAATTTGCTATCTTGGCGTTCTAATCATCACATCTCGGTTAACCAAAGCGGACTGTAATGCCCTTGTATGCTTACTCACTACTAGAGTTCAATCTTGGACTCATCATTTATTATCCTTCGCGGGTAGATTGCAACTTATCAAATCGGTATTGTATGCCATACAAGTTTATTGGGCGTCTATCTTTTAGCTCCTATCATCTGTTGTTGATAAAATAGAACAAATCTATCGGCAATTTCTATGGAAAGGACCCGGCCTTGGACTCGGGAGGGCAAAAGTTTCCTGGGATAATGTCTGTCTCCCAAAATAAGAAGGGGGACTTAGGATTAGGAGAATCCGAGACAGCAACAAAACTGCCATGATTAAACATATTTGGATCCTCTTCTATGACAATGAATCCTTATGGTGCAAGTGGATACATGACATCCACCTCAAAAGAAAGAATTTCTGGACTACCTCCCCCCTGACCTTGTGCTCGTGGGCCTGGAGGAAATTACTTGCATTGCGGGGGGAAATCATAAGCTTCTTCAAATGGAGGATTAGTGATGGACAGACTACTTCGTTATGGTTTGATCCATGGCTTGACATAGGCCCTTTAAATTCGATCTTCGACGATGCCTACATTAACCAATCGGCTCTACCTAGGGAAGCTAAGGTAGCAGACCTTTTCTCACAGGATGGTCAGACCGTGTCATATGACATACTTTTATGGCAGGTTCCGCTTCCTTTGTTAAACCCCATGAGGGATACTTTTACTTGGCTCAAGCATCCTTTAGGCATCTTCTCTACTGCATCCGCGTGGTCAGTCATTCGGAGAAAAGTGACGCCGGTCCCGTGGGCCTCTTTTGTATGGAGCAAGGCGCTGGCCCCTCGGTATCAATTCCTCATTTGGCTTATCATGCGGAACCGTCTCCCTACCCAGGTTTTTCTAATATCTTTTAATAGACTCCTTATGGGTCATTGTGCTTTATGCAACATAAGGCCAGACTCTATCGATCACCTTTTTTTTTACTGTCATGTGTTTAACTCCCTCGCTTCTTTTTGGGCTGCTAAATGTAATCTCCCTTGGAGTAACCGTTCATGGGTGGAAAATTTTCGATGGGTTACCAACACTCTCTCAGGAAGTGATTTTTATGTTGACATTGCCAAGTTCTCCTTCGGTGCTCTCTGCTATGTAATTTGGAAGACTATGAATGACATTACATTCCGGTCCTTCAACCTTTATGTGCCTTCTATGATGCAGTATCTTACCAATATGGTCAAAGATAAAGCTCTCTCTTTTAATTCGGTAGCTGACAACTCGAGAAATAGGAGACTGCGGCGTAGTTGGGGATTAGACCCTAAAATTTTTTATTAGCGAGGGGTGGTATGCTGCCCTTGTTCTGTTTCTTGTAGTTTCTTTTGTTGTCCTTGTGTACTCGGCCCCCCCACTCCAGTGACATGTTGTCTCGATGAGTGTGGGTTGGTGCCGAGCCTCATCCCTTGTATATTTGTCTGTTGGAAATCTCATATATAATACTTACATTTACCAAAATAAAAAAAACGTGTTGGCATGTCATATCGTGTTGTGTGTCACATGTCGATGTCGGTACTCTTAGGTCATGCCAATATCTGAGCACTCCTAGATGCATTTTCTTTTTAAGAGGTGATGAGTTTGTAATCAGAATCAAAGTGAAGATAGTAATGGCACTATAGGATCTACAGGATGATTTTTCATCAATTCATCTTCTGGAATGAAACTCCTTGTGGTGCGCGAAAAGGAGGGGCAAAACAGGAAGGAGTGGGAGTGAATAGTTTCTGGCCACCGAAAGGCATCCTCTCGTGTTTTTCCTCGAGGGAATCTTGTCGACCAAAACCTTGCCGACAACGCAAAAGGCACGCTAAAGCACTGGTGGGCCCTCTCTTCCACGCTAATTGTTGTCGACACTCGAGCATTTATTTATCGTTTTGGCCACTTTGTCTGACAAACACCATGACAGCACTTTCTCTTTTACTTTTAATTTTGCTTCTCGCTTCTGAATCGAAATTTCCTTAGGCATTTTCTATTGAAATTTCCACCGCACGAAAAGCAACGACTCCAGGCGCGTGGTTACTGTTCCTGGTCAATGAATTATCAGCTCCCACCGGTAATTCAATGAATTACCATACCTACCTACACAGGGGGCAGCAAGAAGGCACTTCGTATTTCCTCGGAGGCATTTTGGTTTTCTTCACAGCCAGACAGGAGAAATTGAGGCAAGAATCAGAGCAAAGAAGATATGTCTCTTCCCATTTTTGAGCACTCTTTCGCCGTGCTCGTGGCACCGATCCTTCTCTTGGTTCTCGTGTTCAATTTCCTCAGAAAGAAGAAAAGTGTGCGTAGAGATGGAGAAGGCAGTGATACCGGCGTATCTAGTTCCCCAACCGTGCCAACAGACATTAATTCCAGTGCATCTAGTTCATCAGTTGCATCAACTGGAAATCGCTATGATGTGTTCTTGAGCTTTAGAGGCCTAGATACTCGAGAAGGTTTCACCGATCACCTCTACCACGGACTCGTGGATGCCGGAATTCATGCTTTCAGAGATGATGACGACCTCCGCCAAGGCGAGCAGATCGGTCCTGATCTTCTGGAAGCCATCATGAACAGTAAGATCCTGATCCCCATTATCTCAATCAATTATGGTTCGAGCAAATGGTGCCTTGATGAATTGGTTCAAATGATGGAGTGCAAGAATAATAACACAAGGCATCTAGTGTTGCCTATATTCTACAAAGTGAAACCAGCACATGTGCGACATCAAATCGAGAGTTTTGGAGATGCATTTCGTACTCGTGAGAAGCGTTTCGGCCCAAAGACTATGGAGAAATGGAAGCAAGCGCTCAAAGGGGTCAGTGACTTGAAAGGATGGGAAGCCAGCGGGTACTTCATTTTTTTTCACCAAAACATTCTCTACTTTCTTTTAATTTGTCTGGGCGTTTAATGCTTTTTCTAATTTCTGCCTGCTTCATTTCTTTTTTTCTCTTTAATAAAAAAAGCAGTAAGATCTTGCTAGTAGTACAATCCTGCGATGATGAGTTCTATCACTTATTCTTTTTGTAGTTTTTAACATTAATGATGTTGATCAATCTATTTATTTTATTATTACAATCCAATTCGCTTGGATTAAATAAGATTTTTGAAATATATTTTTACTCTTATATCCAAAGATTTTGTAACAGCTGCATTCTTTTTCAGGTTATAGTGTAAGCTCTATTAATCTTCATGTCAAACTTTTCTAATGACATATTTATTTTAGATTAATTGTACAACTTGTCTGTGGTTCCTATTCAACTTTCATAACATCGTATATCGTGCATGCTGATTGTCATAGCCATAATTCTTTGTCTTCTTAAGTTACATTATTACATCATTGATGTCGTTAATTAGTTCCAATAAAATTATTTTTAAAAAAGAAATATTTCATTGGTTATATGTGATGATGGTAAACATAAACAAGGAAAAAAGGTTGTCTTTGTTATATGATTGTTTAAGTACATGTCGATGCATTTTCCTAGCTTCTACATATCATGTCTATTTCATCCACCTGCATAAATTGAAGTGATGTTTTATTTTAGGGAAAAAGTATCCCTTCACTTCCCAATCAATATTAGATGAATGAAAATGTAGAGCTAGATACTCAGAGGGAAAATAAAGTACAACCTGTTATCATCCCTTGACACAATGGAAACAAATAAGAACACGAAACTGGAATGATAGAAAATTCACAACATGAGTAGAAACTTGCAATCGTGTAGAATTGCACAAATAAGGAAAAATCCCCTCAATTGTATTTAGGTAGTTCACAATACAGCACTTCGAACGATTTTCTGGATTGGTATTACATGACTTGAATTCCTTTGGCATCCAGAGTTAATCCTATATTATTGATTGATGGCTAAACTCTCATATCGCTGGGCTGGCTGATTGGATTTTCGCTTATTCAAATGCTCCAAAAAGTTCTCAAAGTCAGATCCAGGTCATCCCAAATATCTTTAACAAACTACGAGTTTAAAATTTGATTCACGTCCATAACAAATACAATAGTCAAGATTCATTAGGGATCCTCTCAAGTTTCTTTTGGCTCAGCAAGTTAAGTCAGAGTAATGGAATGGGGTATGCCGTCTAAAGAAATCACTAGCATTTCCGACTCTAGTCTTTGTAAATAAGATAATATATTGAGGTGTGACAAAACAATTCTTGAAGATTTTCAAATTTTCTCCAAATTTATTTACTGTTGTCTCATTAGATAAACATTATAAAATTATTATTGCCACACATTTGAACTCTTGTCAAATTTGACAGGTACGAAGGAGAATTTGTGAAAAAGGTAGTCCAAAAAGTGTTGAGCGAGTTAAAGAAAGAGTTTGAGTTGGTTATTCCTGAAAATTTGGTTGGAATTGATAGCCATGTGGAGAAGGTAATGGAATTTGTAGATAAGAAGTTTAGCGCTACCCTATTTGTTGGAATCCATGGAATGGGAGGCATTGGTAAGACAACTCTTGCTAAAGCTATCTACAACAAGCTCTTCGATCAATTTCAGTACCATAGCTTCATTGCAGATATTAGGGAATCATGTAAGCGTAATGGTCTTGAGTATTTGCAAAATCAGTTAATCTCTGATATTTTGAAGCAAAAAAATCAAGTTCATAATAAAGACCAAGGGATCAAGTTCATCTCATCCAAGTTTGAAGGTAAGAAAGTCCTCATCCTTCTTGATGATGTGGATGATGATGATCAGTTGAAGGCTTTGGCTGGAAATCATAATTGGTTTTCTTCGGGGAGTAGGATCATCATTACAACCAGAAACAAGACTATTCTTGACAATACTGGGGTGGACCACATCTATGAACATAAGGAAATGGATATGAATCACTCCTTGATTCTATTTTGCAGACATGCATTTCGAAGGGACTCTCCTCCAAGTGAATTTAAGGAAGTCACTCATAAGATTGTATCCACCACCGGAGGGCTTCCTTTGTCTCTTGAGGTATTAGGTTCATTTTTGTGCGGAAAACAAGGAAAACAATTACCATTATGGAGAGATACGTATGAAAAGTTTAGAAAAGCCCCTCATAGGGAAGTGCGAGCAAGGTTAAGGATAAGTTATGAAGCATTAGATTATGAGCAACAACAAATATTTCTGGATATTGCTTGTTTTTTCATTGGGACCGACAAAAATATCGCATCCTACATGTGGGATGCATGTGGCTTTTTCCCAGAAGAGGGAATTGAAGTGCTGAGATTTATGTCATTAATAAAAATTGGAGATAATGATAATCTCATAATGCATGACCAATTGAGAGATCTTGGTAGGGAAATCATTCGTGAGGAAAACCATCAAGAGCCTCAATACCGCAGTAGATTATGGGAATCCCGGGAAGTCCAGAAAGTGTTAAAGCGATATAAGGTAACCGGTTCTCTTCTTTTGCTCCCTAAGTCCATGAGGTGATGTCGGTCCTCTATTTGGTGCTTGCTTTGGTGAACAAAGAACTTTCTAATATTATCATAGTCTTGACGTTTCATTGATGTGATTAGAAAGTAGTAGATTGCTCTCACTTGAAAAGTATTGCAGCTTATCTAAGATTTTTCTTAAACAAAGTCTACATTACAAAGTTTTCTCTGAGGATGAGGTACTTTCAAATTTATTAGGTGCTTGATGGAGGTATTCTACATTGACAAGATCATGAATTTGTATAATTGATTCAGTTACGTGCTTGGCACATGCAATAAATAATTTCACTTTGGGACTGTAAACCAGGACTACATAGGATATATAAATCATAGAATTCTAATATCTTGATGTCAGACTTAATATGATAAGACTAACCATGCCCACGCTTCTCATAAAATTAATTATGTGGTTGTATTGTATTTGTGAAATTAATAATGGTGACCCTATAACCTTTAATCATCATATTTTTCCACTCAAGTTTTAGCTCAAAAGACTAACACTTATTCGTATTTTCAATGTGCAACCTATTTATGATGTCAAGAGACAATCCCTATATAAACAAATTCAGAGCCAATATTTAATTATTATGTCTTTATATTATATCATAAAATAAACCAACCAAAAGAAAATGAATAAGCGGTATATTTTATATCAAAGTAAATCTGTTAACTAAGTCTTACAATTAAAATAGGTAAATTATTTGATTTAATTGTTTCCAAGTTTTTTGCTGGATTCAATTTCCTACTCATCGTACTATCATAAGTCGAAATCAAAGTGATTTCGATAGAATTAATATAAGATGTTATTTGTTAATTCCTACATTTAGTCAAATTATCTAAATTTATTTTCTTATATATTATCCAAAACTACAATAAAAAAATAAAAAAAACCCATCCAAAGTGCGAAGCATGGACAGGAGCACTGGGATGACCGCAAAATAAACAAAAAAGGAAAGACATTTAAGGCATAATTGAAACACATTCATTATTCACTCCTTGGATATTATGCAGCCCAATAAAAAAAGCATAACTTTTGCTCCCGAGACAAAAATAACACAACCTTTAAAAATCCTAAAGAGAAGCCCAATCTTTTGCACCTGGATACAACATTTCAAACTTGCCAGAGAAAAGCTCAATTTTCACTCGTGATATATAACTTACACCAGTTACAATTTTGCTTATTCTTACCTTCAATTGCCACGCATCGTCCTACACTGCCCATTGATTGACATGCATGATGGACCAAGTTGATCATGACCACAAACAAATTTTTTTGTCACAAAATGCTAGAAATTTGGTAACAAAGATTGTATTCTAAGTTTCTTGATCTAGATTATTACTAAAAAATGATGTTGTTTTGTTGTGTTAGTTGACGCGGCTCATTATTAGTGAGCCATAATGCATGTCCCTGGCTTTTTAACTACGATAATGGACGGAATGTGTAACAAGTGTCCATTTTTCCACGGGTCAAAGGTTGGGTTTTTTGCTGTTATTTTTATCCTATATGTAAAAGGTTAGGCTATTTTTACGTTTGAATAATCGTGCTAGTTTTGTTCCAGTACAAAAGATTGGGCTTGTTTTTTGTATTTGGCCGTGAGTATACTTAAGCTCTATTGAGTGTTGATCAATTATTGAAGGTGAAAAAATTGCACACTTTGAAACATAGATTTTTTGTTAGGACGGTGCTATTTTCACCAAATACTTCCAAATTTTCATTTAAAAAAAAAACAAAATTGCGCTCAATCATTAGATTACAATTTAATATGGTGACCACAAATTTATTTACTTTCCTTTTTTCTATGTTTTTCAATTTATTAGTAGGCTCTAGTCACCATAATTAAGAATTTCACGTGTTTATGTTTTGTTTATTATGGTTATCCCATATATAATAAAGGCACTATGTTTTTCATTGCTAGATTTTACTTTCATAAAAATTAGTTTTGTCAAAATGAAAAAATAATAAGTAACCTAGTTTTTTTCTACCTCCTTAAGCAAATTTATGGATATATTTTTTTAAGTGGAGACAAAATTTAACTAAGACAATTTACACAATCACTTGTTCATAAATTTTCACTTTTGTTGTGCATGCCACCATCAAACATCTTGTTATCAGTTTTCTTTTATATACATATACGTATAATGGAAGGGTTGGGTTAAGGAAAAAAAAAAAAAACCTCTTTGATGATTTTCTGAGATGAAATCAAAGTTACATCCTCCAACATGAAAATTTAAAATATGAAATCATAGTTGAAATCCTTCAGTTTGTTGGCCTTTATAAATTCTTTTTATTGGCCAAAACAGAAAGTCGTATCTTAACTTTGCTAGTCTCTTTAAAACATCCGTGCATGTTTATAGCAATAATAGTATAGATGAATATGGAATCTTACTTACAGGGGACAGGAAAGATTCAGGCCATTTATCTTAATAAAAGCAGTTCGGAATGCTCTGGCAAAACAATTGACCAAGATGACGATATCCACACAGGTGAACAATTTAAGAATTTAACGAGTCTAAGGTTCCTTCACATGAGTGGGGCACATTTTTGTGGAGACTTTGAGAACTCTACCGAGGAGTTAAGATGGCTTCGATGGTGGAATTGTCCCTCGACTTTTGAAGCAAACAATTTTAATGTAGAGGAATTAGTTGTGCTCGATTTGTGGAGAGGCAAGATTTTAGATGAATGGCAAGGATGGAGTTCAATCATGGTAAGATGAAAGAACAAGTCTTTTTGTTTTTTTTTTTTAGGTTTTTTTATCAATCATAATTAACCTACGCTCACTCCTCAACAATTTTCTTTTTTTGTCAGATGGCAAGGAAGCTAAAATTTCTCAACCTTACAGAATGTCGGTCTTTAAAAGGAACTTTCTTCCTCTCAGCTTTTAAAAATTTAGAAGTTCTGATCCTCCAAAATTGTGAGGAAGTGGAACAAATTGACTCTTCGATTGGAGAAATGAAGAGTTTGGTATGCTTGGACTTGAGGTATTGTAAAATGCTCAAAGAGCTGCCAGTAGAAGTGGGTAAATTAGAAGCATTAAAGCAACTCCTTCTACAAAATTGTCCCAAAATTTCTATAGTACCAGAGAGTATTGGGACTCTGCAAAATCTAGAAATTCTAAAGATGAGGAGCAGTGGGATAAAACAACTGCCAGATAGTATAGGGGTTTTGCATAATCTAAAAATTCTAGATATTAGCGACACTAGGATAGAAGAATTACCGGAGAGTATAGGGGCCTTGCAAAATCTACAAATTTTGAAGATTAATGACACTCAACTGAGAGAATTACCGGAAAGTATAGGGGCTTTGCGGAATCTAGAAATTATGTATATTGGTTGGACTAGGTTAAAAGAATTACCCAATGGTATTGGAAGGCTGACAAAGCTCCGAGAGTTAGATGTTGCATGCTCTGATATTTTTGTAGTACCAAAAAGCATTGTTAATCTTTCTTCCCTACAAAGGCTTGAGCTTCATCGTTGTAAGAAGCTCCAATCGTTGCCAAAGCTTCCTTCCAGCTTAACCAATTTGAGCATCACCTGTCAAAGTCCTAGATTGCCTTCACTTTCCTACCTAACCCATCTCAAGAAACTACAACTTTGGGGCTGCAAAATTCTTGAGTGCATCTCGGAGCTTCCATCGACAGTATTAGAGCTTTCAGAATGCTCCCACTTGACAGATGTTGAAGAATCAGAATTACCAAAATCCGTAAATGCTCCCTTCAGTCTGGAAGAGTTATGGATCTCGAAATGTGAGTTTATGCAAATACTGGATGTTTCACAATTAAGCCATCCGAGGTATTTATTTGCCGATAATTGCTGTAATTTACTTGAAATTCAAGGTCTTGACAAATTGAAATATTTGGAAACCTTGATAATCAAAAGATGCATTTCCATTGAGAGGCTAGACCTTCCAAAATTCGGCAGTGTAAAGGTATTACATGTGGAAAATTGCAAAAAATTACTTGAAATTCAAGGTCTCGGGAGCTTGGAGTTCTTGGAAAGGTTGAAAATTTGTGGGTGCATTTCAATTGAAAGGTTAGACCTTTCAAAATCTGCATGCATGAAGAAATTATATGTTGAAAACTGTGAAAGCTTAGTTGAAATTCAAGGTCTCAATAAGTTGGAGCTCTTGAAAGAGTTAGGTATCTCTGGTTGCCCTTCAATTCAAAGGCTTGACTTTCCAAAATCTGAGGATCTAAAGATTTTAAACGCTAAAGATATGCATGCTACCAAAAATCGATGGGTACATTTCATGAATGCATCTTTGACGCTGCGGAAAAAATGGAGAGAAGACGACTAGGATGAGTCAGAATAGTCAAGATGATCCACATTTCCTAACAAAAATTCATAAGGGAGGTAAGCTATCTTCTCTTCTGAGATCTATAGCCAAATTTTCATTTGTATATACAGTTTTTAATTTCATTTAAGATTTATTACATTTTGATTTGTATTTCCAGGTTGACGGTGCTTTTATTTTCTTATCTTAATTCAAGGAATATGGGGGAGATGTTCACGGAAGTTAATGTGATGCTTTGGGTAGTATTTCTGCTAATCATGCCAGTAATGAAAATATATCAAAAGGCCTTCTAAGTGCATCATTTGCCATTAGTCTTCGGGTAAAATTTCATCCTATGCAGAAAAATATAAATTCTCCTTGTTTGATTGATTCTGGAATGCTGGATCTACTGAATAAAAACTGATGTATACAGGCACTTGATAGCGTGGGACAGGTAATCGTATAGGTTGAGAAATGCTAAATAAAGGGGCATATATTGAGGTCCTTTTGATGGAAGGTTTTTGTTTGCTCTGCGCTCGCCATGCAATTCATGACTTCAATTTCTAAGGTACGCTTGTTAATGGATTTACGGTGCAAAAGGAACATGTTGAGAGGGGCATCTCTTGGTCTGCATGCACTATTGACTTGGGACAGAATTTCCAACCATCGTGTTCCATAATTTTTATCTCATAGAATTGTCTGAATTATTTGATTAAGGTAATTGTATCGGTCACAAAATGCTAAATGCAAGACTCTTGTCCTAGTGTTTTGGTAATATCTGTAGAGTTAGTAACGCCATCTGTCATTTGTCTGAACCTGAGTCAAGCAAATAATCAAGATGGCAGATATGAACGAGAATGTCTTCTGACATGACCGACTGCATTACGAGATAATCCCTTATATCATGCATATGCTTTGGTCAATGCATTTACTTGCTAAAAAGAAAGACCCGAAAAGAATTTCCATAACTTTCTTGAGGAAACTTTCCTTTATCCTATGAGACATTTCATGTTTGATGTTTACTCAGAAAAAGTGTCCAAAATCTTAAATTTTTTGCGCAGCAGTTAAGTTAGTTATAAATCTTTCAATTATCCAATTCAATTCTAAACCCATCGTACAATGGCCAATTTAGTTGTAAACCTTTTGATGATTTGCAAATTTAGTCCTAACCTATTAATGATTTTCCATTGTAATCTTTGGCGATTTCTAGCTAATTACTCGTAAGGACTATATTGGCAAATAGTTAAAAGATTTAATATTTAATTGGTAAATTGTCAAAAGGTTTACAACTAAATTTGCACGATTAAAATGTTTATGAGTGAATTGGTCACTATACAATTGGTTTATGATTTTTTGAAAGGTTTATGATTAAATTATATAGTGGCCGATTCAGTCATAAACCTTTCATTATGCCAATTTAGTCATAAACCTTTCAATTATCTCATCTTAATGATAGGGAAAAATAATCATACTATATCCCACAAAAGCAAGCAACCTAAGTTGAAATCACTATACTAAGTAGGTCAAAGCAGTTGTGGTTGCTACAATGCTAGCTGCCTATTTGTTGGATTGAAAGAGCTCAAAAGGAAAAAAGGTGCGTAAACTTTGTGGTATTATTAGTATGTAGTTTGCTGACGTTAGTCACTAGATTGATTTCATTTCATTCACTAGCAAGGTATGGTTATTTTTCTAGTGGTTGTGGTGTAAAAATATATTAAAGAGTTTTTAAAGGCACTTCTAGAGGAAAAAAAATCATCAGTGGACCAGAAGCTCGATGTTTCTTGGATTTCTCCGAAGGCTAACAATGAATCCTTGGAACGGTAAAAGCTGTTCGCATTTTGTTGTCCCACATTGCCCTGATTTACGTTCAACAGAAGCTTTGCGGAGCTGAACCTGTCCATTAACTTAAGAGGTTTCTGAAATACTACAAATTTAGCCTATTAGTTTAATATGGTTTCCACTACTTTGGACGATTGTATTTAAAATTGGTATCATAGTCAGCACTTGCATGGAGGTCTTTTGGGTCTTTATTAGAAGAAAGTTGTTTGTGATTCAGGTTTGGATCTCCTTGCTACAACAGAAGCTGTAACCTGTGAATTTGAAGGGGTATGACCTTCTGTCATTTCAGCGGAATATTTCAACTTAAATGCTGCCATTTGTGATGGTATTGTCCGACACAGCTTCCTTAAAAGGGCTCTTTATCCTACTGCTGATGCTCGGAAGAATGTCAGAAGCATGAGCTTTGAAATGGATTGGACACGGTTAGTGATCCTTCATAGACTTCCTGCTTACAATCATATGATTAATTGGTCTAATGTGGATTCTCACTCCTATATGGAATGCTGAAATTGATTCCTCAGTAAAGCCATTCAGTGCTTGCCTGCTAAATTTTGTTGGGTCGATGAAGAACTTAGAGGTTCTTACTTATGGAAGCTGCAGTCAGATTCGGCTTGGAATGGATGTGTCCACTGCGATTGTAAGTCTCAGAATCAAAGTTTTGCGAGGTTGAGATCTCGTTGCAGTTGATTTTGCTATTAGAATGATAGAGGTTATTGCTTACTGTTGAGAGCTTGTTCCATTACTTGATGAAAGACTCACGGTATTGAGCATATGGGAGGATATGGAAATCGGAATGCACGACTATATTTTACAAACTATAATTTTTAAGTGTTTTATGTGTTCTTTTAATGCCTCTTTCGTGATATTATTTCTCCCACTATGTGCAAGGGATAAAAATTAGTCTCCGAGATTGATCGCCTAACAACTCGATCAGTTTTGACCAATTTGAAAACTGATGCATCAGGAAGGTGCCCCAATTTGGTTGATAAATGATCTCATATATCAGGAAATCTTAAATGCATAATGATAGAAATGATCCCTAAACTTTCATCCATGTACAATGTAGTTCCTAAACTTTTAATTTATTCAATTTGATTTTTAAACTTTTAGTATATATTCATTTTAGTCCCTAGACCCCATAATGTTATCTTTCCATTAATCCAAATTTAGGGATAACATTGAGATATATAAAATTCGAGACTGTTAGATTGACGTATGCAAAAAGTTTGCGTGCTAATTTCTCACCAAGAAAAAGCATCGAACAATCTGGACAAATTTTCTTCTGTTTTTTTCTTCTCTTTTTATTAGTCATCCACAACAACACAAAATGGGAAAGCATACATGCTCAATCGAACAGAACTGCATTACTCTTTTTCGTAGTTAATAGTATTGAAAGCGGTCTTCTACTCATCTCTAGAATGCATTCAAATTTAATGGTATCTGCTTCTCAAGTCTATCTTCAAAAAGACAGATGCTACATGTAGTTGATCAAGTAAATCATCCAAGCGTGGAATTAGAAAATTATGCTTGTGATACTAGTTACAGGATGACTGTCAATGCAGCTACGCCAGCAATGCATCCTTCTTAGGAACGAGTAAGATTGGCATAGTGCAAGGGCCAATACTTTATTTTACCAAGCCTCATCCCATTAGTTGCTTCACTTGGCATTGGAGTTCTTCATGCTCCTTAGGACTCGTGGGAAGCAACTTACTCCAGGCATGGAGTCTATGTAGTGTTAAATATCACGCATATCCCTAAAAAATTTTGAATGTTAATTTTATGCACCCACAACAGGGATACACTATTACTAGTAGTACTAAAAAGGAACCTTATTGTCGATTGTAAAGATTATGTATCAGTTCATTCAAAAGAATTGACTGGAAAGAAAGAAGGAGAGGAACAAAAAGAACTACTTTTTTAGAAAAGAGATATCAGTCTTATTCACCAAGAAAGCTTTGAAGAATAACACTTTCATTCACTCATTTTCATTAAATTAAGTTTGGTTAATTTTCCCCATTTTTAATAATACGTACTTAAATTGAAAACATGGATTTTTGGTACTCGAAGATATTGCATTCTAGATAATAGTGAACTAATATTCTTTTCTCGCCCCTCCCCCAACCACACCCCCCTCCCCAAAAAAAAAACAAAACAAAAGCACCAACATTCCTTTTCTACTCCAAATTTTAGGACATCATTGTTCTTTTTTTTTTATTGTCTACTAAAGTACTTCACATCAACCACCTACCTGGGTGGCGTTGCTGGTTCGCGCTCTTTTCCTCTCGCAAAAGGTCGAGAGTTCGAATCCCAGCTTCGTCATAGGGTGACTTACCTGGTTGCACGTGTGTGATGGCTAGCACGTGTGGCCCTCAGGGTTTACTCCTCACGTCGTTTGTCGGTGGGGTGCGGGGTTCCGGGTCACCGGGTCAAAAAAAAAAAAAAAAAAGTACTTCACATCACATATTCTTCATTTAAATCCGCTTAGACCAGAAATAACACACTGAAATTCTCCTGCCTCAAAAGCTGAATTTGACCAATCATAATCATGCACTACCTTTAAATACCTTTGGCTTTGAATGGCCAAATTTGCAACAAAAAAACACTCGAACTTTCAGCATTTTGTTTTTCATAACATGTACAATAAACCCCTACCCTAAGTATGCTAACTCAGTCATACCAGAATAGACTGTACCTCTTGGGCCCAAGCCGAGCACGGCCCCTCATAGTGGAGGGATCCTACCACGGCCGGCTCGTTGGCAGTAAGGGGCTGCGTCAATGCCTGGGCCCTGACCAGGCTCAAACCTTTTTTTTTTAGAACAAAAGTGAAGATATAACAATAGTATAAGATCTTGATGACAATTTTCATCTATTTAATTGCCGAAAGAAATTCCTTGTGCTACGGGAAAAGAATAACTTCTTGCCACCGAAATGCATCCTCATGTTGTTTTCCTTGAGGGAATCATTAGAGGCACGCTAAAGCATTAGTGGGTCCTCTTTTCAACATTAAGGATGAACCCCTCTTCTTTTACTTTGTGCTTTCCCTTTGTTTCTTTTCGTTATCACTTTGCTTCTTCACAAAATTTTCCTCGGATTCTCTCGGGCCAGCATTTGGTAAATGAATTTTTGTGGCCAGCAGTATTTGATAAATACTATAAGACCACAATCTTCATATTTTTTGTCGATTTTCAATAAGATTTGTAAAGTAACATGCTTTCACTCTTCCACGGGACAACTCTTACTTAATGGCGATTTTTATTACAAGTACTAGCAATATCTGGAATTCTTTTTTCAATTTTATTAGAAACAGATTTGCATTTTTCTCAAAAAGCAGGCGATCCCCATCATTTGAAGTTTGAATAATAAGTCCGAGTTATTTACAAGTAATGTTAATAGATATACTAATATCGATGTATTAAGTAATATGACCAAATCATGATTTATCATTTCGCGAATGAATGAGTAGATTTATTAAAGGAGATGCTATAATAGTAATTGTCTTTTATTCTTGCTTGTATATCTTTTCATTGCTTCTGCATTGAAATTTCCTTAGATATTCTTTTCTTGCTTGACAAGTTTTCAAATTATTGGTGCGATTCTGATTGCCATCTGGTTCAATTAGATAAATCATACCTATAAAGAGACAACGGGCAAAGAGAAGGCCTTTCATTTTTCCTAACAGTCATTTTGGTTTTCTTCTTCATCAGACTTGAAAGGAAAATTTGAGTGCATAGTCTGAGCAAAGACAAAATGCATCGTCCAATTTTTGCGCATCCTTTCGCCATGCTCATGGCACCGATCCTTCTGTCGGGGCTTGCATTGTATTTTCTCAATAAGAAGAAAAATAGTGTGCGTAGAAATGCAGAAGATGCTGATACTGGTGCATCTAGTTCGTCGACCACCCTCACAGAAATTAATTCTGGTGCATCTAATTCATCGACTGCACCGACAAAAACTGATAATTGGGCATATACTTCGTCGACCGCGATGACTGGAAATCGCTACGACGTGTTCTTGAGCTTTCGAGGTCCAGATACTCGAGAAGGTTTCACTGATCATCTCTACAATGGGCTTGTTGATGCCGGAATTCGTGCTTTTAGAGACGATAATGAGCTTCGCCAAGGCGAGAAGATCGGCCCAGATCTATTGGCAGCCATAGAGAATAGTAAGATCTTGATCCCTATTCTCTCCATGAATTATGGTTCGAGCAAATGGTGCCTTGATGAACTGGTCCGAATAATGGAGTGCAAGAACAATTGCACGGGACATCTAGTGTTGCCTATATTCTACAAAGTGGAACCAGCTCATGTGCGACATCAAATTGGGAGTTTTGGAGATGCATTTCGTACTCGTGAGAGGCGTTTCGACCGAATGATTTTGGAGAAATGGAAGCAATCACTCAAAGAAGTCAGCAACTTGAAAGGATGGGAAGCCAAAGGGTACTTCATATTTTTGTCAAAACAATCTCCATTTTCTTTTATATTGTGGGTGCTTACCGGTTCTGATTCCTACCAGCTTCATTTTCTTTCTTTTTGTTTGTTTAAGGAGAAAGCACAAAATACACAAACTGAGACACATTTACCCAATTGGTTTTGTAACACCTAAAGCCCCAAGTTTATATCCATGCAATACATTTTTTCTAAACTTTTATTTTGTGATGCTGAAAACCCCAAACTTGTACTGCATGACACATTTACTCCAATCAAAATTCCATCGATGAGCACCTTAAAAAAATCCAGACTTGTGCACGCTGTTCTGTATGGCCTGCTTCTTGGACTGTTCTTCGTTGTTCCTAACATCCACTTATATGTATAGGTAGAGGCCGAGTAGGCTGCCAAATAATCCGATGTGTTGGTACGGTTGTGGATTCGATCTGTGCTTGTAGCCTCTGATTCACTTCTTATTGGTTTCAACCTTTTGCTCTTAATGTGAAACCTAGCAACTGCTCCAGTGTCTCCTCGAGTCTAGGTTGTTAATTGATACCAGACTATAGGCATTCGCAACATCAGCCATGTCATATGATGTGAGGAAACCGACCGACAGTAAGGCGAGAAGTTAATTATATGCTTTTCTTTTCCCCTTTCTACAGTCTGAAATTCTGAGTATACCAGATTCATTGCTCAGCAAACATGGACATTTAGTATTTAAAAATCCACGAGCCTCAGTGTCAACACTGAAATAAGTAGTTAAACATCCACGAGCCTCTGCCGTGTCAAGACGTTGCTCTTTTTGTAGTTTTGAACTTTAATAATATAGACCAATCTAACTAAATTTTTAATTTTTATGGTCCAATTCGCTTGAATAATATAAGATTTTTCAAAAAAAAAAATTTTACTCTCACATCGAAAGATTTTGTAACATAGTGCCATTTTTTATAGGTTTATAGTATATGCTACATTAATCTTCATCTCAAACTTTCTTTTTACAAATTTATTTTATATTAGTACAATTTATTGGTGGATGCTATTTATATCTTAAAACATCATATATACCCTGCATGTTGATTGTCAAAGCCATAATTCTTTATCTTCCATTTAATAAATCATCAATGTCGTTAATTAGTTCCTATAAAATTATTTTTAGAAAAGAAATATTTCATCGGTTATATATGTGATGATGGTAAATATAAAAAAAGGAAAAAAGGGTAATCTTTATTATATGTTTGTTTAGGTAATTTTCAATGCATTTTCTTGTCTTCAACACATCATTTTTGTCTCATGCACCTGCATAAATTGAAGCGATGTTCTCATTTTAGGGAAAAATTATTCTTGCACTTCCATTCAAACTTAGATGAATGAAAACCATAGAACATAGATACTCAAAGGGAAAATAGAGTACAACCTATTATCATCCCTAGACACAATGAAAATTGATAAGAAAAATAGAATGATACTAAATTCACAACACAAGTAGAGACTTGCTAGTGTGCAGAATTGCGCAAGTAAAATAAATCCCCTCAATTGTATTTAGGTACTTCACTATGCTTCACTTTGAATGACTTTCCAGATTGATATTACTTGAATTAAATTCCTCTTGCATCAAAAGTAATTACTTGTTTATTGATTGATGGTTGAACTATCACACTAGGCTGGCTTATTCAATTTTGCTCTAGAAAGTTCTCAAAGTCATGTCCACGTCATCCCTAATATCTTTATCAAACAACGAGTTTATATTTGATTCCCATCCATAATAAATACAATATTCAAGATTCATTAGCAATATCCTCAAGTGTCTTTTGGCTCAACAAATTATGTTAGAGCATTGGAATGGGGTACGATGTCTAAAGAAACCACCAGCATTCCCAACTTTAGTCTTTCCATATAAGATAATATATGGAGGTGTGACAAAACAATTCTTAAAGTTTTTCAATTTCCCCCAAATTTATTTACTATTGTCTCATTAGATAAACAATATGAAATTATTGTTGCCACATAATTGAACTCTTGTCAAATTTAACAGGTACGAAGGAGAACTAGTGAAAAAGGTTGTCCAAAAAGTGTTGAGCGAGTTAAAGAAAGAGTTTGAGTTGGTTCTTCCTGAGAATTTGGTTGGAATTGATAGTCATGTGGAGAAGGTTATGGAATTTGTCGATAATAAGTTTAATGCTACCCTATTTGTTGGAATCCATGGAATGGGAGGCATTGGTAAGACAACTCTTGCAAAAGCTATTTACAACAAGCTCTTCCATCAATTTGAGTATAACAGCTTCATTGCAGATATTAGGGAATCATGTAAGCGTAATGGTATTGAGTATTTGCAAAATCAATTAATCTCGACATCTTGAAGCAAAAAAATCAAGTTCATAATAAAGATGAAGGGATTAAGTTCATCTCATCCAAGTTTGAAGGTAAGAGAGTCCTCATCCTTCTCGATGACATGGATGATGATGATCAGTTGAAGGCTTTGGCTGGAAATCATAATTGGTTTTCTTCGGGGAGTAGGGTCATCATTACGACCAGAAACAAGACTATTCTTGACAATGTTGGGGTGGACCATAGCTATGAACATAAAGAAATGGATATGAATCAATCTTTGATTTTGTTTTGTAGACATGCATTTCGAAGGGACTCTCCTCCAAGTGAATTTGAGGAAGAGACTCATAAGATTGTATCCACCACCGGAGGGCTTCCCTTATCTATTGAAGTTTTAGGTTCATTCCTATGTGGAAAAAAGCCAACAACGTGGCACGATACGATAAACAAGTTACAAAAAGTCCCTCCTAAGAAAGTGAGAGAAAAGTTAAGGATCGATTACGAAGCATTAGAGCATGGACAAAAACAAATATTTTTGGACATAGCTTGCTTTTTATTGGCAGCGATGCAAGAATTGCATCTTACATGTGGGATGCTTGTGGCTTTTATCCAGAGGAAGGAATTGAAGTATTGAGATTTATGTCATTGATAAAAGTTGGAGATTATCATGAGCTTAGAATGCATGACCAATTGAGAGATCTTGGTAGGGAAATCATTCGTGAGGAAAATCAACAGGAGCCTCAGTATCGTAGTAGGCTATGGGATTCCCAGGAAGTTCTAAAAGTGCTAAAGGGAAATAAGGTAACCGTTTCTCTTCTTTTGCTCCCTAAGTTCATGTGGTACTGTCAAGGTGATGTTGGTCCTCTAGTGAACAAAGAACCTTCTAATATTATCGCCCTTCCGACGTTTCATTGACATGATTAGAAAATAGGAGATTGCTTTCTCTTAGTAAGTATTGCAGCTTATCTAAGATTTTTCTTAAACAAAGTCTACATTACAGAGTTTCCTCCAAGAATGAGGCACTTTCAAATTTATTAAACACTTGATAGATGTATACTACACCGACAAGAACGTGAATTTGTATATTGATTCATTGAAGCGCTTGACACATGCAATAAATAACTTTACTATGCTGTTGTAAACCATGGCTACTTAGGATATATAAATCATAGAATTCTAATCTCTCGGTGTTAGACTCAATATGATAAGACTAACCATGCCCACATTTCTCATGAATTTTTTTTGGTCGGATCATCAAATTAATCATGTGATTACATTGTATTTTTGAAATTAATAGTAGTTTTGACTCTATTAATTTTGATCGATTTTGTTTGGCTCAAGTTGTTGCTTAAAAGACTAACACTTATTTGTAGTTTCAATGTGCAAACTATTTATAATGTCAAGAGACAATTCATATAATAACAAATTCAGTGCCAATGTCTAGTTATTATGTCTTTCCTATTATATCATAAAAAAAACTAAACTAACCAAAAGAAAAATGAATATTCTGTATATTTTCTATCAAAATTGGTTAACTAACTTTTACAATTAAAAAGGTTAAATTATTTGATGTAATTTTTTCCAAATTTTTGCTGGGTTAACTTCCTACTCATGATACTATCATAAGTCGGAATCAAAGTGATTTCGATAGAATTAATATAAGATCTTATTAGTTTATTCCTACATTTAATCGAATTATCTAAAAGTACAATAAATAAAACCCATCCAAAGTGTAAAGAATGGACAGGAGCACTAGGATGAACAAAAAAAAAAAAAATGAAAGACATTTAGGGCATAATCGAAACACTTTCATAACTCACTCCGTGCATATTATGCAGCCAAATTATTAAAAAAAAAAAGCGCAACCTTTAAAAGTAGAAGCCCAATCTTTTGCTTGTGGAATAAAAATAATACAACCTTTCAAATTTGCTAGAGGAAAGCTCAATTTTTCACTTGTGGCATAAAATTGACACTAGTTAACAATTCTGCTTGTTCTCACATTAAATTGCCATGCGTCATCCTAATCGGCCCATTGTGTTGACATGCATGATGGACCATGTTGATCATGACCACAAACAATTTATTTTTATTTTTTCACAAAAAGCTGGAAATTTGGTAGCAAAGATTATATTCTAAGTTTCTCGATCAAGAATATAACTAGAAAAATGACTTTGTTTTTGTATTGGTTGACGTGGCTCACCGAGCCAAGCTGGGTGTTAATGGCTATTTAACAATGATGATGGACCGAATGGGTAACAAGTGTCGATTTTTCCACCGGTCAAAGGTTGGGTTTTTCGGTGTTATTTTTGTCCTATATGTAAAAGGTTAGTCTTTTATGCTTGAAAAATTGTGTAAGCTCTGTTCCAAGTACAAAAGATTGGGCTCGTTTTTTGTTTTTGGCCGTGAGGATACTCAAGCTCTATTGAGTATTGATCTCCATTATTGAAGGTGAAAAATTACAATTTGAAACATAAATTGTTTGGTCTTTTTTTTCGGTAAAACATAAATTGTTTTTAGGATGGCACTATTTCCACTAAATCCTTTCAATTTTCACCAAAAAGACAAAAGGGCCCTCGATCATTAAATTTCAATTTATTATGGTGACCCCAAATCTATTTTGTCAGAAAATAAAGGAGACTGAGAAAATAAAGAAGACTGAGAGGGATTTTGGAAGAAAGAGCTTTACGTATATTCGATCTACCTTACGTACAATTACATCGGTCCTCTTATAGTGTAAGAAAGGAAGAATAAAAAAGGAATTGATATATAAGGAATAATAAATTTCCTATTTACAAATATCACTAAATCAATTAGAGTTGGATGGCACAATCGGAATCTCCAATAATATCTTCGACTCCAAATATATCTTCAACACTCCCCCTCAAGGCGGTGGCTTATAGATATCAAGAACACCAAGCTTGCTTAACAAGTATGTGTGTTGTCTCGACATAATGCTTTGGTGAAAATATACGCGGGTTGATCCACGGTTCAATTCCCTTTGTTACGATGATTCCCTCGTAATTTTATCTCGAGTAAAGTGGCAATCAACTTCTATATGTTTCGTCCTTTCATGAAAAACCTGGATTTTTTGCCAATTTGATTGCGGCATCATTGTCACAAAATAATTCGGTTGGTCCAGCGACTGTACTCAAGATCCGAGAGTAATCCTCGTATCCGGATAATTTCACGAGGTGGTCTTCGCCATTGCCCGATACTCTGACTCAGCTGATGATAATGAAACGGTCGATTGCTTCTTTGTCTTCCAAGAAATTAGTGATCCTCCCAATTTAATGCAGAAGCCAGTGATGGATCTCCTCGTCATTGGACAAGTCGCATAATCTGTATCACAAAAGGCTGACATTTTCATGTTGCAGTCACGGGATAGAAATATTCCAAGTCCTGGACATCCCTTCAAATATTTCACAACCTTTAATGCTGCATTCATATGAGACATTTTTGGATTATGCATGAATTGGCTAAGCATCTGCACCGCATAACATATGTCAGGCCTCGTCATAGTCAGATATATCAGTTTTCCGACTAGTCGCGATATCTGATGGGTCTTTGAGTAAGGGATCCTCGGTAGAAGAAGAGAAATTCTGATCGTACTCATGAGTAGTCGCTTGGCATTTTGTTCAATCGGTATAACGGTGGCTTGCATCCCGATAATCCACCTACGTAATAATTTCAAGGACGAACTTTCTCGGCTAAGGTGATCCCTTTATCGGCCGAGCAATTTCTATGCCAAGGAAATATTTAGGGGGACCCAGATCCTTGATGTGGAATGTGGAATGCAAGTATTCTTTGAATTTTGCAACATGAGAATCATTGTTCCCCATGATAAGTATATCATCAACATATATGAGTAAATAAATTGATGAATTACCTATATTCCTTGTAAATAGAGCATAGTCATGCTTAGAATGCTGAAAACTGCGTCGGTTAGTCTTTAGTAAACTTGGCATACCACTTTGTCTAGATGCTGCTTCAATCCATAAAGGGATTTGCGTAGACGACACACTTGCAACTCCCCCTGTCTGCGTAATCCCGGTGGAAGATCCATATAAATCTCTTCATCGAGATCTCCATGAAGAAAGGCATTATTTACATCCATCTGATGCAATGACCAATTTCGAATGGCAGCAATGGACAGAAAGGTACGGACAGTGACCTCCTCATTTGGAGAGAATGTTTCATGATAATCGAAACCTTCTCTTTGAGTAAATCCCTTGGCTACCAGTCGAGCCTTATAGCGTTCAACCGAACCATCCGCTTTAAACTTGATCTTGTAGACCCATTTACAACCGATTGGTTTTCTATGTTTGGGTAGTGGAACAATATCCCATGTATGATTCTCTATCAATGCATTCAATTCAGATTCCATTGCACGTTGCCATCGAGGGTCGCGCGAAGCTTCATTAAAGGAAGATGGTTCATGTTCTTCTGATAAACGAGTAATGCAACACATGTGCTCAGGTGATAACCTGCCGTATGAAACATACGAGGAGACAGGATACCTTGTACCTGGAGAACTTGCCGCAGAACATATGTAATCCTTAGTCCATGTAGGTGGGCGAGTTTGTCGTCCGAACGCCTAGGGGCTCTGCGCTGTTAATATCTGTGTTGGGGAAGGCACAGATTCTGACGAAGACTCAGCTATCCTGTTTTCTGACGAAGGCACAGTCGTGGAATCATCCTCGGATAATAATTGAGATAATGTTGGAGGACCAACTTCAAATGATGCTGGTGAAGTCGATGATTCTCGTTGAGTAGGTGATTCTCTTTGGATAGACACAGGTTGCTCTGGAACAGCTAATAGATCTTGTGGAGCCATGGATAAGTCTTCTTCGAGACAAAAAAGGATTCTTGCCTCTGATGATGAGGAAGTCGAGGAAGCTATCATATCTTTGAACGGGAACACATCTTCATGAAACACGACATCTCTACTTATAAAGAAGTGTCCTGTAGAGATTTCCATAACTCTGTATCCTTTTTGAGATGAGGAATATCCCATGAAGACACATCGAGTAGCGCGAGGACCCATTTTATCTAGAGGGCCCACATTAGTGGCATAACATAAACAGCCAAACACTCGAAGATGCTCATTTTTAGGCTGTTTGTTGTAGAGCATTTCAAAAGGAGTTCTTCCATCAAGAATTCTAGTTGGCATGCGATTAATCAAATAAGCAGCTGTGACCACACAATCTCCCCAATAGTCTTCAGGTATGGAGGCTTGATATTTTAATGCACGAGCTACTTCTAAGAGATGCCTATGTTTACGCTCTACAACTCCATTTTGTTGTGGAGTATAAGTGCAAAGCTTTCATGAACTATTCCATGAGAAGATAGAATATTGATGCAATCAGAAGTGAAGAATTCACGCCCATTATCTGTACGAATTCGATGTACAGATTGATCGAATTGATTTTTAATCAAGGAAACGAATTTCGATATATAAGAAAAGGTTTGACTTTTCGATTGCATCAAATAAACCCAAGTGGCCCGTGTATAGTCATCAACAATTGTAAGAAAGAACCGTGAACCATCCTGTGAGGAGTATGATATGGACCCCAAATATCCATATGAAGCAAAGAAAATGCTCTATTGGCTCGAGAAGTGCTTGTGGGAAACGATGTTCGAGACTTGTTTGGCTAAGGGGCATCTTGGACATTTAGGATGAGGAAAAGATGCACTATGACCCAATCTTTGGTGAAAAAGGAGATTTTTATTTCTATTAATGGCATTACAAGAAATGCTCTTATTTAATAAATCTAAGTCTCCTGGAAAATCAATCCAATAATATAGGCCTTGTGCAGAACTACCCAAGCCCATCAGTCTGCCAGTCGAAGGGTCCTGAAAGAAACAATTGTCTGAATTGAATATTGCACGACATGAATTGTCTTCGCACACTTTGGATACGGAGAGTAGATTGAATTCAAAACCAGGAATGTATAAGACATTCTTGAGTAGGAAATTCGGACCAAGTTGGACGGTTCAGTTTTAGTAACATGGATGACATTTCCATTTGGAAGACGTCTTGTAATAGGGGACATTGATCCTTTTTCCACATGAGAGAATAATTTATCATTGCATATAATGTGGTCACTAGCTCCTGTATCGATAATCCATGCATCAACTGGAAAAAAATTCTCTTTATGAAGAAAGGTACATGAGAATCCCGCATTCTTGTCATCGATTTTTAATCGATTCAGAATTTGCACAATATTCGATATTGGTCTGAGATATTGCTTGTGGTTCTCCATCGCCTCTTTGTGTGGAAACCCGATAAAGCGATAATTCCTTTTCTTTTCTAATTTTATCGGTAGGTTTTCCATGCAATTTCCAGCATGTATCAACGGTATGATGCGGGCGTTTGCAATATTCACAATATTTATTTTTGAATTTACCATTTTGTCCCCAATTCTTCCCGATGACGTGGCACCGCGAGGGCCGTGGGATCCCCTGTAAGTGGGGGCGCGTGGCTGATAGGAGCCATTGGATCCGCGCGGGTTGATGGGCGAATCCAAGCCGTCCATCTCGGCTTGCTGAGGAGAGCCGTTGGATCCTTTCCTTCCATCCTAGCCGTCAGATTCCCTCCTTCTATCCCAGCCGTTGGATCTTTTGCCATCATCCCAGCCGTTCGTTTGAAGAACCCTAGGGTTTTCCTCTGTCTTCTCGCCGCGGCAACAGATTTCTTCTTTGTTTCCAGCGAGCTTCCATGGATCCGCCGGAGACGACGCGATCCACCTCCGCCATAAACGACCAAGCTCATCCCTTCTCCATCTCGACCGTGGGAGGCCGAGGCGAGTCGCTGGTTTTCTTCTTGGACAGCGAGTTGGAAGATACGTCCTAGTGGAGGCGGCGGTTCCATTGTGAGTATTTGAGATCGAAAAACGAGTAAGATTCGTTGAGTATAAGCAAGAATCTCGTGGCCTTTTCTCGATCTCTCATTTCTTTGTATTGTCTCGGGGTGTTCTCGGGTCCTTGTAGGCGTTCTTCGCCCGCCTCGAGTTCGTTCCACGGCGCGGAGAGGCGATTGAAGCAAGCGGTAACCGAAAGGTTCCCTTGCTTCAACTCGGTTAGGGCTTGGGTGATCGAGAAAAGCTTGACTCGATCAAGGCGTCCATACATCTCTCGGATGTTTTCCCAGAAAATTTTCGGGTCTTCGGTCGGCGGTAGTCCGGCCCGCAACGTCCGGTGCGAGGCAATTTCCGATCCAGGTACGCACAAGCTGGTTGCATTTTCTCCAAATTCGTTGTTGACGTTCCTCCATCGGAAAGGGGACGGCTCCGTCGAGGAAGCCGTCCTTGTCTTTTGTGACAAGGGCTCGCCAGGAGATCTCGAGCCCAAGCCGAGTAATTTTCTGATCCGGTTAAGCGTAGGTTGATGAGGCGGAGCTCGGTCCGTCGGCGGCGAAGTGTAGAGTGCGTCACCGGGCTCAGGCCGACCGCCGCCGTGGCCGCCGATGGGGAAGGGATACGGCAGGAACCGGGTGGCGCACGGGTAGGGATTCGTTCACGGCCGGATATGACCCGACCCGTGACCCGGATTCGGCGGGTCGGATCTTGCCTGACCGGTCTTCTGTTGGTGGGGCCGGGCGATTTTCGCTGGGCGGGCTCCAAGGCCCGAGAAATTTTCGCCGAGACAATTGTTGAGGCCAAGCCACTGCCCCGGCCCAATGGGTTGGGGCCACGCCCTGCCCCGGCCCAATGGGTTGGGGCCATGCTGCCCCGGCCCAATGGCCCATTGGCCTTGGACAGAAACCAAGGTGCGGTGGAAACGCAGGACCCCGGTGAGCGGATCCGTGTATTTGTTCAGAAGCGGGAGGTTGATCGGGCGGGGGATTGCTCCTCTCCGAGGCAGAATCATCGGATCGACGATGATGGGGTTTGGTTTTGGGGTAATTCTTCCGCCATGGTATCAAGAAAAAAATTCGAATTTCTAAATATTCGCCTGGTTTGTTTGCGGGATGAAAGATTTCGAAGTCTTGCGGAAGCTAGGCCCGAGAATGATTGCTCGATACCATGTCGAAAATAAAGGAGACTCGAGAAAATAAAGAAGAGGCGAGAGGGATTTTGGAAGAAAGAGCTTTCGTATATTCGTCTACCTTCGTACAATTACATCGGTCCTCTTATAGTGTAAGAAAGGAAGAATAAAAAAGGAATTGATATATAAGGAATAATAAATTTCCTATTTACAAATATCACTAAATCAATTAGAGTTGGATGGCACAATCGGAATCTCCAATAATATCTTCGACTCCAAATATATCTTCAACATATTTACTTTCTCTTTTTTTATATTTTTTTATATATAGAGAGAGAGAGGATCTAATCATAATAATTAAAAATTTCACATGTCTAGGTTTTATTTATTGTGGTCATACCATGTATATTAAAGGCATTATGTTTTTCATTGTTAGACTTTACTTTCATAAATATTAGTTTTGTGAAAAGAGAAATTTCCAAGAAACCTAGTTCTTTTCTACGTTATCGAGCAAATTTATGGATATATTGTCAAGTGGAATCTAGACAAAATTTAACTAAGACAATATTTTCACACAACCATTTCTTCATAAATTTTCACTTTTGTTGTGTATACTACCATCAAACCTCTATTGTCAGTTTTCTTTTTATATACATATACCTATACATATAATGGGGTGATTAGATGAAGAAAAAAAAAAAAAAAACATCCTTGAAGATTTTTCAAGATGAAATCACAGTTACATCCTCTGACATAAAAACTTTAAAAGATGAAATCTAGGTAAATCAAACACTGCATCAAATTAGAATTTTTTTAAAAATGCCAGTGAAATCTCATTATTTTGGATTGATAACAAATTAATACAATCTATGAAGTATTTATGAAAGATATCAAGATGCCTCATTGCGCATAATGTTTTTAGTATTCCTAGAATTCCTATAACATCAAATGTTCTATGTAAAAGTATTTCGCAAATAGTAAAAAAAGATAAATTCTTTAATATAGTAGATAAAGAGACCCGATATATATTTTACCCTAATGAAATTAAAAATAAAAAAAATTCACTAAGAAAGTGAGTTTTTGATATAAGAGGGACAAAGAATAAATAAGTTGTTATAAAAGCAATGATGAAAAATAGACTTTTAAATTTTTAGTATAATGAAGAATTTGTCTTTTTTCTCCTTACTGTTAGCGAGATGCTTTTAGGTGATTCTTCACTAATACATAATAGGAATTTGTCTTGGATTCCTTTTTGGTGTTGGATCTAATTGCTTCTCCACTAATTATGTCATTCTCTTATGAGTATCCATTAAATGTTGTACAAGATTGTGAAGTACAATAAAATTTCTGAGTTTGAAGAAACTGACATGGATTTGGAAATCCATGAATATTCTATATTATTTCTTTATTTCTTATGCATAAGTGATTTTTCTGGGTGAAAGCTTGTTGCACATTTGGTTCTCGCAAATAGTTATTTTATTTCTAATCCATTCTGAAGAAGCAACTATTTGTTCGTTTGATCGAAAATTAGATTATGAATAGCTATTCTCTCAAAATCAGGATTTGTTATTCATAGGGGGCCAAGAAATCAATAGCTATTCCATGTTGCCAAGAATAGCTTTAACTTTCATGATTCAGAAATGACTTTGCATTTTCAACCCAAGTTATAATATAAGGAATTTGTTTATTATGTTAATTATAGTTGAATAATTCATTTATAACTATGATTGATTTATTTTACATTAAATTATAATTTATACTAATACAATATGTTATAAAGAGCATAAATTCATTAACATTATTATCGTAGTTACTTATAATTAGAACAAAATTATCAATAATATTTCAAGCTACAAGTAAAAAAATAAATCAAAATAGGATATTAATATAACTACATTAACACGTTTAGTTACTGATAATTAGTTATTACATTGATTGGAAAATCAAAAGCAAGTATTTATTATTCTTTTATTTATTGTGTCAATAGCAAAGTTGATTAATTTACACGAAACTATACATAAATAACCAAAAAGAAAAGAGGACTTCATAATGTTAAAATTTCTTTATGTTAAGAGAATTTTGTTTTTCCCAATTGTTACAATTTTTATAAATAACTATGTATCCATATGAATGTAGTTCATTTGGATATGTAGTACGAAAGTCACAAATTGATCAAATTAACTTGTGATTTTGCACATTCTAACTTCATTAAATCTTGTGCATAGCACGAACACCCTAACTAGTGTAGTAATAAAGTCACATTACAGGAAAGGAGAATTTACAAGTCGTAAAGTTTTACCATAAATGAGCCATTAGATCAAAGGGTAAAAGAACGTCTATATAAGAAACTATAAATTATGATAACAGAGAACATCATAAGTCTTTTCAAGATCAAAATACTTATGGCCAAATTCCAAAATCGAAGTTTGCATCCTTCAGTTTGTTTGTCTTTATAAATTCTGTTTATTGGCCAAAAAAGAAAGTCGTATCTTCACTTTGCTAGTCTCTTTAAAGCATCTGTGCATGTTCATAGCAATATTAAAAATGTTATTAGATTACTTAATTTGATATAAATTGTATTGATGAACATTGATTCTTACATGTAGGGAACAGACAAGATTCAGGCCATTTACCTCAGTAAAGGCAGTTTCGAATGCTCTGACCAAGATGGTGATATCCACACAGGCGAGCAATTTAAGAACTTAACGAGTTTAAGGTTCCTTCACGTGAGTGGGACACATTTTAGTGGAGACTTTAAGAACTCTATTGAGGAGTTAAGATGGCTTCAATGGTGGAATTGTCCCTCGACTTTTGAAGCAAACAATTTTCATGTAAATGAATTAGTTGTACTCGATTTGTCGAGAAGCAAGATTTCAAATGAGTGGCGAGGATGGAGTTCCATAATGGTGAGATGGAAGAACAAGTCTTCTTCATTTTTCTGTTTTCTTTCTTTAATCTTAATTAATCTATGCTAACTCCTTGACAATTTTCTTTTTTTGTTAGATGGCAAAGAAGCTGAAATTTTTCGACCTTACAGAATGTCGATCTTTAAAAGGAACTTTCTTCCTCTCAGCTTTTACAAATTTAGAGGTCCTAATCCTCCAAAATTGTGAAGAAGTGGAGCAAATTGACTCTTCAATCGGAGACATGAAGAATCTGGTACGCTTGGACTTGGGGTTGTGTAGGATGCTCAAGGAGTTGCCAGCAGAAGTGGGTAAATTAAAAGCATTAAAGCAACTCCTTCTACAACATTGTCCCAAAATTTCTGTAGTACCAGACAGTATAGGGACTCTGCAGAATCTAGAAATTCTAGATATGAGGAGCAGTGGGATAACAGAATTGCCAAATAGCATAGGGGGTTTGCAGAATCTAAAAATTCTGGAGATTAGTGAAACTAGAATAAAAGAATTACCGCAAAGTATAGGGGCCTTGCAGAATTTGGAAATTCTGAAGATTAGTGACACTCAGATAAAAGAATTACCGGAAAGTGTAGGAGACTTGCAAAATCTAGAAATTATGTATATTGGTTGGACTAGGTTACAAGAATTACCCAGTAGTATTGAAAGGCTGACAAAGCTCCAAGAGCTAGATGTTGCATGCTCTGATATTTCTGTAGTACCAAAAAGCATCAGTAGTCTTTCTTCCCTGCAAAGGCTAGAGTTTCATCGTTGTAAGAAGCTCCAATCACTACCAGAGCTTCCTTCCAGCCTAACGAGTTTGAGCATCACTTGTCAAAGTCCTAGATTGCCTTCACTTTCCTACTTGACCCATCTCAAGAAACTACAACTTTGGGACTGCAAAATTCTTGAGTGCATCTCGGAGCGTCCATCGACAATATTAAAGCCTTTAGAATGCTCCCACCTGACTGATGTTGAAGAATCGGAATTACCAAAATCCGTAAACACTCCCTTCAATTTGAAAGAATTATGGATCTCAAAATGTGAGTTTATGCAAATATTGGATGTTTCACAATTAAGCCATCTGAGGTTTTTATTTGTTGATAGTTGTTATAATTTACTCGAAATTCGAGGTCTTGACAAATTGAAATATTTGGAAACCTTGACAATCAAAAGCTCCACTTCAATTGAAAGGCTAAACCTTCCAAAATTTGGGATTGTAAAGGTGTTATCTATTGAAAATTGTGAAAAATTAGTCGAAATTCAAGGCCTTGATAGGTTGGAGTTTTTGGAAAGGCTGAAAATCCATGGGTGCATTTCTATTGAAAGGCTGGACATTTCAAAATCCGCAAGTATGAAGAAATTATATGTTGAAAACTGCAAAAGCTTAGTTGAAATTCAAGGTCTCGATAAATTGGAGCTCTTGAAAGAGCTAGGTATCTCCAGTTGCCCTTCATTTCAAAGGCCTGACCTTCCAAAATCTGAGGGTCTAAAGATATTAAATGCTAAAGATATGCATGCCACCAAAAATCGATGGGGACAGGTCATGAATGCATCATTGAGGCTTCGGAAAAATAGAGAGAAGACGACTAGGATGAGTCAGAATGGTCAAGATGATCCACATTTCCTAACAAAGGTTCAAAAATAGGTAAGCTATCTTCTCTTTTGATATCTATCGCTCCGTTTTCATTGGTATTTCCAATTTTATATTCTTTTAAGATTTATGACATTTTCATTTGTATTTCCATGTTGATTGTGTTTGTATTTTCTTACTTGAATTCAAGGAATTCGGGGAAATGTTCATGGAAGTTATGTGATGCGTTGGGGAATATTTCTGCTGACCATGCCAGTAATGGAAATAGATCAAAAGGTCTTATAAGCGCATCATTTGTCATTAGTTTTCTGGTAAGATTCTATATCCTATGCAGCAAAATATATATTCTCCTTGTTTGAGTGATTCCAGAATGTTGGATCTACTTAATAAAAATGGATGCACACAGGCACTCGATAGCATGGAAAAGGTAATCGTATAGGTCAAGAAATACTAAAGGAAGAGGCGTGTATGGAGATGCTTTCTGATGTGAGCTTTTAGTTTGGTCTGCTTTCACCATGAAGTTCATGACTTACAAATTTCTAAGGTACGCTTGATATTGGATTGACGGTGCAAAAGGAACATGTTGAGAGGAGCATCTCTGGGTTTGCATATGTGATTGACTTGGGACAAAATTTGTCCAACCGTTGTGCATATGGATTAGCTTATTATGGTAATTGTACTGGTCAAAGAAACGCTAAATGTAAGAAAGACTCTTCTCCTAGTGGTGTGGTAATATTTGTAGAGTTAGTAATGCCATCTGTCATTTGTCTGAGCTTGAGTCAACCAAATAACAAGATGGCAGATATGAACGAGATTTCTGACATAATCGACTGCAGTGCAGTGCAAGATAATCCCTTATATCATGCACAAGCTCGTAGTAGTGCATTTACTTGTAAAGAAAAACCCTGGAAGCGTTTCCATAACTTTCCCAAGGAAATTTTCCTTTATCCTATATGCCATTTAATGTATTGTCTTAGTTTTGATGTATGAACAGCACATAGTGATAGGAAAAAGAATCATACCATATCCCACAAAAGCAAGCCGCCTAAGTTGGATTCACTATACTAATTAGATTAAAGCTTTTGTGGCTGTGATAATGTTAGATGCCTATTTGTTGGATTGAAAGAGTTCAAAAGGAAAAAAGATCCGTAAACTTTGGGGTAATATTAGTACGTAGTTTGCCAATGTTAATTGCTAGATTGATTTCATTTCATTCGCTAGGCCAGGGGCTCCATGTTTCTTGGCCTTCTCCAAAGGCCAAAAATGCATCCTTGGAATGGTAAAGGATGTTTGCATATTGTTGTCCCACATTGCCCTGATTACATTCAACAGAAGTTCCGCAGAACTGAAACTGTCCATTAACTTAAGAGGTTTCCGAAATACTGAAAGTCTAGCCAACTAGTTTAATATGGTGCCCACTAATTTGGACGACTGTATGTCAATTTGGTATCATAGTTGGCACTCAAATGAAGGTCTTTTGGGTCTTTACAAGAAGAAAGTTGTTTGTGATTCAGGTTTGGATCTCCATGCTACAGTGGAAGCTGTAATTTGTGAATTTGAATGGGTGTGGCCTTCCATCATATGAGTGGAATTTTTCAAGTTAATGCTGCTATCAAATGATAATATTGTCTGGCACAGCTTCCTTAAATGGTCTCTTATCTAGTGCTTATGCTTGGAAGAATTTAGAAGCAGAAGCTTTGAAATGGATTGGCACGGACTTGGTTAGTGATCCTCTATAGACTCCCTATTATCGATCATATGAGCAAGTGGTCTAAAGTGAATTCTCACTTCTCTATGTTATGCTGACAGATTTGACAGCTTTAATTCTTCAGTAAAGCCATTCGATGTATGCCTGCTAAACTTTGTAGGCTTGATATAGAAGTTAGAGGTTTTTACTTTTGGAAGGTGCAGTCAGAGTTGGCTTGGAATGGTTGATCCACTACAATTGGAAGTCTCGGAACCAAAGTTTTGTGAGGTTAAGATCTTATTGCAGCTAATATTGTTGTTAGAATGATGAGGCTGTTGTTAAAACCAACTTTTAAAATGGTTCTTGGTGTGAAGAACAAGGTCGCCAGAGTTTAGTGACGTGCTTGTTTGGGATATTGAAGCTCGATTGATGTTGCTTTAGCTTGAAACAAAAGGATATAATGCAGCTTTGTCAAAGATTCGGAGAAAAAGCCATTTGACTAGATCATGGAACGATAGAATTTGGAGAAGAGGAGCGGGAGGAGGCATAATAGTGGAGATGATCGACATTTCCTAACAAAAAGTACATAATGCAGGTAAGCAACCTTTTCTCTTTTTGAGATCTATCACCCAAATTTCATTTTTATTTTCTATGTCCGATTTCTTCCAAGATTTATTACCTTTTCATTACTATTTCTTAGTTGACAGTGTTATTGTTTTCTTATTTAAAATAAAGGAATGTTGGGGGAAAAGTTCGTGGAAATTAACGTTGATGCTTTGGCAAAATGTTTCTGCGCATCATGCCAGTAACAAAAATAGATCAAAAAACCTTCTAAAATAGATCAAAAAACCTTCTAAGGGCATCATTTGTCATTAGTCTTTGGGTAAGATTCTTCATCCAATGCAGACAAATAAAGATTCTCTTTGTTTGATTGATCTTGGAATGCTGGAATTACTGAATTAGAACTTATGTATATGGACATTTGATAGCATGCCAAAGGTAATCGTCTAGGTCAAGAAATGCTTAATGAAGGACCCTCTATGGAGATGATGTGAGGTTTTAGTTTACTTTTCACTCACCGTGTAGTTCATGACTACATGTTTCTAAGGTATGCTTAAGAATGATTTCATGACACAAAAGGAACATGTTGAGAGGACAACTTTTAGGATGCATACGCTACTGACTTGGGACACAATTTGCCCAACCATTGTGAACGTGAACAAACTAGCAAATAATCCAGAAGCAAAACCATTGTGAAGTATTTGGATAAATTGAGAAAATTGCAACTCAAATTTTGCTGACTACAAATCCATGTTCATCTGTTGCGAATGCGGAATATACCTAAAAGTCCTAGGCAAATAATAGATTAGTCCAAAGAATACTTCTGAATGTTTGTAGAGTCAGTAATGGCATCTGTCATTATCTTGAACATGAGTCAATCAATAATCAAAATGGCTGATATGAACAACAATATCTTCTGACATAATTGAATGCACTAATAAATAATCCCTTATATTATGCATGAGCTCTTATCAATGCATTTACTTGCTGATGTTAGATGTCTATTAGTTGGACTGAAAGAGTTCAAAAGGAAAATTGATATTGAGTTTGACAAACAAAGATCTGTAAACTTTGGGTTATTGTTAGTACGTAGTTCGCTGATGTTAGTTGCAAGATCGGTTTCATTTCATTCATCAGCAGGATTTGGTTATAAATCTGTTGGTTGTGATGTAAATGCTGAAATATTTTAAAGACTTTATAAGGCACTTCTAAAGAAACAAAATCATGAAAGGACGAAGAGCTCCATGTTTCTTGAACTTCTCCAGACGTGACAATTTATCCTTCAGACGGTAAAGGATATTTGCATATTAATTCCCACGTTACCGTAATTAAATTCAACAGACACTTCGCAAAGCTGAAACCATCCTTATCTTAAGAGGTTTTTGAAATACTGGAAGACGAGCCAATTAGTTTGATACAGTGCCCAAAAATGTGTATTTCAAATTGGTATCGTAATTAGCACTTGCATGGAGGTTTGAAGAGAGTTGTCTAGGTCTGGATCTTCATGATTCGGCCTAAGCTGATATTTGCGAACTTGAGTGGGTGTGGACTCTGTCATTCGAGTGGAATTTTTCAAGCTCCTGTTGCCATTGATGGTTGTTTTTTCTGGCACAGCATCTTTTAATGGGCTCTTTATCTTCGGGTGATGCTCGGAAGAACGTTAGAAGCAGGAGCTTTGAAATGGATTGGCACAGACTTGGTTAGTGATCCTCAATAGACTCCCTACTTACAATCATAAGCGCAAGTGGTCTAATGTGATTCTCACTCTTATATGCTAAGCTGACAGGTTTTGCAACATTGATTCGTCCGTAAAGCCATTCCACGTTTGCCTGCTAAACAATGTTGGCTTGATAAAGAACTTAAGAGGTTCTTACTTAGAGATGCTGCAGCTAGAGTTGGCTTGGAATGGATGTATCCACTGCAGTTGGAAGCCTCGGAATCAAAGTTTTTGCGAGGTTGAGATGTTATTGCAGTTGTTATTGCTGTTAGAATGATGAGGTTGTTGTGGAAACCAAATTTGAAAATGTTTCTTGGTGCGAAGAAGAGTCTAGGTGATTTGCATTTGAGATTGTGCTCTGTTTGGGATATTGAAGCTTGATTGATGTTGCTTAAACTTGCAACAAAGGATTGTCGCGACCTGCCCTCAATGACGGTTGGTGTCAAGAGGGATGGTGTGTAGGGGTATTTACTCACAAACGATTCATTGATCGCAAGTGTGGACTCTTCCAAGTCCATACCTGCGCAACAATGGAAGGATTCATTTTATTAGCTAAATTGGTTAACAACCTAACATAAATATTTTGGAGTCGTCAATAGCCTTAATTTTGGGGGCTAGCTACAAAGCCCAATCAAGGGTCGGGAGAGTTCCATTGATTTCTACACAATTAGAGATCTACGGTTCGAGGACTTGGGTTACGCTAATGTTTCTATTAGCGCCCTTTCAGTACCTAACAATCATCGTATTTTACCTAAATTAATCATACGTGTCTTTTTACTTTTTCATGTCATTTAAAATGAAAAGGTGATCATGTGTGGATATCGGGTTCGAATCATTCTATTTCTAGAGAATGAAAAGGAAAAGTAAACAATTTGAATTGAAATTACGGTGCGGTAAATAAACACCCAAAGAAAGCAGTAAATCTAACATGTAATCCTAAGTATGCAAGTAAAGTAAAGAAAAATGATACAAATGAAAAGTTTAGAATGGATATCGACCAACTCCGTCTTTGATATCTCCTTCTTTCATTCATCCTAATTCTTGTCTAATGCTAAATAAACAGTCTACATTTGAAACAAACATTGAATGAAGCAAAAGACAAACAAAACGAGTTGATAAAGCAAATAAACAACAATCAATTCAAGGTGGCCTTGAGGTCAACCTTTGAAAATTGCATGCATAACGTGCAACAAAATGTTATCCCATTCATTTTTATTAGACATGGCTTATAATCATTAATCATCCTAAATATTCACTTATGGTGACTAACGTTAGAAACCCCTAAAGTGGGTTGTAACCCTTTCTAATCAAAAAAAAAAAAAAAAACGGGTTGTAACCCCAAGATTACCCGCGAACATACATCGAGCTTGTGCAAGTAATTAACAATCACATGCATTGAACTTGAAAATAAGCATAGGAACAGGTCCGAAGACCTTATTTCTCATTTAATCAAACAATTAGTGTACCGACACCGGTTCACTTCATTGATTCAATCATACGTCAAACATAATCATATACGTCAAATGTTCATTAAATGGTCTTTTTATTTTCTGAAAAATTTTGTGATTAAATTTCAAGAAATGACAATAAAAAATTCATGAGACATCAAAGATCGATTTTGCATGTGTCATTTTCTAAAAATTTTAGAACATGAGCACATTATAAAGAACAAAGCAGGGGAGTCCATAGGACCTCAACAAAGAGCAAGCAACTGAACATGACCCATGAAGTAATTGACTTCACAAAAATTACAGCACATCGAACTTTTAATGTAGAACTACTTTCATGAAAGCTTTCTCAAAAAAGCAACGGATAATTTTATAAAAATCAAAAAACATGGCAAAATGCATTAGAACAAAACAGGGAAGCAACAATTTGAGAAGATCTCATGACGATATGAGCATGTTAACTGTTGAAGAGAGCACCGCCTCTCTCTTTCCTCTAGAGTTGTCCTTCCCTCGCCAGAGTCTTCTCTCTCTCCAGATTTTTCTTCAGCCACTTTATTTGACTAAAGCAACCTGCAAGTGACGTTGGCAAGCTGCTGTAAAATATTAATATTTTGAGGGAGTCTTGCTGAGAAAGTCGGTTCATTGACCGACCTATTGCCCTATAAATAGGGGCTGTGATCCTTGTGTGCGGTGCGCGTGAAATGTGCTGAGTAGTAGGGGTGATCGGTTAACGGTCTGGTCCGGTTCCAAGGTGGAACCGGGAACCGGACCGGGAGGACCGGTTCCCAAATTCTAGGACCGTGGACCGGACCGGCCGATCTTGGAACCGGGAACCGGACCGACCGACCGGTCCGGTCCGGTCCGGTCCGGTCCAATGAAACCGGTAATTCTCTTTTTCGGTAAAATAATTGTTAATATTATAATACATTCTCAAAGACAATCCACTTTGTTTATACACCGCTTTATTGATTTTTCTTTTTAATTTGTATATAATTGTATTTTCCTAAGATTTTGAAGAATTTTCTTCTTCTTTTTTTGAATTCTTGAGAAATTTTAAAATATTTATATTAAAAACTATCGGTCCGGTCCGGTCGGTCCGGTTCCCACCTTGGAACCGGGAACCGGACCGACTAGCCACCGGTTCCAAAATGGGAACCGGGAACCGGATCGCCGGCTACGAGAACCACCCAAAATCGGCCGGTCCGGTCCGGTTTGGGCGGTTCCCGGGTTGGGCGGTTCCCGTTGCACACCCCTACTGAGTAGGGGCCTTATATAAAAGTAGAGAGAGGAAGAGAGCTGTAAAAGTGGTGTGGTGTGTGGTGTGAGTAGAGAGGAAATTAGGGAGGCTAGAGAAAGCCTCAAGTGTTTGTAGGAGTCAGTTTCCTCTGAATATTGTAGGAGCTAGTTTGCTCCGAGTATTGTAAGAGTGAAATTCAAATTTTGTGAGTTATATTTGTGCTGCTTAACTCAATAAGTGGTATCAGAGCGAGGTCCGTAAACTCAACATTAACAACACCGGAAAATTAACTCACACTTTACCACATGATAATCCTAAAGATGACAAACAAAATTCGTGAAGGGTCTGGCTTCTAAATCACAATAGAAAAATTCGAACAACAATGGCAAAGTGCAGACATGAAAATGATTATGCATGCCATCCGAATTTTGCTATTTCTCATATTTCAGGGCAACTTTGTAGAAAAAAGAACAATGGGCCAATTTACATGCAAATGATTTGATTTTGGTGTCATTAGAAAACTTGGTGAATTTCCTAAGACTTTCTAAGAGGAGGCATGCTCAATTAAGGTTGTTTACATGTTCAATCTATGGCATGACCATATTCGGGACAGCCATTATATCAAGAAGATGCAAGGTTTATTATCTCTATATGACATGGCAAAAGTATGGAAAAAAATCACATAGATCAAACATCAAACCACAAGCATTTTTTATTAAGGGGTCTAGACCCAAAAACAAGACAACCAAGGTATATATGCATAACGACAGACCAGCATTTCATTAACGCGTGCAACTAATGATTCAATTAGGCTCATCTGGTGTGACTCGAGCATCCCTAGGATGATACTAAGGAATAAAATGACATTCATGAAAAGCTATATGAACAAAGAGTCACAATTGCATGCTTAATTGCACATGTTTTGAGAATTTTCACCTAATGAATGTTGTTTAAAAATTCTAGAAAAGATATATATGAACTGACCAAAATTCATATGAACAAATGTCTAGAAGGAATCATCTCGAAAAGAGCTTTGGAAAAATCATGATAAATTTGACAAAGTGAAAACACTGATTTTGAAATGCCCTAATCAGCATAACAAGAGAACGATTTTCGGAGGATTTGGCCAAAATATTCTTATTGAAAAATTTTGAGGAAAAAGTATGTTATGATCAACATTCATACACAAAACTTTCGTGTAGAACTTGAAGTCAGATTCCAAGCTCAAAATTCAGCAAAAATTTGAGAATTCGAAATAGACCTTCGGAACATGCAAATTCCAAAAGCCAGCATGGTGATGTCAGGGCTGTTCGTCTTAATCCATTGATCTTAGAAAATTATGGAAAAAATATCTAGATGAATGCATTGTGAATGAATTTCATGAAGAAATTGACTTGAAAATCAAAACACAAAAATCACCAAAAATTCATGAAACTGCAAAGGTCAGGATTATACAGAACATCTAACATCACAAGAAAACTGCAGAACGTATCAACAACTTTGGCAAAGTTTTTCAGGTATCAATCGAAGTCCGATCATGACATTTTATAACTCATTGGAAAGGTCATTGAGTCTATTTCAAGAGTCGTGAAGACCTCGAATACAATTAAGTAAGTTTTCGAGCTCAAACAAAGACAGTTTTCAGATAAGTCATTCTGCCATCCGAATATTGCTGATTAAGTTCAAACACCATAAACTCGAATGCCAGGTAATAGGTGAAGAATATCAAGTTAAGAGTCATTGGAAATCGCACACCCCTCTCGTCTTGAGAGCTCCTCTCTCTTCTGTGAAGAGCTTGCCCTAATTCCATCCTCACAATGAAACCCTAACTTCACCAAATGGAGTAAGTTTGAGTTTCACCCTCCCCATTTTCCTTTGCCCACAGGTTGAATAGGCATATCTTGTTTGTAATAGCAAGATTCTTTCTCCTTTCCCCCTGGGTATGACTGTCGTCATGGTGGATTTCTAATTTCTAGATGAAGATCTTTGGATAACACTCTCTCCAGTAAGTTCCTCTGATTATGCTCATGGAGTTTGGCTAGTTGCTTCAGCTGTGTAATGGCAATGTGGGTAATCTATACTGTTGTCATATCATCTTTGCCGAAATACCTGGTTTTCGAATAAATTGGTGCAATCCTCTAATTTTAATTCGAGGTGGCTGGATAGTTGTATCTGCTGAGTAATGGCTCCGTGGGTCGAAATTCATATACCCATTTCCTCTCTGTCTTCCTGCTTGGGTCTCGATGGGGGATAGCAAATCTTGTTTCTGGAGTTCATTGTTTTAGTTTCCAAATAATAGTAGAAGATGGAAGGAGATCTGGGAACAAACAAGAGAATGGCTACATTATGCAAAAGGCTTGGATGTCTCTAGATGGATAAAAAAGTGTTTGTGTTAGATAATGTTGTCACTGAGAAGAAACTAATGGAATGTGAACGAACTGTTCTAGGTAGATTATATGGTAGCCCATCTGTTAAATTTCAGGCATTTCAAGCTACGATGAATAAAGCTTGGAAATCGAACAGTGTTACCTACAAACATTTAGAACCAGGACTGTTCTCCTTTGAATTTGGTTCTGTCGGGGATAAAGACAAAGTACTTCAATCAGGGCCTTGGTACTTTTCTAGTCATTTGTTGGTGCTGAAACAGTGGGAACCTAGTACCCCCTCCCCCCCTACAGTGTGTAGTCTTTGACTCTTGTTTCTTTTGGATGCAAATTCATGGGCTACCTATTGAAGGAAGAACAGAAGAAGTAATTAGAGGTATTGCACAAAGTATAGGGGAAGTATTAGAAGTCAGAATTGAAACTAGGGGATTTTCTTCCATTGTTGTGGGCAAAGCCATAGTGAAGATAAAACTATCAAATCCCCTAACATCAGAAATGATTACAACTTTCCAAGGCAAGGAACATTGGCTGGACTTCAAGTATGAAATACTCCCTCATTTTTGCTACTCGTGTGGAAGAATTGGGCATTTTACTAAGAATTGTGAGTTTGTACCGATTGATAAAGAATCCTCTAGCACATATGATAACGTACTCTATGGTGCATGGCTGAAAGTAGAGGCAAATGAACATAGCCCATTTTGGAAAGTTTTCTATGAGGGCCCGATGAATGAGGAGGTAGAGGAGGAAGTTGTTCCAGAAACCCCTATGAATATGGGACTAATGGGGGGGGGGGGGCAGTACAAACAAGTCCTATTAGATCTCGACTATTATAAAGAGCTTACCCGTCGATAGGGGTAATAGGAAGATATCGAAAATGATGATTTGGGCGACTTGGTAATACAGGACATGGAGGAAGCTGCCAACTCACCAAGAGCTTCCCCCTTTCTGATTGAGCTCCCTTCAACACAAAAAGTAGAACATGTGATGCAAGCCAAGCAAAGAAAGCCAAAAGGAAGAGACACCAAGAAAGGCAGGAGATATTGTCCGTATGATCACGACTACGTAATCACAAAAATTGGATGAAACCCAACTATTGGAAACTCCAAAGTGTAGATGGCTAAAGATACTGAAAAATGGGCTTTGGTGGCTAGCCCTAATAAGCCACAGGGTTACAGATGAAACTATTATGTTGGAACTGTCAAGGGTTGGGCTCACCCTTGACAGGTCAAGCTTTAAGGGCCATTATGGCTCATAATAAGCATGAAGTGGTGTGTTTATTGGAAACTAAAAATCAAGAGGTGGTGATTTGTCAAGTGAGCAAAACACTACATTTACCAAAGCTTTATATAGTGAATCCAACAGGGATAGGAGGGGGCTTGGCATTGATGTGGAAGGAAGGATTATCTTTGACAATGAACTCAGCCATGAAAAACTATATTGATGTGACAATGGAGGAGGTTGAACAGAGGAGTACCTTCCAAGTTACTTTCATTTATGCACCAACTAATTTCTAGGAATGACTACGTTATGGGAACAACTTCAGCAAATGAGTACCTACAATTACTTACCTTGGCTATGCCTAGGGGATTTTAATGAAACATTGTATCATTGGGAAAAGGTGGGAAAGAGGATGATGAGAACCATATAGAATGCAAGCATTTCGAGACTTCCTCAATGCATGTAGTCTAATAGATTTTGAGAGTAAGGGATGTGCATATACTTGGTCTAACAACCATGAAGGGCAGGAATTTGTAAAAGAACGACTAGATAGGGCTATGTGTAGCATTGAATGGAGAGTACTCTTTCTAAAAGCTGAAGTTTATGCTCTACCTGCCATAGACTCAGATCACAGCCCACTCTTACTAACTGTATTAGGGGAATGTATTAAAAGAAGGCGCACTTTTAAATTTGAAGCCTATTGGGTAGAACATGAGGAATGTGGAAATATTATAAAACACTTTTGGAATGTCTCCAGCTTGAATGATTACAATTTAGTACACAGAATTAGAGTGGTCACTTAGAATTGGCCAAATGAAGTAAAAGGACTTTCTAGAATAGCCAACGAAAGATTATGTGTTTGAAGGAGGAGCTTCAAGGTCTAATTAATTCTCAAGTGCTATTGGAAGAAGCAGATCAGAGGAAGGAATTGATAGAACAGATTGAAAGTTTGTGGCGACAAGAGGAAATGTATTAGGGATTAAGATCAAGAGTTAAGTGGTTGAAATGGGGGGATAAAAATACAAAATTCTTTCATGCCACAACAATCCAAAGGAGACAGAGAAACAAAATTTCAATTCTTAAACATGCTGATGATTCCTAGATTTGTGACACAAGAAGGCTGAAAGAAATGACAGTGGATTTCTTTAAAGAACTTTACACCTCAGCGAGTCCCAGAAACTTTGATCCAGTGGTACAAAAATGCCCAACTATTGTTTCGGCAGAGATGAATGAGCAATTGAATTGACACCTAAATTTTGACCCAACGTGTGGCTATATTTGCAGGCTGACTCGACCCTTAAGCAAAACTGGCATTGCGTAATTTTATATCACATGAAGGATACCTTTGATTGATGTTTTTTATGGAAAATATGTTCAGCCTAATAAGGGACCATGAACCTCGCCCATAATATGAGGAAGAGGACAGATAAATTGCACACGTGAGGATAGAAAATTCTGAAGTAAATCAATTGGATACTAGGGGGTCGCAATTTCCACAAAGAATCTTCTCTCCAATAAATTTTGGAGGAATTCATGGGATAAGACAGACAAAATGGAGGGATGAAAATGAAAACGTTTGTGGAAAGTGTGGGCTGTGAAAACTTACAAAAGGAAGCGAATGAGTTGGAAAATAATAGGGGATCAATCTGATTGGCTATGCAAGGAAGGTGGGAATCTTGGTCAACCATTCTTGTTCTGATGGACATTCGGAATTTGGTAAATAAGGATCCAAATTTCTAATTAAGAATCAAGAGCCAAAAAAATCAGGTGAATGGAAAGGTAGGAAATTTGACAAAGGAAGGAATCAAGACGTTCGGCTCTGAATAGCTTACATGAAATAGGAAAGATTGAGCTGGCCACAAAATTGCGTACCAATTTGCAGACCATGAACTAGGTCAATGAGAAAAGGAAAATCAGAAAATTGCCCGTAGAAAGAGACGCTTGGGGCCATTATAAAAGGAGGGGAGAAGAGCACGAGGGGATCATCAGTTTTCATCACCATCCGAAGCTCTCTCGTGATTTCACAATGTTGTGATGCCTTGCATACATCACAACGCAATCCATTTCTTGAGTCCTCAATCTTCAGATGAGTCTCCAATAGCAGCTGCAAAAGCTCTGCCATCACTGAAGATCTCCATTACTGCCACTTCTCATTATTGCTGTTCGTCGCCAAATTTCATTGATCATTGCTGTTGTTCACTGCTGATTTATTGCTAGTCACTACTGTTTTGCCAACGTTCGTTGCTGCTCTTGTGCGTCATTGTTGCTGGTCATTGCCACCGCATCCCTTTAGTTGCTTCCTATAATATCGTGCTTCCGGTTTGTGCCAATCTCTCTTAGTTTACTCAAACTAAGAAACCTTTTGATAATGATAATAGCATTTTTTAAGTATGTTCAGGTTCATATTTTTTTCATGATCATGATCGTTGGACGTTATTTTATTGTTTGCTCAATTGCTTGGTCATATTTTACACGTTAATGGTGTAGTATTACAAAATCCAGCAAAGGTTGTATGCAAAACATTTTTTTTAAAATAAGGAGAAAAGGTACAAGTCCCCGAACTCATGATTTTTGGTTCGCAGAAGTAAAATGTACTCCCACATTTTACATGGGTGTCTAATTGACCTAAAACCGATTAGTGACAGCTCCAATAGGTAAGATAAATATCATGGTTGAATCGAGTACCAAATTGCAATTGATAGGACTTGAGAGAGTCCGTGCTAAGCACTGCGTTTAGTAATCCATTAACCTCCTTCGGGAAGGTCTCGACATACACTTAAGGCACCAGGGCCAGATGGTTTGAATGGTCAGTTTTATCAACACCACTGAGAAGATATTAAACATGGGGTCTTCATAGAAGTGCAAAAAATTTTCAGGTTTGGTACTCTGCATCCTAACTTGAATAAAACTTATATTACTTTGATCCCTAAAGTGCAGAACCCAGAACAACTAGACCAATTCAGACCAATTAGCCTTTGTAATTTTGCTTACAAAGTTATATCTAAAGTCTTGGCGAATAGATTAAAATCATGGCTCCCTAAACTAATATCAGCTAAACAAACTGCTTTTGTCGGGGGAAGACAAATCCAGGATAATATTTTGATAGTGCAAGAAGTGCTACATCAATTGAGAGTAAGAAACAGAAAGAGGAAATTCCGGGCGGTGTTGAAACTGGATATGAAAAAAGCATATGACCGAGTAGAGTGGGATTTCCTAAAGGCATGCTTGTTGAAGATGGGATTTAGTGAATGGTGGGTATCTAGAGTTATGACTTGTGTCGCCTTAGTGTCATTCAGTGTACAAATCAATGGCAAACCATTGCCCTTTTTCCAACCATCAAGAGGTATTCGACAAGGAGATCCTATTTCTCCTTATTTATTCATATTGATGGCTAATACACTTTCATCATTAATGAAAACAGCGGTCCAAGAAGGAACTTTGATGGGAATAAAGCTGAATAGGTACTGCCAAACTCTGTCCCACTTTCTATTTGCTGATGACTCAATATTTTTCTTAGATGGGAAGGTGTTAGAATGTCAAAATTTAGCAATATTGTTAAATCAATATTGCTTTGCATCCAGGCAAGCTATAAATCTGAACAAATCAAATATCTCTTTTAGCTCAGACCACCCATAGACACTAAGAAGAAATATGGCATCTGAGCTTCGTGTTTCAGAAGTGGAAAGGACGGGAAAATACTTAGGGATTCCTTCGAACTGGGGAGCAACAAAGAAACAAATGTTTTTGTGGATTATGGCAAGAGTGAACAAGAAATTGGAGGGTTGGAAGGAAAATCTAATTTCAAAGGCGGGTAAGGAAATTCTTATAAAAGCTGTAATACAAGCTCTCCCTCAATACGCAATGTCTATTTTTAAAATCCTAGTTTCCATATGTCAAGCGATGGAGAAACAAATTGCAGTGTTTTGGTGGAAAAATAGTGAAACACAAAGAGGGCTCCACTGGAAAAGATAGGAAGTACTTAAAACCAGAAAAGACAAGGGGGTATGGGTTTCAAGGACTTAATAGCTCTAAATAAGGCGATGCTCGGAAAGCAGGCATGGAGGTTATCCCAGAATCCCTCATCATTATGGTGCCAAATCCTTAAAGGCCTATATTTTCCTACAAGATCGTTCTGGTTAGCAGGGAGAGGCTCTCACCCTTCTTGGGGATGGCAAAGTTTATTGATGGGAAGAGAGACAATCTCAAATTCGGTAATATGGTCAGTAGGTATAGGGGAAACCATTAATATTCAGGAAGATAGATGGTTGAAGAGAGGAGTCATAGGGGGTCCAACAAACCTAAATGATCCAGCCAAGGTATTGGATTTAATTATTCCAGAGGAGAGAAGATGGGATGAATAGAAAATCATAACACACTTTGATGAGCAAACAGTGGCTGAGGTATTAGCAATACTACTAAACAATCAGGCAACAAAGGATAAGTTAATGTGGATGGGAACCAAAGAGGGAGAGTACTCTGTCAAAAACACTTACAATTTAATCCGAGCCATAGATCATCAACAACAGAATACACAAGCAACATCATCTTTCCAGCCATCCCGTAGACTTTGGCATCAAATATGGAATATGAAGACACCCCCTAAAGTTAAAATTTTTCTATGGAGCATATGCCAGAATGCGATTCCTACCACGAAAAACCTCTAAAGTGAAAAATTATACCTTCCCCGGCATGCCCAAGATGTAACCAGGAAGTGGAATCTGTGGAACACTTGCTCTTGCTTTGCGACTGGACAAACGCAGTATAGACAGATCCTACAGTAAACATCCCAATATCGCATCAAAATTTGAAGAGGATCGAGATATGGCTTCAAGATCAAATCGAAAACTCAAGTAACTTACTCACCTTTGAAGAAATTACAACCCTCTTATGTTCCTGTGGAAAGTGAGAAATAATTTTGTATTCCAAAGATAAACTTCAGATCCAAAAACCGTAATTGAATCGGTGAAGATGATGCTCAGAAATTACAGCAAATGGAACCACCAAAGTCCGAAACTTTATGTAGAAAAAACTAAATCAGCAAGGGATTGGCTCCCACCAAAGACCCATACCTACAAAATTAATGTTGACGGGGCTTTCTCCGAGGGCGAAACAGAGGGCGCAATTGCAAGTGTTCTTCGGAATGAAGTGGGAGTTCTTCTGGACGGCTTCGTGATGAAAATCCCAGCTGCATCAGTGTTTCAGATGGAAGCCATGGCTGTGCTCGAAGCTTTGAAACGGTTTCTGGTAAGGAAAGAGGAAAAGCTCGAACTGGAGTCGAACTGCAAGAGTTTGATCGAAGTATTTATGCAGAAGACGCACGTGGAATGGGAGATGCAAGGAGTAATAGAGGAGGCGCAATAGTATCTGGCCCATTTTCAATCTATATCCTTGGTCCATTGTCCTAGGTCCGCAAATAAGGTGGCTGATTGGGTCGCAAAAGCCCAGCACTTAAACCTTCTTCCTTCTTCTTGGGTAACCTGTCCCCCCAAGCTTTGTGGGATCTTTTATGTCTTGATGCTCCTAAGTTGGGTTTAGATGTAAAGACTATTAAGTAATGTTAATTTTATGAAGTATTTTGAGCAAAAAAAAAAGTTCAAACACCAAATCATGCCAAATCAAGCAACATTCATCCAACCAAATCAATTCCTAATCATTTTAACACATCACAACAACCATGAAATTTACCAAATCGATTTTAAGCTTGAGCTTTAGCCCCAATCACCTAGTGCGATCTCACTTTAACACCGCAAGGAGGAGCGGCAACACAGGCTAATCGGAATAGCGACTAATGATGCTCCCACCACCTGTAGATAGGGAAAGGAGAGGGAGACGTCGGAGGAGTGAGCGGTGGTAACAATGTCGCCAGTATGAGGCTAGTGAACGGCGGTTCCGTGATTGAGCCGAACCACTTGAGCGGTTTTAGAGAGAGAGAGAGGGGGCAAGAAATGAAGAGAGAGAGAGAGAATTTTCTGCTGCAAATGGCCCTCCTCCCCTAAAATTTTGGAAGGAAAATCTCTTATACAATCTCATTTAATCTCAAATCGTAGCCATCGGTTTAATCCAACTGCTAAAGATTAATCACATGTGTCTAACAAACTTCCTTAGCCTTTAAGCATGTTTAGAATTAAGTAAATGTCTATTTTAATGGCTGTGATTTTATAAGATTGACAGTCCAAATGATTTTTGCAATTAAGGGCCTAATTAGGGGCAATTTATAATTTCACGAAAACTCGGGGCATTTTTGCAAATTCTGAAAAAAGTGAGGGCATGGGAGGATTGCCCATGGGATGAGCCGACGCACTACAGTGGTCGGCGACCAAGCACTGGTGGGATCGGTTCGCATCAGTCCAATCGATTCGACCTCCTTTGGGCTAGTTCAATTCAATTTTTCCTTAAAGTTACACAATTTGGTCCCTCATGGACTACATTGGAAAAAAATTGCCTAATTGAAAAGGAAATGGTCCAATTGAAAGAGTAATGGTCCGATTTTAAACAAATTAGGCTAATTAAAAAATAAAAATTCAATTTCATGATTTTTTTTATTAACCCTATTGTCTAATTATCATGGAAATTATTGGACCCATACCATAGGTGCACTAAATTGGACTTTTCCTAAGCTAAATTGAGCATTTTCATCTAATTATTGATCATAATTTGCAAATTAATTAAAATTGAATTCAATTAAAATTGTGAGATACCTATTAGACTAATTGCTATGCCTAGGTGTCGCGACCTAATTTTTTCTTATCCCGAGGGGGAAAGAAATGTCTAAATAGATTTAGGGGTATTGTTAATTTCGGACCAACGGCCTTTCATTAACTTAGACTCTCCCAAGCCTATACCTCGTGCGACTTTGGATATCCGTAAAAGTCTTCAAATAAAGAGTCGCCATTAGCCTATTGGGATCGGCTAGAAACCAAACGAGACATGGAAGTGTGCCTCATTTTTTCCGTAACTAGAGAATCTAAGGTCGGGGACTTGATTACATTAATCATACGACTAATGCCATTTCGGTACCTAACTTGATTGTGTATTAATAAGGCCGGCCATGGAAACCTATTTAAGAAATCTAAGGCTTATCATAACCATTCTAAAGTAAGGAAATAACATCCAAAATATCATCACAAAATAAGGTGCAGGAGTATCCTAATATTGTCCCTAAAAAAAGAAAAAAAAAATATAACGTAAACCAAAAAACCTATTTTAGAGCCCTAAAGGCTTATTCAAATTTTATTTTTCTTTTTTAAGGGTTTTCTAAATTTTTGCAATTTTTCTGAATTTCCTGAATTTTTATTAAATTTTTATATTTTTTAAATATTTTTAACACGTTTTAATATTTTCGAATTTTCCGAAATTAAACGAACAAGCTTTCAAGATTTTTGATATTTTTTGGCTTTTCTTAATTTTTAAAAAAACATTTATTAATTTTATTTTTTTTTTGGAATTTTCTAATTTTTCTAATTTTTTGGAATTTTTGAATATTCGGATTTCTTTGTATTTTCAGAAAAAAATTTTAAAAAAACTTTCAAAACTTTTCTCAATTTAAAAAAAACATTTTATTAATTTTTAAAGATTTTTTAATATTTTTAATATTTTTTTTTGAATTTTCTGAATTTTTGAATTTTTTATTATTAAAAAATGATTCGGACGGCTTAGAAGACCCGGCCCTACTAAACCGACCCGGATCCTATCGGTCCGGGCTGGACTAGCAACCGGGCTGGCCAAACGGCCCGGACGAATTTTAAAAAAAAATGGCCCATTAACAAAGAAATTAAAATAGCCCATTTCCTATTTCTACTTTCAGCCCAATCATCTTCAGCTCACATCAAACAATCGGCCTAAATTTCACATTAGGCCCAGTCGAAACCAGCCCAGCCTCTACTTTTTCCATTTTCGGCCTTTTTTTCTTTTCCCTTTTTTTTTCTCTTTTTTTTTTATTCCTTCTGGTCTTCTTCTTCGGTCTGCATACATGCCCGACGCCTGTGAAGCTGATTCGCCGGACCGACGCCGACACCGCTGCGAGGCCTGCCCGTCCTAATGAAGTCACCGTGTCATCACCGGGTGTCGGTCGTTCCGTCCTACCGATGCCGAGCGCCGCCGGCCACTGTTGGCCGGCATTCCAAGGGTCGCCGGATTGGCGCCGGCGAGCTCCTCACTTCTAAACCGAGGCGGACAACGCGGAATAACCCACCGGAAAGCCAGAAAAAACGTCTAAAGCAGTGTTCAACAACAGGGTAATCCCTAACAACGCTGAAAAACCGAGAGGCGAGCTCCGGTCGAGGGTCGAACTCGGATTTTTCATTGAGACAATTCGTCGAACAGTTAATGGGCACTACCAGATTCGAAGATTTCCGGCTCAACCGAGCCTCGAACACGCTCTAGGGGTCTTCGGACATAACATACGGGAATGCAGGAGCAAGATGCAAAGGCGACAGGGGCAGGAGCTCGCGTGAGCCAGTCGGCCGCAAGCTTCAGCCCAGCAAGTCCAAAACCGAATAGGGGGAAAGTGAACCTACCTGTTTAGCTTGAGAATGTTGTCGGATGGGCTCGTGCACGGCTGAACTCCTCTCTCTCCCACTCTCGATCACTGGGTTCGCCTTCGAATGTCGTCAGATGGGCTCGTGGGTGGCTGAACCAGAAAAGCAGCCCTTCTCCTCTCTGTTTTCCTTCCCTACTGTCCTGTTTCTGGCGCCGGAGCTGAGGCATGGCGGAGGGTCGTTGGCGGCGGGTCAGGCATGGCTGCCGGCGACTTCTCGCTCCCTCCGTTTGCTCCTCTCTTCCCCTCAGATCGCCCTGTCCGATTCTCCACTACGTGTCCAAAAACCGCCCCTCTCACGCCGATTCTTCCTTCTCTCTATAACCGAAAATCCTTACTGGCGTCTCTCCGCGTGACAGCGCAGCAAGGGAAGATTCCCTGGCTGGCGTCACGCGGCTGACGTCACGATCCGAGGAGACAGGCACGACGCCGTTCGTTTCCTCTTGCGCGAGCGTCCCTACTGTTGTGCGTGTGTGGGGGAAGAGAAAAAAAACATGAGGGAAGAGGTGATGGGCTAGACGAGTAAAAACAGAGGGAAATGGGTAGAGGTGAGCACGGTTCCCGGGTAGAACCGGGAACCGGAACCGGGAACCGGTCTACTTCAACACCTCCCCCTTAGTCCTTCCCAAAAAATCCCCAATTCTAACCCTAATTTTTTCCCCCTTTCTAATTCTCAGGCCAAGTCTCTCTTCCCTCTCTCCCCAGTCCCCACGTCTGACTTCTTCAGTTCTTCTTACTGCCTTGAGCCGCCGCCCGCCACTGTCCGCCCCTCTGCTCGCCGCTCGCCCGCGGCTCCGCTCGCCCGGCGCTCTGCTCGTCTGCTCTACGCTCGCCCGCGGCTTTGCTCGCCCGCGACTCTGCCCGCCCGCGTCTCTGCGCACCCGCCGCTTTGCTCCCCCGCCGCTCTGCTCGCCCGCAGCTCCGCTCGCCGGCGAGCCGGCGCGCGCTCCCCGCCGCCCGCTCGCTCGCTCTACGCTCACCGCGGCTTTGCTCGCTCGCGCTCGCTCGCCCACGTCTCGCCGCCCGCGTCTCGCCCGCCCGCCGCTTTGCTCGCCCGCCGCTCCGCTCCCCGCCGCTCGCTCGTCCGCTCACCCGACTCAACATAACCTCTGGTGTTTGTCCTAGTTGGTAACTTCGTCTCCTTGTCTTGTTTTGTTCATCTATTAGCAAAATCTTCCATTTCTTTTTCCAAACAAGTTGAGTCGGTCCATTCACTCTTTCCTAAATCGAGCTTTGATATGTTATCAAAGTTTAAAGCGCCACAAGGATTTGTGAGCCCGTGACATGAATAATGTGATGATCTCTCGTCCTAGCTTTGCGATATTATACGTTATAGACAGGCAACGCTTGAATTATTTTTATTATTATTATTTTCAATTGACATGTGTGCATTGGTGGAGCTGGTTTTTGCTTTTGTCTTCCAAGAAAGCTGGTAAGATGGCAAGGTGAAAGGGCTTTAGCTCGATCTTTGGAACCAACATCGGCATAGATTAATCCAATTAGAAAGGCAACTTTGCTTGGCCATGAAATTCCAGAATTTGAGTGGATATGACTTGGTCGACACTTGTGTGATCACCGACCTTACTCGTGGCTCAAGAAGGAAGTAATATCGTGAAAGAGGCATTGCAGATTTTGACTTTGTATATGGTTGCTTGGTCATGAGCAAAGTGGTGAGTTGAATGGGTGAAATGATTTTAGTGGTGATAGTGCTGTAGGATACCGATGGATAATGTGGTGTGTGTTCTCGTTCTCGGAGTTCAATGGAAAGCAAAAGGATTTTCGGTATCCATACGACTTGCAAGAGCGAGTTTTGTTGTTCCTTGGTAGTAGTGTTCGCCCTTTGTTATGGGTGGGATGGCAAGTGCTCTTTGGTTTAGGATGGGATAAAGCAAGCATGCTGACGAGAAAAACAAAAATTGGAAAATGAGGGAGTAGGAATCGACAAGATAAGGCTAAAAGTCATGCAACAAAACGAGAATTGCTTTTAGAGTTGTCTAGTAAAGAATCGGTGAATGATTTTTCAGTTGGTTTGTCTTCACGGTTAGTAACATGGTGAAAGATGTCCAGGGAAGTTTGGTTCTTAGGTGCAGATTGCTTTCATTGTGTGAAGAGTTATTTAAATAATAGATTCATTTTTGTCTCTTCCCACAAATATCACATCTTTGTAAGGCTTCTACAGTTTTTACTTGGTCTGTTTTGTATTGTATTTACTCCGATTCCTGATGTGGTAAGGCCTTCTAATAATTATTTTAGTTCAGTGGATAGTAATTTAAATTTTAAACTGGATGATCCTTGTTTTCTTCCTCCACAGTTTGTTTAGCATGGATGGAGACTTTGCACCAAATGGATGAGCTTGTGAGATGTAAGAGAAAGCATGATTTTCTCTTAGTCATTGATGATATAAGTCCCTCATTTTGTAGATAATTTTGTTCTTTAATTTGTGAGACTTGTACTGTACCTCCTGCTTTGCAATATGATCAATATCTAGAAAAAAAAATCATGGATGATGACATGATTGTTTTATGACTTAGGGAGATCTTCATAGAAATTATGCCGTTATCATTATAAAAACTATGTTGGAAGGGATGATCACGGTTCCCGGTTCTAGGGAGGGAGGTTCTGGTTCCCGGTTCCTCTTTTTTCGGAACCGGAACCGGTTCCACTTAAATGAAAAAAAGAAAGAAAAAAGAACCTGTTGGACCCTGGAACCGGAACTGGAACCTGTGAGAGGGTAGGTTCTAGGTTCCAGATTTCGACGGGTGGGTTCCAGGTTCCAAAAAATGAGGAACTTGTACTCGAGGGTAGGTTCCAGGTTCCAAGCGGAACTTGTAAGGAACCTGGAACCGCTCACCCCTAGAAATGGGCTAGGCCGAAGAGAAAAGGAAAAAGGCTGGGAAAGAAAATGAGTGGGTTGGGCTGAGCCAGCCCACCTGAAATTTTTTTTTTTTCGAATTTTTTTAATCAAAATTTGTTTATCTTTTCTATGAATTAACATGTATTTATATATATATATATATATAAGGGGTTAGGATCATTGGATCTATTTGTAGATCAGAAAGAAGATAGAAGACATGTGATAGATCTGTAGATCGAAAGGGGGAAAACCCTAACGTTTACGTTTATGGGGTCTGTTTATGATATGAAAGAACTCTAGAGGTTCTATGTCTCTAATATAGTCAAAGAAGTCTGCAAGTTCAGTGAATGTGTGTATGATATCGTAAAGTAATTTGAAAGTCAGGGTTATGGTGTAAAGGAAATTTACTAAATAAAGGAACGAAATATAGAAGAAAATAAAGCTAATTAAAATCACGAACATTAAAGATTATATGTAAAGCGAAGAATATATAAAGTATGAAGAGCGAAGTATACGTAAAACACCAAGGTAACCAAAAACCAACCATATAGATGGTGTATGATGATAATATTGAAGTACAAGTTACAAATATGGAAAAGCGTAAATTACAAGTGCGGAACCGAATCTACCGCAAAAGTAGAACTATAAAAGCGAAACCAGTTTCAGATCCGGGGGCGGTAATCCACTCTCCGTCACTGAACTGTTATGAAATGATATGCAGATCTACCGACTATGTGTGAGTCAGGATCTGATATGATTTCGAAAACTTATTTCAAAAACCAGAGAGATACTTCCGGGTGAAGAGGGTTTTCGAGGGTTTCTGGGTTTGAGAGGGTGAGGATCTGCGGAGAGGGTTTCGAGGGTTTCGAAGAGCTCTCTGAAAGGTTACACAAAAATGCCTCCCTCTTCTCTATGCATGTCGTGTTCTTTTATAGTGCGCGTGCTACAGTGTTTTACTATTTGAACAGTAGTAAGTGCACAGTAAAAGTGTGAACAATAAAAGTGAATAGTATTTAAAGTATAAATGAACAGTAAGACAGTATTTGATTTGTCTTCTGTTTATGGGGATGCCAAGTGGTATCTTTGAAGTTGCTTCATGGCTTCCTTCTTCTTGGCTGTCCGAGGAGTCTTTGGCAATTTGGTCATCTTGGTAGAGTTGACCAATTATGGCGTAACATTCTTCTTTGGTGCCAGCAGCAGCAAGAGCTGATATTATTTGTGTTTTTTCTTGGAGATATGCAGTTTGGTTTGGTCCCAGTATGAGTATGCTACACAGTATGGTAGGCTTTGTGTGAGCCTGGCATTGAATTTTTTGAGTGTATGTGGTTCTTCGGTCCACTCATTTGGGCGAATGATTCTGATAATCATGACAGTAGAGTAAAGAATATGGTTGTTGTCATTTTTATCACAAAAATGGTTGAATTTTGCTGATTCTGTTTCAACCAGGATTTGTTCATAAAAGGCTAAAGGTTTATTCATATCATATGGTTTGAAGTACCATCCTTCTGGAAATATGTTTTTTGCAAATTGATTTGGGTTTTTATCAAAGAAACCATCTTCGACAGTGAGGACCAAAGCATGTTTTTCGTTTGGAAAGAATTGGGACCTTTCTTGGAAGGTTATTGGTTGGGAGGTCTCAGCTGTTCTGAGAACCACTTCGTTATGAATGTTTTTCTGTGCTAGTAATTGGTATTCCGATCTTCTTTGAGCTGCTAAGGGCGAAGGGTTGTCGCTCATTGCTATGGCTCTGGAAGTTTGGGCTTCTGTGTCTTATTTTTGGGTCAAGATATTTTGGAGTGTGTCTGTTGGCAATATTTTGGCCAAGTCTATGATTTTAAGCATGTCGGTGAGGTTTATGGTTTTTGGTATATTGGGTATTGGTTGGCTATCTGGTTGACTGGGGTAATATGTTCGTTCAGGTATAATACCTGATTCTTCGACGGTATGGGCCTAGGATTTTCTGGGTAATATGGGGTTTTTGGTTATTCTTGTATTGGAAGAAGATGTTTGGTCATCTATAACCTTGTTTTTGTCTTTTTTCTTAAAGCGTGGCATGGTTGTTGTTGTTCTTTGTTGTGGTTGTATCCCCTGTAAAAATTCTCTTGTGAGAAAATCAGGTAGGGAGTTTGAAGAACCATTGATGAATTGTATGTCAAAGTCGAAAACAGAAAGAATTGCCTGCCATCTAGCAAAGATTTGTTTTGATGCAATATTTAAAACATCCTTTTGTAATACATCTTTTGCTGATTTGCAATCAATTCTTAAGAGAAATTTTTGGTTTAAAAGATCACTTTGGAATTTAGAAATAGAGAGAACAATAGCGAGAATCTCCTTTTTAATGGTGGAGTAATTTTGTTGAGTAGGATTCCAATGTTTTGAAATAAACTGTACTACTGATTCTTTGTTATTGAAGGTTTGTTTGAGAATTCCTCCGTATCCTATTTCTGAGGCATCTGTTTCGACTATTTTGAAGGCTGTTGGGTCGGCTAAATGAAGTAATGGTATATGTTTAATGTGGGCTTTTATGGTTCTGACAGTACTGGTATGGACATCTGTCCATGGTAGTGGATTCTTTTGTAACCTTTGGTGGAGAGGTTTACAAATGATATTAATATTTGGGAAGAAATCGAGGACATAATTTAGGCTTCCTAAGAAACGTTGTAACTGGGTCTTATCTTTGATTTCATCAGGAAATTTATCAGTAAAAGAGATTGACCTATTTATGGGAAAGATGGTTCCTGAATGGATGTTATGTCCTAAAAATCGTATTTTGGTCTGGAAAAGTGAGACTTTAGTAAGGGAAATTGCTAAGCCACTTTTTATCATGATTTTTTGAAATGTAGAAATATGTTTAAAGTGTTGGTCTATTCCTAAAGAGAAGATTAGTACATCATCAATATAAGTTATGATAAATTCTGAATAAGGATTAAAGATGTCATTCATGATCCTCTGGAATTCTGATGGAGCATTTTTTAGACCAAAAGGCATTACATTCCATTCATATTGGCCAAAGGGGACAGTAAAAGCAGTTTTGTATTTGTCTTTTTCATGGATTTGGATTTGCCAGAATCCAGATTTCATATCGAATTTTGAAAAGATTTTTGCTTTGCAGAATCTGTTAAGTAAATCCTTTTTGTTTGGAATAGGATATCGTATCCACCTAAGAGCAGTATTAAGGGGTTTGTAATTTATGACAAGTCTAGGTACACCTCTTTCTAGTTCAGCATTTTTATTGACATAAAAAGCATAGCAGCTCCAAGGTGACTGGCTTTTTCTTATGAGTTTTTTATTCATGAGGTCTTGTATTTCGTTTTGGCAAAATTTTAAGACTTCTTTGTTCATTTGGGTGAGACGGGCCTTTGTTGGTATATTGGTTTCAATAAATTCGTGTTCATAAGGAAGAGTGATAATATATTTTTTTCTTTCCCAAAAAGCATTAGGAAGGGTAGAACATATGGTTTTCTCGATTTGATTTTGTAGGTTTTGAACTTTTTCTTTGGTAGTTAATTTTACAAGGTTTTCTTCTAATCTTTTGAATTCTAAATCTTCTTTTAAGAATTCTAGTTGGTTTTCTTTATCTTTTATGAGGCAGTTTATTTCTGATATAGACTGGTCTTGCATAAAGTTGAGAGTTCTTTTTTGGGATTTTGTTATGAAGTCGAATCTTATTGTTTTGTTAAGATACTGAGTTTCAATTCCTTCATTATTAACCATGAAGGGTTGGATTAATTATATGAAGGGAGTTCCTAAAATGACTTCTTGTCTCATATTTTTAACTAGGAGAAAAGAGGTCTTATAAGAGACTTGGTCTTTTATTATGAAGGCTTCGGGTAATTTATAATTGATATTAAGTTTATCTCCGGAGGCTGATTTTAATGTTTCTGAAGTTTTATTAAAGTATTTTGTTGGAACTAGGCCTTCTTTGATGCAATTAAGGTCAGCTCCTGTATCGAAAAGTGCTATTGTTTCAATTATGTATTCATTATGAATTTTTATGGAGATATTGATTATCCATTTTCGGGATGTTATTTCTGTTAGGAGCATTAAAAAGCCTGGGTTTGTTCTAGTATCTGAATCTTGTCGGTCTGGATATATGACTGTGTTAGTTCCTTCAAGGGTTTCTTTCTTGGATTGAGAAAGGCTTAGTTGGATTCTGTAGATGTCGTTGGACATATTCTTCTGAGCATTTTTTAAAGCTTGTATTTCTATTTTTTGTGATTTAATTTCATTCTGTAGGTCATTGACGTTTATTGGTCTATTATGAGTTTTGTTTCTACTAAGAATATCTTTGAGGTTATAGGAGGAACTACTTTTAGAAACTATATTCATAGAAGAATGGAGTCGATTTAAGTATTCCTGTCTATCTACAGGGTCTTCTATTTGGTCAGCTGTGCTAAGAAGGAAGGCCTCCTCCGCAGTAAGCATATTTATTTGTGGAGAAGAGTCCTCGTAATTAGAGTCAGAAGATGTTTCTAGTTCATTAACTTGTAATCCATCTTCTATTGATTCATCAGAAGAAGAGCTATTGTCTGTTTGGGCGAATATGTCTTTTAATTGGTATAGGGTATTTTCGTCTAGACAAAGTTCTTCTATTTTTTTGTTGATACGGCAGTATTTGGCAGTATAGCCTTTGTTGCCGCAGGAATAACATTTGATATCTCTGTAATTCTTTCTCCCGTTACCTTGGTGGTTCTTATGTTTGGAATTCTCTTTATAATTTTTGGATTTTTTGTCGATCTGTTTATCAGAATGATTGGCTCTAGGTTTTCTATGGTAGGATTTATGGCGATTATGTTTTCTTTCTTTGGGACAATCGCCTTTGCATTTAGATTTTGTTTTATCATAGAAGGAGTCATATTGGGCACAGAAGTCACCTAGTGTCTTGTTACCAAGTTTCTTCTCTTTCTTTATCTGTTTTTGTAATTTGATGGCATTACACATTTTGGTGCCTTGTATATAAATATGGGAAATTATTTCCCCATAAGAGAGATGGTCATAAGGAATCTGGCCATTATTATCCTCTCTTATTTATCGCGGACTTGGTTCCCTATAAATTTTGGTATTCCATCTAAAAATTTTTCTTTCCAGAAAGGTTGATAACAGTCTGGTCTAATGAGGACACGATGGAGAAATAGGTCTTTGTATTCACGAAATGTTCCTAAAGATTTACATCTCACGTTTGAAAGGAGTTCTTCATTTATATCTCTAATATGGGACGGATCACCTATGAAGTGTTGGGAAATGGAATAAATTAGGGTATTAACAGCATCGGGGATAGAATGGCTATTGTCATCATAAATAATTTGGCCGAAGTCATCTATTTTATAAGCATGTAAACTTTGTATTTTTTGTTCTTCTGTGAGATAATTATCCCACCAACCTTTCAATTGGCCGGTAAAACCAGCTAATAAAAGGTTAGCAACAGCTTGGTCAGAAACATCTTGTTGGGTTTTGTAAGCATTAGCTAGCATTATCATATTGTTTAGAGTATTAAGTAAGTTGGATTCTGGCATGCCATTAATATTCCATTCATAAATAGCATCTGGGGAGTATCTATGTTGTATTTTTTGAGAAGATAATTCTTCTAGAGCTATGTCAAGGGGGGTAGCCCTATTATGATATAATTTTTGGGGCTGTTTCCAATTGAAATTATTTACTTCGTTAATGCTTTCATCCTCTGTATTATTATCTATTTTGTCAAGGGTGCTAATACTAGGTTTGGATTTGTCTAGAGTGTCTTGAACTGTTAATCCTCAGATCATAGGTGTCTCTGTTATGGGTTTTGATTCTTCTTTTCCTTTCCTATTTGTCTGCGTTGTTCTATTGCTTTTGTAAATTCAGGGCTAAACCTTCTAGGGAATTCAAATGTTTTGAATGAGGGTTGTTTTATAGGTTCTGTTTGGGGATTTGTCGGATTGCAATGTTGTATTGAGGATTCAATTCTTACTAATTGTTTTCCTATGGTTGCCAGGTGCTGATTGGTATAATTGTTCTGTTCTATTATCTTAGGAATATTACTAGATTCTTCCATTTTTTCAGCAATTTTGAATGGGGCTGCTGTAATATGATTTTCTCCTATTTGTATGTTTATTTTCCGAAGTGGTGGATGTAAAGATTCTATAATATCATCATTGTCGAGTTTCCATTTGTAATGATGTTCAAGTACCATTATTTCTTTTGGTTGAAGGAAGTGTTCTTCAAACCAATCAAAAAAGAATATGTGAGTTTGATATTTGTATATGAAGTCATAGTACTGCCTTTTGATTTGTATAGTAGAATTAGTAAATGTTTCAAAGAACCATTCTCTAATTATTTTATTTTCTGGTGACATGAATTCTTGGTTAAGGTAGGTTCTATTTGGCTCAAATTCTTTTTCTAAAACATTTAGTTCACTGTTGATCTGGGAATAAGTGGGAGAATCTGCAGCGGGAGAATCTGCCCTTTGTAAGATGGGTTCAGTCTCATTTTGCTGATAAATGGGTCTGGTTATTCCAGATCTATTGTCTAAGCCACTAATTTCCGGCTCAGGAGGTGCTGTGGGGGTTTGTCTATGTATTGGTATATTCTGGGGAGTATTGCTGGTACTTGGTGTAGTTCTATGGGTAGTATTAGTTGGGATGGTAATTATTCTAGCTAGGTTTGGATGTTGGTCAACTGATGCTCGTGATGAGGCCGTATGAAACGAGGGGTTTGATCTTGAATCAAAAGATCTTCTTGGAAATTGGATAGTAACTCTTCCTTCTGGATGTTGTATTATATTTGTAGGTTCAGAGTTTTGAATAACTTGTTGGGGGGCCTTGTTTTCTAATTCCCATTGGTCTGGTAGGATTACTTCATCCCAATTTATGGATCTAGGTATAGTAGTGTTTGCTCTGGAAATATTAGTTTGTAGGAAAAGGGTTTCTCCTTTCGGGCTTCTTTTGAAAGCATTTTCCCCAAAGGCAGAAGCCATGGCTTTATATTGTACTCTGTAGACAATAGCTAAAGGGATAGAGCCTTCGGCTACATTATAGTTATGAATTTTTACCTGTAAGGTAAGGGATTTGAGGATGTTACGATCTTTGAGTGATACTGTGAAATTAGGGTAACAATCAAAGTGTATAGGTCCTTTGCAGAGGCTAGTTTCTATAGTTCCTAGTATGGATTCTTCATAGTCTAAGAGACGAGAATCTCTTAAAACTAAGAGAAAGGCTGTGTTTAGTCCTTCTTTTGTAAGAGGTTTTGCTCCTACTTGGACTAGACCTATGTGAAGATAATTGTATTTTTCTCTATGTTTCTTAATGGAATTTGGATCAAGGAGATATACTTTTTGATATGAGTCTGATAGTTGAATGTCTCTTTCTTCAGTGGCTATGATGTAATCAGATTTTTTGAAAAGATTTCTAAATTTCGATTGCTTATAAATATCCTTAAGCTGGACTTTGGGTATTTCCCAGTTGTCTATGGATTTATTGAAATCTTCTATTTTTATTTCTTCTCTATGAATAGGACCTAGATCTGGGTCCCTGACAGAAAGAGAATCAAAGGAAGACATGGATGTTGTATCTAGGTTCATACTTGACGGATCGGAACTAACTTCTTCTATATGCGAACCGGTACTAACTCTTCGTATCCCCACGAAGGGGCCTTTACCAAACACCAAAAGGATTTACTGCCTCTCTAGGACTTATGACCTGGATCTGTTTGGTCGAAACATGAAGAGTACCAACGAATGGTTCTCGGTCTACCGCAAAGAAATTGGTATTTAAGAAGGGGTCGGCAAAATTCGAGTATCAACACTAGGGATATCTATTGCATTCAAATTAGCCTTTAATTAATGACACGACATTTTTACCAAAAATTAAATTGAGGGTCAATGTTGAAATTGAACCTCAATTCATCAAATTAAACCTTAATCGTGAATGGGTCAATTCAAATTATTGAATCAAATCTCAATAACCCTATTTCCTTAAGGCCAAGTAAGTTAAATCTCCCAAATCGATGAGTGGGCAAGTGAATTTGCTAAAATTGACCATGAATTTGGATTTAACTCACAAAATTGAATAAAACGGAAGTATTCGTTTGCAAATCATGTAGAATTGGTTCGGACCCCTAATTAGGGACAAAAATGTCAATTCACATTTCGCTTTGCCCGATCTTGAAATTGATTGAACAAGTAAATAGGTAGTTGTCTCAAGATCAAATGTGGTAAAAGGAACTAAATCTAATTATGACTAGAATAAAAGTAATTTTATTTCTGGTCGATTTTGAACCTAAAACTAAGAAATTCAGAAAATGAGGTTCTTAATTGATTTTTACGAAATTCTTGATGCTAAAATAAAATTGGAGCTAAAATGACCTAATTTGGTGAATTTTATATTTTTTCAATTTTTTTATCAAAAGTCAAATTCTAATTTACTTTTTCACTATGAGTTCGATTTTATGGTCAAATCTTTGAATTTTCTCAAAATTTTCACTTTTAAATTGAAATTACACTCAAAAGGAACATTTTTGTGCAAAAAGCCAAAATTTCACTCGGGATTGATTTTTGGTGAAAATATTTACTAAAAAGTCAACTTAAAAGTTAACCATTTAACTTTTCTGATTTTTACATGAAATAAATAGGAAGTCGCCTTATAAAGCTAGGCCAACAAATATAATTGAAAAGTGACACTTTTTATTTGAAAAAGTGGCTCCATTGCAATCGGAAACCTCTAATTCGTTTTTTTTACCTTTATCAACGTGTCGACTAAAAATCAAGTATCAACAAGGATCAGCTCTCACGAACATGAGATTTCTAGAATCTAATTGACATTTTATTTCTCAAAAACAAATGCCCAGTAATTGTCATGTCCCTTGTTCCAGTTAGAAGGTTGAACTAATACTCTAGTCCAGACCATAGAAGATCTTTTTTATTTCTGTCGTCTAATATAATACTTCACTATGAAGTATCAATTGCGGTCATTCTTCAAAATGCAAGGAAACTCCTGAAAACTGCACTTAATCTTTTGCAGATCATTTTAGTAACTTTTTAGGTACAAAATTATATGAAGGACGACTTTGTTAAATTTATGAGCTGATAAATCATACGCATTTTTAATAATAAACATTGCGTCATCTTCAAATTATCTATATCATATGGAAAAATTAATATATAGAAACTATATTGCTTGAAATTGCGATAAATTCATCATACTATGATGGGGAAAAGTGTCAAAAAAATCATAAACCTATTGCATTTGTGCCAATTTAATCATAAACTTTTTAATAGTGTCAATTTAGTCCTAAATCTTTTAACTTCGTGTAAATTCAATTCTAAACATTTTAATAGTGCTAATTTAGTCATAAATCTCTTAAACTAGTGCTACTTTAGTCAAAAACCTTTAAATTGTGCCAATTTAGTCCTAAACTCTTTGACTCTATATCTATTCAATTCTAAATCTTTTAATGATGATAATTTAGTCATAAACCTTTTGACTTTGTATTTATTTAATTCTAAATATTTTAATGGTGCCAATTTAGTCCTAAATCTTTTGACTTCCTGTAAATTCAATTCTAAACCTTTTAATAGTGCTAATTTAGTCCTAAACCTCTTAAACTAGTGCTACTTTAATTATAAACCTTTAAATAATGCCAATTTAGTACTAAACTCTTTGACTTTATATTTATTCAATTCTAAACATTTTAATGGTGATAATTTAGTTATAAACCTTTTGACTTTGTATTTATTCAATTCTAAACCTTTTAATGGTGTCAATTTAATCCTAAACCTCTTAAATTAGTGCTAATTTAGTCTTATACATTTTGACTTGGTGCCAATTCAGTCATTTTAGCTAATTTTGGCCTGATTTTATTGACATGTACACTGGCCAACTCACGTCACACCACCAGTGTTGATGTAAACAATTTTTAATAATAGTTTACTAGTTTTTCATTTTTTATATTTTATGATTTTTTTATTATTGTCTGATTTTTTTCTTTTTTTCTTTTTTTCTTTTTTTCTGTCCTTCCTTTCTTCTTCCCTTAGGCAATGGCCAGGCAAGCTGGTCTCGCCTACCTAGGGTGAAGTCAAGCTTCGACGAGGGCTCCTCTCACCAAATGTAGCGAGGCCGGCCCTTGGTTGACCTTGCCCAAGCCAAATCTGGCAAGGCCTGGGCGAGGCTGAGGTTGAGGTTAACCCTTGCCGGGGCTCAACCTCGCCCTAGCCCGGTAAGGCCAACTTGCCCGGCCATGGCCGTTAGCTGGCCACACTATCTAAAAGGAAGAAGAAAGGAAAGAGAGAAAAAAAATCATAAAATAATAAAAAATGAGAAATTATTAAAAATTATTTATATCAGCGCCGATGATGCCACATGAGCTGGCCGACATCCATGTTAGCAAAATCCGACCAATAGATGGAATGACTGAATTGATACCAAGTCAAAAGGTACATGAATAAATTAGCACTAGTTCAAAAAGTTTAAAACTAAATTAACACCAAATCAAAATATGTATGACTAAATTGGCATCACTAATAGATGTAGGACTAAATTGACACCTATGCAATATGTTTAAGACTTTTCCGACACTTTTCCCTACCATGGTGTGTAAAATTTACCATCATGTCCAATTTCTAAATGATCATTTAAAGATCTCCCTTGTGTGATCATTGTCATACTCGGTTGTAAAATTTTTCTTTCCTACATTAATATTTGTGAGTGATCAGTCTTCAAGGCTCGTCAATTCAGGAATTGAAATACAATTTAAACGGGAATTCTTCGGACCATTATTAAGAGTTGGATTATAGTTTGTCCTTTGTTAATAACAAAAATAAATACAAATATGATGACTGTGTTAATAACAAGCCAAAAACAGAAAAAGAAAAGAAAGTAGCAGGTCTAATGCTCAATTGGACTATAGTTTAATTCTTGTGCTTTATGTACTTTAGGGCTAAACGACGGAAGAGTTTAGTACATTGTGATTTGTGTAATTTTCTCATTATACTTTGCTAATGATCATTTACGAATAGCAAAATTTAACTTTGAAATAATTACAAACCTAGTTGAAATCTCTTAATTAAGAAGAAACACTTTTACCTTTCTTTTTAATATATACATAAGTCATACAAAATTTCTATGAAGGCAAGATGTACTAAAAGCATTCGCTATGGTAAGGCAGATCAAGATAATTATAATTTGACAATTTCCAAATACTGATCGAGGAAAATGGTCGTTCACTATCAATCAATGGTAATTATCACAATGAATTTCTTGATTTGCTCGTTCTAGAAAGGAGTCTAGCGTTGGCAAACTTTAGAGTCCGCAGGAGAAAAAGCATTGGCTCGGGGAAAAGCTCATGCTGCAGATTTGTTCACATGCCAATGCTAATCAGGAAAAAGATATTTTATATGATGATTACACTACATGATATGACCAACTAACATTATTTAAATAAGATGCATCTCATCCGACTTGGCGTTATATGTGATGTGCGTCTTACTTTTGTTTGGCTTGTTACATTATGTGTCAATGTTAAGACACATTCTTGGTCACTTGGTGAACCCATCACCCATGCCCCACTACAATACCGACATAGAACCTGTGATCTTCGATTCGTTAATCAAGTTCCCGAGTACTCAACCAACCACTGCGGCGGGGTATGAGTGCCATCGTTGCTCATGCTAATTGGTAGAAGTTGAGAACGTTCCTTTTGTAGCAAAACTTACATGAAGCCTTTGTACTTGAAAAAGTAAACAAGGGTACAAGTGTATATGAAAATATGCCAACTCAATCAGCACGTTCATTCGACTTTGTGAATCAGGAGCCTGCATCATTACTCATCAACAAAAATAATGTGATGAATTAAGGACGCGACCTTTGTTCAGACACCCCCAAAAACAAAACCCAAACTTATTAGCTGCAGCAAACGCAAAATGGGAAAAACTGCAAATGCCACAGCAATAGAATGGCCCGGTGCAGCACCTGATTCTTTTGAAAATGCAAAATATACATTTCAATGAAACTCAAGTACAGTACCGGTGCATCTTGATTCCCTTCATTAGAGTATGAGAAATATGATTTAATTATCCCCATTAAAGCATCACAGCTATATACAGATAATAATCACTTCGGAGCTCCCAAGCAAAGGACATCTACTTAAAAGCAGGATCAAGGGGAGAGAGAACGAGAGGGGAGACAAGATCCTAGGTACATACAAATATATAGGATAAGTATATTGAAAATTCTAAAACTTATTATGGAAGTGTAATTTTTTGAAAGTTTTGGGACTTGATTATATTTTCATGATAATTTTTATGACTCAATTGAACTTTTTGAAAATTTTAGAACTCAGTTACATTTCGGCGACAAGTTTTAGAACTTCCAATATTATTGTCCCTAAATATATCTAACAATAGAGGAGGGGGGTTGAATTTTCTTATTTCCAATTGCACATTTATGAACCATGGATTTCTATTTCCTCAATCTGATTAGGAATTGAATCCTAAAACTCGTTATTGGTATAAATGCTTCTAATTGCTTTATTTGATTTTTAAACAAGATTAGGTACCGAAATGTCGTTAGTGATTAACTAGTATAATAAATTTCCTAAATCTAGTTTCTCTAGTTGCGCTGGAGTAAAATATTTCTCTAATTATTTTACTTGGATTTTTAATTGACACGCCCAAATCGATTGGTGGCGACTTCCATTTAAAATTAACTTGCAAGTTAAAAAACTTGAATTATAAATCGTGAATTTGTGGGCTTGGGAGAACCCAGGCTAAGCTTACAGCTTTAGCCGGCCATTAGCCTGCGAAGGCGCACCCATAGAAGCTTGCTCAAGGAGGTCGTGACATTAAGTTATTGGGGCTAGGCAGGGACAACTAAGCCTGAATAGGTATGCCTGCTCGTCCACTGGTCTGCCAAGCAATAATCAAATATAATACGTTCAAGTAGCTTGGAATTCCAAGATTGCTTAGGAAAAAAAAAAAAGAGCAAAATTTGACCTTGCAATTTGCGGTGCACTTTTTTATTTTTGCAGTATCATATATAAATTATTTGTTGCATTTTTTGGCATTGAATGTTGGATACCCGGATTTCAAAATGAGTGGACCTGCTAAAAACACTCTTTGCATAGAATGCCCTATCAACTTTCTGACATTTTTTTATTTGCTCTAAGGATCTTGTCTTTTCCTTGGAAAAAAGATTTGAGATCGAAAGTAAATTTTTGTATAAGAAACCTAATTATAGTTAATGACTTTAGGTGTCTTTCACAAATAGGAAGCTTTCCAAAATACATGCAAATAATTTCCAATATTTTGTTATTCTTATTGCCAATCACGCTCCTCGTTCTTCACCACTCCCCAAGGTGAATAACTATGTCATCATAAAAGAACTTCAAAAAAAAAAAATCCCCTACGATAACATATTTATAATACAAAATGAGGTTATGCGCAATACGTTGAAAGAACAGAATTCATCCATGCAAAGTCGGTTCGAATATGTGGTATATGCACTCGTTTTTAACATCTTTCACGTTCTCAAAATCAGTGGTGTGAATCAACTTTAATCCTCATCCAACTTTCTCCTGATGTTGTCGTATTCCTGTCCGTACATCTACGAGTTGAATGTCGGCTAACTAAAATGATGAGCCTCCGTCGCTCGTTTTTATAAAGAGAAGAGAGTTCCATACCAGCTCAAGACGTGGAAATCGAAAGAGAAAGAAGGAAGGCCAGCAGAGTGCTGAATAATCGATGGACATGGCCAAATCATCGTCCAATACGTCGAACATTTACCTCGCTGCGATCCTACTTTTTCTAGGATATGTTCTCCTCGGAGCTCAAGCCAAATTTTTGCTAAATATTTAGTTTTAAATTGCATAAAAAATTAAGGACCAATTTGGCCCTGGCAAAAAAAAATTTCCCATCACCTAAGTATTGAGCATTATTTTCTATTTTATTTTCCCTTATTTTAACTGAATTTCAGATAAATAAAATTAACTTAAAAAAAAAAATCCCGCCTGGCCAACGTTCTCAGGCCTCCCCGGCGAGCTCCTTTATTGCCCTGTTACCGGGGCATGCTGGGCCGGAGCTCGCGGCCTTCCAACTCACGCGACGCGAGCTCCGGCCTCCGTCTGTCCCTCGTTAGATCGTTGTGCGTGCACCGGGAGCTCGTCCGTTGAGGGCCCGACGCGGGTTCCGGCCCCGCTCGGGCCGGGGATCCCTCGTTCCAGTCGCGCGCTCCACCCGTTCGACATATTCCTTGACTGAGATCCAGTTTTCTGTTCTCCGTTTTGGTCGAAATCGATCCGCTTGCGCTTTGGCCCCGTTCCGTCGAGGCGTCGTATTAGGGGTAGCTGCGCCGTTGCTTGGCTCGTGGTCCCCGTCGTGGTCATCTACGGAGGTCCCCCCGAGTTCTCGCGGGTCGGGTGCCCCGAACGGCGTCCACTGTGGTTGTCATCGGAGCGCCGCTAGCCGGACGAAGGACGAGCGCCAAGCTCGACTCGGCCAAGGCGTCGCCGCCGTCCCCCCAGGCCGAACGGAGACTTGCAGCAGCCCTCTGCCGCGCCGCCTTCGTCGCGGCAGACCTGCTGCGAGGCGGCAGGTCGCGACTCGGGTCGGCCAGGCCAAGGCTGGGTCGAGGCGGCCCGCCGGTTTGTCCGACCCGAGTCTCGACCCGAGTTTGTTTGCTCTTCGGACTGATCACGCCTGGGCTGAAAGATAGCCATTGGGCCGATTTGGGCTGGCTTTGCGTCGGGCCTGTTTTTCATTTATTCCCTCCGGGATGGGCTGGCATTTGGGGGACGGACAGGCCCATTGGTTTGGCGACCCGGGACGGTTTCAACGCGGAGATCCGACCCGGGTCCGTTTATTTTATATTTTAATATTATATTACTATTTTAATATTAACAAATATTTTTCGAAAAAACAATTGAAAAATCCAAAACATCAGAAAAATTAAGAAAATTCATATTTTCTAGGAAAATAATAATAAAAAAATGAATTGTGTTTAGCTTCTTAGAAGCAGATGTTGGCTTATTTCCAATTGTGCATTTATGATCCATGGATTTCTATTTCCTCATTCTGATTAGGAATTGAATTCTAAAACTTGTGATTGGTATAAATGCTTCTAATTGCTTTATTTGATTTTTAAACAAGATTAGGTACCAAAAAGTCGTTAGTGATTAACTAGTATAATCAAGTTTCTGATCCTAGTTTCTTTAGTTGAGCAGGAGTAAAATATTTCTCCTAATATTTTACTTGGATTTTTAATTGACTCATCTAAATTGATTAGTGGCAATTTCTATTTAAAATTGACTTGCAAGTTAAAAAACTCGAATTATAAATTGTGAATTGGTGGGCTTGGGAGAGCTCAGGCTAAGCTTACAGCTTTAGTTGGCCATTAGCCTCCAAAGGTGCACCCATAGGAGCCTGCTCAAGGTGGTCGTGACATCAAGTTATTGGGGCTAGGCAGGGACAACTAAGCCTGAACAAGGTGAGCTTGCTCATCCACTATTCCGCCAAGCAATAATCCAATATAGTACGATCAAGTAGCTTGGAACTCCAAGATTGCTTAGGAAAAAAAGAAAAAAAGAAAAGCAAAATTTGACCTTGCAATTTGCCGTGCACTATTTTATTTTTTCAGTATCATATATAAATTATTTGCTGCATTTTTTGGCATTGAATGTTGGATAGCCGGATTTCAAAATGAGTGGACCTGCTAAAAACACTCTTTGCATAAAATGCCCTATCAACTTCCTGACATTTTTGGTTCTTTTGTTTATTTGCTCTAAGGATCTTGTCTTTTCTTTGGAAAAGAGATTTGAGATCGAAAGTAAATTTTTGTATAAGATACCTAATTATAGTTACTAACTTTAGGTGTCTTTCACAAATAGGAAGCTTTCCAAAATACAAGCAAATAATTTCCAATATTTTGTTCTTCTTATTGCCAATTACGCTCCTCGTTCTTCACCACTCCCCAAGGTATGCCCACTGGTCTTTTTATTTCTAAGTTCCATACTTACCAACTCTGGACGTAAATTGTTTTTTTTTTCCAACAATATGTGTGCTTTTCTTGTAAGTTTTGTATTATAACTATGTCATCATAAAAGAAATTCAAAAAAAAAAAATCCCCTACGATAACATATTTATAATACAAAGATGAGGTTATGCACAATACGTTGAAAGAACAGAATTCATCCACGCAAAGTCGGTTCGAATATGTACTATATGCACTCGTTTTTAACATCTTTCACGTTCTCAAAATCAGTGGTGTGAATCAACTTTGATTCTCATCCAACTTTCTCTTCTGATGTTGTCATATTCCTGTCCGTAGCATCTACGAGTTGAATGTCGGCTACCTAAAATGATGAGCCTCCGTCGCTCGTTTTTATAAAGAGAAGAGAGTTCCATACCAGCTCAAGACGTGGAAATCGAAAGAGAAAGAAGGAAGGCCAGCAGAGTGCTGAATGATCGATGGACATGGCCAAATCATCGTCCAATACGTCGAACATTTACCTCGCTGCGATCCTACTTTTTCTAGGATCTGTTCTCCTCGGAGCTCAAGCTAAAAATATCCATCACTACGACTTCGTGGTGAGTAAACCAAAGTGTCTGTCTGCGGTTCTACGTGTGCGTTGTAGGTTTTGTTAGTTTAATCTATGTTTTCTGTGTTACAATATTTTAATCAACAGTCAGCGATTAATTATTCTGAAATCTTTTTTCATTTCCTATGTGCAAAAATCGTCTCGCGTGCTTAGGATTATACCTCAAGGTAAAAGAAAAATGGATGTGACGCGGGCTGAAACATGCCGATCAAAAGATGAGAGAGTCCATCCATATGACCATCCCCTTCTAGTTTCATTCACGTGAAGTAAGGCAATGATGAGCACTCGGTATATCTCAATCTAACTCACACACACCATTAGATGAGACGGGGCTCGTTAAGGACGAATGTTCGGACAAGCCTCCACATGAACGGACCTCGTCATTTCTCCAATTCTGTTCCCAAACGGGAAGTCAGCGGGGTGATCGAGTTGTTTTCTTTCTTCTTTCTTCTTTCTTCTTTTTTGTGGGTAAAGGCCATCACTGGGGAAACCTTGAGCCTTACATCTAGGACAACTTAAATTTGGGGACCATATGAAGGGACCAGCCAATGTCTCAACTAAACATGGTCCACAATAATCGTTTTAATTTCCTCCTGGGTGGTAACCTGTACATACACCTACACAATCGTTGAGATCTAGTACCTTAGTTTGTCAAAAAAAAAAAAAAAAAAAAAAATTGAACGGATGGTGCATTTTTGTTGTAATAATACCCCATTAAATGAAATTTTATCCTTGCAGCTGAGAGAAATTAACGTGACAAGGAATTGCACAACCAAGACAATTTTAGTGGTGAATGATAGTCTTCCCGGGCCAACTATTCGCGTTCAGAAAGGCGATCTTGCCTACGTGAAGGTTCATAATCAAGGACTCTACGGGGTCACTCTTCATTGGTATTTAGTCCATCTTGTCCTAATCTTCTATTACTCTCTTATTGGTAGCTTGTGATGCGGTAGACACAATTTAAATGCAGTGAAAGTTGCATATTATGGGAATATTGTCCAAAAAATGTTAAACCTATTATATTTTTGTCAATTCAGTCTTAAATATTTTAATTTTGTCAATTGGGTCATAAAATTTTTCGCTTTTTGCTAATTGAGTCCATGTGGCCAATTTTGACTAGAACTTACTAATGTGAACACCGGCTGTCTTACGTGACACAACCAGCGTTAATATGGACAAATTTTTTTTTTTTTTTTTTTTTTTTTTTTTTTTTTTTATTTTTTTTCATTTTTCTTTTCTTTTCTTTTCTTTTGGTTTTCCTCACCAGAGGCTGGCAAGGTCGACCCTTGCTAGTCGCAACCTCTGGCCAGTTGCCAGAGGCTAGACAACTAGAAGAAGGGAAGAAAATGAAAGAAAATGAAAAAATAAATTTAAAATATAAAAATAATTTAATTTTTTTGAAAGAATATTAAAAATTAATAAATTTAGCCCTCACTTCAACGAATTCCAGTCAAAATTGGCCGAATAAATCAACTGGCAAAAATGAAAAAAATTACGACTCAATTGATAAAATTAAAATGTTTAAGACTGAATTGACAAAAATGTAATAGGTTTAACACGTTTTAGACAATTTTCCTTCAAATTATGCCAAAATATATCCTTATCAACAAGTTATATGCTCGAGTACCTCTAGTTATCTGTTTGTGGTGCTCATTAGTGCATTTATTTAGCTCCGCTTTCTGAGTTACCCTTAGTTGAGACAAGATTGATTAATATATGTGCACAGGTTAACAGAAAATAAGAAAAATCTGAAATCAAATAATTATGTGCTTGACAACAAAAATATGTTTCATCTATAAAAAAAAAAATGCTATAAAGACATTGAACATTATTTATGGAATGAAAACATAAATTGTCTAGCTCGTGGGGTTCATTAATGTGATGAAATTCACTGGCTTGTAGGCACGGGGTGAAGCAACCGCGGAATCCATGGTCAGATGGTCCAGAGTATATTACTCAATGCGCTATTCCACCAGGAACAGATTTTACTTATGAAGTGAATTTTACTGAAGAAGAAGGAACTGTTTGGTGGCATGCCCACAGTGAGTGGACAAGGTCTACCGTGCATGGTGCTATTGTTGTTCTACCACGTGAAGGATCAAGTTTCCCATTCGCTGTGCCACATGGAGAACATATAGTCGTGCTCGGTATGCTCTGAAGGTTTTGTTATGGGACTCTTTTGGACATAAAACTAGAGGCTAGGGATATGAACTTGATCAAAAGTTTTGCAATATATGTAAAAGGCAAAGATTTCTGTTATTCATATAGTACTAAAAACTTGTTCTTAGTCTTCACCAAAAAAAAAAAAAAAAAAAAACTTGTTCTTAGTCCATCTCAATCACTTAATTTTTTGGCTACCAATCCCTCGCTTAACTGTGTTTGCCATCCGTTTTGGGGACGACTACACCAAAACATTAAAGAGTACCTTTCCCTAAAAGCATGTAAAGTAATTGATGATCGAGTGTTGTGAATTAAAAGCATGTATAAGTTTTCATTATAGCAAAGATCAAATTCCCTTACTTGAATATTGAGATTATGTCACTGCTTCATCTGGAGATTGGGGTTTAATGGTCAGAAATTTCTCCAATGGATCCATCTTTCTTGCCCAAGAGAAGAGGAGGAAAAGAAAATAAACTTTTGTAGAAGTGAGAAAAATTATCAGACGACCATGCTCTTCCTTGGAATATACATTTGCGTTTGAATGGTAAAAGCACGTGTTACCGTAATTTGAATTTCCATTTTCCCTTCATGATTTGCAGGTTCTTGGTATAGGGAAGGAACTTCCCTAAATAAAGCCCTGGAGATGGAATTGTCCGTAGGTAGTCCTGAAGAACCTCGTGCAGCTGCTTACATGATCAATGGACAATTTGGAGATTTTGTTCCATGCTCGAATGGTACATTTATACTCTCCATCATCTTCTTCATTTTATTTTCTTCCTTCTGTTGTGTTCATTGTGAGTGTGAGGATAGGAGTGCAGACCAAAGGCAATATGGTTTGCCCAAATATTGTGTGTTTTGCTACGCCAATGTTCTAATAGATTGTTCTTTCAAACTACTGACTTTACAGAAACAACGCATCACTTCTTTGTTGATTACGGTAAGACCTATCTCTTCCGTATAGTCAACGCGGGGGTCAGTTCAGATATGTTCATCGCCATCGCCGATCATAACATGACCCTAGTTGGAACGGACGGAGCATACACAAAACCCATAGTCATTCCGTATCTAATGATTGAACCTGGACAGACGATGGACGTATTAGTGTCCGCAAATCAATCTCCAGGAAGATATTACATGGCAGCTCAAAGGTTTTCCAGTGAAGACATGATTTACGACGAATTTCCCCACGCCGTCGCTACCGCTATTATCCAGTATAGTGGGAATTACAGTCTGACATCACCGCCGAGTTATCCAAATGATACCCTGCCGGTTTATCATAACTACAGTGCCGCTGCTAGTTTCAACCAACAACTGAGAAGCCTTGGAACCGAAGAACATCCCGTAGACGTCCCTCACAACGTGACCACGAGGATGTTCATCACGGCTTCCATGAACCAAGTGTCGTGCCCAGATGACTCCTGTACTTTTGGTGACTACAAAGATGCCACGGCCGTGAACAACATAAGTTGGGTGGACCCATCTGTCGATGTGCTGCAAGCTTATTACAGGTTCATCTCTCTCCCTCTTCTAATTTGGTATTTACTTCTAACGATGCATGAAGACTTATGAGTAACACGCGTTTGCCATTCATATGCAGAAACATCAGTGGAGTATACACCGCAGATTTTCCCGATTTTCCTCCGCTTATGTATAATTTCACAGGAAATGATTTGTCGAGCAGTCTTGTGAGGGCTAATGAAGGGACGGCATAAAGGTTTTGAATTACAATGAATCCGTAGAGATAGTTTTTCAAGGGACTAATCTGGTGGGCGGATCAGCATATCATCCAATGCATACTCATGGATACAGCTTTTACGTCGTTGGGCTAGGGTTGGGAAATTTCAACAACGAGGCCGATCCTCTGGTGTACAACTTGGTCGACCCGCCTAAAGTCAATACGTTCGGAGTTCCTAAAAGAGGATGGCTCGCAATCAGATTCAGGGCAAATAACCCAGGCACGGTTCATCCTCTTTTCTTTCTTTTCTGCAGAATTTAACATGTAACACCCGATTTTCAATCTAACTAGAAATGTCAAGCCATTACTCGAGATGGAAAATATGCAGAGTTTAGGGAAAATATGGAAAATCATTTTCGCTACTTGGACCAAAATACTATTTAGTATTAGAAAGAGAATTCAACTACTAACATTGTGATTTGGTATGTGACAGGTGTATGGTATTGGCATTGTCATATAGACCGACATATGACTTGGGGAATGAGTTCTGTTTTTATAGTGAAAAATGGGGATACAGAAGAGACAAGCATGAGGCCACCTCCTTCCTATATGCCTCCTTGCACTGCCTCCAAGGACGAACTCCTCAGTGGAGCAGATCAGAATTTAAAAAGAGAAATTTAGTCACTAAGATTTATTAGGCACCAGGTAATAAGTCCATGTTCACATGGATTTTCGCTTTCATCAGCGCCGCATGTTTATGTATGTCTACGTGTTAGAACCATTGAATTAAATAAATTACTGCCTTTTATATTTGGATGTTCCATTTAAAATATTATTTCAAGTTGGATATATTTCCAAAAATCCCTCGATTGACTAGGACGATAATAACCAGCCAAGTGTGGCTCACTAACTTATTTCAAGTAAAAGGCAGAACAAGAAGCGAAAGTGAAGGAGAAACGACGATGAAAACCCTAATGGAGCATGAACTATAACGTGTATATAAGAAAGTCAAACCATCTCGTTCAAAATTAGAAACTTAGTATGGAAATGTTCTAACTTATTTGTTGATGCATGCAAATCATCCCTCCGCCTGCCTCGGCTTGGTTAAAAAAATTACACTGATGACAAAAGGAATTAAATAATAATAATGGAAAGCCCCAATTACTTTAGATGGTCTGGAATTTTTTAGGCGATCGAGGAAAACGAAGATTGGTCAAAGTGTAAGAGAGAGTTTCAATCAACTTTCTTTTCCCCAGAGCCCATGATGAGCGATAGATACCCATTTTTACCACATGCTTTTAATTAGCATATAAATCATTAATGTGCAATTTTACAGTGTGACATCGTACCATGGTCAAAATCATGCCGATTGTTTAATGAGGAGGCCCTGTCCAAAATCGGGTGAGAAATAGACTCGATTTTGATTGAGCTCGACATAGTAAAACTCGACCTGTGGAAGCTCGACTTGCTTTCTGAACCTACTTCACGACTTATCATTATGTGTGCTAAGTGAATTGCAACAGATGAGAAAGTCAAATAGAAAGAGTGATACCAAATTGGTCTGAGATTAGAAGGTAACATAAGTGCGACAAAACAGATGCTCATCAGCTAAGCAGTTCACCTCAGCATACATGACAAATGATAGATACATGCTCACCGCCTAAGGAACCAATATTAAAGTATAGTATGTGTAACTCACTATTCAATGTATGCACCAAAGATATGCAGAATTCAGATGAAGTTATAGTTCAGGAGTTAAATTATGAAATTCATTAGTGAAAGCACAGTAACCCTCATAGAAACCTTACATGAATTTAAGTAGACTCCACTTGGAACAACCCTCCAAGCATAGGCAAATTTCCATACAACTTAATTTTCTTATATTTTCTAATATGAGAATAACAATCTGTTGACAAAACTCAAATAAGAAGTACGTCTCGGACTCAAGATAACTTTTGAAACAAAATACTATGCATAGGATCCAACATACTCATGGAAAGACTCAAAAAACTCATTCTCGAGCAAACCAAGCAACGCTTGCTAAGCATAACTTCCTCTAGAAAACTTCAAATAGCATGAATATTTAATGGATTATAAAAGGATAACAATACCACAGGTGCCATAACTTTCATAAGGGGCTTACTTCATAGCCATAACTTTTTTTTCTAACTATTTTAGTGCCATAACTTATCAAAAATATTCATTTAAATGCCATAATTTTAATTGACTATTTGAGTATCATAACTTTTTTTCAAATGTTTATCCAAATGCCAAAAGCTCGATATGACATGGCACTTGTGGCGAACGTTTTTAAAAAGTTATGGCATTGAAATTATCGATTTTTAAATTATATGACATTGAAGTGATTGGAGAAAAAGTTATAAATCTCAAGTGAGTGTTATACATAAGTTATAATACTCAAATGATCATGGAAAAAGAAAGCTATGACACTTAAGTGAGCAACATATGAAAGTTATGACATTTGTAATGTCCTTTCTCTCCATTAGAAATTAGATAAATAGAAATTTTGCAAGCATATTGTGTTAGACTAGATTAGAGCTCAAAATTCTCATCAAAATACAGAAGAAAATGACTCTTAAAATTCTGTCAGCAGAGTTGAACTTATCCCCAAGCAATTCTCAAAATACTCTTCTTGAAATAATTTTTCACCATTTCCCTTTAAGACTCGAAATGGGCCAAAGGCTCTCGATTTGATCTTCCTCTTGGATATTGGCTCCTTCGGATTCATTCGATAGGTCGCCTTGGTTGGGATATGAGCACCGGACACACAAGTAAATGCAATGCACGAAACTCATTAAGTGAAGGCTGAAAAATAGATGGGGTCTCCTCTTTTGCTATAGTATTTTCCACCATAACAAGAGCATAAGGTTTGCAAGAATCCTCCATTGCTTTAGGAAAGTGAGACTTTGAGAGAAGATTGCCTCTTCTTTTTTTCTTTTTTCTGCTTGAGTAGGTTCAGAAACTCTCTATATTGCAAAGGCCCAGTGTGACCTTGACTTGACATGTGACAAATGAACAGGTGTTTTTGAAGCCATCATAGATTGCCCTATAGTCATACAACCATGGTCCTTCAAAGTAAATTACATGCATCCACAGGAACAATCTTTAACATGAAAGGAGAATTTATTCAATAAATCGAGTAATGATTTAAAATCAACGTGGACTGTTTGGTCATGAGGAACTCTTATGGGATTGGGATTAGTCATTTACATTAGTCGAAATGTTGGAATATCTATCTAAGAGATACACTTAACGAGGACCGCGTTTTTACTTTTCAAGTTCCAGAATATCAATATCAAAAGTGTTATATTTAGTCTCGTAGTTATAAATAATAAACTCAGACAGTCAAGAAGATATAGATAAGGCTTGCATTTTTCAAGCTCTCTTGATGAAAAAGGCATAATTCAGTTTTAATGTGACACCAAGTGGCCGGGTCCCTAATCTAGCCTAAAATTTGACTGTGGTCCTCCATCAGTCTGAGGGCTTTGCAAGAAATCCAAAGACAGTAAAAGACACCAAATACCTTATTAGTTACACCAATCTAAATGGTTCATGCGTGGTTCAGTCTAAGCAACTTTGGTACATCTTTAACAGCATATTCTTATCGAATATGGCTAGAGATTAAAATTTATTAGGCATTGTTTCTTAAATTATTCTGATTTTTTTTTCCTATCTATACTAGATTCAGTAATTTTTTTGTAAAATGATTGTACTTTTGTCTATGCTAGATCCAATTTAGTATTTTTTGCATTTTCAGCTCCTACAAAGTGCCCTCGGCTATCGCATGTGGAATGGTGGATAACTTTCCTACTGTTACATACCTAAAGATGAAGATGAGATTAGCTACAATTAGATGAGAGGCCTTTGAGGTGGCTAGTTAGAGGAGGGTGAATAGGTGATTATTAAAATCATGACAATATAAAACAGAAGGCTAAAGGATGGCTGGAGTGTCAAAACTTGACACAAGTGGGTACTTTGGTGTCAAAACTTTCAAAAGGTGTACTTAAGTGCTAAAATCGGATAAAAGTGGGACACTTAAGTGCTAATGGTGCAAAAATCTAGCCAAATTGCTAACATGGCAGTTTTCGGCAAGAGAAGTGCAAAACGACACCATTTTGTGAGTTAACGTGATTAGGTAAGCCCAAAACAATATCGTTTCACGTCAAATTTGATTTTTAATATAAAAATTAATCAAATTAAATTTAAAAAAGAGAGAGAGAGAATAGCACAAGCCACCACCCCATCGCTAGTAGGGATGGGGTAGCAACAATAATCGACAAGCATCACTAGAGCCTGGGCAAGGGCTAGCGACCCTCGCTAACTAGAGGCAAAGGCCTGCCCAAGAGAGGCTTATGACCCTCTCCCAAATCTAGGTGAGGGTTGCTTGCCCTTGCCCCGGCCTGGGTAAGGTTGCCGATCGTCGCACAGGAGCCAATGGCCCTCGCCCAGGGTCGCCGAATCTTGCCCCAAGTCCGATAGCCCTGGGCGAAGGCCATTGGTGCCTGTGTGACAACCAGCAACCTCACCCAGGCCGAGGCCCCCAGGTCCAGCGGCACTAGGCGAGGGCATTGCCGACCTTCACCCAGATATAAGAAAGGGCCACCGCCCTCTCCCGACTTTTAGCAAGGGCCTGCCAACGCTCGCCAATCATCGTTGCTGCCCCACTGACAACGAGGCCGCAACCACAGGTGGGAGAGCCCTTCCCACCTATGCTTACCCCTCTCTCTCCTTCTTTATTTTTTAGTTTTTAATTGAATTTAATTAATTTTTCTATTAAAAATTGAATTCGAGTCAAAATGACGTCGTTTTAGTTGACTCAGCTTCTCGACAAGCCACATCATCAATTTATATTATTAAAAAATGCAACATTTGATTTGCAGGACCAGTTGCCAAACTTGACACTAAAATATTCCATTTTTCTTAAAAAGTGACACTTATGTTTACTTTTTGGAAATTTTGGCACCATAGTATCCACTTGTGCCAACTTTTGGCACTCCAGCCGTACTTTAACCTAAAGTGGAATAGAATGAGTCAAGATCAAAGTTTGAACAAGAATCAAATTTTAGAACAAGGTTCAAAATTTGTTATGTAGTAGAATTGACTTTAGAGACATTCAGCGAGTGTGCAATAAATTATAACAATGAACACTAAGAGTTTATGGAAGAGAGAAATTGCACACAAGGCTTATAATAGTTCGGCCTAAATCAAGCCTACACCTATTCTCCCATGCTGACAACCTACTAGTTTGATTCCACTATATGAACACAAAATATAACAACTTTGAATGCAAACACTCAATGATAAATCATACTATCTCATTCGGTCACTCTTTCTATACTTTTAAGCTCATGAAAAATAAGTGTTTGATCGAACTTCGCTTAGATTTTAGAATTTCATATTCTGGGCCTCGTCTCTTACTTGCTCCTTGGCACCTTAGTCTCCTTATATATTCCTCCACTGCCAAACTAGCTATTGGACAATCTCCAAAAGATCATCTTCCAATTTACACAATCAAGAATATTGAGTAACTGTTAAGTGACAGAAGCTAAATCCCCACTTAATTCTGATCGCCCATACAACTAGAGTCTTGGTTTTCATAAGTAGAGTTTCTCCGTTTAGAAAGAATTTATCTCGAAATTGATTTGCAAATCGATTAGATTAAGTCAATCAAATCTTCTAAATGTAAAATCCAAACAAGATCACTAGCCGTTAGTCATCCTAGACCGATCACATTATGGACTCGTCACGCTTTGGTCTTGCTTCATCATGAACTTTCCACGTTCCAACTTGTGTCAAGATGGGAATAAGAGTAATTTCCTTAGTCTTATCCTCAATATAAAGTCTTGAACTTAAGTCTGAGTGTGTTCCACCTAAAGTAGACTGCACAAATTGTACTTGAATTTGAGATAGAATGGGATGACTTCACCCTAGGATTATTTTCCTAGATCAGCATATTTTAAGACAATTATCAGACTTACTAAAATCTTATGGACAGCTTTGTCAACTTCAAAATCTACTAGGAGTTGTCTCAATAGCCTTGTGGTCACTGTAGCTTCCCATTTACTCTCCTTGTGGTGGAGTCTAAGACCATAATTCATCTTCTCCCTCGAAGGATTCAACTCAAAGTCAATTTTGATTGACTAGAAGCTGTGGAGCATATAAGCTCATAGTTGTCCCCCACTCCACCCATGACATTCAATAGAAGCCTTACCGAGCTTAAACTGTTCAAAACTTGAGCAGTTTCCATGTTATGAAAGTCTAATGCAATGGTTTGATTTCGTGCGCAGTAATTTTGAAACATGGTATTTCACTTTGGTATGGTACTTGGCACCCGCGATTCTTCTGGATTTTCATTCAGAGCACTATTGATGATTCAGGTTTGTGTCTTCATGCTAAAGTAGAAAGCTGTGAAGAGATGTGACCTTCGGTATTTGAGTGTAATTACGACCTAAACTTGATATTTTGTCTGCAGATGCACAGCTTCCTTAATCGACTCTTTATCTACTACCATTGCTTCGGTCAATGTTAGAAGCAAGAGAACTGACTCAAATTAACGCAAACTTGTGTGATTTAATCCCAATGTCTCAAAGTTTAGTTTGATCACCTGGTTAGCGATCCTCAAAATGTGGCAAACTTTTCCCAGAAAAGTAGATTTCTGAAATTGTTGGTAAATTGTAATATTGCTGGTGTTAAAAGCATGACCCATAACTTGATTGTTGGGTAAACTGCTGGTAACTTTCCGGTGCTACCAAGAATTTTCCAACTTTCAAATGAATTAGTAAACTACTCCGAAATTTATAAACTGTCGTAAATAGATTGGCTATAAACAGTTCAATAAATTTTCGCCAATCTGATTTGGAGCTCGATTTGACAATTGACCCATATGAGGATAGGCCCAATTCGAAAAAGGCCCTCTTCTTGGAGTTAGTACATTGTTTTTAGTGTTTCGTTCGGTTAGGAGATTGTATTTATATTCTATGCTTTCAATTTTCACTTCAAGTGGTCTTCATTTGCGGATGCCTGGTCGTTGCCTTCCGGGAATTGGTACGTGAAGAAGGAGCTGAGTCTTGTATGCGTTCAGTGCATATAAGCCCACTCCACCTCTGTCATTAGACCATATGGTGTCTATATTATTTGATATCTAAAATGAAATGGCCTCATATACTTTGAATGCATCAAACCCGTCAACTTTGCCGATGATTATGATGTTTTCTTAAGCTTAAAGGCTTGAGCACTCAGAAAAACTTCACCAGCCACCTCTACAATGGCCTTGTGGAATTGATATTTACAAGACAACGATGTTATAGACATGAACTTGCTCATGCAACCTATTTTAAGTTGTGTCATTTTTTATTGTGCGTGTTTCTATTTTTTCCTTCACGGTACTAAAGTTAATTAGGCATACACAAACACCAATTAGATATTCTCCAAAATTTTCTTTGATTTTTTAGAATGTTCATCTTCGTCCATGAATTACACAAAAAGATGGTGCTAGAATATTAAAGTGTGCCTTGAGAGTATTTTGTAATTTTCTCTAAAATTTTCTTCAACTCCAATATCCAGGAAATTTTCAGCCATTTTTTAGTGTTTCCTACGTTTCTTTGTTCTTCACAAAGACCAAACTCTCAAGTCAAAACTTCAATAGTTTAGCTTAGAGGTTCGTGAAATGCACTGGCACGGTTTTTATTTTTCATTTTTCTCTTTTCACGCTCTACAATGTTAAGTATTGACCTTTTAGTTTGGATTATTGGAATATAAATAGCATTAATAAATTTTCATTTTGCATTGTTACAAATGGATTTCCAAATGATTATATCTATAAAATTTCAATTTGTTCTTGACACAAATCTTTAAGCTTGAGTTAATTCAACGTCTAAAGAGTATTGCATTATTACGTGCTCACATTAAAAAAGTATACATCAAGTGGTATGAAAAAATTGCTTCACATCTTGCACCAACCAAGTCGAATAACACAAAGCTATAAAGTGTGCTATTACATAGCAAAAGAGGTTGAATATTAAATGAATTGTTTGATGAGAATAATATGTTTAGGTATATTTTGAGTGGTAAGCAAACCTATTTAACATACTTATTAAGATAACTGCCATCGTCATTTAATAGGATTCACATACATTTTTAAGTGTATTATATAAATTTATATATGATCTAAATGAATTAAGACAAAATGCATCCGCCTTATCTTATAATTTCCATAAATATTTGAAGGAGCATGCATTATAGATTATTGGAGTTTAAGAGAGACCAAGCAAAAAATTTTCTCAGAAAATTTGAAAATTCTGATTTATTATTTGGCTTAGGCTAGATTAAGAAATAACTAAACAAATAAATTTGACTAAATGAAATGAATAAGTTGACATCTAATTTAATCGGTAATTTCTCAATTAAATAGAGAGAAGAAGGATGGGCCCAATCACAGCTTTAAGGAATAAAAGGAGGGCCCTGCAATGGAAAAGAACTTGGTCTAATTACAAAGGCCCAAATCTGAGACGGGGAAAAGGGCATCATAAGAGTCATGGGATTTTTTTGGACTTTCTATTAATAAAGCAAAAGCCTCATAGAGTATAATCAAATTTGAGACCGGAAAAAGGCAACACAAATGTCATGATTTTCAATTATTTAAGTATTACATCGGTGAGAAATTAATCATTTTAGTGCCTTCAACGATTTGTCCTACATATCTTTTTTAATAAATATTTATGTCTAACAGGACTTTTCTTTAAAGAAAAAATTGAAGACCAAAGTGGACAAAGGATGAGACGACGGGGCACTTGTGACGAAAAAAGGCCACTTCATCCAGGGAAGAAAAAAAAGAAGTTTCGACGAACACGTTCAAAAAGCTCTCGGTTTGGAAAGAAAACGAGAGAGGTCAGTGGAGGATCGGTGAGAAGAGGAAGAAGGAACAAAGGAAAAGCAGAAACGAGAAAATGAAGATGTTCGGCGTCCAATACTTCTCCAAATTTCATAGCCATAGTCACGACCAAAGCAAATCTCTTCACTCTGTCTTGCGCCATCTTCAATCGCCATAGTCTGAATACCAAGGATGGATGCGCCATCTTCAATCGCCAAAAATCCACGGAACCTTCTCTTAGAATTTACCTTTGTCCAAACTATTATTGTTGGACTTCTAAATCGATGACTTCAACACCATAAGTGATACACGACATTTGTTAATTCTAATTTTGCTAACTTCACTTTGCTGGCAATAAAGTGACACTCAAATAATCTCGATGAGTAGGTAAAAAGTCTTTTGCGAATTTTGAATAAATATGAGAATAACAATTTATTGTGAATTACAAGTTCTTGAAAAAGTAAGCCTCATAATAATTTATACTATCAAAACTCATATTACACATGTCTGAATTGAAGAAGTTGTCCACCCAATAAACTAAACGGGAGACTTATCTAGCCAAAATCAATTAATATTGTCAGTACTTCTCCAGTCAATGAAAAAATTAATTCCTAATCTACCGAAAATCAATGGTCCTTCATCCACCTAATCTTAAGGTCCATATTATAAAAGAAAACTAGCTATTACCATTGCATACTGCAAATTAATTTCATCCACTTGTGAAAAACCTATCATGTTTTCCAGACTGTACGAAATGTTGATGTTAAATTACGGATAGTCCTCCTTAACTACCAGAAAGAAACGTTTTGTGGATTTTTCTAGAATCTGAATGCCGGTCTATTCTTTTGAACTATTCCACCTTTTCACTTTGACATAGTAAGCGGCAAAGCAGCAGGTAGATATTTATTAGGAAATGGACACAAACTAATCGGAAGTAAGAATCAACGTCTCGTTTACAAGCATTTAAACACATGAGAAGGACCCGTACGCCTTGACTCGATCCCATTCGCGTTCGTTTTCTTCCTCCCAGAAACCAAAAGGGTCCTCTCATCTTTAACGTTTACTGCGAATCGAGAACTCGGTTTGCATTTTGATTGGGCCTGACCACGTCTCACCTCTTGAAATTTCCATGACAGAGCATCTCCAAACCGTCTTCATCAATCGATCTCAGATGGTTGGGTAATTCAGATGGATTACTTGCATCCGTTGATTGCCCGGGCCTTTAGCAAGACGACCGAGTATTTGCCGCCTTCTGCCCACCTTTAGTTAAATGAAAAGTAGAGCTAGAACGGTTTCCCGTGTGGTCCATCTTAGCAATGCACCAAATATTGTTTATACAAAGTACAATTGATCTTGCGAAGAAGACAAGCTAACCCCGAGAGCAAATTTTTTAGACAGTGTTATAAAAAAAAAAAGGAAGCAAAATTGAGCATTTTCTACGGGCATAAGTATAGCCCAAGTGCCAAAACTTGGCAGGAGGGGACACTTAAGTGCCAAAATTACAAAAATACACTTAAGTGCTAAAATTGGAGCAAAAAGATCACTTAAGTGCCAACAGCGAGAAAATCCAGCCAAAATGCTGACGTGGCACTTTTCCGGCGAGTTGGGGTTGAAACAGTGTCGTTTTAATGTGACCAAATAAGCTCAAAATGACGTCGTTTTGAATACTGATGTAGCTAGATCAGCACCCAAAACGACGCCGTTTTGGCCAAACTTTATTTTTTAATATAAATATTAATTAAATAATATTAAAAGTGAAATTAAAAAAAAAAAGTGCAGCAGCCCATCTGTGGCCGCCACCACATCGCCGGTGGGGCAGCGCCAACGGACGGCGAGGGTCTGCTGACACTTGGGCACGGGTCGGCGACCCTCGCTAGATGCCGGGAGAGGGTGGTGACCCTCTCCTAGATCTAGGTGAGGGTTGGCCACCCTCGCCCAGCGCCTCTGAGTTTCCAGCGCCGCTAGGTGAGGGCCGCTGGCGCCGGGGCGAGGGTCGCGGACCCTCGCCCAAGCCGGGGCAAGGGCGGCCGACCCTCACCCAGATCTTGGAGAGGGTTTCTACTCTCTCCCGACGTCTAGCAAGGGCCATCCAGCCCTTGCCGTCCGTCGCCCCCGCCCCACCAGCAATGGGGCAGCGGCCACAGGCGAGCTGCTGTCCCTCTTTTTTTTAAAAATTTTCACTTTTAATATTATTTATTTAATATTTATATTAAAAATTAAACTTTGGCCAAAACGACGTCGTTTTGGGCTTATTTGGCCACATCAGCACCCAAAACAACACCGTTTCGACCCCAGATCGCTAGAAAAATGCAATGTCAGCATTTTGGCCGGATTTTCTTGCCGTTGGCACTTAAGTGATCATTTTTCTCCGATTTTGGAACTTAAGTGTACATTTTGTAACTTTTGGCACTTAAGTATTCTCTCGTGCCAAGTTTTGACATTCTAAGAGCCTGTACGTCCTTTTTGCGTGATAAGTAACTGGTCATCGCAAGTCACTATCATGGTCAAGTACGAGTTCAGTCTATTATGGCTATCAAACTGTGTTCAGACCAGGATGGAAGAAAAAAATGATACCGACCTCCACCGAAAGCCATTAAATTACAATATTGACGAAACCTTTTCCAATTTGGACTCTTCAACATGATTTCCCCCCGTACATGAGGAACCTAGGGTCCACTTTAAACGATTCCGAGCAACTTCGAGCGATTCCGGTCAAACTTGAATCGTAGGCTTTCGTAAAACACAGTCAAGATCCAAGGGAATGAGAGTATATATAAGCATGGCTCATGCATTCTAAAGACATCGCACAAGCTAGCTCTTTCTCCAAACTTGCTACACTTGTTCAAACAATTTCCTCTTTTCCCTTTCCCCAGCAACTCTCAAAGGCACCAATAGTTCATACTTGTTAATACTTTCGCTTCATCTCATTTAACTCGATCTGCAAATGGAAAGAACAGCAAGCGTGCCCCTTCAGCCTCCGACTTATGGAAATTTGATCACCATTTTAAGCATCGATGGTGGTGGGATAAGAGGGCTTATCCCCGGAACCATTCTTAATTTTCTAGAATCTAAACTTCAAGTGAGTATGCTCGTTACAATTTTTGTCATGTGGGTTGTCAATATATTTCACTAATCTTGTTAGCAAATTAGCACGCTTCACAATCTTTACCAATCTGTGCATAGCAATGTTGTCAACAAGAAAAGTTTTTCAGTTATAGTGAACAAAACAAAATTCACTGGATTCATATGCACATGGACCATTTGCATTTAGTCCTCGTCATTCATACATGCATGGAAAAAAGGTTTATGCGTGCATGTCCTAAGCAAACTTTAAAAGGACAAGACTATTTTATCTTTATTTGATGTTATATTATTTAAATATCAAATCACATATTCATCTAACTAGTTAAACTTTTATAATAGTTGGCAGTAGTGTTACAAAATCTCACATGGTGCAAAAGTAAGATATCCTTGATTCAAATCTTTCTAAAGCTCTATTTGCCTTTCCGATTACATATTTTCATGCTTTAAGCTAAGGTCATACTCCAGCCTACACATGAGGGGGAGTGTTATAATATTTGAACATTAAACTAAGCCTTCATCTGGTAGCATAAATTTTTAGAACAGTTGACAATAGTCCCACAAAATTTAACAATATGCAACCAATCTTTATGTAACCATTTATCTGACATATTAATTTTTACATTACTCATTCATCTAATATACCAATCAAGAGCTATAAATGTTCTTTGAATTTTACAGAAACTAGATGGCGAAGATGCAAGAATCGCAGACTACTTTGACGTTATTTCTGGGACAAGCACTGGCGGCCTTGTTACTGCCATGCTAACCACTCCCGATGAAAACAACCGCCCTGTATTCGCCGCAAAAGACATCAAAGACTTCTACCTCAAGCACTGCCCTAAAATCTTCCCCCAAGATAGGTAGAGAAAAAACATGAGGGAGTTGCTAATCTCTCTTCATGGTCTAATTATCACTTAACCGATCGAAATTAATAACTCTTCATAAAACTATGCAGTTGCCCTTTCAAACCGGTTACGAAGATGATCAAAGTCGTGGCGGGACCCAAATACGATGGAAAATACCTTCACAATATCGTGAGGGAGGAGCTTGGAGACAAAAGATTGCACCAAACATTGACAAACGTTGTGATACCAACGTTCGACATCAAGAGCCTTCAGCCAACTATTTTTTCTAGCTACCAGGTCATTCATCCCTTCATCATCTTCTTGAAATTTAGGAATATCTCTAGGGTTTTGAGGATATGTAGACAATGAACTCTTACAAGGATTATGAACATCTTTCTCGTCAAATTTTTGCCAGGTGAAGAAAGATCCGAGCGTGGATGCCTTGCTCTCGGACATATGCATTTCGACCTCGGCTGCACCAACTTATCTCCCAGCCCATAAGTTTGAAACCAAGGACCCCACAGGCAAGATGAGGGAATTCAACCTCATCGATGGTGGCGTAGCAGCAAATAATCCGGTAATATAATCATACTAGCCTCCTTGTATATGAAATCCTGAAAGATGAATTTCCTCCTATTACATCGTTCTTTGTTCCGCACATTACTTGATTGGATCAGTTTATCATGTCCGTGAATAGTACTTGAATAACTAAGTATATACATGATATCCCGATTGCGTAGACACTGGTTGCGATGGGAGAGGTGACCAAGGCAATCGTTGGGGGGAGTTCAGACTTCTCCCCTATAAAGCCAATGGATTACCGGAGGCTCTTGGTGATCTCCCTCGGGACCGGTACTGGGAAGGTTGAGAAGAAATACACCGCACATGAAGCAGCCGAGTGGGGAGTGCTGGGTTGGTTGACCAGCGGTGGTTCGCCGCTGATCGACGTCTTCACTCAAGCCAGCGCAGACATGGTCGACTTCCACCTCTCCGCCGTGTTTCAGGCCCTACACCTCCACGATAATTATCTCAGGATCCAGGTACATCTAATATTTTCAAATATTCACGTGAAAGATTCTACGTAATGACACATACAGGGCTGTTTTAATCTGACCGTTACCTTTTCATGCCTTGATTTTTCAGGATGATAAATTGAGTGGCGTTTTATCATCGGTGGATGTGGCCACGAAAAAGAACCTGAACGATCTGGTCAAAACTGGTGAGGCGTTGTTGAAGAAGCCCGTCTGTAGGGTTAATTTGGAGACCGGGGTATGCGAGCCCACGCCCAACCAAGAGACCAACGAAGAGGCTTTGATAAGGTATATGCATTAGCAAGCACAAATGTAGGATTTATCACTTTTGTCGATTTTAGGTTGGTTTGACTAATTTAGCTTCGTTTGATATATTTTGCAGGTTTGCTAAACTACTCTCCCATGAGAGACAGCTTCGCCATGCGAAGTCGCCTCATGGACTTGCCAATTCACCGAAGTGATTATAGCCGAAGAGTAGCGATTCTCTCGCACATATATGCTGGATTTGTAATTTGAAGATTGGAACTGTTCGGCCTTTGTCTTTTCGTTTTTGATTTCCCTTATGATTATAAACCCTTGGAGCCTAGGGCTAAGATAGAATTTTCATTTTTTCAATAAAATCCTTCGGAGGCTAAGCTTAAGGTATGTATTTTGCAGTCTTGTAATATATTTTTCTATGGAATAAAATTATCATTAGCATCATCACTTCGTACTGTAATTATTTTGTTGAGGCGAGAGTCACATCTTTCATCTTGTCGTAAAGAAAAATGGCAATACACTCATGTCGGGGAAATATGCCTCTCGGATAGCGATGGAACAAAAAGGAAAACGATTCGATAGTTTGAAACTTTAACTTGATTGATTTAGGAAGATACCTGGAAATAATTTGTTATCATAAAAAAAGTGATTGTTTGGACATAATGTGATTATAAAATAGGAAAAGAAATAATTATTCATGTGAAAAGAAGTGATAGTTTATCATGAAAATGGAAATAATTTATCATGAAAAGTGATGATAAAATATCTATTCATAAAAGATGTGTTAAAAAAATTGTGTTAATTGGTTGTCCATAAATAGGATTTAATCATACATTGTTTATTATAACTGTTCAAATAATTGTTCCTAACAACAACTCTCTCTTTTACAAAACAATAACATTACTCCAAAGAAAAGAAAAGATTGTCTACTGTATTTTGAAGAAAAAAATACGGAACTTCAAATGTCAGAAGCATTGTTAGAAAACTCTACGTTGTAGTAGTAATACGTATGAGGCTGAAGAGATTCATGGAGACGTAAAGAAGAGTTTATTTTTTGGAGCATTGTCTTTAGCTGGGGAAGATCATTCTAGAGAGTTTTCTTTCCCATGGTGCATCTTCCAAACCCAAGAACCAATGAGTTTTCTCCTAAGAGATCGACTTGCCTTTCTCGAGTTCTAGATCGAGAAAAGTCTCCCCTGATAAAAAGATGAACAAAGAAACTTAATTGGAAAATGTTTACATGTCGAATTGAAGAAGTCATCCACCAAATTGATTAAATGGGATACCAATCTAGCCAAAAAAAAAAAAAAAAAATCAATAAATCCCACGATTTAAATAAAAAGAAGGGTGCGTCCCTTGAATTTGATTACTGAATGAAGGAAAACTATTAGTTACTTCATGAGTCCATACATTTATGGATTTTACTAACGAGTTCTTCAATGTAATATACTTAATCACAAAATGTTTTATTAGCAGAGCATTGATTATGCATATTACAAATGCAATCAGTAACCCTTGAAATTATACTATTCTTTCATTTGTTTAATGAGTGACCGAAAGTCACTTTTTTGACAAAACCATGCATAAAATATATATCCTCAACCGCGTATCTTAGATCCACCATCAAGACTACTACTCTAGATAAGACAAATTCCGCATGCTATGGAATATGCACTTAAGCGACACACTAGGATTCGTCTCACGTTGCTATGTCCATGAGCATACTGAGATACTCCATCTATTCAGTGGTCATTCATCCACCAAATCTTAAGGACTTATCATAACAGAAAAGTAGCCATAAGCATTGCATACTGCAAATTAATTTAAACCATTTTAAAAAATCTATTATGTTTTCAAGATCATTTCTCGGATAATCCTGCTCAAGCACTAGAAAGAAACGCTTTGCGGATTTTCTAGAGGTAGAATACGGCCATATTCTTTTGAACTATTCCACCTTTATACTGAGATGTAATTAGCTGCGACTCCTATAATCAAAAGTCATCATTACAATACGCCAAAGTAGATGTTTACCAGGAAATGGAAACAAACTAGTGGACAGTAAAAGCCAACGTCTCGTTTCCGGGCATTCAAACGCATGAGAAGGACCCTTATGTCTTGACTCAATCCCATTCGCGTTCATTTTCTTCCTCCTAGAAAACAAAGCTCTCCTCCTCATCACTAAAGTTCTGAGAATCGAGAACACGATTTGCAATTTGATTGGGCCTGACCACGTCTCCCTCTTGAAATTTCCATGACAGAGCATCTCCAAACCGTCTTCATCAATCGATCTCAGATGGTTTGGTAATTCAGATGGATTACTTGCATCCGTTGATTGCCTGGGCCTTTAGCAAGATGACCAAGTATTTGCCGCCTTCTGCAGACCTTTAGTTAAATGAAAAGTATAGCTAGAACGGTTTCCCGTGTGGTCCATCTTAGCAATGCACCAAATATTGTTGATACAAAGTACAATTGATCTTGCGAAGAAGACAAGCTAACCCCGAGAGCAAATTGTTTAGACAGTGTTATGAAAAAAAAAGGGAAAATCGAGCCTTTTCTGCGTGATAAGTAACTGGTCATCGCAAGTCACTATCATGGTCAAGTACGAGTTCAGTCTATTATGGCTATCAAACTGTGTTCAGACCAGGATGGAAGAAAAAACTGATTCCGACCTCCACCGAGAGCCATTAAGGCCTTGTATGGTAACGCTCCCGGGAACACTTGTTTTCGTTATTTTGTTCTCGAGAACAGATTTTTTATTAATGAACGTAAAAACGCGTTTGGTAAATTTTTTGTTCAGGAACAAATTTGTTCCCTAGGAATAGGTTTGGAGTAGAAATCGAAACAAGAAAAGTTATTTCTTGTTCCGGGGAACAATTTTAAGAAACACTTTTTTTTTTCCTTTCTTTTTTTTTCTTTCTTTTTTTCTTCTTCTTCCTCTTCCTCTTCCTCCTCCCACCCCTCGCCCGCCCCATCGCCGCCGCCGGCGAGGTTCGGCGAACTCGCCGGCGCCTCGCAAAGCCGGGCGAGGTCCAAGAAGCTCGCCGGAGCCTCGCCTCGGCCACCGGCGAGGCTCGGCCGCAGATCCGGCCGAGGCCGAGGCTCGCCTGGGCGGCGCGAGGCGGCGAGCCTCGCCCGGCCACCGGCGAGGCCGGCGAGCCTCGCCGGCTGGCCGGCGAGGCTCGACGCCGCCCGAGGCCGCGCGAGGCGGGCGAGCCTCGCCTCACCCGGATCCGGGGAGGCGAGCCTCGCGGGGCCACCGGCGAGGCTCGGCCTCGCAGATCCGGGTGAGGCCGAGCCTCGTCGGTGGCGGCGGCGCGAGGCTCGGCTAGCGAGGCTCGAGCCTCGCCGGTGGCGCCGCGCGAGGCTCGCCCGCGCCCGGATCTGCGAGGCCGAGCCTCGCCGGAGGCAGCCAACAAAAAGAAGGGAGAAAAAAAAAATTAAAAAAAAAAAAATTAAAAAAATCAAAAGATTGGAAAGTTTTACCAAACGTGTTTTACGTTCTGAGTAAAAATTTTGAACCGTTATCAAACACCCTTAAATGCTCAAACAATTCCCAGGGAACAAAAAAAAAGAAAAACATTTCGAAATAAAAACTGCTTTAAACGTAAAACGCGTTGCTACGCGGATCCTAAATTATAATATTGACGAACCTTTTCCAATTTGGACTCTTCAACATGATTTCCCCCCGTACATGAGGAACCTAGGGTCCACTTTAAACGATTCCGAGCAACTTCGAGCGATTCCGGTCAAACTTGAATCGTAGGCTTTCGTAAAACACAGTCAAGATCCAAGGGAATGAGAGTCTATATATAAGGTTTGATCAAGATTGATAAACAAAAAACATTACTTTGTTAAGTGTTTGATCAAAGGGTACAATTGGGTCATACTCATAAAGAGTTTTCCAATTATACCCAATTTGTATCACATCTTTTAATTACATGCATCCGATCATTAGGTGTTTGCATGCCATGTTAGAATAGATTGTTTTAATTGTCATTAGTATTAGGTCACGCGGACAAAATTAAGAGTAAGGCTGCATTGCATACATGCATATAGCTAGCTATCATGAATAAAAGAAAAACCAAACAAAAGAGAATCAATTTGAGTTGTGAATTGGTTCATAGAAATCACGTTAAGCTAGTTATTGCATTTTTTCAATTACTACTTTGCAGATATTTGGAAGTCTATCGATAGGGTTATGCCTTGCTTGCATCAAGGTAAATAAAATTATCTCCCGATTCTACCAATTTGTTTAATGCTCTTAGTTTAATGAGTGTTATTTTTATTGATTGTGTACTTCCATGATCACCTCATATATTAGTAGTTATGTTTAAAATAACCAACATTTCTTGTCGAAATATTTTTGAAAATAAAAAAGTAAAAGAACCAAAAGAACGTAAGAGTAATTTAGCGTAATCAAGTTTCCAAATCCATTGAATCTTTAGTTTGTAGAAATAAAGTACACTCTCCCATTTTACTTAGGTTTCTAACTAATTTACCAAAAATTAATTAGTGACAACTTTTGAATAGCTAAAACTATATATTGAAATTGAATTGAAAGTTGCAAATTTGTATAGGCTTAGAAGAAGAGTCCGAATTAGACATAAGTTTAGTAATTTATTAACCATCTCCTGACATGGGAAGGTCAATGCAACCCTATATTTATCCTTGTTGTCTAATAATAAGAGAAAATCTTTAAATCTTCAAATAAAGATTTGAAATATTCCCGGTGTCATTTCTCGAGGCCAACTTTATCAACCTCTTGATCTTGATGATGTGACGATAGATCAACAACATTGGAAGTAACAGAAACGCCATACTCTCATAGAAGTTTAATTTTGTTGGCATTTTCATTAATGCGCTCCAAAACTCGAAAAGAACCATCTACTCAAGGAGATGACTTGGCCTGATGACCAGGTGGAAATAATTTTTAACTCAAATTACTGTACTTATTTTCTTGACGGCGATACTTGTCAGTTTGCTTCAAAATTCTCTTCCCTACTTTGTCGGTAACCGTTCGATTTCCTCATGCCTTTCTTCGGCGTCTTGGGCCCAACCCCCGGCAGGGCCGGCCCTCCACAATGAGAGTCCGTCTAGGGCGAGTCCATTAATAATAAGGGGCTGTGCCAATGTGCCGAGGCCCAGTATTTTTTTAAGGGCGATGAATTACAACAAAAGATATTATACGCATGACGATTTCTCATCAATTTTTTAATTATGAAAAGAAGTTCCCTTTCCGACAAAAGGCACGCTAAAGCATGGGCGGGGCTTCTCCTCCTCGTTAGGATGAGCTGTCTTCTTTTTCTTCATCCGTCGCTGCACGTCTTTGCATTATCTTTTTGCTTTTTCACAGGCTTTTCCTCAGAATTCCACAAGCCAGTTTCGCCATGAACGACGGTTGAGGTCCACAGGATATGGTTGTATGCTATTAGTCATCATACCGATGAGTTAATTATTAATTCTGTTGAAAAAGACGTGCAATAAATTTATAATTTTTTAGATAATTTTCTCTAAACAAGGTCACTTGATTTGAGGGAGAAAAAAAAAGGCTTGACGAACACGTTCAAAAAGGTCAGAGTTAGGGAAACTGAAAACAGAGAGGTGAGTGAAGGATCGGTGATTAGAGCAAGAAAGAACAAACGAAAAATAGAAACGAGAGGAAGAAGATATTCAGCGGATGAAACAGAACAGAGAAAGGGAGAGGCTCCACCATCCACCAACGTCCCATACATTTCCAAATTCCATTTAGGGTTTGACAATGCTTTACTCTCTCTCATCGCCACAGTCACGACCAAAGCAAATCTCTTCACGAAAGTCCCCTGTCTTGCTCCATCTTCAATCGCCATGGTCTTGAACTCCTAGGATCGGTGGTTCATCTTCAATCACCAAAAATCCATGAAACCTTCTCCGATAATTTAACTTTGTCCAGGCCCAATTTTTTTTTTAAGAGAGATGAATTATAGGCACGACAAAAACAAATATGTTAATAATGGTATAGGATTCACGTGTGGATTTTTCATAAAATTTAATTATGAAAAGATGTTCCTCGCGGCACGGGAAAAGAAGGGGAAAGCAGGAAGGAGCATTAATGAATGATTTCGTTGCCACCGAAATGCATCCTCATGCTTGTTTCGTCGAGGGAATCTTTTGACTACAACGTGGCCGACAACACAAAAGGCCAGCTAAATCTGGACATTTTTCATTTTCTTTTTGAAAAATCATATCTGAAAAAGGTGAATTTTCCAAATCTCTTTAGCCTAATAATTTAGAGAATCTTGAACTTTCCACTTGTTGTTAAAAATGTCCTGAATTTTCAACTCTATTCCTTGACTTAAAAAAAAAAAAAGCTCTATCCCAGGTGAATATGAACAGTTTTGCATTAAAATATCGGAGAATCTTAATTTTCTTGGAAAATGTCTTGACATTGCAACTTTATCAAGGTAAGTTGGGTATTGCAAGAGGATGTCCACGTCGTAGATTTGAGGAAAGTTGAATAGATCAATTTAGAGTTTCTATGTAAAGACTTTTATATACAATTTTTTTCCCATCAAACAAAGACTTATAAAATGATTGTTTTCCGATTTGGACCAATACTTGCAAGTAGACACCTTTTTGTGGCATTTGTGGTCATAACTTTACCATATAAAAGAAAATTTTATCAAGTCTGCAAAATGTCCCTGTGCGATACTTTTGGTTGCTCTTTCATGTTTCTAAGAATTAAGTAAAAGGAGAAAAGGCATTTTATTTTCTTCCTAAGACTTGAAGGAGAAATTAAGGGCAGAGTTAGGGCAAACAAAAAATTCTTCTCATTGTGCTTGGATACAAAATGAAATATATATATTAAAGAATGTCAATAATATCTTATTATCCTTCATTGGTTAGTAACATAATTTTTTGCATAAGTGATCGTGGATAATAAAAATTTGATAGCGAAATGAAGTTTATCGATTTGACACTATAATATTTGACAAGGTCAAAGGGAGATTTCCAAATTCTTGAGTGGGATCGAGAGCATAAATATATACTCAGCAAAATACCTTTTCTAATGGAAAATAAATTAACAAAAGAAAAGGAAATATCAACAGTGCAACCGCTAGACTAAGCATGCGTCATTATTGTCCTGATGCTTGGATAGTGCGTGATCATTGTTCCAATCAATGAGTTACTGATTTATATCTAGCTTGACAAGTTTGAATTATCAATGAACAACGAGTTCATTTAGATAAATCAAACCTATAAAGAGTACAAGGCAACAAGAAGGCATTTCATATTCGGGATAATTACCAAAAATGATCTTAAGCTTTGTCCACCCGATAAATTTTGACTAAAAATCGCTGACGTAAATGCTAACCATCCTATTTAACACGACTAGCGCTAATGTGGACAATTTTTTGATTTGTTAATATTTTTCTTTCTTCTCTCTTCCATTTTTTTTTTTTCATTGTGGCGGTGAGGGTCCCCGGAGCTCATCAATTGCGAGTAAAGGCTGCCTCGCTCATGGTTGGCAAGGCCATGGCCACCTTCCCCCACGGCTTGCTCACGGTCGCAATGGTCTGGGCGAGACCAACCTCATGCAAAGACCACCGCCTTTCTCAAGTGAGGCCAACCTTGTTGGCCAAGGTGAGGTCGCCTTCTCATACAATCAATGAGTTCTAGACAAATTCACATACTTGCACCAACCAAGCTGAATAATAATTTATTGAACATAAATTGTTAATTATGAGAATAATATGCTTAGGTATATTTGAGTGGTAAGTAAAATTTATTGAACATATTTATAAAGACAATTACCCCTCGTTCTCTAATAGTAATGACACACATTTATATCTAAGTATATGATATAAAGTTATAGTTAATCAAAATGAATTAAGACTGCACACAAATCCGCTCTATTTGAAGGAAAACACATTATACATCATATATGTTTAAGGGAGATTGAAATCGCTAAACTAAACCAAGCAAAAACTTTTGTGGGAAAGAATTGATAGTTTTGGTTGGTTGATTCGGCTTTGGATTGATTAAGACATTATACAATCAATAAATTTAACTAAATGAAATCAATAAGTTTTTTATTTTTTTGGTAAGGGTGAAATCAATAAGTTGATATCTACAAAATAAAAAAATTAATTGGTAATTTCACAGTTGAGAGAAGAGTGGGAGCAGAAAATGAAATTTCCCAGCCAATTGATTTGAAATTTGCCAGCCTTTGATTCGAAATAAGAAATGGTGGGACCCAGCCACCGAGAGAGGGAGCAGAAAATGAAATTTTCAGACAAGCATCGCATTGACTCGAGGTCCAGAAGAAGACAACGAAAGTTTTAACAGTACTTTGTCTTTTGTCGTGGGTTTTATTTCTTTTCATTTCTTCCGCATCGAAATTTCCTCGCCTTGGGTCTTCTGTACTTTTGTCCGCCCGCCAATGAATTACTAATTTATATAAAGACAAGTATTAATTATTGGTGCGATTCCACTTGCCAACTGGTTTAATTACATAAATCAAACCAATATAAAAAAGAATTGCCATAATGAGACAATGGGCAATAAGAAGGCATTTTGGTTTTCTTCTCCTTTGAATTTGAAAGGAAAATTTGAGGGCACAGTGTGAGCAAAGAAGAAATTTATCCTCCCGTTTTAGGGCATTCTTTCGCCGAGCCTGCGCAACCGATCCTTCCCTTCTGGCTTGCATTCTATTTTCTCACTAAGATGAAAAAGAGTGCGAGTAGCAATGCAAAAGATGCTGATGCTGGCCTATCTAGTTCGTCAGTTGCATCGACAGAAATTAATTTCAGTGCATCTAGTTCATTGACCACACCAACTAGAGACTGCTATGATGTGTTCTTAAGTTTTAGAGGCCTAGATACTCGACATGGCTTTACTGATCATCTCTACAATGGGCTCGTTGATGCTGGAATTCAAGTTTTCAGAGACAATGAGGAGCTCCGCCAAGGCGAGGAGATCGGTCCAGATCTTTTGGTAGCCATAAAAAACAGTAAGATCTTGATCCCCATTCTTTCTGTGAATTATGGTTCGAGCAAATGGTGTCTCGATGAACTTGATGAAATGATGAAGTGCAAGAATAATGGCATGAGGCATAAAGTGTTGCCTATATTCTACAAAGTGAAACCGTCTCATGTGCGATGTCAAGAAGAGGATTTTGGAAAGGCATTTCTCACGTATGCAGGGGATTTCGACCAAACAATTATGGAGAAATGGAAGCAAGCACTCATTCAAGTCAGTTCCTTGAAAGGATGGGAAGCCGAAGGGTATTTCATTTTTTCAGCAAAACATTGTCCACTTTCTTTTAATTTGTGTGGGTGTTTTACTCGTTTGTTCTGATTCCTACTTGCTTCATTTTCTTTCTTTTTCTTTTTGTTTTTTTTAACAAGAAGAAAGCAGTAAGATCTATAAGTTGTTCTCTTTTTAGTTTTTAACTTTAATGACCGATCTAATCATAGATTTGTTAAATGATTTGTTACTCTTATATAAAGGAGATTTTGTAACATTGTGCCATTTTGCTTTCAGGTTTATAGTATAAGCAACATTAATCTTCATCTCAAACTTTTCTAATTACATATTTATTTGAGATTAATGGTGTAACTTATTGGTCACGCCCATTAAATCTCATAATATCATTTACCATGCATAGTGATTATCAAAGCCATAGTTCCTGAGCAGCGCTATTTCCGCCCCATTTTGGCTAAGAAACTTTTTTTTTCTGGTGAACTTATTGAAATACCCTCCACTTTCCCTCTCTCTTTAATTTATTGTTTCTTTTCTTATCAGGCTAACCCACAAAACTGTCTTTTATTTCTATCATCTCTCTTATCTTGTCAACTTCACAATATAAATGTCAAATTTCACCCAACAAGATATTATCTTATCATACTTTACCTAGAGAAGGTCATTTATTTTGATTTATGATATCATGTTTTCAATCACAAAATTTACATAGAATGTTAGAAATTTCTAGTATTAATGGCTTTTGAATACACAATTAATTACCTTTTTTTTATCAAATAGTTTGAGGGAAACTTTACTTCAAAGTTGAAAATTGAAATTCAATCTAATTATCTAACTAATATTGACATTGTGGGTGTTTTTCTAGAATAAGTTCGTAGGTTTTTAAAGTAAAATATCTATAGTTTGTGCTGTCTTATGAGCTTTTTATGTTTTAATAAGAATTGCAAGATGAGGGCTGTCAATTTATTTACACCTTCTTCACTTTCAAAGTCACATCATATTTTTTTCGGAAAAATTTTTAAGCATATTTTAAAGTTTTAATCCATTTGATATGAGATTGAATTTACAATTGATATACAGGAAGAAGCTTTATTTTTTCCCTTTATGTGCTTATCTTTTGTTAATATTTTTATATGATCTAAATATAAATATGTTTGACATTGGATCATGATTCTAACAAATTTTAATTTTTGATTTTGAAATATAGTTTCATTCATACTATTTGATTGTGTAATCATAAACTATCATAAATAGAAGTATCTTGTGATTGAAGACTAAGAAGCACCGACACTCTACATGAGCGCCGTGTCGTATCGAATGCCGAACACTCCAACATATGTCCGACACTCTCTAACACTCAGTCAACACATGTCGGAAAATTCAACACCTGGTCAACTTTTCCCAACACTCTCTGATGAACGTGTCGGAATTCCGAGACGTGATTTTGACACACAGTGTCAATTTTAAAAAAATTCAATAAATAATAGGTGAAAATGTAAATATATAAATAAATAAATAAATAAATAAATAAATAAAATAATAAATGGGAAAAAAAGAAGAAAAGCCAAGTCTTCTCTTCTCTTCTAACTCTCATTTTCCATGACACACAATTCACCTCCTTCTTTTCTTCCAACATGCTTTGACACGAGCATCTAAAATGTAGATTACTTGTTTTTCTCCTCCAAATTTTATGGATTATTGAAATTGAGTTGAAATTGAGTTGAAATTGTAAAATTGAAATAATGAATGATATTCATAAATTGTGAATTAATGTTTTTAGTGTAAATTCATTCTATGCTCTCTCTTTTTTTGTTATTTGTTTATTTGTGAATTTGAATCAAAATAATTTGATTGAAATAATCATAAAAATAATAATTTATCATGAATATATTAAATTATATATTTAATAAATAACATATCCCAACATGTCGGAATTCTCTATTTTTTTAGAAATAATGTGTTGGCGTGTCGTGTCACGTGTTGCGTGTCCATGTCGATGCTACTTAGATTGAACATATGAGAACATATATTAAAATTGATAGCATTGTTTGGGCAAATTGATAACAAGATGCACAGTAAAATGATATTTTATTGGATATAATGGAGCATTTGAATTGTGAAACTAATGTGAAAGATAATAGAAATGAAGGCAGTTTTGTGGATAAAAAAAGAAACAATAAATTGAAGGGAGAGGAGTGTATTTCAGTAAATTAAATAGGAAAAAAGAGTGTTTTAGCAAAACGAGGGTGGAAATAGCACTGCCTAGTTCTTCCAAATTTACATTCATTAAATCTTCACTGTTGTTAAATAGTTGCCATAAAAACTATTTTTTCAAAAGAAAGATTTCATCTGTTACGTATAATGATGGTAAATTTAAAAAAAGAAAAAAGGTTATCTTTATTATATGTATGTTTAAATAATTTTCCATGCATTTTCCTATCTTCAACACATCATTTGACCAATGTTATTAGATTGAAGCATTGCTTTTGCCTTTGGGAAAAATATTCTTAATCTTCCCAGTCAATATTAAATAAATTATTATTGTAGAACGCCAAAGGAAAAAAGAAGTACAACATGCTATCATCCCTTGACACAATGAAAATTGACAAGAACATGAATCTAGAATGATAGTAAATTCATAACACGAGTAGAAACTTGCAAGCATGTGGAATTGCGCAAATAAAAGGAAATCCCCTCAATTATATTCAAGTAGTTTATAATATAGCACTATGAACAACTTTCTGGATTGACATTACAGGACCCATATATCTCCTACATTAAAAATTTATGATATGTTTGTTGATTGATGGCTAAACTTTCACACCAAACTGGCTTATTGGATTTTTGCTTATTCAAAGTTTTTAAAGTCACGTCCATGTCATCCTTAATGTCTTTAACAAACAAGAAGGTTAAAATTTGATTCAAATCCATGATATGTACAATCTTCAAGATTTATTAACAATAACCTCAAGTTTCTTCTAGCTCATTAGATTATTTCAGAGTAATAATGGAATGCGACACGCTACGTGAAGCAATTACCAGCGTTTCCAACTTTTGTCTTAGCATATAAGATAATATATGTTGGTGTGGCAAAAAAAAAAACTCTTAAAGTTTCTCTATTTATCCCCAAATTTATTAATTGTTGTGTCTTCATTAGATATATAAACCAAAACTACTGTTGCCACGATTTGAACTCTCATCACATCTAACAGGTATGAAGGACAATTGGTGAAAGCGGTTGTCCAAAATGTATTGATCAAGCTGAAGAAAGAGTTTGAGTTGGTTCTTCCTGATAATTTGGTTGGAATTGATAGTCATGTGAAGGAGGTTATGAAATTTGTAGATGATAATTCTAATGCTACCGTATTTGTTGGCATCTATGGAATGGGAGGCATTGGTAAGACAACCCTTGCTAAAACTATCTACAACAAGCTCTCCCATCAATTTAAGCATCAATGCTTCATTGCAGATGTTAGGGAGTTATGTAAGCGTAATGGCCTCATGTACTTGCAAAACCAATTACTCTCTCATATATTGAAGCATAAATATGAAATTTATACAACGGATCAAGGGATTGGATACATCTTGTCAAAGTTTAAGGATAAGAAAGTCCTCATTCTCCTCGACGATGTAGATGATAATAATCAATTAAAGGCTTTAGCTGGAAATCATGATTGGTTTTCTTCGGGAAGTAGGATTCTTATTACCACTAGAAAAAAGTCTGTTCTTGACTATGCTAGGGTGGACTACGACTATGAACATAAGGAAATGGATAAGAATCAATCTTTGATTCTATTATGTAGACATGCGTTTCGAAGGGACTCTCCTCCAAGTGAACTTGAGGTCATCGCTCGTGAAGTTGTATCCACCACCGGAGGGCTTCCATTATCTCTTGAGGTATTAGGTTCATTTTTGTGCGGAAAACGGTTACCACTATGGAGAGGTACACTTAAAAAGTTAAAAGAAATGCCTCCTCAAGAAGTGCAAGCTAGTTTAATGATAAGTTACAAAGCACTAGACTATGGACAACAACAAATATTTCTGGATATTGCTTGTTTTTTCATTGGGACGGACAGAAGAACCGCATCGTACATGTGGGACGCTTGTGGTTTTTTTCCAGAGGAGGGAATTGAAGTACTAAGGCTTATGTCATTAATAAAATTTGGAAATAATGATAAGCTCAAAATGCATGATCAACTGAGAGATTTTGGTAGGGCAATCGTTCGCAAGGAAAACCAGCAACAACCTCAGCATCGTAGCAGATTATGGGACCGCGAAGAAGCCCTGAAAGTGATAAAAGGAAATAAGGTAACTATTCCTCTTCTTTCGCTCAATTAGACCATGTTCTACCGTAAGACTGATGGTGATCCTCTACCTACCGCTTGCTGTAATGAATAGAGAACCTTCTAATATTATTGCCTTTGTATGGTTTCATTGACATGATTAGCAAGTAGGAGGTTGCTCTCTCTTAGTAAGTATTGCAACTTCTTTGAGATTTTTGTTAAAGAAACGTATATTATGAAGTTCTCTCCTACAATGAGGTGCTTTTAAATTTATTAGATACTTGATAGGCGTGTTCTACATTGAAAAGATCTTGACTTTCTATAATTGATACAATTACGTCATTAACAGATGCAATAAATAAGTTGACTATACTTCTGTAATCCATAATTACTTAGGATATATAAATCATAGCATCCTAATCTCTGGATGTTAGAATTAATTTAATATGAGTAACCATACCCGCATTTCTCATGAAATTCAGTCATTCTACGATAATTGATAATGGAAAGGACACTTATTTTATATTTTATATCTAAATATAATAATATAACTAAATTTTTACAACCAATTTAAAGTATTTTTGCTGGGTTCAAATTTCCTTTTTCATTTATCGTACTATTATAAGTTGAGATCAAAGTGGTTTTGATAAAACTGATACAAGATCTGTTAAGTTTACTCCTACAATAATCGAAATGACTACAGTTATTTTCACATGGATTATCTAAAAATACAATTAATTTCAAAAAAAAAAAAAAAAAAACAAGGCCATGCAAAGTGCAAAGCATGGACAAGAGCACTAAGACGACTTACAAAATAAACCAAAATGGAAGACATTTAAGGCATTATTGAATCTTTTGCACGTGGCATGAAAATGGGGAGATTATCAAAAAAGTTTTTAGTTTTATCATAATTAAAATGGTCTGCCAGACCTCACCCCACGCCGGGGCCCAGATCTAAGCGAGGCCAGCCTTCTGTAGCTCTGTTTGATTTCTCACCCAGTGGCTCATAGTTTTGAGCCTTGCTTCTCTCGATCAATGTCTGCGATGCAAGGCACGCCAGCCGCCGGTGACAGCGGGCGAGGCCGCCTTCGCCCGCGGCAAGGCCATGGCGAGGCTGGCCTCGCCCAGATCTGGGCAAGGCGGCCGGCATGTGGGTGAAAGCGCTGGGAAAAGAAGCCAAAGAGAAAGAAGAAAAGGAAAACAATTAAATATTAAAAATTAATGAAAAAATTTGAAAGAAAATTATTATAAAATTATCATGTAAGCATCAGCTGACTCACCGGCGTCCACATCAATACCGATTGCCAAATTTGACCGGATGGATTAAATTGAAAGATTTAAAGTTAAATTAGCTAAAAAAAAAATTTAAGACTTAGTTGATATAATTATAATAAATTTAATTTTTTTGGTAATTCGCTTGGTGAAAATAACACAAACTTTCAAACTTTTCAAGGAAAGCTTGACCTTTCGCTAGTTGGACAAAAAAATAGCAGTTGGTTTTGCTCCATGGGTAAATGGCTGTTTTTTTTCTTTTAGTTGAATAAGTTTTTTTTTTCTTATGTCTCCGTAGAGACTATTTGGATAAGTTCGAAAGGTTGTGTTTTTAGTTTTAGATGTAAACGATTAGACTTCTTTTTTTTTTTAAAAAAATATTTGAGAGATTGTGTTACTTTTATCCCAACATAGAAGGTTAGGCTTCTTCTTTTTTTGGGATTTGGCCATGAGTATACTTGAACTCTATCGAAGGATTATTGAAGGTGAAAAAATTACTCTTTTTTTATATCGAAAAAAATTACACTCTTGAAAACGAAGAATTTTGATGACAGAGGACTTATTGATATTGAGAGGGATTATTATCGAGAAAATGACTAATTTGAGTGTGATTTCATCTCTTGGAGGTTGCTTTCCTTTTTATAGTTACTCTTCTTTTCGATTCCTTCTAGGTGTTGAGACCTAATGTCTTCTCCACTATCTATGTCAATCTCCTCCGAGTATTCATGAAATCTTGTACAACATTCTGAAGCACAATGAGAAATTTTTTGGCTTGGAGAAACTAACATGGATTTGGAAATCCATGAATTCTATATTACTTCTCAAATTCTTATGCAAAAGTGATTTTTCTTGGTGAAAGCTTGTTGCACATTTGGTTCGCAGTTATAGCTAGTTTCTTTCTAGTCCATTCTGATGAACCAATTGATTTTAATGTTTGTCTTAAAATTATTCTAGATAAGAGAGAAAAACTTCAATGTCATACTATTTGCTTTTCAACAAAGGTCATCTGGTTGATTTGTAATACTAAATCGTCATGCAAAGACAAAAATTTTGTGTCAAAAACGAGGGAATAATTCTTTATTCGCTCAAGTCAAGGCAACTTCTTTTTGTTTTTGTTTTTGTTTTTATAAGTAAATTATTGATAAGAAAGCCTCAAGTCAAGAAACTTGCCAACCGCGGAGGTGAGGAAAAAAAAAACGGCCCTGGTACCGGCTAGAAGAATCTGAGGAAGCATCTCCATACAAACTAATTGCCATTCTTCAGTATTATTTCGTTTTACAAATAAATCAGAAATAGTTGTTCTTCAATATCAGGAATTCCTTGGGGGCCAAGGAATTAAGCTATTCCATGGAATAAAGAATACCTTCAATATTCATAATTCAGAAATGACTTTGCATTTCTAATAATGAATTATATTTAAAATAAATCAAATTATATTTATTGTACTTGAATAATGCAATTGTTTATAATTATGATTGATCTATATAATATATCAAATTGCAATCTATAGTTAACTTATAACTCATTCTAAAATATTAAGGTACAGAGAGCATATCTATAATTAACATCATTATCTTGATTACTTATGATTAGAAAATAATTATTAATAACATTAGAACTAGAAGTTACTAGTAATAAAAATGATAAATCGCATAGGATGTGTTATTTTTTAGTTATTAATATCACAATATTAGTTACTTATAATTTTTTATTGCTCCAACAAATAAAACAAAGATGAGTATATGTTATTTTTTACTAATTGTGTAAGAAGCGCAGTTGAATAATATACAAGAAATTTATACATAAGGAAAAAAAGAAAGAAAAGAAAAGAAGGAATTCATATGTCAAAATTTCTTTATAATAAAAAAGCGTTTGCTTAGTAAAAAATGAATTTGAAAAAATTTCCTAAAAGTAATCGCTTTTATCTCTTACAAAAATGAATAAGCGAAAAATATTTTTATTGTCCATGAAACTGTTTAGACATAGATTCATTGATTAATTATTTCAAGCAATAAAAATAATTATTTGTAGGAAACATTTTCCAAATTATTTATTTTTCATGAAATAAACCCATCATAAAAGTAGTGTGTTTTTCCCAATTGTCACTGTTATTACAATAACTATGTGTCTGTTGATTGGAGTTCATTTGGACATCTATTATGAAAATTACAGAGAGAGAAAACGTATTCCTATTAAGATTGATCAAATCAACTTTTGATTTTGCACATTATCATTTAATTTAATCCCGTGCAATGCAAGTGCATCCTCCAGGTATTGTGATGAACCTATAGTCAGGAAAGAAGAGGATTTACGAGTTGTAGAGCATTTACTTATAAGAGCCATTAGATCTTTTTAAGATCCAAGTACTAATGGCCAAATTTCAAAATCGAAGTAGACATCCTTCACTTGGCCCTTTTTAGATATTGTTAAGTGACCAAAAAAGAAAATTACATCTTCACTTTGCTAGTATCTTGAATAAATCATTGCATGTTACTAGCAATATGAGCAAATGATATTAGATTACTGTAGTTGGATATAAACAGTAAAAATGAGCATCGATTCTTATTTATAGGGAACAAACGAGATTCAGGCCATTTATCTTCGAGAAGACCACTCCAACTGGTACAGCAAAATAGTTAACAAAGGTGGCAATATCTACACAGACGAACAATTGAAGAATTTAACGAGTTTAAGGTTCCTTGACGTGGGTAAGGCAGGTTTTAGGGGAGATTTTAAGAACTCACTTGAGAATTTAAGATGGCTTCGATGGAAGTTGGATCTCTTTACTTTTGAAGCAAATGATTTTCATTTGAAGGAGTTAGTTGTACTCAATTTGTCTGATAGCAATATTTCGGATGAATGGCGAGGATGGAGTTATATGATGGTAAGATGGAAGTACAAGCCTTTTCTGTACTTTCTTTTGAGTCATAATTACTGTGGGCTAGTCCCGTGACAAATTTTTTTTTTTTAATCAGATGGCGGAAAAGCTAAAATTTCTCAACCTTACAAGTTGTGAATGTTTGAAAGGAACTTCCTTCCTCTCAGCTTTTAAGAATTTAGAGGTTCTAATCCTTCAACATTGTTATCAACTAGAGCAAATTGACTCTTCAATTGGAGACATGAAAAATCTGGTATGCTTAGACTTGTCTGGATGTTCGAGCCTCAAGGAGCTGCCAACAGAATTGGGTAAATTAGAAGCGTTGGAGGAACTTCATCTACAAAGTTGTATTGCCCTCTCTGAAGTACCACACAGCATAGGGGCTTTGAAGAATCTGGTACGCTTAGACTTGTCTGGATGTTGGAGACTCGAGCTGCCAACAGAATTGGGTAAATTAGAAGCGTTGAAGGAACTCCTTCTACAATATTGTAGATACCTCTCTAAAGTACCAGACAGTATAGGGGATTTGAAGAATCTGGTACGCTTAGACTTGTCTGCATGTCCGAGACTCAAGGAGCTACCAACAGAATTGGGTAAATTAGAAGCGTTGGAGGAACTTCATCTACAAAGGTGTGAACTCCTCTCTAAAGTACCAGACAGCATGGGGGATTTGAAGAATCTGATACGCTTAGACTTGTCTGAATGTTCGGGACTAGAGGAGCTACCAGACAGCATGGGGGATTTGAAGAATCTGGTACGCTTAGACTTGTCTAAATGTTCAGGACTCAAGGAGCTACCAGACAGCATGGGGGATTTGAAGAATCTGGTACGCTTAGACTTGTCTAGATGTTCGGGACTCAAGGAGCTACCAACAGAATTGGGTAAATTAGAAGCGTTGGAGGAACTCCATCTACAAAGGTGTAAAGCCCTCTCTAGAGTACCAGACAGCATGGGGGATTTGAAGAATTTGGTACGCTTAGACTTGTTTGGATTGGGACTCAAGGAGTTGCCAACAGAATTGGGTAAATTAGAAGCGTTGAAGGAACTCCTTCTACAATATTGTAGAGACCTCTCTAAAGTACCAGACAGTATAGGGGATTTGAAGAATCTGGTACGCTTAGACTTGTCTAGATGTTCGGGACTCAAGAAGCTGCCAACAGAATTGGGTAAATTAGAAGCGTTGGAGGAACTCTATCTGGGAGGGTGTAAAGCCCTCTCTAAAGTACCAGACAGCATATGGACTTTGAAGAATTTGGTACGCTTAGACTTGTCTAGATGTTCGGGACTCAAGAAGTTAGAAGCGTTGGAGGAACTCAATCTACAAAGGTGTGAAGCCCTCTCTAAAGTACCAGACAGCACAGGGGCTTTGAAGAATCTAGTAAGGTTAGACTTGTCTGAATGGTTGGGACTCAAGGAGCTGCCAAAAGAATTGGGTAAATTAGAAGCGTTAAAGAAACTCTTTCTACGAAAGTGTGAAGCCCTCTCTGAAGTACCAGACAGCATAGGGGCTTTGAAGAATTTGGTACACTTAGACTTGTCTGGATGTTTGGACTCAAGGAGCTGCCAACAGAATTGGGTAAATTAGAAGTGTTGGAGGAACTCGATCTACGAGGGTGTAAAGCCCTCTCTAAAGTACCAGACAGCATGGGGGATTTGAAGAATCTAGTACGCTTAAACTTGTCTGAATGTTTGGGACTCAAGGAGCTGCCAACAGAATTGGGTAAATTAGAAGCGTTGGAGAAACTCGATCTACGAGGGTGTAAAGCCCTCTCTAAAGTACCAGACAGCATGGGGGATTTGAAGAATCTAGTACACTTAAACTTGTCTGAATGTTTGGAACTCAAGGAGCTGCCGATAGAATTGGGTAAATTAGAAGCGTTAAAGATACTCTTTCTACGAAAGTGTGAAGCCCTCTCTAAAGTACCAAACAGCATAGGGGCTTTGAAGAATCTGGTACACTTAGACTTGTCTGGATGTTTGGGACTCAAGGAGCTGCCAACAGAATTGGGTAAATTAGAAGTGTTGGAGGAACTCGATCTACGAGGGTGTAAAGCCCTCTCTAAAGTACCAGACAGCATGGGGGATTTGAAGAATCTAGTACGCTTAAACTTGTCTGAATGTTTGGGACTCAAGGAGCTTCCGATAGAATTGGGTAAATTAGAAGCGTTAAAGATACTCTTTCTACGAAAGTGTGAAGCCCTCTCTAAAGTACCAAACAGCATAGGGGCTTTGAAGAATCTGGTACACTTAGACTTGTCTGGATGTTTGGGACTCAAGGAGCTGCCAACAGAATTGGGTAAATTAGAAGCGTTGAAGGAACTCAATCTACAAGGGTGTAAAGAACTCTCTAAAGTACCAGACAGCATGGGGGATTTGAAGAATCTAGTACGCTTAAACTTGTCTGAATGTTTGGGACTCAAGGAGCTGCCAATAGAATTGGGTAAATTAGAAGCGTTAAAGGAACTCTTTCTACAAAAGTGTGAAGCCCTCTCTAAAGTACCAGACAGTATAGGGACTTTGAAGAATTTGGAACGCTTATACTTGTCCGGATGTTTGGAACTGAAGGAGCTGCCAGCAAAATTGGGTAAATTAGCAGCGATGGAGGAACTAGACAGCAGAGAGAATTTGAGGGAATTTGATACTTAGGACTCAAGGAGCTGCTAACTCGGTAAATTAAAAGCGTTGGCGAAACTCCTACAAAAGTGTGAAGCCCTCTCTAAAGTACCAGACAGCATAGGGGCTTTGAAGAATTTGCGTTGCTTAGACTTGTCTGAATGTTTGGGACTCAAGGAGCTACCAACAGAATTGGGTAAATTAGAAACGTTAGAGGAACTCCTTCTACAACGGTGTGGAGCCTTCTCTAAAGTACCAGACGGCATAGGGGCTTTGAAGAATCTGGTACGCTTATTGTCTGGATGTTGGGGACTTAAGGAGCTGCCAACAGAATTGGGTAAATTAGAAGCGTTGGAAGAACTTTTTTTACAACAGTGTGAAGCCCTCTCTAAAGTACTCGACAGCATAGGGGATTTGAAGAATCTAAAATTTATGAATATTAGTTGCACTCATTTAGAAGAATTACTAGACGGCATAGGGACTTTGAAGAATCTGATATGGTTAGACTTGTCTAGATGTTGGGGACTCAAGAAGTTGCCATTGATGACAGTATTGTCTGGCACAGCTTTCTTAAATGGGCTCTTTATGTACTGCTGATGCTTGGAAGAATGTTAGAAGCAGGAGCTGTGAAATGAATTGGCACGGACTTGGTTAGCGATAATCACTCCTACTGACAAAATCATATGAGCAAATGGTCGAATATGAATTCTCACTCCTACATGCTATGCTGACAGGTTTTACAGCTTGATTTATCAGTAAAGCCATTTAATATTTGCCTGCTAAACTTTGTTGGGTTGATAAAGAAGTCAGAGGTTCTTGCTTTTGGAAGCTGCAATCAAAGTTGGCTTGGAATAGATGTATACACTGCAGTTGGAAGTCTTGGAATCAAAAGTTTGGAAGGCTCAGCTACTGTGACTTCATGATGTTCAGAGCCTGCAGAGATTCCCATCCTGCACAAGTTTATGGATTGAGGATTGCAAGTCCTTAGCAAAATTATTGAACTTGTCGAATTTTCATAATTTAAAGAAATTGATCCTGTCAAATTCTCATGAACTTCGGGAGATCCTGGGGCTTGAGGAGTCAACATCTCTTGAACATATTGTTATCTCAGGATGTTCCTCGATTGAGATCTTACATGATTTGTCATTATGTACTAACTTGGTCAGTCTAGTTGTGCAAAATTGCAAGAAAATGACTGAGCTTTGGGGCTCAAGAAACTGGAGCTACTAGTGGAATTGGTGATTTCTAGATGCAAGTCCCTCAAAACAATCAGATTATCTGGAAGAGCCATTTGTCTTAGATCATGGAACTATAAAATTTAGAGAAGACAGCTCGGAAGAGTCATTTGGAGAAGACGACTTGGATGAGTCATTTGAGAAGATGACTCTGATGAGTCGGAATAGTTGAGATGATCCTTATTTTCAAACAAAGGTAAATAAAGCAGGTAAGCTACCTTTTCTCTTTTGGGATCTATTCCCCAATTTTCTACTGTATTTCCTGTTTGCAATTCCTTTCAAGATTTATTACACTCTCGTTAGTATTTCCTGGTTGACAATGTTATTATTTTTCCTGCTTGAATTCAAGATATCCGAGGGAAATGTTCAAGGAAGTTAGTATGATGCTTTGGCAATTGTTTCTGCTCATCAGGCCATAATGGAAAGAGATTAAAAGGGTTTCTGAGTGCATCATTTGTCATTATTCTTCTGGTAAGATTCTTCATCCTATGCAGAAAAATAAAGATTCTCTGTGTTTGATTGATTATAGAATGCTGGAATTACTGATTAATATAGATGTATACGGGCATTTGGTAGCATGCCAAAGGTAATAATATAGGTTGAGAAATGCTAAGTGATGGACCCTGAATGGAGATCCTTTTGAATGGGGGCTTTAGTTTGTCTTGAGCTCACCGTGCAAAGAATGAACTTATGGTGCAAAAGGACCTTGTTGAGAGGGCATCTCTTAGAATGCATGTGCTACTGACTTGGGACAAAAAATTGTCCAACCATTGTTTTCCGAACATTTTCTCTCATAAATCACTTGTATTAGCTCATTAAGGTAATTGTATGGGTCGAGAAACACTAAATGCGAGAACGGACTGTCCTTTTAGTGATGTGGTCATGAATAAACTAGCAAACAGGCTAGAAGCAAAACCATTGTGAATTATTTGGATCAGTCAAGAAGATTACAAGTTTAATTTTGGTAACTATGAATCCGTGGTCATCTGTTCTGAATCCAAGAGACACCTAATAGTCCAAGGTAAATAAAAGATTAGCCCAAAGAATACTTCTTAATGATTGTAGAGTTAGTAATGCCATTTGTCATTTACCTGAACTTGAGTCAAGCAAATAATCAAGATGGCAGGTACGAACAAGAATGTCTTTCGACATAATCGACTGCACTGCACAATAATACCTCATGCAAAAGCTCTTATTAGTGCATTTACTTGTTGAAAAAGAAAAACGCCGAAAGCGTTTGTGTAAGTTTCCAGAAGAAACTTTCTTTTATCCTATATGCCATTTGAAAACTGTCTTGCATTCATTCTGTTATATGAATAGTGTATGATGATAAGGAAAAGAATCATCCTATAGCCCACAAAAGGAAGCAACTTAAGTTGAATTCAATATACCAACTTGATCAAAGCTTCTATGATTGACGATATTGGATGTCTATAAGCTGGATTGAAAGAGTTCAAAAGGAAAATTAATACTGAGTTTGACAAATGAAGGTCTGTAAACTTCAGGGTATTATTAGTACATAATTCGCTGATTAAAATGCTGATATATTTTGAAGAGTTTTTAACGGTACTTCTAAAGAAGCAATATTATCAAAGGACTAGGAACTTGATGTTTTTTGAACATCTCCAAATGCTGACAATGGATCCTTCAAACGGTAGAGGACATTCACATACTGTCGTCCCATTGCCCTGATTACATTCAACAGAAGCCTTGCAGAGCTGAAACTATCCATAAACTTAAGAGGTTTCCTAAATACTGAAAGTCTAATCAATTAGTTTGATTTAGTGCCCATTTTGGACAAATGTATTTCAGATTGGTATCATAATTGGCACAAGCATAGAGGTCTTTTGGGTCTTTATTAAAAAAAAGTTGCTTGTGATCCAGGTTGGGATCTTTATGCTACAGTGGAAGCTGTAATATGTGGATTTGAATGGGTGTGGCCTTCTGTCATTTGAGCCGAATTTTTCAAGTCAATGCTGCCATTGAAGATACTATTGTCCGGCACAGCTTCCTTAAATGGTCTCTTTATCTACTGCTGATGCTTGAAGACTGTAAGAAATGGAATGGCAGAGACTTGGTTAGTGATCCTTAATAGACTTCCCACTTACGATCATATGAGCAAGTGGTCTAATGTGAAATTCTCACTCCTATAAGTTATGCTGACAGGTTTTACAGATTTAATTCATCAGTTAAGCCAATCGAAGTTTGCTTATTGAACTTTGTTGGGTTGATAAAGAACCTAAGAAGTTCTTACTTTTGGAAGCTGCAGCTGGAGTTCACTTGGAATGGACATATCCACTGCAGTTGGAAGTCTCAAAATAAGTTTTTTGAGATTGAGATGTTATTACAGTTGATTTTACTGTTAGAATGATGATGTCGTTGTCAAAACTGAATTTGAAAATGTTTCTGGAGTCAGGAACAAGGTCGCCGGAGTCTGGTAATGCACATTTGAGATTGTGCTCCATTTGGGATATCGAAGCTCGATTGATGTTGCTTTGGCTGGAAACAAAGGATCAGCTCTCATGAACATGCGACTTTGGAACCTAATTGACAATTTATTTGTCAAAAACAAATTCTCAATTGTTTGTCATGTCCCTTGCCATTAATTGGAGCAGTCTTCGTGTCCTCAGATTGCTCATCTTTCCAGCTGCACTCTGATCAGTTTAGCTTGGTATACTTCCGGTTCTTAAACTTTTCTTGATCTGTCTTTGATTCGATGAGATTCCCTCGTTTTTTTTTTCTTCTTTTTTCCCTTGAAATGTTAGTTGTTGGATAATACGAACTCTATGTCCAGCACTTGTCATTTAGAAGGTTGAACTAATACTCTAGTCCGAACTTTAGGAAACCTTTTCTATTTTACTGTCTCTACTATAGTACTTCACCAGCCACAAAGCCCGTGCTTTACACGGGATTTTTTGAAGTTATAATTGCGGTTATGTCAAAAATTAAAATAAAGAAGTTATATCATCTGAAATTGCATGATTCATCTTATTGTAATGTGTAAAATTTACGGTCAATTTCTGATAAGATCATTTAAAGATCTCCCTTGTGTGAAAGCTTTCATGCTTTTTCTTTCGAACTTTTTCTTTCCTACATTGATGTTTGGGAGTGATTTGCAGTCTTCAAGGCTCCTCAATTGAGGAGAGTGGGATTATTGTTAGTTCTTGTGCTTTACGTACTTTAGGGCTAAATGCCGGAAGAGTTTAGTACATCATTACTTGTGTACTTTCTCATTATCGTTTACGAGTAGTAAAATTAAACTTTTAAATAATTAAAAAAAGCTGGTGGATGTCTATTGATAGAGGTAAAACTTTTGTCTTTCTTTTTTTTATATTTACATAAGTTGCACAAATTTCCATTAAGACAATATATGTGGAAAAAATATGCAATGGTAACCATATATGAATTGACAATTTCCTTTAACTGGATTAGTGGATTCAATCTTTATGTAATTTTTCGAGGAACATGGTCGTTCACTATCAATGGTAATTACAAAGCTCGTTCTCGAAGGCTTAAAAGTCTTTACAAATAAAGGAGATATATATGTCATCGTTCTGCTAGCCCTAAAAAGGTGTTTAGCATTGACAAACTTGCATTATCTGTTCACACACTAATGCTGATCGGGAAGAAAAAGTATTTAATGCGATGGTTGCACTATGTGATGTAATTGAGCAATCACATTGCTCACGTGGAGATCCATCTCCTACTTGACACGGTCGTGTGATGTGCTCTTATATTTGATTGACTTGTTATATTATATGTCACTACCACATCATATCGTGTAAGTTCATAAAATACATTCTCAGCCACTTAGCAAATCCATCGCCCGTACCCCACCATGACACGAATTGAAAACCTGTATTCTCCGATCTGCAAATCAAGTTCTGGATTACTCAACCAAACAAAGCAGATGTAAAGTACCGTCGTTGCTCATGTTAATTGGTAAGAAGTAGAGAACATTACTTCTTCTAGGCAAATTTCCAAGATGCCTTCGTGCTTGAAAACGTAAACAAAAAGTAGAACGAAAATATGCCAAATCCATCAGCACGTGTATTCGGCTCTGGACAGGGTTCTTTTGAACACCCAACTTACACATTTAAATGGAACTCAAGAAGTACTACGACGGTACTCATCATCCAAACTCGAATCAATACAGGTACATAAATGCAAAGTTATTTGATTTGATTACCTTCACTAAAGCATGAAAAATATGTACAGATAATAATCATTCTGAGCACAAGCAGGAAGAAGGGGAGAGAGAACCATGGGGAAGGCAAGATCCTAGTTACATATAAACATATCTAACAAAAAGGGGGACAAAAAGAATTTTCCTCTGACCCTTTCCTTGAGCACTCTTGATTTCTGCAGCAACGGAATGCGACCACTGCTCTTGAGCGAGCTTGATTGCCAGAGATCAAACTTTTACCCCCAGATTCGGTAAAAACTTGCATGTGTCTATAGACCCTTTCAGGATCAGGAACCCAGATACTAGTGTAAATTATATTTAGGCTAGAACACCCATCAACTTTTGGCTTGGAAACTAGCGAGGCACTGGCTCTGGTCAAAACAAGTAAGTCAGTAAGAAACCCCCATTCGAAAAAAGAATTAAGAAGCAGAAGAGCTACTTTACTGTTTTATAAATACAAGGAGGGACCCAAAAGGATAAAGTTATCCTCAACACATCCTGGCACAAATAATATGTTTTCACATTTTTTATCGTCTTTCTTATCCATCTGCTAGAAAGGGCTTTTTGATCCCTGTTTTTATAAGGATGAACTGTATTTCCCCACTGCAGAATATTTTTCTAAACAGAAATACAAGGGAAATCACATGTCACCTGAATCTTCAGATTTGAAGCTCCGGATATATTTCTGAATCATCGCCAATACTGAGCCCACCGATGAATGGTTTCCACCATTTGAGGAAACAATGCGTTAACGCTATCTGTGATGAGACCCTGAAAGAAATGTATGCAGGCTTCATCGTCCAGGTCCAAATTGAACTTCTCCTGAAGCTGTAAGCATGGACGGATAATCTCAGTCGTGACTAAATGCATAACTCTCTCCAGACGGAAAGTTAATGCATAGAAATTCTTCTCACCTTAAGGATTCCTTTTTCAGGATCAGAAGCGATGTCAGGGATGTTGGAACCCGCCATCAGATGGAAAAGGTTCAAAATCAGGTTACTTGATTTCCGAAGAATGTTGTATGCTTCACAACAATATGTCTTGAATCTCGTGTAATATTGGCTGTAGAAGAAAAATGTTCCCTATTACCTCATGCAGGACATCAACTATATTGCCCCAATTCTTGTAATTTTTACAGAATGAAAATGCTATTTATATTAGCAATGCACTCTGATATTAAATAAGATCAGATGGTAAGCTACCTTTCTGTTCCACCCATAGCTTCTACCATTTCTTTGCAGAGTTTCATTGGGGGCGGAAATGGCTTAGGATCTCGGCCAAGAATAAAACCAAAGTCCACGTGGAAAAGGCGTCCATCGTCCCTGAGAAGAAGGTTGTCCAGGTGTCTACAGACCAGAAAGATTAATATCAGAAATGTTTGATAGTTTGGAAACAACTAAATCAACTCAGAAAGCATAACGCTATCACAGAGACAAAGACTACAATAAGGAGAAGACATGCGGAGTTAGATGAGATGTCACTAGACAAACTACTCATGGTGATGTGTATTCTGAAGGAGGTCTGCCAATCTTCAGTCATCATGCTCTAATCAAATGGAATTATTGCTAGACATAATCAATAATGTCATTATAAAAGACTTCTTGTAGGTAGTATAATTCACAGAAAGAAAAAGGACTGGAACTTCTCCTGTTGGAACAAACCCTATCAGGATCACCTAGCACCGCATACCATGCCAAGCAAAGGAAATCTAAACAGGAGAAGACTAAGACACAAGTTCACTTTTCCTGAAGCCAGATTTTAATGAGGTAAAGTCCATACAAGAAATAGAAAGAGAATAAATACATATAAATCAAACAGCCAAAAATATCATGATTTAAAAGAATAGCACCAGTTCCAACACTACGGCTATTTAGGCATTTGGAAAGGAAAAGCACTACAGCAACAAATTTTAATACAAACACATCAATATCAAAAGTAACAGAAACCAACACATAATAATTGTATCTCCTATCACCTGTCTCCAATGCCAAGTATATATGTGATAACAGAGTACCCAGCACAGCTTTTAATAAACGTATCAAGACATGTAGCTGTAATTCCAAATGGTCCATGCTCGTCAGGATGAAACTTCTGTAGATAACTTATGATGCTTCTATGCTCTGAGAGAATCTGCACACCATTAAAACAGTTCGTAAAACAGTACACACCAAGAGCAATGTTTAACAGCAGCTTTGGGCATATATATAAAAAGCAACTATCTCCAGAGACCAAAAAAATATGACCATTGCCATGTTAGATATGAAATCACAGCTGTTAAAAAAGAAGCAACACTTTAACTAACTATGACTTCCTCTAGTGCATTTTGCTAAGAAAGATAATCAGGCAACTGAAATACATCATCCAAAAAAATTACAAAACTGGGATACATCATTTGAAAAGTCTGGATCTTCTCCTTTGTTTTTTCATATGCATAACCACCCATTTCAACATGAATCCATTACAGCGACTGAACTTGCTAGAGGACAGATATTGGTCCTTTCGTCTTGTTTACAAGAACTAAGCTACCCATTTCTGAAACCAGCTAACTCAACTTCAAGAGGAAAAGGAGATGAGGAGTCTTTACAATACAATACCTGTGCCAAAGAGCGAGATGGAATAAATTCCAACATGCCTTCATCTTGTCCAGTGGCAAGAACCTTATATGGAGTCAAGCACAGATCTAGATTTTCTGCCTTCAGTAATCGATCCATGAGAGAGACCATTTGGACAACCTACAGATAACAGAAAAATGTGGCATCAGAAATATATTTGGCGTGCATATCCAGTAGCTTCTCTTACCGGCACATCAATCACATTTAGAATTATGAAGTCCAAGAAAGTTCGTTCATACATCCAGGATGACTAACAACGCACAAAAAGTGAGAGATAAATGAAGAGTCTATCAATACCTAAGGCAAGTCATAATTTAAAGCTTCTTCTTAGTTCTCATAAAACCAAGGGTTTATTCATATAAATTAGTAAAGCTTCATTATAAGAAAAAAGTTCCATAAAGTCAGAAAGTGAAAGCTCTAGAAAACAATTATCAATGCGTTGAAGAAAGGTTTGATTACCAATTGATCTTGTCGAATGTCATCTCCCTTCTTGAATATGATCTTGCAACTTCCACCACTAGCTGTTCGAAAAGTCAAACGCAAAGGATGTAGTGCACTTTTGAATATTGATGACTCTGAAGGCTCAATACCAGTGATGAGGATACCAGGAGAGAGTGGTGACCGGATTGGCTAAACAATACAAACCAAATGTATGAAGATGAAACGGTAAGAATCTAAAACACATTGAAGTTCCCATCATAGGGTAAAAGGAGTTGGAAGGTAGATAGAAGAATAAGAGATACCTCCTCAAAATATGTAAGTTCACTTAAAAGACCAGAAAGAAGCTGTCTAAGCTTCTCAATCTTTTTCTGGGTATTGCCACGTACATTTCTAACATCTCTCATTATGGAACACAACTGAGCAGTCAACTCTGTCTGACGCACCAAACTTTGCCAAAGTTTGAATCCATCGTCATTGCCATTGACACCAGATGCCAACTGTGAAGAGTACAATTTAAAAGGTGATAAGCAGAACCGGATTTGATCATTTCCCAGCTTAGGTTTTCAGGTAAATAAATACTACATGTGGCTACTATTCCATCAGATAATTGCTATAGTTAACAGAGACACCCTTTCCATAACTTTCATTAATAAGAAGCTCAAGAAAAGTTAATGAAACTGCACTAATTGCTCACTGAAAAAAGCATAAAATAATTTGGACAGATTTTCTTTCTTTTTTCCTTTCTTTCTCTTTTTCTTAGTCATCCACAGGAAGACACAGTAGGCAAGCAGACATGCTCAATTTCAAATGAAGAGAAGTACATTACTCATTTTTGTAGTCAACAGCAAGAAAAAAACAATTAACCTTTGCCCAACTCAGTCACAGGGAACAATGATAGCAGTTATAACTGCTAATGCCCCACGATTTGCTCTTATAGAACTTAGCCAGAGAATAAGCCCCCACTCAATATCAAGTACGACTATTTACACATTATGTCACAAAGCCCCTCCAGGAAAACCAAAATACCAAAGATGAAACTTGGAAAAACTCAAACCTTCATCATATTCTCTTCCAAGATCTCATAAGTACAGTAGTAGCGTTTGGCAAATGCAGGATCATAAAGTTCCACAGCGACATACCACCGAAGAAAGCTGGCAAGCTCAATGTTACGCAATGCTGTCGTAAAGGTTTTCGATCATAAGCAAGAAAGTGATTTCATGAAATATCTATGGAACCCCAAAGTGGAAAAGAAGGCATACATCGTTGCACAAGAAACTGACAAAGGCGAGATTTATCAGATCGTTCAAAGCGAAGAGCCTGCACCAACTGAAGCAAGTAGCACTGCAGCTCTTCATCATCGGCTCTTTCAAGCACACTAACTGCATATGCACGAACCTGCAGTGAAGGAATCACAAACCATAACAGCATCAGACCAATGCTCACTTCCTATGACATCAACAACCTCTACCTCTTTTGTGATGCATGAGTTACACATACTAAACTTACGGTGTCAACAAACTTCATGCAACAGAATAATTCATCCACATCCATTCATATGGCACAGTCAAGTTAAATTGCAAATAGCATTCTCTTTGGACAAAGGTATAAGCTTGTGACTGTCTAATCTGTTATATTATCTCAGTGCCTTCAAACTAATAACTCTGTTGAACGACCATTTTTCCACAAAAGTTTAACCTATTAGGAAAAGTACTTTCCTGCATACCAAATGTATCATAATACTCCCCCTCACCTGTAAACCGGACCACATGTGAAATGTAAAATGTGGACATAACCACGTCAAATAACAACCAGAAGACAAAGAAGAGTAACTGGGCATCATACCAACAAGAGGGAACACCGATATTTTGCCTCTTAGCCTAAACCTTTGACACCATGTTAAACAACCCCCGTATGATGAAAACTTAAGGCGTTAAGATCATGCCCATATGGATATCAAACATATCACTGAGCTTCTTTCCCATCATTTATTTACTCAGTGCTTTGTAACACCAAAGAACCTAATAGAAACCCTAAATCATCTCAAACAGAGCACCAATGATCCAGTCTACAATCATAATGTCTTATCCATGAGATGGACCAAAAGTATAAAACTTCTGATCCGATTGCAGAAAAAATAAGGAAATAATTAGAATCACAACAAACAAAATTTATCTTACAAAACTCTACCTCCTCCTTTTCAAACACAGGAGATAAAAGCTCCAGAGCATCACATACATCAATTGTCTCCCATCTTCCCATTAAGTCTAATGCCTGCTTAGCTTCCTGCGAGGGTAAAAGAGTTAAGAACAACGATTATGATTTGGTGATATTTATGAGTAGTCAATCAGATTCTCTAGTTATTTCAGCATTTTTCCAAGGAAAAACAGCCTTTCTAGGATCAAGAAACACATAATAAAAGATCCCATGCTGCAATATGCTTAATTACTTTGTTAGCTAGCCTAAAGGGTGTCAAATGTACTATTAACTGCATGCATGATTCGATCGTAAGATCAAAAGTAATTAAGAGACAAAAATAATGGAGATACACAGAGTAAAAGCAGAAAATGAAGTCGTTGGGTTAGTCGCCATAAGTAGGTATACAAAGACTATATAAGCGATATGTGGAGATAGTGCTGACCTGAACATCACTCCATTCAACACATCGAAGGAACTTTGTGAGAGCTCTCTTCTCAGACATCAAAGAAAAACGGAATTTCCAAAGGAGCTGCCTCTCGTCTCCACTTAAAGTCCTTGTAGGGGGATATTTAAGTATTCTTTGTATTGACCTTGCATTTGTCAAAAGGTAGGGTAAGTATAACTGGCCAAAAAGGAAGAGCAAAATTACAATGCTAGCAGTAAGAATTTAACTATTAAAGACCAGAACTCAATATAGACTATAGAATATAATCTTGCTGAACTGCAAGGACTTATACAAGGATACTCAGCTCAGGTGACAGTGGCCATCGAGGATGCAACATCACTCAATTTAAAATTTTTTACAACACCAAGTATAGCTCTAATTGGTCATGTAACTATGTAGATACATTTCAATCTAGCTGTAATTTCAATGAGACAAACATTTCAAACACTCAATATAACTTCTTCAAGTTTATGCATATTTGGCAGCAGGTTAAAGTAACGTTTGTGCAAGAAGTTTTTTCCAAGTAACTTGGGATATCATGACAGATAATGTTCCAAAATACACAAGAAATCACATTATCCGTGCAGTTACTAAAGAATGCAATTGGTTAATTCAATTAATAACAACTTGAGAACTAATTTAATAGCATAAGAGAGTGCAAATAAACAAAATGTACATCTATGGAAATAGTAGACCATAGTAGCAATTAGAATTTTCACCAGGGCATAATTGAACAAAGCAAGATCTTCATAAAGCAAATACCGAATAAGGCATTCAACAAATTTCTACGTTTACATTCAATTGGCTGACACCTCTCTAACTACTTTGGTCAAATCCCTCTTTTGTAATGTAAGAAAAAAGAGTGCAAAGAAGAAACAAGGACCCTCAAGTAAATCAGAGACCCATTGAAAATGCAAAATAATGCTGTCCAGGACATGACACCAAATTTGCAGAGAAATTAAAAGATTAACCAATATAAGGCCAATTAATTCGACCAAAGCAAACATCATTATTGGGACAAATTAAAAGATTAACGTTATCAAAATGAAAACAGTAGTTGGAAGAGGAAAAGAACTTCAGAGATATTTTCCCTAGTACTGCAAAAATTTTAACTGAATTTCTACGATATAACAAATTCAGGCTTACTTCCTTTCAGTAGAGCTTGGTTTGAGATCCTTGTCGATAATGCCACGGGTTAAACTCCTTGCAAGCTTTAGTTGCTTGTGTTCAGATGGATTTATTTTTCCCACCTCAGGGTCCCACACAATGACAAGTTCATTTGTTGAAACTATTGGAGGAGGTAAGAAATTTGCTCCAGATTCCTACAAGTCCAGCACAATACAAGTTTTATTTACACAGAGAATATTATATTTAGAAGGTCAATCTACTACTGGATGCATAAGCAAATAAAACCTTGCCAAAAAAGCATAGCAGCATGAGCGCATTCAGCCCAGCAAAGGAATGCACAGAAGCAATAATTAAGTTCCACGTTTCAAGAGTGGTCCAAAGGTATTGTTTCCTCTCATTTCCACCCTTTTCCTTCATCATTTTAATTAGCCAAAGATAGGAAATACTCCCTGCCATTATAATATTTATCCCCCTTCCCTCCATCCAAATAGGGTTGCAAAAAATTTTACATCACATCAATTCAAGCTATATTGATGAGATTATAAATAGAAAAAAAAAAAAAAAAAAACAAAAAAATCGAAACACCATCACCTTTTGGATTCCTACCGCTGACCTAGGGCATGAACTTAGCCAAAAAGAGAAAAGGATGCCACTAGCTAACACTACAAGTAAGCATCTAGATTCCAATTCAAATAATCTTTGGCAAACAAAGCATGTGCTCAACCACTTATAAAGGAAAAAACTACGCATCAACAAAAATTTGACTTTCACAATTGCTCATGAAGGCCAATGATCGCAGTTCTTAGCATCCAAGCAAAATGTCCAATTACTAAACTGGTTGCTAATTTCAAAAAAATATGACGAGAAGCCACTTCTCACAAAATGAGATGCCTACAAGTTTGTCCAATTGCAACAACCTAGCCAAATGAAAAGGAAAAAAAGGAAAAAAAAAAAAAGAAATACGATGCAGAGTGCTCATCAGGAAAAGAAAAGGCAAACTGTGTACAAGTACTCAATTAATATATGCAATACATGTTCTCACCATTCGATGGAAAAAATAATTCCTCCCCTCATTCTTCCTAGTTGTTTACCTGGAAAACAACTCGATGTTCAAAGCTACAGAAGTCAACAACCAGGTATAGGTGAGAATTTCCAGCTTTATTGCTCTCCCGTTCCTTGACCTTGTCCATAGCTTTGAATGCAAGACGGTCCAGCCAATCAATGCGCTGAATCTGTCCTCTTTCATACTTATTCAAAAGCTTTTCCAACCGCTCCAACTCACCACGCTCATGCTTAGGGACCTGTAATCATCATATTATGTAGAAGGATTGTCATTCATGGCCAAATGTCTCATGTTCACCAGCGCAGTACAAACAAGCAGAAACCTTGCCAGGCGTAGTTGTTGGAAATGAGCCATCAGCTTCCTTTCCTTGCCAGAGTCTAAGCTTCTGCTTCCCCGTTTTGAGCTGCTTTTTGCTGCTAAATAGAAGAATTGTAGCCCCACCAATCAATCCCTCCTCTTTCCCACAAGAAACATCCCATACCTAGTGATGCATCCCAAAATATCAAACAAGCTTTTTTGTAGACAAAGTAACATGAAATTTTTGAGTTTTGATCAAGATCGGCTATGCGTCCACAATCCAATAAGAGACATGAAGAACTAAGATTATTCTGTAATCGAATTATAGCGTTATCTAATAGGATTTCAATTCTGTTAGAATTTAATAAGTCTCTACTTTTCTTTCTGATATATGCGGTTTCCCTTCAATAAGTTTCTTGTTTACAAGTTTCCTATCACAACTATAATTAGGAATTTTATAGGGTCACAATTATTTCTATCCAATAAATTTTACGATGATTATTGTAATTTAAGCAGAGCATTTGCATTTAAATGGTGTGACGGCTCTTCTTTTAAGTGTGATGTTTAAGAAACCATAATGTGATGCTTAGGAGGCTAGAGGTGTGATGCCTAGGATGCTTTACATGAGACAACTAAAGAAATTTACCATTGGTGTAACCTTTCGTAGTAATTTCTCATTCAAATTCTCTTCTAAATCGGACTTGGCACATGGGGCTCATTATCCTACATCACCTAAAATTATATGTCAAAACATGATTTTCCGCTTTTAGATATTAGAATAACAGTTCAAACTGGCTGTAATAGATATCAACACCAAAAGTGCAAACATCAATTTATTGTTGAACTACATTTGAGAGGATGATGTAGGTGAATAATGAAACCCAGGCTCGTCACTTAGGAGCCCAACCAAAAATTTTGAGGTGTGCAATGATATTCTCTTAAGCAACCATTCAAAGGGTCAGTTTCCATTCACAGGCCATGCTTCTCCATACAAGCTAAAAAACCTGGACAAGATATGCTTAGACAAATTCATAAAAGTGGATGCAGGACGCTAATGAACACAAAGAAGGGCATATGCCTAGTATTAGCTCTGAGCAAACAGAACTTTGCCTAGGAATGACTACTGTAACAATGAAGATCCGATTAAACATAAAAGGTAAAGATGAATGAGGATATATAATAGTGTCAGTAATATTAGTTAAACTATGCATGTACTGTAATTAGTCACTGATTTAAATCTCCAGCTAACTTGTACCTAAAATACAAGTGAAGGACCATTTCACGCTCACCGTCAACGCAAGTTGCGAGTAAGCAGTTAAATCTCGATATTTCGTACTCAGCGTGATTAGTTCATTCCAACAGTATGGTGGCCCTGCAGATTCCAACCTGACATTAACATGAGCAGATTTAGATATATAGAAGATTCAGCAGAATCCGAACCTCTTAAATCCCCATTTCTCATACTCCTTTTGAAAGATTTAAGAACAAGCTATATTTACTCAATCACCATTAGAGGGACCATCATACTTAACCGCAACAGTTCCCTTCAAATTGTGGAAATTGCTACATACATAACCTGAAATAAGGGTGAGCAACCTCGCCAATTCACATGGTGACCAGTAGATTCCCAGGTAAAAAGGGGAACCTGCCTCGACTGTTTCAGCTCCCAATTTTATACAGTGAAGCCTCGGTTCTACTCGTGGCCGGTTCTCAGGTAGACCCAGTTTTGAACCACAGGTTGAACTGATTTTGGACCAATTTTAGCTTCTTCTTTTTCTTTTCTTTTTCACTTTGTTCAAGAAAAAGATAGATATGTTGGAGATGGGTTTCAATCCTGGGACCTACAAAATCCATCATTACCTTAACCACTATGCCACAATTTGTTCATATGGTTTCTTTTCATATAACAATAGTTATATTACGTAAAGTTAGGGCCAGTTCCTAATTGACCTTGAAACTGGTAAGTTTGGTTCTAGGCCAGTTCCTAAGCGAACTGGTTTGTTTCCTGGTTTTTAGAATCAGGAATCAACTTTGACAAGTAGGTTTCAGGGTTCCTGATCTGGAACCTATAAATTAGATGTCTCTCATAGTTTATTTCCTCAGCATGTTCGTTGTAAAATCATAAACAACACTATGTAAATAAATAACAGTAAAAAGTAGTAACAAAAAGAAAAACCAATTGCAAGTTTTAGTCTTGATAACAAGGACGAAAACTACAACTTTTCCAGGGCAGCTAGCTGTATATAAAGATATTGAAGAGTTCTGTTTCAATATTTCACATGTTCCTGGCCATTAACTATGGACCATGATGTTTGATACATCTTTGATCTCCATAACCAGCAGAAAACACACTTATAAGCATCATCTTCAATATATACCCCCAACATATACTTCCGATATTCCATCAATCTTTAACAAGGATGGACTTAACACAGACAGTTTTTCCCTAAGGATCACAAGCTAAAAATCCTCGTGAGTATTCTAACTACTGGTGAACATCTTTCCAAGAAACCCACTACTATATTGTTTGTCAGCTCTCGAGACAGTTTCCAGAAGAACCCCCAAAAGCACCAGAGTCCAACACCTTCTATGGAAAGTAAGCTAAAAGGTACCTTAAGATGACACTTTAAGCCCCAGATATTGGGTATCACCAGTAAATGGGAATTACAAGTTATAACTCCAGCAAACTAAGTCAAACAGAGTTTTGAATCATTGACCAAGTGACAGATGATTTTAGCACTAATAATTGAGAAATTTACCATTCTGTTCATCGATGCCATGCTTATAATCAAAATGTTCTTCAGAGCTACATTTGAACCCTACAATACTCCTCCTAAGTCTTACCTAAAAGATCAAAGTCTCAAAGTTAAAGACACCAGATTGTGCCAGAAAAACATGCAACATCAACTAATTCCCTAAAATGAGCGGTCAAAATAAGTATATGCTCCATTCCTTACCATCAACACAGGCCACACTCATTTTAGCCGCTTCAGTCAGTGTCATCCTCTCGTCTCCTTTAAACAAATATGGACATTAACACACTGGAACACAACAAAGATCTATTATTCATTCTTAGCTCCACTCCGCCACTCATTACGGGACCTTAAACCTCCTTCCCCGGATTTATCATCATATATGGTAAACCTTTCCATAAGTAACTATAAATGTTGGAATTCACCCCAGATTATCTCATAATCATCTTTGACATTCCCCCAAGACAATAACTTTTTTTACATGTCTGCAAATGGTAAAAAATAAATAGATAAATAATGGAAGAAAATGTCATTGGGAAGTAGCGTTTGGCCCAACAGACAACAAAAGGAACATATGGAGGAAAATATTAGGACACGAAGCAAGGATTAAATTAAGAAGGCACCTTGTTCTAGTGGGGAGACCAAAAGGGGCACCATCAATGTACAGAGAACACTCCACGTACAGCTCCGACTGTCTCTCATCTGCAGTATGATCAATCTCTGCAGAAGGATTCAACAGAGACGCCATATAACAAGCAAAAGCATAATCAAAACAGAATCTTGGCCCAATAAACCATCGGCCAAATAATTGGATACACGGATGTCAACATATAAGGGGGAAAACCAGAATTACTGAACTTAATACTACCAAGATTCTGCCTTTCCCCCGAAAATTCACACCATCTTAAGAGAGAGGACTCTCCTTACACCATCACGTAGTTTGTCTATCTACAATCGACGACATTTTTCGAATCGGCAATCAATTCAATTAAGTCAATACAACTTCACCACCGCGCCCAACCTCTTCATCATATTGGAAAAAGAAAGAAGACCCAATTCAGCTACGACAACCGCCGAGCTGACCCAGAAAGATTTTTCACCACTTCAGACTCGAAAATTCCCAAATTTCATCACCGACGCCCATCGCAATCCCGAACGAAATCAAAAGGATACTCTTTTTCATTCTTTTTCCCCCGCAAAAAGAAGGAAAACAAAAATAGAGAAAACAAATCATACCCGAGTTCGGACAGTGCTTAGCAGGCAAAGCGCCTTCCAAGTTCTCAACCCGGAAGGTGACGGGGAGATTGATGTCGCAGGACAAGAAGAACCGGAACTCGTTGCCGCCGCTCATCTTCGTCTTCGCCGGGTCAGAGCGCAGGAATCCTCTTCATGGCAAGCGGAGGACCGGCCCCCCAATAACCTTGATTCGGACAGCGTGATCGAACGATGCGTATGTTTCTGCCGATTCTCGGAGCAATCGAGTTTGCCTTCTGAGTTTGCTTCCGTTCGGGGAGTGAAGTGCCACGCACGCTAAATCAGACGGTTTTAATTTCCTCCTGAGAATTCAGCTTGACGTCGATGGAAAAATTGGGATGGATGTAATAGAATTTGTTATCACAGCACAATCGAATTTTAAAAGTAATAAACTTATCGTACGAAAGTACATTTAATTTCTAAAATTTTTAAAAAGTATAATTAACAAGATGACTTATTTAAATTAATTTGACCAATTTTAAAACTAAATTGTATTTTTGAAAATTTTGAAACTCAACTATATTTTCATAACTAATTTTAAGGTTTAATTATATTTTTTAAAATTTTTAATTTTCAATTATATTTTTGTTACAAGTTACTTATTTCTAAAGAATTAGCATACCGGAGTTTGCACTTATCATATTTGTGGGAAATAAACATATCGTCACTTAATTTAACTTTTTATATATGATGCCTGCATTATTAAACTATTGATATTAAATTAATAAAATGATCAAGCTACTTGTGTTGATCCGAACTTATCATGTGAGCCTAACAGTGATTTTTATTTTATGAGAAGTGGATTGGGAAATATCCGTAGTATTATGAATTTTAACAAATGATGTCTTAACCTTTCTAAAAATTATCTTATGAATGAGGAGCATTTCATCTTATATAGGCGTTCCCCTTGATGAGGTGTCAAGACGTGGTTGGTAGGTTGCGGCTTTGGGTGATGATCGGCAATGCAGATGCACAAATGTCCATTAGTGAAGACGCTTGATACTGTAAAACCGATCTAAGGATCAATGCACGCTAGACTTATAGTTAGTGGAGACACCGCTGTGCCTGTCAATTAGACGAGATTTAAGTATGTGTAATTTCAATTTAATACCGTCGAGTATGTTCAGCTTCCTGATGGATTGGTTTCATCAAGTGGGTCGCGTTGCTTTGACACACGGGATCGTTGATAATTCGTGCACAATCTCCACCAATCAGGTGACAGGAGGAGTAAGCCACCCGAGGACACAGCCTTCATTTTAAAGACCAGACCAAAGGCATTAAACGAAGTAGTTGTCGATTCATTTCTACTTTGTTCGTCAGCATAGGTATCTTTTGGCTAAACCAAGGAAGCACAAGGTAGATACTTTCTTCTGCAATAGTGGTTGTGTTTAGCCGACGAAAACAACTCCATTGGCCATCGTGTTATGGAGTTGGTCATATGGTGAAAGCATGTGACTTAAACATGCCCATGCCATCATGGGTGATGGTGCGACATTCCTCCATAACCGATGGACTTGCATCTATCACAGCTCATGAATACCTACTCATTTTAGATATTTTAGAAGATGCGTCTGAAGAGTATGCAACGTCGATATATAAAGGAGAAGCAAAGGATCTCGACCACTTCACAAGGATCACTAATTCACCAAAAACATGATGACCCTCCTACCTCGATTTAGAATTCATCTATGAACAACGAGAGATGGAGTAGCAATTCCCTTTAATAATCTGAGGGCGAACATGAGAATGTTGCCATGATTGACACTGTCATTATCTCTATAGATAGATTTGACAATGTACTTCGTATGATTATTATCACTCACCCACTGAAATCTTGAGTCACTACATCATATGATTCTTGAGTCGAAAGGGGAAGCTTATCTTGCACCGCAAGATGAAGAATGGCACAGGCATTCATTTTGGGTGTTACATGTCGCTAGTAGCACGATGAGAAAGGCCAATGACACAAGGTACGTAGGTGCGGAAGTGAGAGAAATGACCATGTCCCTCTCAGCCTGTGAGCAACGTAAATTTGGGGAATTTTCCTTACACAAGTAAGTTATTTGCATATTTTGGGAGATATTTATGCTGTTAATGGATTTTCTTGTTTCTAAGATGATATGAAAGCCATCTCAATAATCGATCTTGAATCAAATTATCCATGTGAATTAAGAATCGATGGATTATGATAACTAAGGATTGCACAAATTCAATTCTTAGGAAAAAAGGAAATTGAAAAAATCATCATTACCAATATGTCATTATAAAAGAAAAAATCTCTAAAAGTCGGTAGAGTTAAAGATGTTAACTTCTATAGTTCTCTCGCTATCTTCAGGTAGGTTCATAAGAAAAGAATCATAGTCTAATTGATTGGAAAATTATCCAAAAAATCTAAAAGTCTAATTGATTAGAAAATTATCCAAAAATCATTAATTTATTATGCATTTGCCGGGTGGTTAAATTTATTATGCATTTGCCAATTCAATTCTTTTTTTTTCCTTTTCATTTTGCCAATTGAGTCATAAATCTTTTCACATTTTGTCAATTAAGTACATCCAACTAATTTTGATTGGAAATTGTTGGCATGGACGCCGAGCCTAAAGTTATCAGTCTCAAATAAGAGCGACTTTTTTCAAGCGACTAAAACAGGAGCAATTTTATCAAAAAAAAAAGAAAAGATTTTACCTTAAATCGTTATCTTAAGAACAATTACAAAACAAATTTCGTCCGAAATTTTCCCGCTACCTCAGGTTTGTCTCGCCCACAACGAGTCGCTCCTCACCCCTTTCAAGTTCTTCCTCGCGAGCTATATCCTCCTCAGCTAGATGCAGGAGCGTTCGAGTACATCTAAGGAGTTTAAAAAAAGCAAGGGTTCTTCGATTCTCTACTTCTGATTCTTCGGGTTTGTTCAATTCACTCGATTGGAAATGGAGGATCGACAGTGTAAGTGTGGAAGGAGGGCAATGGTGTCGGGAGGTAGTTTTCATACATGTCCAAAAATTGGCATAAATGTCCTGATTTGTTAGGATTTCAGACGCCTTCTTTCTTTGTTGATTGTGGAACCCTTGCGTACGAATGATTGAGGGAATGATGGTTCTCTCCAAGAACTCTCACTTCATGATAATGGAATAGAGGAGCTCCCTGATTCGGTGTGGTCATTGAGGAAACTTTGAATCATTTAGTATTATAAAGTGCGTCTCGCTGACTGAACTTCCTGAATTTGTTGGTGACTCAGAATTTTGAGGTGCATCTCACTACCATGGTCTTTTACCATGTCGCAGCGCTTCCAGAATCGACAGGGAAATTGGAAAACATCCTCATCGTGAGGCTTAACAGATGTAAGGAGATCAAGTCTCTTCCGCCTCTTCCATCGAGTTTGGTAGAGGTTAATATTGCAGACCGCATAGCAACAGAGACGGTCTCTGATCTGTCTGTTTTGTAGAGCTTGGAGGAGCTTAACATGGTGAATTGTGAGAAAGCGGGGGATGCCACGCGTGTTCCTTGGTAGTTAAGACAAGAACTTCTAAGGTTCTCCCTCTCTCAAAAAAAGAAAAAAAAAATGCATCTATACTCTTAAAGTCCGAAAACTCTGGAAAAGGAAAATTTTATGCATCAAAACGTCATTGCACAAAAAAGTGGTGAATCGTGCAATGCGGGTATAGCCGTCACTTGTAAGCACGTTTATACAGCAGTCATGAAAATTTGATATTTTGCAGGTTCCTTCGAGGAATTTATGCATTCTCAGTAATGCCAGGGAGTGAGCCATGTGGTCCAGGAAAACCGCCCACTCAAGGCTGCACGCATACACTCATCTTCATCACCGGCGACTTTCCCAGAATATTTAAGAGATCATATACCCGCAACTGTAACAGCAGTATAACCTAGGACTTTCCAACAATTCTAGCAGCAAGCATTTAGCCAACAAGAGTATATGAAACATCTATTGATCTCAGCAAGCATTTGGCCAAGCAATCGTTGGTAACCATCATCACAAACTCATCATAAAACAGCAAGTATTTGGCCAAGCAACCATCATCAACTTATCGTTAAACACTTCAATTTCATTAAACTTGAAAAATTGCATTACAAAGAAAGAAGAAAAGAGATGAGTTTACAAAAAAATTAAACCGCCCACTAATCACATCATTAGTCACTAGGACAGTTTTTAAATGAGCAGTTACTGAAACTAGGATTACCAGCCATGAGTTCCACTACTGCAGTTGTATGCCAAACACCACAAGCAGCTCGAACAGTGTGAAGCCCTTCAAAGGGCTTGGGCATTGATACATTTTTTCCATCACCATGGGCCCAGAACACCGAAGATGCCATCACCCAAAGCAAGTAACTGGCCAACAGAAGCGAGAACTACAGTGTGCCAAATTCAACAGGAGAGGGACCTTCTGAGGGTCCTCCCTTCAATCCATGCCCAAGAACACCAAAACTATAAGCTCCATCACCCCAAGTGTATAAATCACCAGAAAGAGTCACGGCGCATGAATGATACTCACTGCATATTCGTATTGCTGAGAGCATCTATTAGCTTTGGATGCAAAACATGAGAGCACAGCCATTACCAAGTCTCTCACCCCATTCCTCCCCTAGGAAAAGATCTCTCCTTGCTTGGTCATTAAAGCAGCATGTCATCCACCACAAGCAATATTCTGGACATCAAGTACAACTGCAGACTCTAAGTCCTTAAAAAGCGTGGAACCCATTCCTACTCCAACATTAGTTCGCAGTCCATGAAGCCCCACCACATCATCACCTGTGCCTTCCCCCCCCCCGGGGAAAGCATCACCTTCATCATGACCGGAACAAACACTGGAAACTAAACTCATTCACGATCCCGCACCATTGCCCTCCCTCCACACCTACACTGTCGACCCTCCATTCCAATCGAGTTGATCGAACAAACCAGAAGAACCAGAGGTAAAATCGAATAGTCCTAGCTGCTTTAAACTCATTAGATGAAATCGACGCTCCTGCTCCTCCAGCTGGGGATGGAGCTTGCGAGGAAGAAACTTGAAAGGTGTAAGGAGCGATTTGTTCTGGGCGGACAGACCTGAGGCAATGGGAAAATTCTGGACGAAAATTGTTCAGCAATTATTCTTCAAGGTAACGATCCCCTAGTTCAGACGGTTGTTCAGCATAAATCTAGAGGTAAAATCAGAAAATTTCAAATAAAATTATCCGCCGATTGAAAATTTGGCCAGACTATAATTCACTCCTCATCTGAAATTATATTGGCTAATCCAGGCTCTAAATTAAAACAAATTCCATTCTAGACTTTTTTTTAAATGCCCCCACTTTAGGTCCATAATTGAAATTTTTTTAAATTTTTTTGGGGGGCAGAGGGTTGCCTCTCCTTCTTCCCCTTCCCTCCATGGCCAAAATCGGGTATATAGGCCAGGTTGATGAATTTTCATTAAAGTGTCTTGGAATTCTAAAAACCCGTTAATTGAAATCACTGTAATCAAGTGATATAAGAGAAAATTGTAATCTTTCGATATTATTACTTATCGATATTTCATGTCAACTTTAAAACGAATTATGAGTTCTTTCAAATACAAACTTCACTGAATTGTTTCATCTAAGATCATTTTTTTCCATTTTGATAAAAATTGTTTCTAGCATAGACAAATGGTGTCTGCTTTGTAAAATGTATACATATATGTTTTCTTTGATAAAGAATTCATAAGTTGAAATCGTATGGTGGTAGTGGTGTGTATAGGAGCAAGATCACGGGTTATTGTTAATTTTTTCATTGGCATTATCCAAAATCACATAACAAGGGTCGACAATTCATAATGGCCGTGACCTTCCTCCTCTGTTTTTGTCCTTGCTATCTGACCAATTTTTTGTCCTTTCGAAGGTGCAATAGAGTAAAACTATATGAAGTTCAATAACACAACATTAATATAAGAGTCACAAGTAGACAATCTCAAAGTAATTAAGGTCAGAGCGAAACCAGCTCAAGTCCCTCCCAACATAATATCAAATTGTGGGTAAATAGACAAAGCTTTTCCAATTAAACCATGCATGGTTCTCTAAACAACATTGCTATCTCTAAAAGGAAAACTAGCTGGAGTTACCAAAGCACTCGGTGAAGTTGAAAGTGTTTCTAGTTCCATATTGGATTTGTCACTGTTAACCGACACATCCGGTGGATAAATAAGTGGTTTTGGAGGCATATGAAGTTTACCAATATCTCCTTCCAGCATTTCTAGAACTTTGTTCATCGGAGGCCGATGGTCAAGGTCTAATTGTATGCACCAAAGTGCAATTATTATCATCTTTTTTATCACATTCCTTTCCTCTTCTACAACTTCTTCCATGTCAACACTTGTACCTTCACTGACTTGGTCATACACCCACAATGGAAAATAAATTTGGCTTGAGTGTTCTGCATTTGCATTTGTATTCTTCCTTCTACTGGCCATTTCCATGAGCAACATCCCGAAGCTATAAACATCCGCTTTATAAGATACACCACCAATGCTTTTATAGATTAACTCGGGCGCCATATATCCTAAGGTTCCTCTTGCGGCAGTTAATGAAACTATGCTATGATCCGTGGGATAAAGTTTCGCGAGTCCAAAGTCGGAAATTTTCGGAGTGAAATTCTTGTCTAAAAGAATGTTATGAGGTTTGATATCAAAGTGAAGTATTTGCATGTCACACCCCTGATGTAAGTATTCAATCCCCTTCGCCACCCCAAAAGCGATCTCGTTTATTTTCTTGATATCAAGAAACTTATCACCTTCCTCACTAAAAATGAGCTTATCCAAGGATCCATTTGACATGAGATCATACACAAGAGCTTGTTTCAAACCCTCAAAGCAAAAACCAATGAGTTGCACAACATTAACATGGTGAATTCTTCCAATAGTAGACACTTCACTAATAAAATCTTGGCCATGGGCCTTGGAATTCTTCAAAATCTTGATGGCTACTTCGTTGCCGCTTCTAAGCATTCCTTTGTACACGGAACCATACCCCCCTTCACCTAGTTTGTGCTTAAAGTTTCCGGTGATCTTTTTAATATTCGAATAAGAGTACCTTATGGGAAAAAAGTTGTTATGAGCTTGCAAAAATTCTTCGATATTCTTGTCCATGGCTAAGTGCCTTCTTCTGTACTTGTAGATTAGAAATATGGCAACGAATGGCATCCCGATTACGAATTTCGCCATACAAAAAAGCACTGAAAATTTTTTGACGGATTAGAGAAAATTTAGTATTATAATTATTGTAAGAACAAATCATTGAGGCTTACCTAATAGTGCTATAAAATCTACAATGGTCCAAATTGCAATATCATCGCCGATACCTGTGGAAGGAATAAATGGTGTGAAAAGAAATTGAAGAAAAAGAAGTATGGAAAACAAAGCTCACAAGGCAACAGTGTTGTAGCAAGCTATTTTGTCCAAAAGAGCATGACAAGTGGGATGTGTGCATTTGCAAATGGATGGAAATAATAAGCTTCGTTTCACATAAATGATAGATGATATAACAAACTCCTTTCGCATTGTTAGCAGTCAACAAATGTAGAGAACCTGTACTTTCCTCTCTCTTTTCCTCCTTCCGATACGGGACTACAAAATTTTTAAGGAATGCTAAGGAGTTTCTCTTGAATCATCAGCTAAGAGACTAATAAAAAAACTATTAAGAAAATAGGAAAATGTAAATTCTATGCCAACAAAAAATTAGTCACGTGGGTGCTCGCATGATAATCCTTCTTCTATTTTACAGTGGCTGATGTGGGTCTGTTTGGGGGTGGCTTCTTCCGTCACTTTTTTCTTTTTTTCGCGTATCTTACAACTCCTTCAATTTGATAGTAACATCATTGCGGTACACTATCATATATATTTTTTGTCATAATTTTCCTGGATATTAGATTTCCTTTCATTTTCAGGTTACGAAGAGAAAGTAGCAAGTGAAAAAGTGTGTAGAATCATGTAAAATTACAGTAAAATTCATTGATGACCGATACTCACCGCCCTCGTAGTAGATGAATTTGCAAACCCGACGTCGATCTCTCCTGATGCCATACAAATCAAATCTATTGGAATAAAAGTAGTCATAGAGCTCAAAGTAGTTATAAAAATCAAAGTAGCAAAAATATTTCTTTGGTTGATGTGGACCAAAGTAGAGGGCAAATCCGTCGGCCATGGCTTTATGGATTAGCTCGTAGTTGTTGTAGGAGCTAACATTAATATCCTTATAAGGCTCTTGATATACCTGCGCCCAACTGCTAATGGTGCAAAAATCCTTCACATCCAAGGCGCTTGGATTAATCAAAGCATACAAGTTCCAATTTGATGATGAGTTGGATGAATATGACCCCCCAATGCATGGATTGGTAGTGATATAGAATGGAGAACTAACCAGCTTTGAACAGTTCACAATAACCAATATATCCATGCTGTACATTTTGTATGTGTTGTTTGGATCGGAATAGAAGTCATAGCGCGCCAATGAATGACAGGGGAGAAACGAGCAATTATCTTTTTGCAGCCCATCGTCGACCAGTCTAATTTCGTAGGCGGAATAATCGATAGACTCCACATAGAATCGACCACCAAGCAAGTACATAACAGTGCGATTATTTTCACAAACCAACTCTCTCTTTGGGTTACCGCATCGTTTTGGATCACCCTTAAGTTGAAATGGGTGATGTATATTGCGAATGTCACCGCACACGATGAAGCGACGCACCGCGGATTACTCGATCGGGCATCCCCGTCATCGCTTGCAATAGAACAAGAATGAGGAGCACCACTGGATAGACATTCATGGAGCTGAGAGCATTAACCATGTCTCTGTTCGGCTTCGGGCGGAGAGAAATTGGTGAAGAATTGCTTGGTATGGGCGGAGGAGAGGCACGATATGGAAAGACCGGGAAAAAGATCGGAGGATGCTTGTTTGATTGGAGACATTGGGGTCGCCTTGTAATATATAGAGATGCCCAAGTCAGTCAATCAACGGAGCAAATGCAATGCAAGTCAACAAATTAAAAGAGGTGGACCCAAACTAAATTTCTAGTTACACCCATGTGATTGTTGGGTCCCACACCCATCAACACACAAGTCCCACTCCCTCCTGATACGCTTACTATCTTTCTTCTTATTTTATTCTTCCGTTTTCTTTTTTTGCCCTCCTCCCATCTTGATCTCCAACTTCTTTGAAATTTTTCTGTTCCGTCGTATATGTACTCCATATTTGCTAAATTAAGCCACAAACTTTAATCGTAATTCAATTTGTTCAATTTGTTACACGGTTAAATCATCTCTTGAAATAAATAATCGTTATAAGAAAAGTATATTGCACAACGCCTTTATCGACTTAATCATGAACGACTATTTATCTTGTTGAGCAAATTTGAGAAAATCCTTATTGGTAGTTAAAATGTACAAATTTGCAATAGTTTATATGCATAATAGTTATATCTAATCTCATATACTCTGCTCAAAAACAAAATCACATATATTTGTACTATAATTGTATTCTTGCAATGCGCAGGCTAAGAATAACTATCGTTGGTTAAGTATAAATTTAAAGCTAGTATAGCTATATAAAGATGGGATTTATATAGGGACAATTTGAATCAATAGTGGGTCCTAATGCCTTTCTTAGTTGAAATTTTAATCACCCTAGTGATTGATGGGGGCATGATACAAGATATCTTTTTTAGCTAGAATAAGGACACATATTTTTAGAATTACTGAGGACAAAAGCAACCACAATCGCCTTTGATGTGGATTGGAAATTGGTGCAATAACTTCAAACCAGTGACATTTCTCACTCATCTTCACTTCTAATTAACTCTAATCAATGAACCATTTTTGTTTCAGAAAGCTATATTGATATGGAAGAAGACTTCATTTTGGCTATTAAAATAAGACATGATTAGGGGTGTGAGGTTGATTAAGTTACTAAAGTAAGGAGATTTGTCATCAGGTGGCCTCTTTATTTTATTGAACTTTGTTTGAAAAATGGAGTTCAAAAGCAAAAAATAGGAAGAATCGACGGACTTGTTGTTTGGAAGCCCATGACAATCATGCTTTCTCGCTTTTAAATCTTATTGGTTACGAGACTTTTATCATGTCTTTTGCCACCGTTACTTTTGAGCTAAGAAAAGGGTGTAACACCAATATATTAGCACTTCTTCCATCATACTTGTTTAAAAATACTGAAAATAGAGACTATACTTTATGTACAAAATATATGTTTGGGAGTTGAACAGAAAATAGGACTTATATACGTTCCTATTAGAATGTAACCAAGATATTACGTTAATCAAATGAGCTACTTTCTAATTCTTGAAAGATAATGAGTAAATCTTGATCGACCCATTCTTATAATCTTTTTAACAAAATTTATTATGCGATAGAACAAGAATGGGTAGCATCGACGGATGGACACTCATGGGGCTGAGAGCATTAAACACGGCTCTTGGGAAAAGAGAAACCATAAAGAACTGCTTGATGTTGGGGTGGAGCTGACACAAATATAAAACGACTGAAAAAGGATTGGATGACCCTCGAACCTCGTTCTACCGGAGACTTTGGAGTCGCCCCGTCCTCCGTAGAAAAGCCCAAGTCGGTCAATGTAACAAGTGGAAAGGACGTAGGGCCAAACTGAAGTTCCATTATTAATGGAGTCGTGTCCAACCCTAATTGAGGAGACCCCTTCAATCGCCTGCAAATTCAAAAGGTACTTTTTCCGAAAAATACTTTTTCAATCACTCTCTCTCCCCCCTCACTTCCCACCGATGCGCTATCTTTCTTATTTGCTTCTTCGTTTTCTTTTTCTCCTCCCTTCTTCTTCATCTTTTCGAATTTTTTCCAGTTGGATGGCATGCACTTAATCACTTGAAATGTATTCCGTATTTTCTTAATTAAGTCACAAACTTTAGACAGAATTTAATTTATTATACAGTCAAATCTCGAGTCATTGTATCTTTTAAGTTATTTTTCAATCGAAATAGATAATTTATATTTCAAACATCATTACAATATGAAGTGCCCTATAGATTATTTAGCTCAAAATTTCAAGTCATCGTTAAAAGTAGAATGAGAGTGAGAAGTAACACCTTACAAATTTCCTCGAAGCTGAGAGCATTAATCGTGCCTCTCTTTGTCTTTGGGCAAAAGAAATTGGTAAAGAATTGCTCCGCGTGGGTGGAGGAGATGCACAATATGAAAAGATGGGACGACCCCTTTTTGATTGGAGACTTGGAGTCGCCTGGTCTCATAGAGAAGCCTGAGTCAGTCAACGGAACAAATGGATGCAAAGTCACAAAACTAAAGTGGTGGACCCAAACTGAAGTTTAATTACTAGTGGAGCCGTGTCCAACCCAAATTGAGATTCTGGTTAATGACCTAACATATGCCGTGCCATCTACGAAATTTACACCCATTAAAAATTCAAAAGCTCATTCCACTTTTTTCATGTGATTGTTGGTTCCACATCCCGTCGATAAACAAATTCATCTTTCTCCCCCGATAAGTTCCTTCAGATACATTTTTTTTTTTTGGGTAAAGTCCTTCAGATACATTTACTATCTTTCTTTCTTTAACTTCTTCGTTTTTTTTCCTCCTCCCTTCTTCTTCTCCATCTTCTTTCTCCGCCTTGCAAGTCACGATCATAGGAAAATTGATGTATAGTTTCGAGGAACAAGATCAAAAATGAAAAATAGCTTGCCTGAAAACTTCTTCTCCATGTTACGACATAGTACAACAATTTTGACGCAGTATCATGGATCCATTTTATATAAGTCCACTGAACCGTTCTTATTACGGAGCAATAATTCTGTTACTTGTTAGATAAGTCCAACCATTGGTTCTTTGTCTGCAAAGATTTCTTCTATTTTTTGGACACTCACGATACAATAATATGCAGAAATATAACTATCATAGAGTGAAATACAATAAGACCTTATATACAGTTATAGTATAAAATAGGCTAGCATAACGACTCGTTTGATGGGCATAAAAGTATTTACACCCAATCTGTTGTTGGGAAATTTCAAGAAAGTTACACAGTTAATTTCACACTTTCACAAATGAGCGTGGCATGATCTTTTGGGACCATTTTAATACTTTGTTTGGGAGAGGGAGGAAAGAGGAGGTGGGTGGAGAAAATTTTTCTTTTTACCTCCAATTCACTCTCGCAGAAAAATCAAACTATTCAAAATTAATTTTTCTTTTTTCATATCACTACAAAGTACATCAATTTCGCTGTACTACCTTGAAAACATGTCAAATGCATCGAAATAGTTTGTTCTTGTTTCCTCTCCAATGACATTTATTTATAGAATGTAGAAATTCCATGCAGGATTACTAAATATAGGATAATACTTAAGAAATGCAGTGCAATGAGGCCACTCCCCAAGAATATCAATGTTTAGACTTGAATATGATGAGTTTGCATAACTCAATGATCGCCGCAATCTCGGAGATATAGGAATTCTTACCCTGCCATGGATGTATTCTTCCATCAAAGCAATATGGCAACTTCCTCTTAAGGTGTCTTGCAATTCACCATTTTTAAGTCTAACCTATGTCAAGTCGCATCGGAGAAAGAATGAAGTTGCGAATGGCACCTATAATGAGTAAATGCATGCCTTTGCAGATCTTTTGAGAATAATTCATACTCGGTTTTGTTGACGACGAATGTCCTTTGAGGTGGCAATTTGCATGGACAAATGTCCAAAACTCAAAACACTTGACACCCCAACAATATTTAGTGGTTTCCATTGATCTTATAATCTTCAGTAGTAAAACCAATCTGAGGATCAATTCCGCTTGACCATTTAGTTAGTGGAGGTACAGCTGTGATTGCCAATAACACGAGGTTTAAATGATTTCTAATCTAGATTTAATACAATCAAGAATGTTCAGCTTCCCGATTCATCAAATTGGTCCCGTTGCTTTAACATATGGGAGTTGATTCTAGGTGTTACAAGTACATGACCCAAGTAGCACAACAGGAAAGACCAGAGATACAAGATTCATTGGTTTGGAATTGAGAGGAAAAATCATGTCCCTCTCAGCCTGGGAGCAATGGAAATTTGGGGCATGATATGTGGTGGAGTATCAACAAGGATGGGATGCATATGTAATAGTGGCGAAAGAGAGAGATCATGAATACGAAAGACTTGGGGTCATCTATCAAAAAGCCCATGTGAACTGATAAAACAAAAATCAATCAAGTTGAGAATGTTACAGCAGTAGCGAGTAGGACCCAACATCATCGCCATCTTTGTCTAGTAAGATCATCACAATTGACAACCATATATTTAGCCGGATGACATCGTTCCAAATTTTTGGAACTTTTTTTTTTGGATAAGTAAGTTATTTCATATTTTCTGAGAAATTTATGACGACTCTTAACAGAATATCATAAAGAAATTAAAGAAAAAACATGATTTTTAAGTAGAACCTTAAAAAAGAAGAAGAAGAAGAAGAAGTCAACGTGTTTGCTTTTACCTTTCCGTCAAAAGTTAAAGTACTACTCGAATTATTTAAGGAGAATTATGAAATGATTATATGTGATATACATAAGAATGTTTGTATGCAATGAAAATTTGAAATTTAGAGTAATAAAAATTAAAATTGTATGCACCATAAAATTAAATTAAGTAAAATGTAAAAAGTGTAGTAGTAATCTCCCCACTATAATTATCTTATGGCCAAACCAAGGAAGACAGGCTAGATACTTTCTTCTGTAATTCAGGTGGCGAGTAGCTGACTGAAACCCGTTGCCATTACGTTATGGAGTTGGTCGTGTAGTGAAAGCACTCGATCAAAACATGCCCATGTCGTCATGGTGATGTTGTGGATTCCTCAATATCCATCACAGCCCATGAATACCCACTCATTTGAGATATCTTAGACAACATATCTAAGGAGTATGCTACACTATGTATAAAGGAGAAAGCAATAGGCCTGCAGCACTTCACAAAGAACCCTCATTTATCAAAGACATGATAATCTTCGTAACTGAAGTTAGAGTTTGTCAATGAAACGAATAGGGAAGAGCAATTACCCTTTTGCGACCCCACGTAGAACACAAAAATATCGCTATAATTTATGGCATCATTATTTCTATAGATGGATTCAGCAGTGTAGTTCGTTTGACTATTTTCACACGCTAGCTCTAGTCTAGAGTCAACACGACCTTTCAAGTCAATCTTTAGTTGAAAGGACCGCTTATCTTGCAAACTTCACTGCAACAGAGGCAGGACAAGGTCGTTCATTCTGGGCATTACGTGTCCCTAGGAGTACGACAAAGAAAGACCAATAATGCGAGGTACATAGGTCTAGAATTGCGAGGAAAAGTCGTGTCGTTCTCTGCCTCTGACCAATGGATATTTGGGGCTTGGTGGAGGGTTGATCAATGAGGATAAAAAGACGTCCATGTAATAATGGCGAATGAGAGACACCTTAAAAATGAAGACTCGGGGTCTTCTATTGCAAAGCCTTTGTCAACTAATAAAACAAAGTCAGTCGAGTCGAGAATGTTACAGGAGTAATGAGTAGAATCCAGCACCATCGTCATTTCAATGTGGCAAGAAACGATCATATTGACAACCCATATATTTAGCAGTCGAACAATATCATTTCATGCATCCTATCTTTGTTAACCCATATATTTCATATTGTCATTTTCCTTAGATAAGTAAGTTATTTTGAATTCCCCAAGATAATTTAGGATGTTAATGAGTTTCCTTTTTTTCTAATATGACGAGAAAGCCGTCTTTCAAATTTCATGACAGACTTAGTATTGAAGCCGTTCCAAATGAAGTTAAGAATCGAATGCATCCTGATAATTAAGGATTGCGTAAATTCAATTAAAAGGAAAAGAAAATGTTAAGAAATCAAAAGAATAATCCCCTCTATTCTATTATTATTGAAGAAAATTCTCCAGAACTTGTTAAAGTTACATAGTTCCCTTGCTATCTTTGGAGAGAATCTTATAGGGCATTCAACAATTTGGCATAATTAAAAGACTTTGAAACTCACCAATAACAAAAGGTACTAGAGTTCATTGGGAAAATTCAAGTTCAATTATTTTTTACTCGAGAATTGTGAATAAAGTGACAATATATAGAGTGTACATTAGTCATTAATAAGTTCAAGAAAATGCAAGTTCAATTCTAAATTCTTTAGGTTCTGTTCTTCTTCATAATAACCTAGATAAGTAGTGGGACAAGAGAACACTTTATGATGGTTAAAATAATGTCAAATTTGAAGTTTTATATTTTAGCTTGAACTTTTCCACTATGATTAAGGTTGGGCTCCATCCACATTATATTTTTCTAAAAGATATAATTAAACAATATATATTTTGCATTTAGGGCACATATATAGTGTTAATTAGAAATCACAATCACAATTTCTTACCTGAAAAATAATACGAAGAGATAATACAATGTCAATACATAACAGCTGAAATGAGATTATGTCATCAGTTGACGTCTTTGCCCACTGAATACAACAATTGCTATCAACCTTAAGCAAACTTACAGGTGTTTTGATAGAAATTTCTGGGAAAAAAAAAGTTTGAGCATCAAATTGAAGATGACATTAATAACAATTTCTCACATGGTCTTTACCAAAAAAAAAAACAATTTCTCACATGGAAAAGTCGCATTGCTCTCGGCCAGCGAGCAGTGGAAATTTGGGGCTTGATATCTGGCGGAGGATCAACAAGGATAAAAGATGCACATGTAATAATGGTGAATGAGAGAGACCTTAAAAATGAAGACTCGGGGTTGTCCATTAAAATGCCCATATCAACCAAATAAAACAAAGTCAATCAAGTCGAGATTATTACAGGAGTCGCGAGTAGGACCCAACATCATCCCCAATTTTTATTGCAAGAAAACATCACAATTGACAACCCATACATTTAGCTGTCCACCCATACCGTTTCATATTTTTGGAGATTTTTCTTTGATAAGTTATTTCAAATTCCCGGAAATATATATGTTAATAATGAGTTTTCTACTTTGTAATATGACAAGAAAGTCCTGTTTAAGATTCGAACGTAGACTTTGAATCAAAATGAGTCTATGTGAGTCAACAATCGAATGCATCTTGATAATCAAGGAAAAAAAAAATGTTAAGAAACCAAAAGACTTATCCAATCTATTCTATTTATATTGAGGAAAATACTCCTGAAGTTGTTAGAATAAAATATTTGAACTTTATAGTCCCGTCAAGCTTTTGAAGAGAATCTTATCGCGTGTTCAACAATTTGACATGACTAAGACTTCAACGTCACCAATAACAAAAGGTACCAGGGTTCATTGGGAAAATACAATTTTAAAATTTTTTTACTTGAGAATTATGAATAAAGTAATGCTATATAGAGTGTACATCAATCATTAATAAGTTCAAGAAAATACAAGTTCCAATTTGATGATGTGTTGGAAGATTACAAACCCTCCATACATGGACTAGTGGCAATCTAGAATGGAGGACTTAATCAGCTTCAAGCAGCTCACAATGACCAATGGACCATCGCAGTCCATACTGAAGTTACACGTCGCCCATGAATGACAAGGGAGAGTAGTTATCCTTTTGCAACCCGTCGTTGACTAACCCGATTTGTTGGGTAGAATAATTGATGGATTGCACATAATACAACCATCCCGCAAGTATAGAATTGCTCGATTATCTTCACAAGTCAATTTATTCTTTCACTTACCACATCCCTTTGGGTTATTATTCAATTAAAATGGGTAGCTTATATTGTAATTGCCATTACAGAATGAAGCGGTGCATTGTGAATTACTCGGAGCAACATTGCTAATCATCACATGCAACAGAACAAGAAGGAGCGGCAACACTGTACAGACATTCGCGGAGTGGAGAGCATTAATCATGTCGTCTTTGGGCAAAGCGAAATTAGTAAAGAACTGCTTGGGGTAGGTGGAGATGGGCACCATATGAAACGATTGCAAAGAGATTGGATGAACCTTGTTCGATTGGAGACATTGGAGTCACCTTGGCCTATGGAAAAGACCAAGTCAGTCAACGGAACAACTCCACTCAGGTCAAGAAATTGAAGGGGTCAACCCAAGCTGAAGTTCCATAATTTGTGGAGTCCCAGGCACGGCGGGGCGGTCAACCCTGATTGAGACCCCCTGTAATCACATCTACGTAGAAAATTCAGAAAATCGTTTTATACATTTGATCTTTCTTTCTCCACGTAATTGTTGGGTCCACATCCCATCAACAAACAAATCCATCTCTCTCTCCCTATCACTCCGCCTTTCTTCTTATTTTCTTCTTCGTTTGTTTCCTCCTCCCTTCTTCTCCAACTCCCTCCTTCACCTTCCACATCACGTTCATGGGAAAATTGATGGGTAGTTTCGAGGAACAAGATAAATAACAAAAAGTAGCTTGCCTCAAAACAATTTCTTCTCCATATCAAGATGATGGTTTTTTCATTAATAATGGGCCGCCCATGTTGGGTTAAACCCAACCCATTTGAAAGGGCCCATAAGAGAGGTAAACTACTAAAGTAGTTATTTTTGTGGGAGAAAAACTGTAAAATAAAAAGATATGTTGGATGATGAACAGTTTTCAACACTAACGTTTTGAAGGCTCTCCCGCACAAAAACAAAAAGGAAAAACTCTCTCAAGAACAGGGATTCGCCCTAATTAAGAACTATCATTGCTACAAAGGAAGCACTTAATCCGTGGCTAATAAAGTATGTACATCTAAGTGATATGCCTTCCGATTAATGTTATATGTGTCCTTGAGCCGTTTCCACATATTTTGTTAATTGATATTCAATTAGTTCGATTTTCGTTTTTTGGAATCCATTTTCTTCATTGGTATCAGAGCGTAGGATTGTTGTTACCAATCGTTATTGTCATTTATAATTGATTTTATGGCCAAAATTCAAGTATTAATGCCGACGAGTGATCAGGGGTGAAAATCCCGACACTCGACGTACTGTTCATTCCCTTTTTTTGATTTTTCGTATGTCAAAATTCATTTTTGAAGACGCATAGTCGTAGTTCTCGTTGAGACGAGAAAAATGAGTGGTGGCATGCCGCCAGAGGTGGTTGGATGCGCCGCCAGTGTGGTCGGAACTACTGCAATTGCATGCGTCGAGGAAGTTTCTTCAGGCGCGTGCAACGCACACACCTAGGAAGTTTCTTCAGGCATGTGCGCCGCACGTGTGCGTGGCTGACATCATGATGACGTTAGCCCGCTATTCGAGCGATCAGTTTGTCCGACCCGTCCAACCCGACCCGTGGACTCGTTGACTTGCCCCGGTCATCTGTTGACCCGGTCATCCGTTGACCATAAAAAAAATTATACTCACTATGGATTATGTGTAATCCCTTTTGTTCTGCATTTGTTGCAGGAACAATGCCTCCCATTCCCATGCGTACACCTATTCGCGTATTTTCAAGAAGACAAAAGAGGAAACTTCGAAGTTGATAGTTGAGTTGGCTAATTATCGATGGGAAAGTGGTGATATAAGGGTACATGTGCGCAAGGTTAATAAGAAGATATAGAAAATAATTTGAAAAGGTTATCCCATGCTAGCTTTTGAGATGGTGCAATCCATGATTAACACTCTTCCATCTGAATGGCAAGTGGTGTTCAATCGCCTATGGGAGGTCAACGTGGTTCCGGAGTATAAGAAGCTTGTAGTGGCCTTTATGAGAGAATACTTTAAGATTGAGGCCTCGAAGACTTCGACCTTAGGAATGAATACGACCGGGCGGGGAATGAATGTGCGTGGGAGAAACCCTAGGGGTTTTCCCTCTATCTTTCCATGGTTGCCAAATAAGAAACTTAAGCCTAAAAAGTCCTTTTATAAGTCATTCCCTGTTCATAGGTTATTTTATTGAGTAGTTGAAGTTATGCTTATTTAGGATGTTTTAAGAATATCTCATGTAGATAGTTTCTTCCATGTTGATGTTGTTGTGACTTCTAATGTATTAGTTACGTTATGTAAAAATGCCTTTTTATTAATGGATGTTCAATGTCAATTGCTTTTTATTACTATTAATTCTTTTGGGTAGTTATGGAAGTTTAAGTAGCTTCAAATGACTCATTTTTGCATAGAAGGTTATATTAATGACAATTTCAATTAAGGTTCTTTGATGATGATTGGAAACAATAGTGACATTTTGATTTTGAAGCCCTATTTGAAATTATTCATTAATATGATTAGTTTATGCAAAATAGATGCATAAATGATAGGCATTAATGTTTCGTGCATGTGTGTCTGATATGTTCAGATCCAACGGCTTCAGCAACTAAGAGCATAATCGTTGAATTGAGCAAAGGAGAGAAGCTCAACGGTGTAATTATGAAATATGGCATATGAAAATCCAATATGTGCTAGAAGAGCAAGAGGCTCTTGAAGCTCTTAAGTTGGTTATTGAAGAGCCTAAAGATAGGAACACTGCACAACACAAAAGAGATAAGGATGCATTTGTTGCATGGAAAAGGAAAAACTCCCTTGCTCGCATCACGTTGCTGAGTAGCATGGAGAATGATGTCATGCGAGAGTTCAGGCGTTTTGAGAATGCCAAAGAGATGTGAGAAGCATTGGCAGCAAGATTTGGTCATACATCGGTGACCAAACTGAGACAGCTCACTATAAGGTTTGACTCATACAAGAAACCACATGGTCAGTCCATGAAACTACACTTAAGAAAGATGTCAAACATGAAAAATGAACTGAAGGATGCTGGCCACATTCTGACTGATGAACAACAAGTACAAGCAGTGATTTGTTCCTTGCCTCAAAGTTGGGAGCATATAAAGGTGCACCTGACCCACAATGAGAACATTAAGACCTTTGAGGATGGAGTGCACCATCTTGAGCTAGAAGGAGACCACCTCCTAGTGGCTAAACCAGAAACTGATATTTATTATGCAAGTTCTAGCTCACAAGGAGCTTCGAGCTCCAAGCGCAAGCGTCCCGACTCATTCAAAAGGTGGAAAGGCAAAGGAGAGAGCTCTTCAAGGAAGAAACCAAGAGTTGACCAACATGAGAGAGGAAAGCGTCCTCATATGAAGAGAATGTCAAAGGTAAAGTGTTACAACTGTGGTAAGAAAGGTCACTATGCTCACGACTGTAGCAAGCCAAAGAAGGTAAACACCCCTTGTATTCTTGAGAACTCTATTTTTGTATCAAGTTCTGTATTTTTAACTAAATCTAATCATTTATGGACCGTAGATTCGAGAGCCACAGACCATGTAGCAAAGGACAAAGGTGCCTTCGTGAAGTTCCGACGAATTCTAACTGAAACGAAATGGATCTATGTAGGGAATAACTCCAATTAAATATGCGTGGTGGATGCACTTTATTCCTACATGACATATTATATGCTCTAGAGATTCGTCGGAATTTAGTTTCTATGTTAGTGTTGGTTAAGTTTGGTTTTAATTTAAATTTCCATAATAGTGGTGTGGACTTGTTTTTAGGAACGAGTTACTATGGTTGTGATTACTTTCTAGATGGTTTTATTGTGCTGGATGTTGACTCTAGTAATGTTAATGTTTGTTATTCCCTCTTCATGTCTTCTAATTCATGTGATAATGATGTGAATGTATGGCATGCTAGACTTGGTCATATAGGCCAACAACAAATGAATAGATTAGCCAAAGAAGGCTTATTGGGTAATATCGAAAAAGTCGATTTGCTCACTTGTGAGCATTGCCTAGCAGGGAAAACAACAAGAAAACCATTTAGAAAGGGAACAAGAGCTGAATTTCCTTTGCAATAATCCATTCTGACATTTGTGGTCCAATGAATGTGAGGGCAAGGCATGGAGTAGTTTATTTCATCACATTTATTGATGATTATACTTGATTTGGACATGTCTACTTGATTTCTCATAAATCTGAGACTTTTAGTTGCTTCAAAAAGTTTATGAGCTTAGTAGAAAATCAATTAGATAATAACAAAAAGCATTAAGATCTGATTGAGGTCGAGAATATCTATCTGATGAGTTCAGAAATTTGTGTGATGAAAAAGAAATAGAAAGACAATTGTCTATTCCCTATACTCCTTAACAAAATGGTGTTGTGGAAAGAAGAAATAGATTCTACTAGAAATGGTTAGGTTCATGATGGCACAAGCTAACTTAACCATCACCTTTTAGGGTGATGCTTTGTTAATTGCTGCTTATATACTTAGCTATGTGCCTTCTAAATTAGTTACTTCCACTCCATATGAGTTATGGACAAGTAGAAAACTAGATTTGAGTTTTCTCAAACCTTGGGGTTGTGTTGCCTATACTCATGAACCATCTCACAAGCATGGGAAATTGGGTCATAGAGGCAAGAAGAGTATTTTTATAAAATACTCATAACACTCGAAAGGATATGTGTTTATAGGTGAGCAAAAAAATGGGAGTATAACTGAATTTGAATCACGAGATGTCACATTCTTAGAAAATGAATTTCCTAAGAAAGGCTAAATAGACGAGGACTACTCCTTATTTGAAACCTTGGATCAAGATAATGAATTTAATGGAGTTCGTCCAAGGGGAGCAATATGAGAAGTGAAGAATTAAATTCGGATCAATCTCAATTGCAACTACCTAAAAAGATAATATCATCATTATTTGATTCGAGTGGGAGCGTAATGAAGAATAATGTGCAAAGTGTACAATTGCTTGTACGGCGAACAAGTTGCAAAAGTATTCCCCGTCGACATTTTGACATTGAAGGGGAAACTTTCATGGTTACTCCACGAGATGAAAATGAGCCAAATAATGTAAATGAGGCTCTAAATTGCCCTGATAAGGAAAAATGGATGCGTGCAATGGAAGAAGAAATGGAGTCAATGAAGTCAAACCATGTTTGGGAACTGGCTGATCTTCCAAAAGGACACAAAGTCATTGGAAACAAATGGGTTCTCAAACTAAAATGCAAATATGATGGCTCAATAGAAAGATATAAGGCTCATTTTGTGACAAAAGGATATAATCAACAAGAAGAAATTGATTATGAGGAAACATTTTCTCCTGTGATGAGACTTACGTCAATTCGCCTAGTGGCTAGTATGGATCTTGAACTACATCAAATGGATGTAAAGACTACTTTTTTCAATGGAGAATTAGAAGAAGAGATTTATATGGAACAACACAATGGTTTCATTTTAAAAGGTCACAAGCAAAAGATATGTCGACTTTTGAGATCAATATATGGCCTTAAGCAGCCATCGAGACAATGGTATATATGTTTTCATAGTGCCATTAGTGGCATATGACTTTACAATGATTGATGAAGATCATTGTGTATATATCAAAAGGTCCAAGTAAGTTTATTGGTTCAATTTTGATAGCTAGCATTTTGTTTTGGATTAACATCAATAAAAAACCCCAAACTAATATATATATGACCAAATTTTTTTAAATTAATTTTTTGATCACCAAAAATTTTAAACTATACACACGTAATAAATTTACCATTCATTAGATTTTGTTCACTAATTTGGATGGTACGTGGTAATTAATTGGTGTACCGGTTTGAAATTTTACCTTCCATTTGTCACAAGTGTAATAATTTGTGGTTTTTCGTGATATTAATATAATTTAACATAATATAATGAAAAGTAAATTTGTCACAAATATATCAATTTTCAGATTTTGATGGTTTGTTATTGGTGTATGAATTTAAGATTTTTTGTGATTAAAATATTAATTTTAAGTAAATTTGTCATAAATGTATAAGTTTAGAGTTTTTTTGTGTGGTTTTAGTTGTATTTTTTATGTTTGTTTTTGATTTTTCACATGATGATGATGTCCTAAGAAGCACCCATTCTCCAAGAGTCTTCGTGTCGTGTCAGACACTTCGACAAGTGTTCGATACTTTCCGACACTCTCGAACACTTTTCGACACTCGATCAACACGTGCCGGAAAATTTGACACTTAGTCAACTTTTCCTAACACTCATGTTGGAATTTTAAGACGAGATTTCGACATGTATGGGTCAATTTTAAAAATTTTCAATAAATGATAGTTTAAAATGTAAATATGTGAATAAATAAAAATAAAAATAAAAATAAATGGGAAAAGATGAAACCATAATCTTCTCTTTTCTTCTGACTCTTATTTGCCTTGACACACAATTCACCTACTCAAGTTTGGTTTTTCCTTTTTTCTTCCAACACGCTTTGATACGAAAATCTAGAACATGGATTGTTTGTTTTTTCCTCCAAATTTTATGAATTATTGAAATTGAATTGAATTTGTTAAATTAAAAAATAAATAATATTAATAAATGATGGATTAATATTTTTAATGTAAATTCATTCTATGATTTTTTATTATTTATTTATTTTTGAAATTGAATCAAATTAATTTAATTGAAATAATCATAAAAATGATAATTTATCATAAATATATTAAAAAAATTTAATAAATCAAAATTTTCATAAATAATAATGTGTCGGTGTGTGTGTTATTTCCGTGTCCGTGTTGGTGCTACTTAGATGATGTCTTCCAAAATCAAAAGAAAATTTGAAAAGGCTTTTGCCCTTTTTCAAAGGTCATGGACCTATCATCTTTTATTTGAAAAAAAGGAAAGAAAAAAAAAGGAGGTCAATTTCAAGAAAATAAGGCAGACCTTGGTTTATTATGCCCTTATTTATTTTTTTATTCCTTTATTAAGTTCACCTTTTATTTTCTGGTTTATCATATCTCATAAATAAATGAGTTTTCGTGTTGCCCTACCGTGGGCCTCTATTCCAAACTTTGCAGCATTTGGGAGCTAATCAGGATTAGTTGGTAAACAACCTAGAGCATGAAGTGATCTTAAAAATTAATCGCACTCTAGGAAAAAAACTCTCAATATCCTAGCATATTCATTTAGAAAAAAAGTGAAAATTGCGTGTTGACAAGATTTAAAACATAATATGCTCAATGCCCAGTCCATTCATCTTGTTAAAAAGAAAGCAAGCACGTTTTAATGATAAATGGCTATAGACTACCAAACACTTTTGGACAAAGAATGATAAAAAAAAGAGTTCTAGACAATTGCCCATAATTTCGTGCATTTTAGATGTTTATTATATTAAAAGATTATTCCCGATATAACTTGGTTAATCTTGGAAAGAAACTTAGCTAGTTTTCTCATGCACGGGTTTACCACTAGTGAAATACTATTCTTCTTATGACCTAAAAAAAAAAAAAAATACTATTCTCGTTATGCAATAACAACACCAATCAAATCTCGTTGCTTTCGACAAAAAAAAAATTCTATTGTTGCTGAATTCTTTTATCCAAAATGCAAACTATTCTATTTTGGAGAGATTGGAAATACACCCAGCAAAGTCTTTTTATGCAGGAATAATCGAATAATCGATTCTGAGGTTAGGCCAGTTTCACCTTAGAACCGGAAATTAACCTATCAATCCCGGTCCAGTTCCAGGGTTGGTTCGATAGCCAAGTTGAACTAGCCAGGTTTAGGCTTTTGGCAACTTCCTTTTCTTTACTCTTCAAAAGACAAAAGAAAAGAAAAAGCATGTCAATCTCATCTAGAGCGGTTCAATTCCGCACCTAGACCCGAGAACTGGCCTGGTTATTCCTTCTTTGGAACCAAGAGCTGGATCTGTTTCCATGAAGAACCGGCCGATCCAGTCTAGTTTCCGGCCACATCACTTCTTTTTTGCCAGAAAATACTAGCAAGAGATTGGAAATCCAACCAACGTGGTTGGGCTAGAAGGAAACGATACTGAAAATGAAATTCCTGTCTTGTAAGAGTTTTCCTTAGATACACAAGCGCTTTTTGACATTCACATCGATGCAATAACATGACCTGAACCTGAACCTATCGATATCGATATCCACTCCCATTGTGAACTCTGGTTCGATTTCACTCTAGTTACAGCTACAGAATGAACCCGTGCGCGGCACAAGAAGAATAATATCATAAGCAAATTTAGGATAATACTGTCGCACATGAGAACTTTTTGTCCACAATCGACCAAAATATAACAAGTACAGAAACACGGGTGTCATGGCAGTCGAGGGAATTTAGAGAAATCCGGCTGCCTCCGCTGCATGTATGCTGTTTTGCCTTCATTCCCTTCCTCGGTTCTGTAGAACAGAAGTGTTGCATCTCCAGCCAGTTCCTAAAGAAGGGAAGAAAGGAAAAACAACAGCCTACTGTTATGAAAACGTGAAGTACCATCGACTATGCCCAATGATAATTGAAAGGGGCTCCGAGAAATTGATTGAAGCTCTAATACATCATGATGATGAATGGAACCTCAGCATATGTACATTGGTCACAGAATAGCCAAAATCACAATGCGTGTTGTTTGATAAATGGAATAGAAAGGAGAAAATGAGGAACCCGAATCCGAAACTTGATTAGCTATGGTGACATGTTGATGAGGGCAGATAGCTCTAGACGTTTCAACTGCTAGATGGGAATAAAATGTGTTTGTAAGGCTCATCAAACCCAACATTGGAATGCTGTCAGACTCTTGACAACATGGATTGTAACAACTGGAACAGGCAAATATATTGCTGCATAATGAGATGCTCGGGACTGAAGGTACCTGCAGCCCTGCGTGGCCGTCATCGACTGCATTTAGGGCCGCTTTGAGCACCCTGATTGCCGTCGGGCTATTTCTCAATATCTCTCTGCACCACTTGATTGTTTCCTGCTCCAAATTCTCTAGCTGAACAAGATCAACAAATCATTAGCATTGCTTAAGTTGGTAGACTGGAAGGCCGAGAGAATGTGCCTAGTTTGTCTTTGTATATATTGCGGTCTACAACATGATGAGAATTAGGACTTTGCACACTATCTATTTTTGTCCTAGCAAACTGGATCCAACCACGTTTCTGAAGTTCTTTCCCATCCTCATCAGTTTTTCCTCAGGAAGAAAATTAAGGACAGGTGAAGCTACAATGAAGTCAAATGAACTCACCGGCACAACAACATTGACGAGTCCCATCTTGTCTGCTTCAGAAGCTGTATAGAACCTTGCCAAAAACCACATTTCACGTGCCTTTTTAGGCCCGACCTGTTTGTTCATGTTTATGCCACAAAATTCTTACTATGCAGAAGTACAAAACAGTTAACAGTAATCCATCCAAAATTAAGAAGACAGAAAGTGACATCATACGCTGTAATTTAAGCAACATGATAGCAAAGACAAGTTCATCCATAATGCTCACCAATCGAGACATGATTGAACTTCCATAACCAGCATCAAAGCTTCCAACCTTAAAGGAGCAAAAATAAGAACAGATTACATCAAAACTTCATGACTTCAGATTGAACAAATGGAAACAGTTGAAAGGCTGTCAGCTTAGATTACAGTAGGGTCATACTGTGCTATACACCATAAGGAAGGCAGAACCAACTAGGTATCATCTACCAAAAGCAATTACAGTAGTATCTCCTTCTCATCTCAACCTCAATGAAAACTCTCTTGCTAGAATAAGAAAACAGTTAGACAAGTTATAAGCACCTTGGGACCAGTTTGACCAAAAATAGCATTATCAGCAGCAATTGTCAGATCACAGACCATATGCAGTATATGGCCTCCTCCAACAGCATAGCCAGCAACCTGAATTGATAATGGGAGAAAATCTATAAACCCCATCATGAGTAAATTCACCGGAGAGAACATGGCAAGTAATATGTGCAGTGAGACTGATATAAAGAGAACATATACCATTGCTATAACTGGCTTAGGGAGACGCCTAATTTGGACCTGCAAATGGAAGCAACCAAAACATGAAAGCCTGCTTCATGGTCACTCAAGAAATGGAAGCCCCTTGTTTTGCTTTGCATGAACATGAAGAGCTCTGTCAGGGACCATTTTATTTATGTGAAAGGTATAGAAACGTATAGTTCTTGAACACTAGGACAGAAAAATATGTACCAGAAAGATTCATCGACCAAAAGAAAGGTGATACCGGACAGGCAATTGCACCAACATAGTCATAGAGTGACTATATTGAACTAGACAAAATTTGGCCAAGTTAACATCATACCTGCAAATCCAGGACACTCAGCCTGCCGACATCGTTGGGATCAGCATAACCATCCTTCGTCCTCAAAGCCTGGTCACCACCGCTGCAGAATGCCTTGGTTCCCTAAACATTGTGTGAGTTGAAGAAACAAAATTAGGCATTGCGTGATCCTGTTCACTAAACGAATGAGCCAACAACATATTGATGCGGCTTCCACTTTACATGCGAGACATTAACTTCATGAACAAAAAGACAATGCATCTGAAATTAGCAAAAGTTCAGAATGATCTCTATTTTCAAGACTCCTCCATGAATTTTTTTCCAAGTACTTGGCCTAATTTAATCACGAACCCATAATTTTCAGAGCATCATCTGCCTGCTCTGCTATTACTTCCAGGAAACTGCGAATTACAAGAAGAAAATCAGACATTACAGAATTGAAGGAGCACCTTTCCAGTGAGAATGATGACCCCGATCGAAACATCGTCTCTCGCATCGTTAAATGCGCGGCTCAGCTCCTTGAGCGTCTTCGGCCTGAACGCGTTCCTTCTCTCCGGCCTATTAATCGTAATCTGCGCAACACAAATAAAGGAAAAAGGGCATCGATAATGAATTCATGATCATTCATTGCACTAATGTCGACCACACGCTTAAACAGAGCTTCCGCTCAAACGGAAAAACCTTGGCGATTCCTTCGCCGACAGCTTTCTCGTAGATGATGTCGGTGAACTCCGGGCCCGACCTATCATCCGCGGTCCTCCATACGACCGGATGGTCGGGGACTTCGCCGTGAATGCGATGATAGGCGTCGTTCATGGAGGTGCCGCCGCCGCCGCCGCCGCCACAGGGCCGAGCGGAGACAGAGGACGGCCCCTCCTTCGGGGCGGGACCGGGAGGGGACAGGTGGTTGGTGACGGCAGCGACCCTCCTCGCGGCGGCCCCCACGCGCTCGTCCGACGTAGTCGCCATTGGAAAGGAGGAGGTGGAAGCAGACAGCAGCAAGTGAAGCTCTCTTTCTCTGGTGAGTGAAAAGGATGGATAAGGAGGCCATTGTCGACCTTTTGTTTCGTGGGTTTTGGATGATCCGACAAGGTGATCTTTCAAAAATGTCACTTTGTGAGTGGATCGTGCGAAGATGGGGATGGTGGGAAGCTGCCTGTCGCAGACAGTGGTCGCGTGGCGCAACAACTGTTGGTTAAGATAAGCCAAAAGATTTAGGGGCGTCGATGGTTCCGGTCGGGTCGGGTTCATAATACAAACCGAATCAATCCGAACATATTTGGTTCGGGTCAGGTTTCTTGATTTTTGGTTTCTAATTGTTTCTTTTCTGAATTTTCTCTTCTCGTCATAACTATTTTTCTTCTCGCATCATTTATTTTCTCTCCGTAACCGTCCTCTTTTTTATTTTTCTCTCTCGTATCTCCCGCTCTCTCTTCTATGCTGTGCTCTTTCCTCTCTTTGTAATCTTTGAACTTGCTTCCTCCATTTGAGCACTCACCTTGCCAAGGACCAACCTAGAACCAAAACCAAAATAACATCACAGATTCACCCTCCACTTATCAAACCATATACAGATAGAGATAATGAAGAAATGCCATGAATCATCCACAAGTTCGAAGAGACCTTCCACATGGCCACAGGCAAGATGAGTACAAGGAAGGCCTTGCCCACAAGATTAAAGACGAATGTCACAGTAATTGCACGGTGCGTTGATATGTAATTGATTCAATTAGGGAATCATGAATGGTCATTTGCTTGGTCATTACATCAGTTCGGGTGGAGGGGGGCGGTGGTGGGACAAAGAGGGAGACCGAGGTTCTGATCGGGGAGAACACAGTTGAGAGGGTGTTCTTGGTGATCAAGGTACAGAAGGCAACAGGGAAGGAAACTATCTTGGAAAACTTCTCTGGGAGATAAATGTTACTTATGACTAACTTCGCAAGGCCTCGATCATTTGGTATTGCCTTTGTGGGTGTCCCAAGCTTTTCCGATAAAACCATCGACATTCTCGTCGATGTTGGCCCGTGCACCCAGTGACATACTCCCTCTATTCGATGCTCGAGCCGATCTATTCGCCACTCTCCGCTCGTGTCGATTTCTTCTTTTCATCGGCCGATCCCATTGACACGGGAAAATCCGTCAATAGAACAGAGAAGCTGGAAAGGCTCAAAGGGGGATGGAAGAGAAGGGGGATGCGTGCCCATTCTTGTCCTCCACGATGCTAACTCATGGCACGTACATCCTTCTTAAACTATCGTTGATACTTTAACTGCGTGTTTCTCTCACGTTCGATGTTCAGTTGACTTGATTTTAACTTCTGCAAAAAGCCTGCAATGTGAACTTTCTCAAAATGCGCTGCGATTTTCGAAAAATTACCAACATCACATGTTTTCGTCGATCAGGTTGATCGGACAGACCCAGTGTTCTCCCTGAATAAAAGCTTTGATCAACATGTTTATCGAGATTTTGAAAAGCTTGCGATGAGGTTATCATAACATGACTGCTTGATATGGGAAAATCACAATTTTCCCTATGCTCTTTAGATTCAATGGCTATGGTTAAAAATAAGGATTAATGCCACAAAAAACTCCAAATTAGTACATTTATAATTAATTTACTTTAAATTAATTTTTTAATCATGAAAACTTCAAATTAATACACGTGTAACAAATTTACTTATAATGTGACAAATATTCATTCGTTAAATTAGATTAATACCATGAAAAATCACAAAAATAATCAATTATGACATAAAGTAAAATTCCAATTATCATATGTAATCAAACTCAATAATTTGACAATAAATTTAACGGAAACTAATAAATGGTAAATTTATCATAAATGTATTAATTTATATTAAATTTGTCAAAAATGTACCATAAGATTAATTGATTGAAGTAAATTTATTATAAATGTATCAATTTGAAATTTTTGTAATATTAATATTAAAAGTTTTGATATGTTGTGATTTGCGCAAATCGAGTGTCGTCGCAAATGCCATGCCAACGCGCTGCTGGAACTTTGAAGGACACTTGCCCATCATTGAGCCCCCAGCCTGGCAGTGGGCAATAACCGTGCACCACGTGGCACTTTAACATGCAGATGGGTGCCGTGCGAGAAAATATTGGATACACTAGTTGTGCTCAGTCAGCAAATTACTAGTCCATCCATTATTCGACACGTGTCCATATGGCCCACCATTCAGATTTTTCAAAAATTATTTTCCCAAGCACTTTCTTTCTTCCACAAACACCCCTCTTCTCTCTCCTCCGTCTCTCTCCTCTCTCTGTCTTCTCTCTCTCTTTTCCTTAGAAACACAGATCTTGGTTTTCATGGTTCCTTCACCGAGATCTTGGCCTCCCTCGACCGGCCGGAGACGAAGTAGTCAACGGAGGCCGAGATCTTTGTGCGGTGGAGAAAGGTGGCGGCGTGCTGGAGGTCGAAGTTGCCGACCCGACGACGGCGATCTTGGTGTGGTGCTTGGAGGGCGACGATTGCGGGGATCGGCTTGAAGATCGTTTGGGTCATGTTCAAGCCGCCGGGCTGACATAGGCCTCCGTCGACTACTCCGTCGCCGGCCGGTCGACGGAGGCCATGGTCTTGGCGAAGGAAGACCGACTTCCGTAAACCCTGCCTCTGTTTTTTAAGGAAAGAGGGAAAGAGACGGAGAGAGAGGAAGGAGAGAAGAGGGGTGTTTGTGGTAAAAAGAAATTTATTGGGAAAACAATTTTTGAAATCTGAATGGTGGGCCCATTGGACACGTGTCGAATGATGGATGGACTAGTATTTTGCTTAGGTGTAAATCACTAGTGTACCCAATATTTTCTCGTGCCGTGCGGCGCCATCTTGTCCTCCGTAGAACTAACACATGGCATGTACATCTTTTCTTAGATTTTTATTGATCTTTAACCACTTGTTTCTCTTACAATCGGGAGAAAATATTCAGTGGTATGTGCGCGCCACGTCATCCGCTGACGTGGTGCGCATTTACCACTCATCTGTTGACACGTGTTCAGTGAGTGGGATCCGCTAGAAAATGAGAAAGGCTGGATTCGGCTGGCTCGGCTCGGCTGGGCTGACAAGCAAAAGGTACCCGCAATAAAGGTACAACTCCCGCTTAAAAAGTTTCTCTCTCCTCACTTGAATTTTTAGGGCTTTTTCTCCTTCTCTCTGGTAGAAGAACAATGCGAGACGGAGAAGAACGAAGGAGAAGCTTGCCCGCTTCTTTCTCCGCACGTCCCACCCCTTGGCCTCCGCCTCCGCCTCCCAAAAGCCTTGCCGGTCATCGCCTCGGCATGTCGCCTCCTTCAAGAGCTCCACCGGTCGCAGTGGGTCCCGAGCCCCTCCGCCTCCGCCTCCCATTTGTTTCCGTTGCGGAGATCGAGCACAAGGTTTGGGCTTGCGTCGATTTCTCTTCTCGAGCAAATCCTCCGCCGTTCCCCCGCCGTCCGCGATGAAGCACATTACGACCGCCCCCTCGCTCCGGCGCTCGCTCGCTTCTCTCTCCGTGCTCGTTGCTCTTTGCCGTTCGTCGGCGGCTGCTCCCCCGTCGCCGACGAAGCACATTAAGGCCGTAATAAATGTGCTTCGTCGACCGGCTGGGGGAGGAGGAGGCCATTTCTTCCGAGGCGAGGGGGGGGCGAGAGATCGGCCGTAGTGCGGCGGGAGCGGAGCCGGAGCCGGTCATTGATTGGGCTCGGTGATTACGCGCTTGTCTCGAGCCTGAAGTCCCAACCAAAGGGAGGTCGTCAACTGTCTGAACTCCGTCATTCAAGGTGCGTTGGGGGCGTTGCTATGTTCAATAGAATGAAGATTTTCCATGGGTACTGTTGGTGTTCTCTAGTGTTGGCCTCTTCTTTTCAGTTTTTTCACAATCGAACCGGACATTTAATTCGCCTCTCTTCTGCGCTTTGTTTGATTCGATACGGTTTTGCCTCTCGGTGCTTTTATCCAAGATTTCTCATCCATTTCTTTTTTGGGACGAGGTTCTGTTTTTTTCTCGGAGTCCTTCTCCGGATTTAATTGCCGCCGCGAGTTCCTTGGATCCGGTGATGGAGGTGAAGGAAGTGGAGCCGAGAGGAGAGGATGAGAAAGATAGGGGGAGGTGGCAAGCGCGCTGGACATAAGAGTTGGGCAGGTGCTCAAGGCGTGGAGGCATGAGGAGGCCGACCTCTGTACTCGGAGGCCGACCCCTCGTACTCGGAGGAGGTGGACGTCGGCGAGGCCGAACCTAGAATCATCTGCGGTGGCCTCATCAAGTACGTCCCTCTCCAAGATCTTCGGGTACTCCTCATCTCTCGTGTTGCGGCGGCTTGGCGCTGTTCTTGAAGGTTGAGGATGAAGTAGATGGTCCGTATGTTTGTACACTCAACTTCATTGGATTGCTGGGAGGTTTTTGGATGATTGCTTGATCAATCTATTGTGTGGACGGGAAAAATTAACACGGTCGACATGACAGATGCGTTTTCGTGGTCTTGGATTGACAATTTGTCATCTCGTTGTTCTTGGGAGTTCTTCACATATTGTTCTCATCACTTCGCCTACTTAGTGCCGTGGTTCAATTTTGGTTACTTTTACGTAGTTTTTGGTGCTCGAGCTTTTAATAGGTAGGGATCATATGCCACTCGGGATTCAGATTTGAAGAATTTAAGAATGAATAGATTGAGCAAGTTTTTAAAGAACGAGAATGACCGACATTTTTAGTTCATGTATGCAAGTGCACCCTGCCTAACCTTATTGAGAAGTCTGAATAGCTAATTCAATAAGTGGAACACTGAAGTGCCATGCGCAACAATGAAATGAGCATGACTGCTCTGTTGGTTCGCACTACTTTGATGATAATAACTAGCTGCTTGGTGTGTTCATGAATGAGAGGCTTGGAAGCATAGCCTTAGAAAAGGAGTTCGTCTATTTTTGCGCCTATGCCTTTCAAAAGGAGTTGGCTAATTTCATTACATCAAAGAATGACTAAAGGGTGGAATTTAGGGCTCTTTAGTTGGAAGCTGGAGACAAAAGCACTTCTTTCATATGTCATGCACCTTTATAAGATCAAGTCAACTGAAAAAATACATGATTGGTAGTGATGTTGCACTTTAAGAAGGGAGTCTGCAGTGGTAATCGTGGCTTCCACCGGGAGTCACATCAAGAAATATAGATGAGGGCGAGCTGGAGGTAAGTTGGGGGTTTGTCCTATGACACCTTAAGATTAGAAGGGACAAATTAGACATCCTTCGATTAGGTGGATCTCTTATGTGCCATTAGAAGAAGCAATATAGACAATGGCTTAGTCGAGATAGTGATCTGTGTCATTCTTTACGTATCTTGAGACCGACGAGTGTCATTTTTGTTAAGTCAAATTTATGTAGTTGACCATTTCATATCTTAGCTCGTTCACTCATTACTTGCAAGTTTCTTGTTCTTCTCATTTATCTTTATCCTAGCCCTTTGTATAATCCTCTATCTTATGGAGGTCTTCTAGATGGAAGGGGGTCATGCCATTGTAAAATATGAAATGGTCAAGTATATTGCACAGTGCGAGGAAGATGTGAGTAGTTCTTCGGTGTGGTATCTGCAGTAGGTGGTCTATTGTCATGCCTTCTTCCTTTCTTAGGGCATGGTGTTGTCAATGATCGACCGACTAGGCTCTATGATTTTGAACTCACTTTTCTCGAACAATACATAATTTCAATCCCCATCGATGATGAGCTTGTAGTTAGAAGTAGATCTCCTACTTTGGAGTTTAGCGCAACAGAATTGATCTCCTACGGAAAAGGAATTTCTTTTTGTAAATTGGATGAAAGGGAGAGAGGCAACCCTTATCTTGTGGCTCGGGCTTAGCTCAAAGGAAATAGTGAATAGTGTTGAATAAAATCAAAAGAAGATGATAATCTTGATGCAATGCAGAATTAAGTATTTGCTGATTTTTCCAGTTCTATTATCATTAAATGTTTGAATGGTGTATATTGCAAATACCAACTGAAATGCCCTGGAGCCAATCAAGGACAATGAAGAAGTAGTTAGTAACTACAGAAGTCACCTTGGACCTGAAATGTGCAAGAAAATTTTGGCTAATGGAATCAAGACACTACATCTTTAGACACTCAACATGGAGATGTTAGCATTGGCTATGTTAATGGTTGTTCCAATATCCTTGAGCCTTTAACAGTATTTACATTGTTGGAGTAGCTTTGATCTCTTCAGGCTTTTCTTGACATATACTAAGTATGTCATCATAATCTTGGCTTGATTGAGGAGGCTAAAGTTTTGAGGTCTCTTCCTTGGAGACGTCCTACAAATGTCTTTCGTGTTAAGGAAGATGTTGGGCCCATATTCTGGTACAATACATGGATGAGAAGTTCAGTGTTAGTCTATGGCAGGGCAAATTGTCCAAAGAGTTATATTTCAAGGACCATGGGTTGGGACTAATACCCTCGATGGGGTGATTCTGTAGTGCAGCATATGGGACACCCGACTACCGGGTATAGCATGCCATCAATTTTTGCTCAAGCTTTTGATGTATTGATGACTTGTTTATTGGTTCTTTGATCTGTCTCCTATCTTAAGGTTTTTCCTAGTCTTCTCTCTAAACTTCATTGACCCGGATTTTATATTGTGGTAAATTTCCCATTAAATGGAAAAAGACTGATGTTGCTGCGTTTTCACTAAATTTAATGGAGTCTTGCAGTCTTCGAGTTCCTATGGATTTGCTAATTTAGAGATTGCTCACTCTCCCTTGTGATTTCCTTTACTTAAAATTTTCGTTATGCTTTAAAGGTATATACAGTTATTTTGTTCATGATGTTTTGCAAGGCTTACACTCGCTATGATCTATAAGTGGCACTAACTATTCTGTAAATTGTCCTTTTCAGTACCAGTTCATGCGTCCATATGCCCGTGATAAGAAACTTCATGAAGAATGGGTTGTTCCCTTGAATAGCATTGAAGATGTTCATGAGGTGAAGTTGCTTATCATTTGTTGTTCCCTTTTTTTCTGAATTATGAGAACATATCAGGTCTGAATTTGTGTATTTTGTATTATTGTGCACCAGAAATTTAAGAAATTATGCCTTGGGAAGTTGAGAAGTAGTCCTTGGTCCGAGTTGATGGCCTTCAGCCAGAGACAAGAATCATTAATGAACAACTGGGAAAAATTAATTTGAAAGGTTTACTAACAATTAACAGCCAAACAGCGGTTAATGGAGAAAGATCTGATTCTCCTTCTGTTGGTAAGAAGACATGCCATGGTGTTTCATTGAGTTGCCTGCTTATCATTGTTTTCTGATAAGTTGAGCTGGTAGAAAACATGATTTTACTTATTTTGATAATGGATTATGAACCGTAGAGAAGAAGAAAGTTGCACACAGCAATTCTTTGAATTGGTTTGGTTTTTTAAGGACGAATTTTTTTAAGTAGTTACATGCAGCAAGCTGGGAATCTGTCTCACACAATCATTGTGCCTTGAGCCATTATTTGTTGAGTCGTCCTTCTGTGGTATATGTCGTCTCTATAGGGCATGTGCAAAGTTCAGTCTGAAATAATGAGCAATTACTTTTGTAGTGAGTATGCTTAATATGGATATTGTGAAATTTAGACTCTGTAATGGAAAAGGCAAGCATGGTTAGGATCTTGTACTGATAGGTACTCAACAGTGGGCTTTTTCAGCCTCTTGGATTTATTGAGTAGGAAAACAGAGGAATACAACACAGGGTTTAAGGACTTTCTTATCGAATATAGAAAATATGCATGTGTAGTATGGTGGTGGATGGTCATAAGATGTCTTATCGAAGTTTTATATGCCAATAGAGGCTGGGTGATGATGGTAATATGCGGTTCTCCTACAATAATTTTATTATGAGGATACGTTAGAGGTACATACCAAGAGATACAGAGGAAAATTTGTATTGCACGAGAAGATTTCAAGAGAATTATATTGAATGACAAATTTGAGATGCATTGGTAGAATTTGGGTCCATGAGAGGCCGTACATGCAAAGGGGTAAGATAGGGCTAGTAAGCGATAAGCTAAAAATATCAGAGAGATTTTCAGGATGCGGTAGATAATTTTTAGGACGTGGACTTAGTGAAGGTGAAGAAGAAGAATACATGACATATCGTGGGAAAAAAAATATCCAGTGAAAAAGGTGCCTGGATTTTCTTGCTTCTAAGAATTGGCTCTCTTTTTTTAGCAAAATGAAGAAGCTTAAAACATCTTAAATCTGGAGTGTTACCAGAGAAACTTAAGTTGTGATTCTTCCATAAATGTTTGTGCTAGTTCTGCATCTGTTATAAGTAGTTAAGGGACTACTTCACATTGCTTGAGCTCAGTTTGCTTAATGCTCCTGTCAATGGTAATTGTTGTTTTCAGATAAAAGAAAATGATCATGGCTAAGGCTCTTTTTTTTTCCATCCGGATCACTATGTTCTTGTCTCTCTTGCTATTCTAATGCCGTGTGACGGATGTTTTGGCGTGATTTTAATTCAGGATGGGGTAGGCCTGGGGGTTATGTGCACCAGAAGGCCTATGTGGAGTTTTTCTGTTCTCCAGAAAAATTGAACACCTTCGTGGAGAAATGCAAGGGATTCCCGAACTTGACCTACATGGCCATTAACAAAGGAGGTGACAAAGGGATATCCAATGTCGGGGAATCTGACGTAAATGCGGTGACTTGGGGAGTCTTCCCGGTGAAGGAGATCATCCAATCGGCATTGGTTGATCCAGCGAGCTTTTTGGTCTGCAAGGATGAGGCATTCAAAATCTGGTTGAGGGGGTGGGCTTGTCTGTACCCTAAGGGTAACCCGTCCCAAAAATTGCTTCAAGAGGTTCGTGAACTCTCATCATACGCGCCTTTCATATATAGACTTCTTCATTTACCTGCCTTTACATTCTCTTGGCTTTTTGTTTCTCCCTCCTTTTTGGAACTCTTGAATGGCACATGCCTTTATCTTTGCAGATACAGAGCACTTCTTGGTAAGCTTGGTAGATAACGATCACATGAAGAGTGACTTGTTCGCTGTGTTCAATTATATATGAAGTGTGCTGCTTACTGTTGTCGAGTTGCGGTGGTGATGCCTATATTTTAGTTTCCTCAAGGAGATTGTCGTGGGAATAACCCGTTGGGTTTTTGGTATTGCAACTTACCACAAAAGTTGTAATCTAGATACAGTAGATGATTGTCTTTCAATTCTTAGAACGTTATATTGATTTTATGAATTTTTGTCGGTCTCATATACTTATATATAGTAGTTCAGGTTGACGTAGTCCATTAGTATTCTCAGCATGAATGATGTGGAGTATTTATGATGATAATGATGATGATACGTGGTGAAATTATTTGCAGCGACACTTCCTTGGATTTTATGTGGTTCTAGTCCGTCAAAAGCATCAAACATGTGAATCGCAAGATGTTTCATTGCTCAAAGCAAGTTATGACAGTTTGTATCATGATATAACAAAATCAATGCTGCTCATGACCCCTGTGGGTTACAGTTTCCTGATGTGATACAGAAGCACCCAAATTTGAGGGTCTTCTATCTCAGCTTTAGAAACTTTTGTGCTATAAAAATTGGTCAAAAAGTCAGTAGACACATATCAGCGCCAGAAAAGTGCCTTATCCTCCACATCAAAGTTGATTAGCTAAAATCTGACTACTCAAAGCATCTTGCTTCCTTGTCGTCACCAGCATTGAGTTTGCATCTCCATTCAAAATCCTTCTTACCTTTGAAAAATCGCAAACCTCTAGTTGTAACATATGTTCATGAAAGAACTAAAGAAAAACATCAACTCTAGCCCTCTAGCACTTTAAATTATGATGATATTAGCTGATAGGATGCTACTGCTCATGATTCAGAAGAACAAGACCAGAATGAGAAGCGCACTGCCATACACGGTCAAGATACATTGGCATTCTTCAGAGATTTGCATACTACTTACACCTAGAGATGTCCGCATGAAGCGATCTCCAAGCACAGCATTACAGAAAGCATCGGTCTTCAGATGGGGCTGGACTCTCCCAAATCTTTTTCTTTTGAACTTGCAAAATTTTTATGCAGCAGAACAATCAAGAAAAAAGACTATATTTCGTTTCTTGCTCGTCATAATCTCTAGTCCACCAAGGACACATTTTCATTTCTTGTTTCACTTTTGACTGGCTCAAAGGCCTGCTACTCTTGGAATATTTGTGTCGTCATGAGTGCAGAAATGTCATACTTCAGAGAGAAACAAAGCATGCAATGGCACATAGCCTTTTTTGATCGAAAGCTTTTTGTTGTTGAGCCGATTACTAGTACTTTAGATAATGTAATTATTACTGGACAGATGTTTCGGGACACAAAGGCAAGATCAACTGATGTTACGATAAAACTATGGAAGAATGTGCAGTTACATGACAACAATAAGGCATAGCCTCCCAAACCTTCAATGTAGCCTTTTCTAATTGATAAAAACATGGGAATTGTTTTCTTGCGGAGTGCAAGTGACAAAAAATTGGTTTTGACTGATGAAGGGGGTAAAAAGGAATGTTGTAAGACAAGCTATTTTATTCTGGTTATTAATGTAAAAAGGGGAAGATACTAGCAAAGCGATACGCAGATGATCAATGAACACTCTGCAAGCGTTACAAAACAAAAGCAACTAAAGTACTCAGTGAGAGAAGGAAGAATGACCAAATAAACAAGATGAAAACAAACAGGTCTTCACAGCAAACAATTGTAATTAAAATCAGCTAGTGACTATTAGTATTTGTTAACAGGCAAGAAAACTAAATATTAAAATCTCCAAGGAAAGTCCTGAGTCCAAAAGGAACCTAAAAGAACCCACTTAACCAACTCCCGCAGGTTTGAAAATGAGATTTAATTTAGTTGAGCTGTCCGAAGGCAAGATTCCCGAAGATATATTGAGGTCAATGATATCACATGCTTTCTCTTCCCAGTTTTTTCATGAGAATTTATTTATGACACCCTAACAATACTTGTAGGAACTTTGGCATTGCTTTTTTATTTTTGGGTTCTAACAAATGAGCTAGTAGCGGGGCTAGTCCTCCTATTTTCTTTTCAGTTTAAGTAAAGACCACTCACTCATTCCAAAAAGGGAGAAATAAATCGAAGGTCAAATTATAGGTAGCACACAATAGGTAGAATGCGCAAGCAACCCAAGTGTTGAATGAGGAGGATAAATATGTTTGCCACTTGAGCAACCCCATGAGGGTTCCTTATATCACTTGTTAAACTCAATTTTGCTGCTAAAGATCAATGCAACAATCTTCTTTTGGGTGTAAGCAATTTTTTTTGGGGGGGGAGGGAATTACAGCATGTGACGTCCCACTACGTCACCTCTAACGCAATTATTAGAAAATTTTCACTTTTTAAGCATGTAGAAGCGTAAATGGTTGGAGAAACCCAAGACAAATAACATATAAAGGAATGCACGTGAAGATAAATGAATTAAAACCACGGGTGTTTTTTAAATATAATTTTGTCATATGAAAGTCGAAAAATTCAAGAATAAAATATGGGTGTCTTTCAAAAATTATTTTGTCATATGAAAGCTGAAAAATCCGAAATTGAAATATGTTATAGAACAAAACAATACGCACGACTTTCGTGAAGAAATTTTTAAGAAATTCGGACCACACAATTTAGTATGAAATTAGAAAAAAACAGTGGGTATTAAGGGGAAGATCAACTTTTGAAAAACGTAATTAAAATCTGAGCGTTTTTCAAAAATTATTTTGTCATATGAAAGCCGAAAAATCCAAAATTGAAATATGTTATGGAACAAAACAATACGCATGACTTTCGTGAAGAAAGCTTCAATAAATTCAAACCACACGATTTAGTATAAAATTAGCGAAACCATGGATATTAAGGGTAGGATCAGTTTTGGCAAAGCTGAACTAAAACCCAGGTGTTTTAATTCAACTTGCCAAATATTACGATGACAATTATTGACCTCGATGGCAAAATCCCCACATGGATAAAGAGTTAATTTAACTTGCCAAATATTAATAAAATACTGTGTTAAGTTGAAGTGATTATTTTTGACAAGATGTATCCATTGAACATTAGATAAAGGAGAAAAGAAAGAGCAACCTTCATTCATTTTGGATGGCAAGAATACAAAGTGAAAGCTGGATCAAGAACAGCAAATGATTATGGTCACTAAGAGCGCAAATTATACCTCATTGGTGTGAAATCTTCCATCAACGGTACTTTCTTTTTTCCTATTCTTAAGTGGATCAAGAACAGCAAATGATAATGGATTTGACGCTAACATCCATACTACTGAGATTCTTGCTGGCAACATTTGCTGTGTAGCATAGCCATCAATGAACACAAATAATAAATTCTCCGGTCAAGCCACAGATTCCGACAACATTGGGTCCAAAAGCAACTTCATCACTCACATATAGTATTGTTTTCGTCACAGTTAACTTCATTGGAGTAGGCCCTTTGCCGGCAAGTAATAGCAAACACTTAAAACATTCTGGCCTTTACAACAATTATTTGGTCCGACTCATGCGCACAGACCTGCATTATCCCTAGAATGTACAATGAAAACAAAGGAAGTTAGCAGCTGAACTTCCATTGAAAAATAGGGTGGAGTAAAAGTTACCAAAAAGTACATAGTGTGGTTTGGTTTGGCACACCATATTAATGCAGTTTGTTTGGTTTGGTCCCAACTGAATGAAAAAGGGCCATGCTCACCTCCACTATAAACAGTGCAATGTGCATCAACCGACAACTTAAACAAACAGACCAATGAAGGTATAAAACGTTAAAAGAGCAGCACATTCCATGAATTTTACCACCTTTCCAGACACAGTAGCAACGTCACTATCACAACTTCAGACAGAGATTGAGAGATAGGATAAGGATGCTCTCCTTTTTGGTGTGAAGTGACAGTATAAATTTTACCCATTCAACAATTTGCAATGTCATTTTGGACCAATGAAGAGTTAAAAGTCAATCAAGTCTGCCTCTGAGAAAAAATGACCAGGATTGGAGACTGAAAATGTCACGACATTTGCAATGTTTTTAAAGTTCATATCCACTAGATTCATTAATAGAGTGGCAAACAGTGGCAACTCTCAAGGATGTAAATATTTACAATAAGCAAAGATGATCCAAATCAAAGAAGCTGAAACTTATTATTGATCTCTACCTCAAAGAGGATGTAATTTTCAGTCAATATGCTTGAGTGAGAAATTTACGTATCTCCAACAAAAATAGTTTCCTCTTCACACAATTGATTCCCATTAAAATTAAAACCAACAATATGCATAACAGACAGTTTCCATTGAAAATTAGTTCCACAATTATAGTCCTTAAATAAGAGGCACTCATATTTATTTTAAAATAGTATGGTCATATCCTTGACATGTGCTGTGGTGACATTAAAAGGATCCCACATATTACCAGCTTAACTCAAGAGAAATTAAAGCGCCTACCCGAACTCGAGAGATTAATCTGGTTAAAGTTTTAATGGCAGCACGTCATTTATCTACAGGATAGTTTCCATTGAAAGTTAATTGCACATTTTTAGTCCTTAAATAAGAGGCACTCGTATTTATTTTACATTAGTATTGTCCTATCCTCGACAAGCTGTAACAAGGATCAGTCACTGTAAGGGATCAATGCAGCACAGATTTCATGATTAGCCATCTTAATACTTAGTTTTCATAGAAGAGTCCCAACTGAGAGCTAAGAAGTTATGAGGAAAGGAAAATCCAAGCAGAAGACCCCAAACGATTCCTCTTACTACTTTTTGGTCAGTATAGAGGTAGAGAAACAAGAGAGTTTTTGAGGGTGGAGAAGATGATTTTGCAAATATAAAGGACTCACAACTGTTTTACATCAACTTTGTTTGATTACCAGACTAGATTGGTAGAGGTTCATAATTAGATATTTTAAACACCTTGACTTGTAATTGATTTCTATAAAGGGGTTGAAACTTCCTCAGTGCTAGTCAATAAAATTTTGCTTTTTACAGAGAAAAAAAATGGTTGAAGTATGATCTCCAGTTTAATATTGATCACATAATATCATAAATATCAAGGGTAATTTCTGGAAACCACAATTAAAAGCATGATGCTGTGTACACTAAAGATATGCTTTCCACTGGTCCCAACACAATGCAAATACCCTATTATACCCCATAGGCTACATTTTGGAACCAAATAGAATACTTTTCATCCTATCCAAGCTTTTGGTTTTGTCATCCAACAGGGGTATAAACTGGATTCATCCTTGGAAAAAAAGAAGAGAGAAATAGCCCACTTAGAGGAGGAATAACCAGGCAATATTTCCCTTATCTAGCAAAAAATAAATAAGAAAGTAAGAAAAAACACGGCTACTAGGCTTCGAAGAGAGGCGAGAAGAGAGAGCAGCAGCAGTCTATGGCCATGGTGAAAGGCGACCATACTGCTGCAGTCACCATTCTGAGGCGCACCACCACAGCAGCGATAACCTCTAAATCTCTATTTCTCTCGGCCTCCACAAACCGATCCAAGATCAGTGACTGATCACAGTGAAGAGGTCCATGAACTTAGGGGTTGACCACCACCTCATTGAGGTAATTTCTCAGCCTACAGTTTTTTTCCCCCAATTTCACAATGTTTTATTAATTTCTTATTATTAATCTGATCCTATTCCATTCACACCAAACACCCAGTTTAATAGTATATGTGCATACCCAATCTTACATCCATTCGTTTACCAAACGGAAGACAGGACATGAGATATCCGATCCTATCTTATATTGTTCTATTACTAACCTATCGAACCAAATAGTACTGATGATCAAACGCAGCAACAATGGTCATATAGCCCAACTCAGAATTTCAAATGAATGCAAAATATTAACCTTACAAATCAAAATTTACAAAAAGGATGTTTCAGTGTGGATGGTACTTCAGCATTAAGGAGATGTGTTTCTTAGGGAAACCACAGTTTCAGTTTGAGTAGCCAATGACAAAGTGATCCGAATGTATATCCTCATGTCGGGAAAAAGTAACAGTGAAAGAGATTGATGATAATACAATACCACCTTAGAAAATGGACAAGAACACCAAACGGACTACCTCAAGAAAACTTAAAACACTGAATAGTTTCACATTGTTACAATGTATTTTTTTTTCACCCATAATGTACAGAATCTACATGCACATAATTATACATAAACTGATAAAAGAAGATCGAAGTGCAACAATAACAAGAAATCACCTCCTAATCAGCCACCTTCGCTTTCCTCCAGTTCGATTTGATCTAGTCGCACCAAATTGTGTGGATGTCACATCAGAGGAAGAACTTGCAACCAGTCTGCAACAGCATAGTGCTGCATCTTTTCGTGTTGCTCCATCTTCATCGTCCAAGTATGCAACAACCGATTCCTTGACAAATTCTAGAAGCTCGTGACCCTAAAGATAATAGTGTCAGCATCAAGCCATGATAGATATAATATGTATGCTTCAAATGAAACAGCCACCATTTGGCACCTTAAAATTGAAACGGGCAAGAGTTTGTAGAGCAAGTTGCACAAGAGCTAAACCACTGAACTCGGAGAGTTGCTGTGAAGTATTCATCATGCTCCCTCGAACCATGGCTACAGCCGGCCTTGCCTGAGGAGGAAGTGACTTGGAAAGAACATTTGCAATGCAGCTGAGCAACCGAACTTGTATTGTAGGTAGCAATGATGGAATGCTGAAATAAAATCAAACAGAAAGAAAATTGTTCCTATTTTATCACCACAATAACCCAGGACAAGAGATACACCACCATATTGTACCTAATTGTTATTTTCTCAAGAGCCTCTACAAGTGTTGGAGAAAGACCAGCTGAAAACATAACATCCCAACAGTCCACGAACGTGAGATTCCATCTTCGGCCCCATGGCTTTGGCAATGTTCCCAACGCATGCCAAAAGCCTCAAGTGAAGGCCTACCTCTACGTGGAGCAATCTATGAATTAGAAAACACCAGATATTAAGATGTTTTCACCAACATGTATAGAGCACTCCCTCACTATGGACAAGTTGGTCAGAACCAACAAAAATGGAACATATGCTAAAATATCTTTTTTAGCTGAAGAATAACTATGCTAACATATCAATCCTTCCACCAACATGGCAGTACATGGTTGCGGACATATTGGCTTTCAGCCTCTAGCCGGTATTCATCCTTCCATGTTGGTCGACGGGAAGCATGCATCTCTTAATTATGCAGGTCTATCCTGCATAATCAAAGTCTCTTCTTCTTCTTGTGAAAACAAAGAACAAAGAAACATTACACAAGAAAAGCATATATAAAATCAAAAGACAAACAGAGTCTATTGAGTCTAACAACCTACCCAAATTGGAAAGTGGTTCTTGATAACCCCAATACTCAAAAATATAACCATGATCAAACTCTCTTAACTCAAAAAAATTCCGTTAAAGTTCACAGATCTTCTGTTAATCTGCCTCACAGAGCTAACTATGTTCGAATGAGGTGAAATTTTATAGGAAAAAAAGCGCCACCGACCCCAACGGTATAAAACAGATTAAACCCTTACATTAAAGTGAATAATAAACCGACAAGAGTAATATCATAGATGTCTGATACAGTTAACTTCCTAAACATAAAGTAAGAAAACCCAAAAAGTAAGGCGGATTTGCACATTTATGATGTGACAACAGCGATGCTCTCTTGATTTCAAAAACAAAACTCCTTAAAAACTCCATGATAACTGAAGTACCACAAATAGGGACAACAACAAATGCATTTGCCCACTCTATCATGAAAAATGAAAACCATATGAATTAACTGATCATTGCACACGCCAACGCGTTTCTCTCTTCTCAATAACATGAACGCAGGCACGTAATTCCTCCACGGCTTGTTCTCGTATCCTCTCATCTGGATCCCTCAATGCAACCCAGATAGCATCAACAAATTCAGGTACGTGGACATTGAAAACAGTGGAAGCATTCTCAGCCATTTCCTACACCAGACCAGAGAGTACACATCCTTAAAATTTGAAAACGGTCGATATCAAGCCAAGCAGTTGATATGGTCCGGAAGATGGGCAGATAATCCATCAAACAAGCAGTTCTTCCATAATAAAATTCGACAAATGCAGGCGAGCAACCTCCATTTTAAAAATAACTTGCTTAGCATGAACATAAATAAAGAAGCACCTACCTTCAAGATCAGAACAGCAGCAAGAAGACGATGCTCCACTCTTTCTCCACGAAGCCAATCCAGAGCAATTTTTAACTACAAGAATAAAAGGTCCATGATACATAGAATGACAATAGGCATACAACCAACACATAGAAAAGCAACGTACCTGGCATTCCATCTCATCAGCAATCATCGCTCCACCAGCCCTCGCTAGATGGCCCAGGACACTACTAGCAAGGACCAAAATTCTCTTACTTTGAATACCGTTCGCATGTAATTTGCGAATTTTGAAACCTTGGAAGCATTCTCACCAAGACCAACATCTATAAGCTCATCAATGACTCTCAAAGCACCCAAGTTCTCATCAGGATCATTGCTTTCTAGAAGAGCTGCAATGCGATCATACAACTGATCCATAAACCGGGCAAAAGCTTCCCCATTAAGCTCTCGAGCTTCTTCCTCCACATACTTTCTTAAAGCTGATGATGCTCCCTCCTATTGTGGTTTTCAAGGAATCAAAGTGCATTAGAGGAGGAGTGATAACATGGGAATTGATTACAGGAGCAATATACCATCAACAAATTACATAAGAATATTTCTAGATTATTCCCCATCAAACAAAAAGCAGCAGTTGGCTTGCAAAATATCAAATCTCTCGTTAAATTGATCTCAGCCCTATTGGTATAAGATATAGAATAAGGTCGAACTTTCCCCCACCTTGAGGTGACAAACGGCAGTTTAAGCTTTTGCTTTACCTTTAAAAATGTCCATGATGGAATGCCAACCTTGCTTAAGAAATGCCGCCACCATCACAACCCACGTCATTGCCACTACCTCCTTCATACATCCCCCTGTCATGGCCACCATCTCTGCCGACACCACATCGCCACAGCGGGGACGAGACGTATAAAGCTATATCCTGCCCCATTTCTGCGGTTCTCCCTACAAATAAACGAACGGTGTCCTACTCGCCCAGCGTTTCATCCATCCTCCACCTAGAATTCAGTAAGAAAGTAGAGGGCACATACTAAACTCAGAAACTCAGCTTCACCATCTTCTCCAAAAGAATTGAAGTTGGACCCACAACACAAACTGCTCCAAAAGTTCAATCTCACCACAAAACCCCCCGCCCCTTTTCCCCACAACACCATTTCTCAAGCTCCACCCGGGGCAACACCCAAACAGATAATGCCACTAAAACTTAAGAGAGAGAGAAAAACCGGTACCTTGGGGTTACGGGAGGTGCAGAGGTCGGCAACAATCCGGTTGAAGGCGTCGAAGCCGCCGCCGCCGCCAGCCGATCCGTGGACGAGGAAGCGGAGCGCCTGCGCCGCGGCTGCCATCGTCCCGATTCCTCCACCACCACCGAGAACGGTTGCAAAATCCACGAAACCCTAAACCCTAGAGATCTCCCCGGTCACCTCGCTCGAGACATGGACGAGAGGGGACATGGGTACGAGAAAAGACGAGGGCTTGCGGGGATTTCGCCAATGGAATAGGCAACCGGACACGCGAGGCGAGTTCGCAGGCCTCTTTGGTTGATGCTGGGTTTGAGAGTGGAGAAAATATCCAGTGGTATCAACGGAGGTGGAGGCGGAGGCGGAGGGGGTAGGACGTGAGGAGAAAGGAGCAAAGCGTCTGGATTGGGTTGTTCTTAGCAGAGAAGGAAAACAGGGCAAAGCGAGAAAAAGCCTTTCCAAGATTGAAGCGAGGAGAGAGAAATTTTAGGCGGGACTTAACCGGCATTTATTGCCATGTCCTTTCAGCCGAGCCAGCCAGCCGAGATTCAGCCGAGCACCAGCCGAAGGTGAAATAAAAAAGCCCCTTTCTTTTTCCAACGGTGGGTCCCACTATGAGACACGTGTCAAATATTCAGTGGTACATGCGCACCACGTCGGCGGATGACGTGGCGTGCTGGTACTACTGAATATTTTCTCATCAATCGACGGCATTCCATTGATTTGATTTAAACTTCCACAAAAAGCTCGCGATGTGAGCTTCCCCAAAATGCGCTACGATTTTCGAGAAGTTACCAACAGCATAGACTTTCGCGAATCAAGCTGATGGGATAGCTCTAGTGAAAAGTTATGATTTATCCCTCTTAATAACATTGATTTCCGGCGATTTTTGGAAAACTTACCATCAAGGTTTACATAATATGCCGTAATATGATTGCTTGACATTAGAAATAAATTCGATGGCTGTGATTAAAAGTAGGAATATACAAAACGGATCACATAAATCGAGAATCGCTTAGATCAAATCGAACTGGTTAGTTGGTTCTAGTTTCTTGTTCTTGAAACTAATGTCTAGACGGTCTAGTTCTCGGTTTCAAGAGAGAACTTGACTAGATCGGTTGAGTATACATATTTTTCTTTATTATTTTTATTTTTTCAAAAAAAATTAGTGGGTTTAGTTTATTGTTTCCAAAGAAATAGGAGTATGCAATTAAACAATAAGATATTTGGATGAAAGCATATGATTTGTCTCGAGTTCTAAATTTATTTTTGATCATACTTTGGACAATAAGATATCCGGATGAAAATATGAAAAAGAATAGAGTGATCGGCTTCATTAGACTGAACTGGAGTAAACTAATAGTCCGATCTAGTCTCTAATTCTCAATTTTGAAAATCAGATAAGAATTTGACCGCTCCTAATTAAAAGGTACAATATCTTGTGATTCACCCATGATTTCACTGAGGTGACCTTTTCCTCTGCCTCTGCGACGTAGGGATGGATGTGAGAAGTCAAGCCTGTGGTTTCAGTTAAGAGAATTGGAGGAAAAGTACAAATGCAGTGAAATTGAAAACGCGATCATGACTTTTGACTGAATATCACTTTCGACCCTTTTACTTTAAACGATGTGGTCATGTGGTATATGGTTAAGAAAACGTAAATCTACCAAAAAAAAAATGTAAGCTTAAAATCATGTAAAAAGAGCTTTACGATAATCTAGATATCAGTATTTTGGAAAACAATGTATTTCGCTGAAATTGTTCTTATAACAAAATATTTTTAATCAAAAGTCGTTCTTCGATTTTGTTAGAAGGACTATGATTCTGCACGAACTCTGAACAGAGGACATACCATGCTAAAAGAAATCGAATAGCTTTAATCCCAGTAATACAATTCTCAGACTAGGTCAAAATTTAATCAATGATAAGACTTGAAAGTTACAAGATCTATCTTGAATTATGCCGAAATTCAATCGATAACACATATAGAGGATATTGATACCGCGACCCTCCTTGCAACGGCGTACATCCTCTTGTCCGACGGATTTGCCATTGGAGGAGGAGGAGGAGGAGGAGGAGGTGGAAGCAGGCAGTAGCAAGTGAAGCTCTCTCTCGTTCCTGCGAAAAGGATGGATAAGCAGGCCATCGTTGACCATGTCACTTTGTGGGTTTTGGATGATTCGATAAGGTGATTGTCACCATGTCACTTTGCGAGTGGATTGTACGAGAAAATATTGGGTACACTAGTGATTTACACCTAAGCAAAATACTAGTCCATCCATCATTCGACACGTGTCCAATGGGCCCACCATTCAGATTTTCAAAAATTGTTTTCCCAATAAATTTCTTTCTTCCACAAACACCCCTCTGCTCTCTCCTTCCTCTCTCTCCGTCTCTTTCCCTCTTTCCTTAAAAAACAGAGGTAGATCTTGGTGGTTTACGGAAGTCGGTCTTCCTTCGCCAAGACCATGGCCTCCGTCGACCGGCCGGCGACGGAGTAGTCGACGGAGGCCTACGTCAGCCCTGGCGGCTTGAACATGACCCAAACCATCTTCAAGCCGATCCCCGCAACCGTCGCCCTTCAAGCACCACACCAAGATCGCCGTTGTCGGGTCGGCAACTTCGACCTCTAGCATGCCGCCACCTTTATCCACCGCACAAAGATCTCGGCCTCCGTTGACTACTCCGTCGCCGGCCGGTCGAGGGAGGCCAAGATCTCGGTGAAGGAACCATGAAAACCTAGATCTGCGTTTCTAAGGAAAGAGATAGAGAGAGAAGACAGAGAGAGGAGAGAGATGAAGGAGAGAGAAGAGGGGTGTTTGTGGAAGAAAGAAAGTGCTTGGGAAAATAATTTTTGAAAAATCTGAATGGTGGGTCATATGGACACGTGTCGAATAATGGATGGACTAGTAATTTGCTGACTGAGCACAACTAGTGTACCCAATATTTTCTCGGATCGTACGTAGATGGGATTGGTGGGGAGTAGTAGCAGCAATCGGGTGCGACAACAATCGTTAGTCAAGACAAGCCAAAAGAACAAGAACGTGGCATGGTGTTACTTTGCTCTTAGATTTAGAGTTCATATAATACCCGAACTAATCCGAACATATATGGTAAATGTGTGTTTGCAACCTGAATTTTATAGTGCTCGAACCGAAAACACTATTTGCTTTAGGTCAATTTTTCGATTTTTAGATTCTAATTTTTTGTTTTTTTGAATTTTCTCTTCTCATCGTAACAAGATCTCTCTAATTATGTTTTTTTTGTAAGAATTTTTTTATGTGGGATATATTAATTGATATTGTAATTTACCGTTTAAAGGGATTTGTCTAATAAAATGAAATATAAGGTCTAATATAAGGCTAGCTAATGTGGACCAAGTTGAGCCTAACTCATAATAAGATGGCCTATCTGAAAACTCTATAAATAGTGCTTAAGTCTCTCTTCTAATCCAAGTATATACAATTATCCCCACAAAAGGAGCAATTTAAATGCTAAGGGTGAGGGACAATCTTATTAAGCTAGTGATACAAGGCGATAGAAGAGAAACGCTTTTGCATCAAGAATGATGGATTCCAAATTAGGCATGCAAATTCTCTTTACTTGATTATATGTGCTATTGATTCTAGTTATGGAGATCTTGGTGCCCTTTCGCGGCTTTCGTGTGGTATCAAAGCAGCCATAACCTACCACTCGAATGTACTGTTTTTTACCCATTTTTATGATTTTTTTCTGGTAAAAAATAATTTCGATTACATAAATGGACTATGCTTGTCTAACATCATCATAATGTCGATGACCAGGATGTGGTGACTTCCAGAAGATGACCCGACCCAAGATCCCCACCCAGTGGAACGGTCATGCGCTTTGGACTGGATCATTGACTAGGCGGACCATTCGTTGACCTGTTGAACCAAGGTTCAGATCGGTTCAGGCGCTAGTGAGTGGCACAAGACTAGCATTCTTATATTGAGATGCTCTGATTGAGGCATTCTTGGTACTAGCATTCTTATATTGAGATGATCTACATTGTGATGTATTTATTTTACATGCTTAATGCTTTTAAGGATATGAAAATACCTAACCCTAAATATATGTATTTTTAAGGTATTTTTAGGTATTTTTCTATGATTTTGGAAAGACAGGTAATGGCTCACATGTATATCATCACATAAAGAATGTGTACAAAGTGATTTATTGATAGCACGTATAAGGTTTAACATGGTATATGGTGAATGTGAAACACAAAGTTTACATTTGGTATAAGAGAGTTTCAAAGATTCAATCAAGTTAAAAATTGCCAAAGTGGCACACTTGATTAGAGAAATATCTATTTCATGTTATAATGTTGTCTCTTGTATTAATATATGGTCATACTTGCAAAGAAGGTGATTGTGTATTAGTTCACAAAGAGATACATGAACAATATATAGTTAATGGGTGACTAATCTCAACAGTTCATATACCCAAAAGTGATGAATTAAAGAAGGTTGGAATATATTTTCATGGCCATTGTTATGTGTGGAGCATACAACCATATATCATATATTTTGCCCAAAGGTGTTTGTACGATGATGTATGTAATTCTTTGGATGTATACTTATATGATTTCAAGTTACACAGTACTCATGATGCTAATTATATATATTACTTGTTATTTTAGTTGACTTTTTTGTAAATGATAATTCTATAATTATTGAGATTCTTATTGATTCAAACTTTAAGAAATAAAAATATGATTTTCTGTTTTGCAATGGAGCTAGCGGATGTTCATATTGGTCTTATTGCAAATAAACCGGTATATCTCACTTAAGTGATTTGGAAAAAATTTTTTGGTGTTGTACATAACTTTTAGCACTTCTATTATTCTTTTCATAAATATCGGATGATGATTTTGCCAAAAAATTATGGCTCGGTAGGGAATGATACATTTCATATGGACATAGTATATCTCCGAACATTGCCCTCTATGGGTAAATCGGTTTTTGAAATACAAGACTTGGGTGTAACCACATGTGTACGACTGAAAGTTAAAACAACAAAAATAACATGTGGAATAATAACGGGAGGGAATGCCAAGATACAACTTGTGACCTATCTGTTGAACAATCCATTTTCTAAAAAATTATGCATTTAGGTAGCGAACCAACTAAAGATTTTCATTTATCATATTTATGAACACATAAATTGATGACGATGATCGGTGGAAGAGCTAGAACATTCTACCAGTGGGTGAAACAAAAGTGGTAACATATTGATGCTCGAAAAGTTACCTTCAACCCCAAATTTGAAACGAAAATTGAGTCCCTAAACTTTTATATGTACTCTGATTGCAGCCAATGAACCTATTTTTAAAAAAAATATTCTTCACCATTCATTCACACTAAATCATGATATATTACATGACAACGTAGTATAAAAATAAATTTTAAATGACTTGAAATTTTTCCTTCCCAAATTAAGTACGAAAAAATTTCAAGAAAATCAAATTCATAGAGAGCTCAAAAAGTCGGAATATTTGTAATTGAATCTTTATGTAATTGCGCCCATAGAACTCATAACTAAACCCAAAAATATACTAGAAATTTAAGTCAAGTGCACGAACGATGGGATTTAGGTACCTTAATTATACAAAAATAAAGATTCGTGGACCACAAGTATTAATATACCGTGATTCTTCTTCTTTTTCCCATTTATGCATATAAAAATTTGAGTGCGCTCCTTACCAAAAAAAAAAAATTTGAGTGCGCTTATAATTTTGACATTTTGAAGACCAATTAGCATCATGTTGGCTGTTTAAATAAATCTAGTGGAGTCGAAACACAAAATCAATCGGATCAAATTGTACAAAATCACATGAAGTGAAATTTTCTAAAATTTGAGTGGGGACAGGAGATTGAAGCCCTTTACCAAAAAAAGACAGGAGATTGAAGCCTTTACCAAAAAAAGACAGGAGATTCAAGCCGCCATCGAAGGCGATTGCTACCTGTATAATTAATATTATAATAAATGTTGGAGACTTCATCAGCTCGAGCCAGGGGATCCGTCAGAGTAACTGCTGTCCCATTTGGCTGAAAAATATTTAAAAAAACGGTGTTACTGGTTACAGATATGATTGACGTTCTCATGCGGATAATGCATTAAACGTTTTTTTTTTTTTTTTTTATGTCTACCTACCTTCATTACTAATATCAAGGAAAAGATAATCGAGGTGGTGCTAGGTACATTGTAAGTGTACTATCTTAAAAAGTCAGGCTTGAATAAGGGATAAACTTTCCTTAATTTAAAAGAATGCATAATTCTTTCATTTTCCCCTCATTTTTCTTGCTCGATTGTACCTAAAGCATATTATTTTTATCGATAGTGTTCTCCCCAAGAACAAAATGGGCCCAACAAGGAACACAAGCCTTGCCGGAACAACGATCTTGAAATGCCCGTGAGATACAATAGGAACTTGTGTATCCCAGTGATGATGAAACACCATCTCATAGCTAGTTCTTCTAGAATCATAGTCAAAGTATTTGCTTTTCTAGTTAACTCTAGTGTTAGTAAGAGATCATAGAGCAATTAGGCTTTTTCTTGACTAGTACCATCTCAGTCGCAAAAGGCTAGGGTTATTAGAATTTTTATTAAGCTCATCTACTAAGTGATTCGGCAATATTACACAAAAATTTAAGGTTTAAAACCTCAAAGCCTTAGCATTTCTCTTTATCATTAAGGATAGTGCTAGGAGTATATTGTTAAATTTTGTTTCAAATTTGAAGTACAGAAGTTGATATGATTGGAAGATGTCGATCCAAATGTTCATTGAATTTTTGGGATATGAATATGAAGAGTTCTAATTGAATAGAATATCTTTCCTTAAAGGCCACATATTCACGTGTTACATATATCAAGAGTGGATCATGGGAAATTACGATCCAAGTTTGTTGTTTGGTCTTATCCATAAAGATATTTGACCGCATAAAGAAAGATTCTAGTGAAGGTTTGACTTTCCTTCTTTGTGGTCACACTGAGGAATTCACTTCAGGCCACACAAAGCTTTTTGTGAAGGAGCCGCACAAGAGAATAGGAAAAGTACATTTTGGAAGAAAGCCGCCAGCGGAGCTCTCTTTGAACTCTCGGAGGAGCTGTGAACATGGTGGATTTTGTGTCATAAGTTCTACATCCGAATTAAGTTATTTTTTGCAAACACTGTGGGTTTGGGTAAAAATTAGGGTTGGAAAATACTTGAGCGTGTGTGACTGTAAATTTATAATTCTCCACTTTATCAGTGAATTATTTATAATTGGCTCTTATCATGGAGTAAATTCTAACATTTGGACCAAACTGCTAACTCTATGGTATTTTTTATTATTTTTTGATTATTTCTTTGGTGATTTCACATTTTTTTAATTGCAACAATTGATATCGAAGCTAATGGTAGAATTGTTTGGATCTAATTTGGGGCTTTTTTCTTCTTGTTTGATCATTGTCTAGAAATTTCGCTATTATAATTATGTTTACCGAAACTAAACTGAGAATTTTAATAGAGAAATGACTTTGGACTATGGAATGTTTAGATGAGTACTCAATTGACAACCCAAAATTTGGCCCAAGCATTGGATGGCAATTCTAAGTTGCCAAAAACGATGGAAGATGTCAATAAGGATGAGTTGATGGAGACAACAAAGAGTATAATCATGTTGAACCTATAAAATGAAATGATAATAGAAGTGGTCAAGGAAAAGAATGCTACAGTGTTGTGAGCAAAACTTTAGACTCTCTATACAACAAAGGGTTTTAATTAATTGCATATACTTATTGAAGAGAACATTTTAGTTTCCTTATGCTTAAGGTAATTCCATCAAAACCCACTTAGATGAGTTTAACAAACTCAAGATGAATTAAGGTAAGATCCTAGTTGATGAAAACATGCATTATGTTGTTGGCATCCCTATCAAAGCATGAGATCACTTTAATGATTCACTATTATAGGCATGTACCATGATTATTTTCAAACAAGTAAAATCCACCTTATTCTCTAGTGAGTGATAGAGAAAGTTTTGAGATTATGGTATGGCATACGACGTAGCATGAGAACTAGTGATTCAAGGTAAAGATCAAGGGGTCTATCGGTAGAGGCAAAAGCATATTGAAGTCATGCCATAAATAATCCAAGGGGCATGCGAAGTGCTTTGAGTGTCACAATTAGAGGCATATGAGAAGGGATTTCTAAAATTGAGAAACAAAGGTGATAGATAGAATGCCACAAGTAGTGTGTTGAACATTGCTGAAGAGAACACCAATGACACGAAGGCCATTATGTGTGCGACTATCGGCTTGTTAGGTGACAAATGAGTATTGAATTTGGGATGTTGTTATAATATGATTAATCAAATTGTGGATAATGGTGGAGTTTTGATGGGGAATAAAGTAGCTTGCAAGGTTTTGGGAGTATGTACAATTTGGATTTGGATGCATGATAGGGTAGTGCGCACATTGAAAGACACAAGGGCTTGTATTAGAGCTCAAGAATAACTTTATTCTTTTGGGGTCAACAATGACTTTGGGTGTAAGCACATTGTTGATGGTAACTGCTAAAGATCTCTCATGTGCCATGATAGTGATCAAAGGGAAGTGAATTCTCCCTATTATCCACTACGAAAAACCGTGACAAGAGTTGCTATTGTTTCAATAGGTGAGTCAGACTCAAACTTGACTACGTTATGACATATGCGGTTGGGGGACACAAGTGAGGCAAGTTTAACGATGTTGAACGTGAGGGAGTTGCTCAAGGGTTAGAAGACAGGAAAGCTATATTTGTGTAAGCACTCACATGTGGGAAGCAGCACCAAATTAAATTCATTATAGTTATTCATTTGACCAAGCAATCACTTGAATACATTCAATTAGATGTTTGGGTCCCATCTTTGGTTCCTTCTTAAGGAGTTGCCCGATACATGCTAATATTAATTAATGACCATTTGAGGAAGGTATGGGTATACTTCTTGAAGCACAAATTTGACATATTCAATCGGTTAAAGAAGTTTAAGGCACTGATTACGAAAGTAGGCAAGTAAACAAATCAAATTCCATACTATCGATAATGACACGAACTTTTGTGGTATAGATTTTATCGAGAAGAGAGAGAGAGAGAGAGAGAGAGAGGATCATGAGACATTACATAGTGCCCAGTACACCATGGCCAAATGGCATTGCAAAATGAAAGAATAGAAATTTTACTTGAGTGACCTTGGTGCAAGTTTTCACATGCAAGACTAGGTGAGGAATTTTGGACTGAAGTAATGAACTTGACTTGCTTTCTATTGTTTGCTATCATGTGGAAGACTTCGGATTACTAGTTTACAAATGTTCTGTGAATATCTATGCAAGTGATGGTAAGCTCGAGCTAATAGCGAAAAGTGCATATTTCTAGGTTTTGCATATAGTGTGAAAGGCTACCAACTATGATGCACTGATTGTAGATTACTTAGTTTTCTAGTTAACAGAGATGTGATATTTGACAAGATTGTTATGCTTTGATAGAGGAGACGAGATACTACTGGTAGAGAGCCAACAAATCATGGTGTCAGTAATAAGGTGGAACTTTAGGTGGAGACTTTGGAGAACTCAAAGCAATAGAGGTCGAGGCTACAGATTAGACTGCAATTCCTAAAATTGGTGAAACAAATAAATGGCATACTCACAAGATACTATAGTAGCAGATAGACAAAGAAGGCAAATCAAATCACCGATAGGTGATGGTTATACATATAATGCTTATGAATTCAAAGATGTATATAGGAGTAAGAGAAGAGAAATCAAACAACAAGATGTAAACACTATCCAGGTAATCCGGTAAAAGGAAAAATAAAATGTATTACAATCATGTCCTAAGGCTAAGCCTGAGCTTGATTTTTCTTCCTGGTGAGTGGAAATCGGGAAGCCATTTTAAATTTGTCAACACTCAAGAGTTTGCAGAGACTCTGATTATGAGTCGGTAAATATGGACAAATGTTGTCGCTTTAATCTTTAGGTCTTGGAGTTATGACTTATATGCGGGGACTTTTGAATAATCTTCTCATTTGTTCTCTAAATTTGTTGACCATGACAATTAAATCTAATTAAAAATCTCTAGTGGTTAAACTGGTTGTGCCATTTGAGTAAAACACTCTTTCTTTTTGTGGATTTGTTCTCACAGTTGCATATAGAAGCCGCTTGGGATGAATCATCCCGTTCCGAATTTGTCTCAATACCTTTCAATTACACCTCATCATGGTTTTGGGAATGAATTGCAATTCAGGCTAAATAATGCAGCCGGGCATCCACGATTTAGTCCGTGCTCATTTTAGTACTCTTGAAATGTGCAGTATGTCACCACTAATTATAAAATCAACCACCTTGAATTTGTTGCCTGATGATTCTTTGAAAGATTTGTAGTTTTCAAATTTCAAACAAGAAAATCGATCGCAAAATGCGCTATTTGTCAAATCATCTTATAACTTTAAGATCTAATAGTCCCAAATACTAAATTAGGGCTTGACAAATAATTTTTTATTATGATCTATTTTCTTTTGAGGGTTTCAAAACTATCTAAGTAAATTTAAGTTTTTAAAATAGTGATCAAACTTTAGTGAATGACTCATCGGGCGTGTTTCACGCGTTAGGTTGAACCCTAGATCCATCTTAAGCTCCATAGGCAAAGGTGGGTCCAATGGTATTCAATGCCAATTTCATTTATGGCGAACCGTATTTTGTGAAGTTCCGTGTTGATTTTCTTGATTTCTCACCCAAGTTGTCCGAGTCATTTTCACGTAGATTGACTCCCTAGCATCTTTCATTCTCTTGGCTAAGAACTCCTAAATTTAGAAAAGTTTAAATTTGTCACTATCTAATAGGTCATTCATGAATGAATCATGAACCCATCTTAAGTTGAAAAACCCCATTGAAATCTTAACTGAATTAGGACACGTTGACAGCCCGATTCAACCTAATCAATTTATCATCTCTTTGTATGTCTCATAACTCATAAATCACAATTTCCTTTAGAATAGTTTTCCAACCTTTAGAATAGTTTTCCTTTTTGGAACAAAAACTTTAGGCGAGAGGGAGATTACTCCATTGGTGAGAATCAAATCTTAGCATGATCAGTAAAAAGTGTCCGATCGTCGCCAGCTAGGCCAACCGCCACTGGATTTTCTCGAGTTATTAAAGTTCCTGGGCAAACGAGTGGTCTGTTCACGTCCAAAATGCGTTTCACATGTTGAGTGAGTAAGACTTGGAGCAGCAAAGTCAGATCGACCTTTTTCTGGTCATTTATTCTGCCGACTTCTGGGAGATGCAGTTGCACAGCGACTGAACACTGTTCACATGCAGTCATGCACGGCATGATACTCCCCAGCGCTCTTCTACTTGCAGATGACGACATGCATGACGTTTGGCACTATTGTCCATGGAGCCTTCCTCACCACGTGTAGCGGGGCCAATTGGCTTTCCTGGAAAATTTAAGAGGGTTGTTTTAGAACTCCTATGCCAAGTTGTCAATTTCAACTTTATCACATCGTTATCCTATTTTCAAGTCATATCGTACGTGCTCAATAGATGACGTCATTTTATTTATTCAAGGCTTCATTTATCTCGTAGAAATATAAATAATTTTAAAAATATCTTTTTAAAAATAATTATCTATATCGTTCACAAAACGAATCAACAAAAAATATTTTTATCGTCCACGATAATGTTCATGCATAATTGTTATACGTAATGAAAATATTTTTCATTTGATTGATTATTTCGAATGATGCAAGCAATCATTTTTGAAAAAATATTTTTCAAATCATTCATTTTCTATAAAATAAATGCAATCTCAATAATTGTTGGTTTTAATTTTCTTATTGTCGACCGGATATAATATGATCCTTGTTGTGCTTCCTTTGGTCCAAATTATTTTCTATAACAGCAAAAATGGTTCCACTAGTCGTAAGAGTAGCTTGAGCTTTTTGATGTGTCGATACACCATTGTAGGTGTCTAAATTTTTTTTGTGATACTTGGTTGATGGGCACTAATCAAAGGTAGTAATGAATTGTTAAAAGCCTGGAACATATTAGAGGACGCAAAAATAATATTTGCTACAAGGATCGGATGTGAATATGTAATTCAAAGAACCCTTCGGGTGTTCTTGTATTTGCAGATGACAACATGCACTATTGTCTAAAGAAACCTTCCTAACCACTAGTGCCATTACAACGGAGCAGTAACGTCATGCCAACGCTGGCAAAACTAAACACTTTTATAATCTGATATGTCTATAATTTCCAATCTCATTTTCAGGAAAAATAAGAAAGTTTTTTCTTTTCTTTTCTTTTTCATTTTGGAATTGAATTTCCAGGAAACATATACTTCATATTACCAAGCCAATGTTGTTTTCCTCTTTCCATTTTGGAATTGGGGTCCTCGTAATTAAAATTTCTTCCTTCCTTGATAACTCATCGTTTCACCAATTGGACCTAGCCTTCTCCATCCCTCAGGACCAACAAGGGGTAATACATGAATATTTACCTTTTGTCCATTGACTACGCCTTTTGACCCGACCTTAGGCCCTTAATCACTCTCCGTGGACAAACCTTAGGGAGGAATCCCTAGGTTGTCGGGGCATTGGATTCTCACCAATGTTGCATTACTCAAGCTAATATCTTGCTTTTGCTTCATCCACGCTTGCTTTAACAGGTGCTTTCCTCTAAGGTGGAACGCTCCCCTACCGATGCATATTTACATCCTACAGCTTTAGCAAATCACTTAGCCTAGTTCATCTTTGGCACAATGGCACTCGATCAATAGCTATTATGCTATCTTTCAAGGGTCAAGATTTGATTCTTATTTTGCTTTTTCCATTTCCTTTTATACACTTTTTATGTCCATAATATAAAAGCTATTTCTTGGAAGACCCTTCCTTGTCCTTCCTCTTCTCTTTTGTAGCCCTAATTCACCTAGAAACTTCACGACTCCTTTGTAACTCTTTGGTCGCATCGAAACTTTGCAAAAGTGGCGAAAGAGTTGAAGCTCATTTTCTTCCGTAACCCTCTGATTCACATTGAAAGTTCACAAAAACAACAAGAAAAATCAAAGCTTTTTCTCTTTAGTAGCTATCCGGTTCTCATCGAAGTTTGATGAAAGTGGCAAGAAAGTCGAAACACTATGCTTTTTGAAATTACGAATGTGAACAATCATACTTTTTCTTTCTTACTAGATCTAGCCTTCTTTGGTTAATCTATCTTGTCGATAGCACTATAACTAGTTTGCACTTTTGGTCATAGTTGATTCTATAACTCTAGAATGCTATAATGAAATCCTTTGATACTTAAGGTTTAGATCGTGTAATAATCTTCGATTGATTATTGGAGGTTTCTACATTTGTGCAATTCGATTTTAGCAGTGAATCATGTGAAATTCTTACAATTTCTTTTTATGCATTTACACTAATATGGTAGTTCCTACCAAACAATGAATATGGTAGAATATGAAAATACCCTTACATTATTATTATTATTTTATTTTTTGCATTTACACTAATATGGTAGTTCCTAAATCCAAACAATGAATATAGTAGAATATGAAAATATCCGTTCTATTATTGTAATTCTCTAATAGTAAAATTTCTGAATTTCAATCCCATCTTATCAGTTTTATCTTGAGTTAATAGAACATAGCCTTGGGAATCATTTAATGGAGATAACTTATAGTTATCCCCAAGATCCCAATCAATTTATTTTGTCTTTTTAAAAAAAAATTATTTTGCCTTTTTATTTCTATACTCTCTCATCTTCTCCAATTAAATTCTTTTACTTTCAATTCGTCTAATCAAATCCTTTTACTTTTCACAAATTTTAATTAAATTCCTTTGACACAAAAATCCGACTAATTTCAGTTGACGTGGCCATTGCATGATGCAAAGTGTGGTGCGGATGAAATGCGAATCCCCACGTGGATGTATGTGGAAAAAATATGCAAATGTAGGCAATGTGTGTATAATGTGGATGAAATTTAGCCAATAAGGACCCTCGCATGGATGTCCACGCTGGAAAAATTTAATGCGTGCTACACTATGATGTCGTCCAAGGACCACATCCATTGGACTTGGGCAGACTAGGTGGTCCAAGGATTTGATTATCAAATTTGTGAAAATTGAAGGATTTAATCAGACAGATATAAAATACAGGAGTGCAATTGAAAAAAGTGCAAATATTGAAACGAAGAATGAATTTATAACTTCCTTTTTACCTTTTCGTATCTTATACTCTCTCATCTTCTCCAATTAAATTCTTGTACTTTTTATTTACCTAATCAAATCCTTTTACCTTTCACAAATTTTAATTAAGTCTCTTTAACACAAAATCCCACTAATTTCAGTTGGCCTGGCCATCGCATGATGCAAACTGCAAAGTGTGTTGTAGATAAACCCACGTGGACATATGTGGAAAAAATATGCAAATGTAGGCAAAACGTATATAATATGCATGAAGTTTAGCCAATATGGATCCTCGCATGGACGTCTGTGCTGTAAAAATTTAATGCAACGCTACAATGTCATCCGAGGGCAACATCCATTGGACTCGGGCAGACTGGGTGGTTGAAGGATTTGATTAGAAAATTTGTGAGAATTGAAGGATTTAATCAGAAAAATAGAAAATATAGAAGTTCGATTGAAAAAAAAGCTTAAATATTAAAATTAAGAACGAAGTTTTAACTTCCTTTCGTCCCAACCAACCCAGGAAAAAAACTACAAAGTCAATAATTCAGACGTCGCCACTCTGGGGCCTACCACACGCTCGGCCTCTATACAAGCTCCATCCTCCCGTCTCGTCTCCTCTGTCTCTCTCTTACTTATGAGCTCGATGCAAAGAGCTAAATTTCCCACGCAATAACACAAGCGCATCAGCAGTAAACAGAACACGAAACGCTGTCACCTTCCTCTTCTTCTTCTTCTTCTTCTTCTTCTTGTGTTTTGATAACAGAGCAAGAGCAGCGGTTTAGCAGAAACCACCATCATCCATGGATGGAGGAGATACATACAGAGCGGGCAACAGCCTGCGCGCGACCAGCTCCACCAGGTGGAGGAACCATGTGACGACGATGGACGTGTTCTCGAGGTCTTCACGAGACGAGGACGATGAAGAAGCACTGAGATGGGCTGCTATCGAGAAACTCCCCACCTTCGAGCGTCTCCAGAAAGGGGTTCTGCCGGCCGGCAGCGGTGCAAACGAGATCGACATCCAGAACCTGGGTTTTCATGAGAGGAAGAGATTGCTCGAGAGGTTAGTGAGGGTCACTGAAGAGGACAACGAGGGCTTCTTGCTGAAGCTCAGGAACCGCATTGATAGGTACAGTCTCTGTTTTGCTCTGTTCCTGGAACCTTTGTTCGTGGGTTTTCTGAGTAAAAAGGGAAATGTTTACCGAATTTGCCACGTTTCTTGGCATGGAGTCTGTTTGGTTCCCAAGAAAAATCTTTACCAAGGAAAATCCTTACCATGTCAGACCATCTCTTGTTAGTGAACTTTTTCTCGTCCAGAATGGTGGGAATTGTTACTTCCATGCCCATGCATGTTTTGTCTTTTTCCCGAGAAAGTTTTCCCAGTAATCTCAAGAGGTAAATTTTTCATTCATTTATTTTAGGTTTAAATAATTGTGGTTTTGGTGAATCTGGTTGCAGAGTTGGAATTGATATTCCTACAGTTGAAGTCAGATTTGAGCATTTGAACGTGGAGGCAGAGGCTCATGAAGGAAGCAGAGCATTGCCCACCGTCATTAATTTCTGCATTAATTTTGTAGAGGTAAAGTTAGGTGTTTTTGGTAATTATTTTGTTCTCGGAAATAAATTCTTCTTAAAAATAATTTTTTTATTCTGTTTTCTAAACGAAATTAACATTTGAAGGCGTTTGATAACTGCCTATAATTTCTATTCCCGAAATAGAAATGTCTTGGTATAACTCTTAAATATTTTTCTTTTAATTTTTTATATTTTTTTTTTTTTTTTCTTTTCTCTTTTTTCTTTTTTCTTCTTCTTCCTCCTTCCTCGTGGCCGGCGATCAGCTGGATGCGGCTCTGCCTCACCCAGATCTGGTGAGGTTGAGTCTCGCAGTGGCCAGGCAAGATCAATGAGCTCATCGAATCTTGCCTAGCCGTTGACCGGTTGGGAGGAAGAAGAAGAGAGAAAAAAGGGAAAAAAAAAAGAAAAGAAAAGAGAAAAAAGAAAAATAGGTTGGCTTGATTCTTGAGTTGTTCCCAAAAACAAAGAAATGACTTTTTTCTACTTTTTAATTCTATTCCAAATCTATTTCCACAAACAAAAAATTTACCAAACGCATTTTTTTTTGTTCCGGGAACAAAAGAATAGAATCGGAAACTACAACCATCTAAATGTGTGGATTGGACAAAAAAAAAACGTGAGGTATATAAAAGCCAAAAGGCAACTCTATTTTTGTTGGGATCCTAATTGAAATTTAGGACTTGGATCTCATTGATATGGATTTAGATACGTGATTTATATGGCATTTCTAACTTCGATAGCTAGCTTTTGAAGTGTGGAGAGAGCTCGAGACTATATAAACCACACATGTAAACCCCATATCATATAGGTGAGATCTGAGTCCCATCCCTTACGATTAGGATCATAACAATCAACCATGCTTTGTAATCTCGGCGCACACAAGGGGTGGTAGGCTTTTGTCCTAACCCTTTTGCTAGTCCCAGGCAAACACTACAACACCAGTGTCACCACCCATGCCACTTGATTACAACATGGAGAGATGGCAGATGGCTCGTGTCAATTGATAATGACTTAAGGAGAACTAGAGCCCAAAAGCTAGCCATTGACTTGATGAAATATAAACCACACCATCCAAGTCCCATACTATCGAGTCCCATAACTTGCAATTAGGATCATATTGATTTTCTGACTAAAATGATGTTCAGTAAATTGTTTGGAAGTTCTGATTGGTTTCTTTGCTTAACCTTAATTTTCTTTTTGTTTCTTTCTACCGCTGAAGGGCTTCTTGAATTTTCTGCACACACTTCCTAGTAGAAAAAAGCACTTGACTATCCTTCAAGATGTTAGTGGGATCATCAAACCTGGCAGGTAAGCAAATCAAACCGACTCAAAAATCAGTTCTTCAAGCCTCCAAATTGAACTGAACTAAACTTAATTTTATTTCAGCACGTGTAATTTGGATCTATCTTCGAGCTTGGTGCTGTGTTTTACAAATGCATCGTTACATGTCGTGTAATTAATCAAAGGTCCCAACTAGAAATTGTCACATTCTTTTTGGAAAGAAGTTTTGAACTTGTCGATTCAATTGCCGATTCAAATTAAAATTGGAACCAATATAATTATGCTATTTCTTCTTCTTTTCTTGTCAAAACATTTGTGCTCTTTCAATGAGAACAAACTCAAATTGAACTGAATCTGGATTTGTCTTTTTTCCTTGATCAAAATGGTGGAAAATTAGCTTTACTTTTCTTTTTTGGCAAGTTTCTTCTCATTTGGATGGACAATTTTGCAGGATGACTTTGCTTCTCGGTCCACCTAGTTCAGGAAAGACCACACTCTTGTTAGCTTTGGCCGGCAAGCTTGATCCTGAACTAAAGGTTAATACAAGTCACCTTTCATTAAATTTAAGCCCTTCTTTCGTGATACATCAAAATATCTTCCAATTAAAGCAAAGATTGTTCCTCAGACAACAGGAAGGGTAACTTACAATGGACATGACTTGAATGAGTTTGTGGCCCAAAGAACTGCGGCTTACATAAGTCAACATGATCTTCACATAGGAGAAATGACAGTTAGAGAAACATTGGCCTTCTCGGCAAGATGTCAGGGAGTTGGATCACGATACGGTTAGCAAATTTGATTTGACACCTTTATATTTTATAAAGTCATATTTGAGTTTGAGTTTGACTATTTTTCTTTTCAAATAAGAAATGCTGATTCTTTTGGTGGCATTTGCAGATATGTTGTCAGAGTTGTCAAGAAGAGAGAAAGCGGCAAATATAAAACCAGACCCTGATATTGATATTTTCATGAAGGTAATTAAACAAGGAGAGCTTAGAGTTGCTTTTTGTTTTTCTAATTAAAGAAATGACATGAATTAAGTAATCCATAAGAAGAAACTGATGAGGAAATAATAATTTTGAGCCGGACTTCAGAAAGCAGTTACTATGTTTTTGAATTCTTAGACTAACGGGGGTGTCTGGTTTTTTCTCATGCAATGAGTCTAATTCCATAGGCAGCAGCAACAGAAGGTCAAGAGGCTACTGTTGTCACTGATTATATCCTCAAGGTAACTATGACAAAAATCACCTCAAAATCATGCAGGCACTTGACAGTTAGTAGAACTTTAATGCACATGTTTTCTCCACAGATTTTAGGGCTAGAAATATGTGCCGATATGAGGGTCGGAGATGAAATGTTGAGGGGCATTTCTGGAGGACAACTGAAGCGTGTGACCACAGGTTAGAATTAGAAGCATACCAAACTTTTAGTAGATGAAAATGTTCAATTCTTTGACCTGTAATTTCTAGGTGAGATGCTGGTTGGACCTGCTGAGGTATTTTTCATGGATGAGATATCAACTGGGCTTGATAGCTCGACGACATACCAAATTGTCAACTCCCTGAAACAATTTATTCATATTCTTGATGAAACGGCGGTCATCTCTCTCCTCCAGCCAACTCCAGAGACTTATGATCTGTTTGATGACATCATTCTCCTATCTGATGGTCAGATCGTGTACCAAGGCCCATGTGAACTCGTCCTAGATTTCTTCGAATCCATGGGATTCAAATGCCCTGAGAGGAAGTGTGTTGCTGATTTCTTGCAAGAAGTATGTAAAAATATGAAAGTTTTATTTCAGCAACTTTTAGGAGATAAAAGATATTCTCTATAGGAAGTGTCTCGCATTAACATACTTTCTACCTTTTGATAGGTTACATCAAGAAAAGATCAACATCAGTATTGGGTATGCAAAGACGAGTCTTACACTTTTGTCACAGTTCGGGAATTTGCAGAGGCATTCCAGTCATTTCATTTTGGAAGAAAACTTGGGGATGAACTTTCCTCTCCATTTGATGAGAGCAAGAACCACCCAGCTGCTTTGACTACCAAAAGATTTGGTGTTGGAATGAAGGATTTGTTGAAAGCTTGCATTTCAAGAGAGTATTTGCTTATGAAAAGGAACTCCTTTGTCTACATCTTCAAGATCACTCAGGTGAATACCAACTTCATGCTCTTTCAGTTCGCTTCAACCATGAGTTTTCTGATGTACTTATACTGTTGACTTGTTCTATTAGCTTACAATTATGGCATTTATTTCGATGACCCTATTATTACGGACTGAGATGCATCGAGATACAGTAATTGATGGAGGAGTTTGCATTGGTGCCTTGTTCTTCACTGTGATTACGATCATGTTCAATGGAATGGCGGAGCTTTCGATGACCATAGCCAAGCTCCCAATTTTCTACAAGCAAAGAGACCTCCTCTTCTATCCAGCATGGGCATATGCTCTTCCAACCTGGATTCTAAAAATCCCTATCACATTTGTGGAGGTTGCAGTTTGGGTGTTCATCACCTACTATGTCATTGGATATGATCCAAATGTTGGAAGGTAAGAAGAACTATGACTATTATTTGGTGGTAAGATGAAAACTGAAATCTCGTGGTCTTGGTTGAGACATTCTACTGTCTATATTGTGTTACAGGTTGTTCAAGCAGTATCTTTTGCTTGTGGCTGTTAATCAGATGGCCTCTGCATTGTTTCGACTGATCGCGGCACTTGGGAGAAACCTGATCGTTGCCAACACATTCGGGTCATTTGTGCTGCTCACACTTTTGCATTGGGCGGAGTTGTTCTTTCCCGAGGTATTACGAATACTAGAGTTCAACCTCTTTCTTTATTTTGTTTGTAGCTCCTTTTTCATAAGTAGTACTAATCCTGATTTCTTTGAATTGTAGAGGACATAAAGAAATGGTGGATTTGGGGCTATTGGATATCTCCTTTAATGTATGGGCAGAATGCGATAGTCATCAATGAGCTTTTAGGATCGAATTGGGATAAGGTAAAATCTTGTAAATGCTTAATGCCAATTTGACCTTCTCTAATTGACCTATTCCTCTTGTGTTATTCCCTATAATAGATTCCCCCAAATTGAAGTACAAATGAACCCTTGGGGATTCAAGTTTTAAAGTCTCGTGGGTTCTTTACTGAAGCATACTGGTATTGGATAGGAGTTGGGGCATTGTTTGGGTTCGTCATCCTCTTCAACTTTGGGTTTTCGATGGCTCTTGCTCTTCTTAACCGTAAGTGCATTTTGCTTTTCTTCTTGTTGAAGTTTCTATCAACAAGAGCTTACCTACTCAAGCTTTGTGTGATAATACAGCCTTTGGCAAATCCCAGACAGTAAAATCATATGATCCTGAGGGCAACAAGGAACTTAATAGAATGGGAGCATCAATTCAGTTGCAATCTCAAGGTTCTAGTCTCAAAATGGATCGGGTATAAAGTCCTAGTAGTTGGTTTCTTTTCAATTTCGATCATTTAGTAGTAGTTAAGACCTCAAAGGGGTGAACAAAAAGCTTTGGCCCATCAGGGACTCATGTTACTTCTTTGCCTATCTTTTCTATTTCTATTGGGTCTTGTAGGGAGGTCATCTAAGTCTACACCTACAGGGCTCAAGACGGCTGTTGCTGCCGATAGGAAAAGAGGAATGGTCCTCCCATTTGAGCCGCACTCAATTACTTTCGATGAAATAACTTATTCAGTTGATATGCCACAGGTAACTGTGTTAAGTTACGAAAAGTTTGAAGATAAACGTTAAAGCTCAAATGTTCATTTAAAGTATAACTAAGTTTTTGTTGTTATCTTGGTAGGAAATGAAGAAGCAAGGTGTTCTCGAGGATAAATTGGTGCTCTTGAAAGGTGTAAGTGGTGCTTTTAGGCCAGGTGTTCTTACAGCTCTAATGGGCATTAGCGGTGCTGGTAAAACTACTCTAATGGATGTGTTGGCTGGGAGAAAAACTGGAGGATACATCAAGGGGAACATAACAATTTCTGGGTATCCAAAGAAGCAAGATACGTTTGCTCGGATTTCTGGATATTGTGAACAAAACGACATCCATTCACCTCATGTTACTGTCTACGAGTCCTTAATTTACTCGGCATGGTTGCGTTTGCCTCCTGGCATAGACGGCCAAACCAGAAAGGTTTGCATCTATTACCACAATATGGTTCTACCAGGATTGCCATTTTAACTCAAAACAAATTGTAGAAGTGCTTGCTGCTTTATTGGTTATGTAGTCTAATTGGGGATCAGTCTAATTCAAATAATTTCTAATGGACAAAAATGTTGTAGCTGTTTGTTGAGGAAGTCATGGAGCTGGTGGAGCTAAACCCACTGAGACTGGCCTTGGTCGGTTTGCCTGGTGTGGATGGTCTATCCACAGAGCAACGCAAAAGGCTCACCATTGCGGTTGAACTAGTTGCAAACCCCTCCATCATTTTCATGGACGAACCAACCTCTGGGCTTGATGCAAGAGCTGCTGCTATTGTCATGAGAACAGTTAAGAATACAGTGGACACGGGGAGAACAGTCATATGCACAATTCACCAACCAAGCATTGACATATTTGAAGCTTTTGATGAGGTGAGTTATGTCAGCACATTCAAAATACGAAAAATCTGTTTGCAGCACACTCAAAACTTAGAAACTATTGCATTTTTACTTGTTTTGCAGCTTTTCTTAATGAAACGAGGGGGACAAGAGATATATGTCGGTCCCCTGGGTCGTCATTCTTCTCATTTGATAGAGTATTTTGAGGTAGAGACTTTCACTTATATAATTTGGCTTCGATTGTACTTTTCTTTTGCTACTTGAATCACCTTTGTATCTTCAAAATGAAGGGAATCCAAGGAGTTAGTAAAATCAAAGATGGCTATAATCCAGCAACTTGGATGCTCGAAGTTACAAGCCCAGCGCAAGAACTTGCTTTGGGTGTTGATTTTTCTGATCTATACAATAACTCAGATTTGCACAGGTAGGTTCATCACATATATCAAGGTCCATCTTTTAGTCTTGCCATTGACCCGTAGAAAACACATTTTCGTGATTTTCAGAAGAAACAAGGTTTTGATTGAAGAGTTGAGCATACCTCCAAATTCTAAGGACCTCTATTTCCCAACTAAGTATTCTCAGTCAACTTTCACCCAATTAATGGCTTGCTTATGGAAGCAACATTTGTCTTACTGGCGGAATCCGCCGTATACAGCTGTTCGGTTCCTCTTCACCATCTTCATTGCCTTAATGCTTGGGACTATGTTCTGGGACCTCGGCTCTAAAACGTGAGTTTTGCCTAGAATGTCAATATATGCCTCATTCATTCTCCAAGTTGTGCGTTTTTGAATGTTAGGTTTGTAGGAACCGGAGTCAAGATTTGGTCAATGCGATGGGATCCATGTATGCAGCTGTCGTCTTCCTTGGGGTCCAAAATGCGTCTTCTGTGCAACCAGTTGTAGCAGTGGAGAGAACGGTTTTCTATAGAGAGCGAGCTGCAGGGATGTATTCGGCCCTTCCATATGCTTTAGCGCAAGTAAAATTACTTCAAAATGATTCTGACTACGCTTATTCTAAATAGTGTCATGCATGAATTAATATTGAAAAGTTGCTTATGTGATTAATTTTTGTTTCGTAGGTTCTCATTGAAGTCCCTTATGTGGTCGTGCAAGCTATATCATATTGTATCATAGTTTACACTATGATTGGATTTGAATGGGCCATTGTGAAATTTTTCTGGTATCTGTTCTTTATGAGCTTCACCTTGTTGTATTTCACATACTATGGTATGATGGTCATGGGCATGACCCCAAACCCCCACATTGCTTCCATCGTCTCTTTTGCATTCTACGCCATTTGGAATCTCTTTTCAGGGTTCATTGTGCCGAGGCCTGTAAGTTTATAGCAACCCACCAATTTTTATGTTTCTACTAATTCTGTTTTCGACATCAAGTGTGATGCCTGATGTGTGAACATTTTCATGACTTCCTATTTAACAGAGGATACCTATCTGGTGGAGATGGTACTATTGGGCATGCCCGGTTTCTTGGACTTTATATGGATTGGTGGTTTCACAATTTGGCGATTTAAAGAACACTCTCGAGGACATCGGGGGCACCGTGGAAGAATATGTGAGAGATTACTTTGGTTACCGACATGATTTTCTAGGTGTGATCGCCACTGTGATGATAGGATTTCCAGTGCTCTTTGCATTTGTTTTCGCTATTTCCATCAAGGTGCTCAATTTCCCGATGCGGTAGACTTTAGCGTCACATCAATCTACAAAGCGAAGAGCCTGCACCAACTGAAGCAAGTAGCACTGCAGCCTTCATCATCGGCTCTTTCAAGCACACTTAACTGCATATGCGTGAACCTGCAGTGAAGAAATCACAAACCATAACAGCATCAGACCAATGCTCACTTCCTAGGACATCAACAACCTCTACCTCTTTCGTAATGCATGAGTTACACACACTAAACTTATGATGTAAACAAACTTCATGCAATAGAATAATTCATCCGCATCCATTCATATGGGATAGTCAAGTTAAATTGCAAATAGCATTTGTGTCTAATCTGTTATATCATCTCAGTGCCTTCAAACTAATAACTCTATTGAACGGCCATTTTTCCACAAAAGTTCAACCTATCAGGAAAAGTACTCTCCTGCATACCAAATGTATCTCAATACTTTCCCTCACTTGTAAACCAGACCTCATGTGAAATATAAAATGTGGACATAACCATGTCAAATAACAACCAGAAGACAAAGAAGAGGAACTGGGCATCATAACAACAAGAGGGAACACCGATATTTTAACTCTTAGCCTAACCCTTTGACACCATGTTAAACAATCCTGTATGATAAAAACTTTAGGCATTAAGATCATGCCCATATGAATATCAAACATATCACTGAGCTTCTTTCCCATCATTTCTTCCCTCAGTGCTTTATAACGCCAAAGAATCTAATTGAAACCCTCAATCATCTCAAAACTCAGCACCAATGATCCAGTCTACAATCATGATGTCTTATCCATGAGATGGACCAAAAGTATAAAACTTCTGGCCCGATTGCAGAAAAAATAAGGAAATAATTAGAATCACAACAAACAAAACGTATCTTACAAAACTCCTACCTCCTCCTTTTCAAACACGGGAGATAAAAGCTCCAGAGCATCACATACATCAATTGTCTCCCATCTTCCCACTAATCTAATGCCTGCTTAGCTTCCTGCAAGGGTAAAAAAATTAAGAAAGATGATTATGATTTAGTGATATTTATGAGTAGTCAGTCAGATTCTCTAGTTTTTTCAGCATTTTTCTAAGGAAAAACATCATTTTAGGATCAAGAAACACATAATAAAAGATCCCATGCTGCAATATGCTTAATTACTTTGTTAGCTAGCCCAAAGGGCGTCAAATGCATGCATGATTCTAAAGGCACTGATTTAGCAATCAAGGAAGAAGGATTTGGAGATATCATCAAGGAAGAAGGATCTAGAGATATCGAAGGATCTGAATCAATCGAGATGTCGAATCAATCGAAGATGTCGAATCAATCCGCGATCCTTGGAAATGCCGGAATTAAAGGATTGATAACTTTTGTAATATTGTAATCTCTTTCTTTATTATTTTCCATTGTTATTTTGTTTCCATACAAAATGTATCATTTGTAATATCTATATATATAATGGAAGTCATCTCAACAATTGCACGTTGAGATCAATAATCAAACACTTCTATTCTTTCATGGTATCAGAGCATATTTCTTTGATAGAAATTGATCCTTAGCCATGGTTTCCACCAATCCTAAATACCCATACCCTTCATCTCTAAACATTAGCAATTTTGTGTCATTGAAACTGACACAGACAAATTATTTTTGTTGGAGAGCCCAGATGCTTGCACTAATTGAAAGTCAAGATCTGGTAGGTTTCATTGATGGTGAATACCAGATGCCAAATCCAACAATAGTCACCCCCTCTGAGGCCGGAAAAGAAGTTAGTGCCTCAAAGGAAGTGACAAATCCAGAGTTTTGCCAAGGTATTCGAGGAACGTGAAGTTTCAATTTTTCTGCAAATCCAAAAATATTATAGAGATAATTTCTCTTCTCTTCACGAATATCTTGGTGCTTTTCAAAAATATTTTAATGAGTTATCTGCTATTGGATGTCCTCTAGAGGACAAGAAGAAGGGCCTCTTTGTTTTGAATGGCTTAGGTGATCAATATGATTCATTCACAACCTCCATGTTGAAGCCTCCAATGTCGGTGTTCTCTGACTTGATTTCTCAACTGCAAAGCTTTGAGAGTCGCCTCACAAATAAAAGTTCCCATGCAATTCAACATAGGACGGCTTTCTTTGGTCAAAGAAGTAATATTAAGAGCAGCAAAAAGGGAAAACAATTCCAACATTACAACAACAATTATTTTTCTTCACATGGAAGATGGTTTTCTCACAATGGTCCCAGAATGAAAAATTCTCGGGTTGATTTTATGCATTTGGAGGGTCACAAGCCACAATTCAATCAAAGCAAGACCGAGAAACTTGTGAAAGGAACATACAAAGTTGTTTCCTGTCAAATTTGTAACAAGCAAGGACATACTGCTTTAGATTGCTTTAATCGGTTTAATCAATCTTTCCTCCCATCGATGTGCCAAAGGCATTTGCTGCACTTACTCTTGGAGATAATCAAGATTCAGAATGGTTCACCGTCGGAGCTTCAAATCACATGACCGGAAGTGAAGGTAATCTTTTCAACTTACGACCATATATTGGGAAAGATAGTGTAATGGTTGGTAATGGTGATTCGCTTAAAATTTCCCATATTGGTGATGCTCATATCAATTTGGGTCAAAAGAGCATTGACTTAAAAAATGTTCTACTTGTTCCTCGGATGAAAAAGAATTTATTATCGGTGAGCCAATTTTTACAACCGACTATCCTCTGAATTTTGAGTTTTCTGCTGTTGGTTTTGTGATAAAGGACAGGAAAACGGGAAATGTTCTGACAGTTGGAAACCGTGAAGGTAATCTATATACCTTGAAGGCACCAAAAGAAGTACTATTTTCAAATCGATTCAAGAAAGCTGATGAAAGTACTTGGCATCAAAGATTGGGACATCCACAATCGACGACAATTCATCATCTCGCAAAATAAAGGCGATATTATTGTTTCTTGCTTGGAATAAAACTACTACAATATGTAGTAGTTGTCAAATGGGTCGAGCATCTAAACTTCCTTTTTGCCTTCCAAATCTAATACTACTAAGCCTTTTGAAAAGATACATTGTGATTTGTGGGGAAAAGCTCCGATAATCTCATTTCAAAGGTTTCAGTATTATGTTTGTTTTGTGGATGATTATACGCGATATACTTGGTTATTTCCATTACGGCAAAAATCTGACTTTTTTGCATGTTTTCTCAATTTTGAGAAATACTTGGAAAGACAATTTGGAGGGTATATTAAAATCTTTCAATCTGATGGAGGAGGAGAGTTCAATCGAGCGGATTTCATACTTCATTTGCAAAAGAATGGCATTATTAATCAAGTATCTTGCCCGAATACTCTGGAGCAGAATGGAGTTGCCAAGCGAAAACATAGGCACATATGTGAAATTGGCTTGACTATGCTTCATCAAAGTGGAATTCCTAAAAAATTCTGGGTCGAAGCCTTTCAAACATCAGTTTTTCTCTTGAATTGGCTTCCTACAAGGGTGTTGGGCATGAAATCACCATATGAACTCTTATTTGGCAGAAAACCATATTATAATTCTTTGTGAATTTTTGGTTGCAGATGCTTCCCTTATCTTAGGGATTACACCAAAAATAAGTTCGATGCTCGATCGTTACCATGTGTTTTTCTCGGTTATAGTGATCGTCATAAGGGATATCGATGTCTTTATCCTCCAACTGGTCGAATCTATATTTCACGACATGTCGTTTTTGATGAGAATATATTTCCCTATCTTGTACCCAGCTCATTATTTCAGGATCAAAGTGATAAAGCAGGGATATCTGAATTTATAAGCTGGCCAAATCAAGACACTACAGCGTCAGAATCAGAATTTTCACCTTTATATTTGCAGCAAGTTGCGTTTTCTGATCAACCGCAGGATGACTTATTAAATTCTGCTACTCATGATACTTCTCATAAAGATAACGTTGATGGAGGTGAATCACATGTTCATAAAAATCATGTTGAAATTGGTGACTCATCAAGTGCTCCAATTAATTCTCCATGCAATTTAGCAAATGAAGATTCCTCTATGGATGCCCTTACTCGATTCTTCAATAGTACGTTCACCCACTCCAAATCATTCAATGATTACACGAGCACGTGCTGGTATTGTGAAGCCTAATCCAAAATATGCCAATCTACATATGATGGACTCTATACCGAAGGAGCCACATAATGTACGTTCTGCTGTGAAACATCCAAGGTGGTCAGTGGCAATGAAAGAGGAACTCGAGGCATTGCATCAGAATAAAACTTGGACTCTTGTCCCACGTCCTTCAAATACTAATATTGTGGGATGTAAATAGGTTTTTAAGTCTAAGTTAAAGGCTGATGGTACATTAGAAAGATTAAAAGCAAGATTGGTCGCCAAGGGATATACTCAAGTAGCAGGAGTAGACTTTCTAGAGACTTTCTCGCCAGTTGTTCGACCAGGAAGTATAAGAACAGTCCTCACCATAGCTACTATTAAAGGTTGGCATATCAAACAATTAGACGTGAAAAATGCCTTCTTACATGGTTTTCTATCACAACCTGTTTATATGGAGCAACCACCAGGTTTTGAGGACAAAAATCATCCGTCTTATGTTTGCAAATTGGAGAGAGCTTTGTATGGCCTTAAGCAAGCACCAAGAGCATGGTTTGATCGCTTTAGCTCATTTCTTTTGGCATCTGGTTTCTTTTGCAGCATTGCGGATCCTTCTTTGTTTATTAGAAAATCAGATGGTGGTATTTTAGCTCTACTTTTATATGTAGATGACATGATTGTTACAGGTGATGATCCAAAATTGCTTAATGAGTTCATCTCTACATTAAGCAATGAATTCGCAATGAAGGATATATGTCCGTTACATTATTTTCTCGGAGTGGAGGTTAGGATATTCTCCGGGGGTCTTTATTTGTGCCAACAACAATATGCTTTGTCAATCCTTAAACGTGCATAAATGGAGGGCTGCAAGCCAATTTCCACTCCTATGGCTGCTAGTTCTTATTCTAATATGAATGCAAGATTATTTTCGAATCCTACATTATATTGAAGTATCGTTGGAGCTCTTCAATATCTCACTATTACAAGGCCGGATATTTCATATGCAGTCAATTTTGTTTGTCAATTCATGCATCAACCTACCATGAGTCATTTTCAAATTGTAAAGCGCATTTTACGTTATGTCAAAGGCACAACAGATCGAGGTATGAAAATCTTGTCCAAGTCAACATTGGACTTGTATGCCTTTTTGTGATGCAGATTGGGCGGGTTGTCGCTTGACTCGATGATCAACTACTGGATTTTGTACCTTCTTAGGAAGCAATTGTATATCATGGAGTGCTAAGAAGCAACGAACAGTAGCTCGATCTAGTGCTGAGGCAAAGTATCGTGCAATGGCATCAACGGCTGCAGAGATTACGTGGATATCATTCCTTTTGCGAGATTTGGGTATTCATCTCTCCAATCCACCAATATTATTTTGTGATAATATCAGTGCACTTTATATGTCAGTAATCCAATGTTCCATGCAAGAACTAAACATATTGAATTAGATTATCATTATGTGCGAGAAAAAGTGGCTCTTGGAACACTTGTGACTAAGTATGTTCCGTCTGTGCATCAAATTACGGATCTATTTACGAAACCACTGTCTAGAAAAGCTTTTGGAAACTTATGTCGCAAATTGGGTATTTGGGATTCTCCAACTCCCAATTTGAGGGGGAGTAAATGCACTGATTTAGCAATCAAGGAAGAAGGATCTGGAGATATCATCAAGGAAGAAGGATCTAGAGATATCGAAGGATCTGAATCAATCAGAGATGTTAGAATCAATCGAAGATGTCATAATCAATCTGCTGATCCTTGGAGATGCCGGAATTAAAGGATTGATAACTTTTGTAATATTGTAATCTCTTTCTTTATTATTTTCCATTGTTATTTTGTTTCCATATAAAATGTATCATTTGTAATATCTATATATATATAATGGAAGTCATCTCAACAATTGCACGTTGAGATCAATAATCAAACACTTCTATTCTTTCAGATTCGACCATAAAATCGAAAGTAATTAAGAGACAAAAATAATGGAGATACTCAGAGTAAAAGCAAAAAATGAAGTGGTTGGTTTAGTTGCCGTAAGTAGGTATACAAAGACTATATAAAAGACGTGGAGATAGTGTTGACCTGAACATCACTCCATTCAACACATCAAAGGAACTTTGTGAGAGCTCTCTTCTCAGACATCAAAGAAAAACGGAATTTCCAAAGGAGCTGCCTCTCATCTCCACTTAAAGTCCTTGTAGGGGGATATTTAAGTATTCTTTGTATTGACCTTGCATTTGTCAAAAGGTAGGGTAAGTATAACTGGCCAAAAAGGAAGAGCAAAATTACACTGCTAGCAGCAAGAATTTAACTATTAAAGATCAGAACTCGATGTAGACTATAGAATATAATCTTGCTGAACTGCAAGGACTTATACAAGGATACTCATCGCAGGTGACGTTGTCCATCAAGGAAGCAACATCACTCAATTTAGCATTTTTTACAACACCAAGTATAGGTCTAATTGGTCATGTAACTATGTAGATATATTTCAATCTAGCTGTAATTTCGATGAGGCAAACATTTTAAACACTCGATATAACTTCTTCAAGTTCATGCATATTTGGTAGCAGGTTAAAGTAATGTTTATGCCAGAAGTTTTTTTCAAGTAACTTGGGATATCACGACGGATGATGTTCCAAAATACACAAGAAATCACATTATCCATGTGATTACTAAAGAATGAAATTGATTAATTCAATTAATAACAACTTGAGAACTAATTTAATAGCATAAGAGAGTGCAAATAAACAAAATGCACATATATGGAAATAGCAGACTATTGTAGCAACTAGAATTGTCACCAGGGTAGAATTGAACAAAGTAACATCTTCATAAAGCATACCGAATGAAGCATTTAACAAATTTCTACGTTCACATTAATTTGGCTGATACCTCTCTACCTACTTGTGGTCAAATCCATCTTTTGTAATGCAAGAAAAACAAGTGCAAAGAAGAAACAAGGACCCGCAAGTAAATCAGAGACCCATTGAAAATGCAAAATAATGCTGCCCAGGACATGACCCCAAAATTGAAGAGAAGTTAAAAGATATAAGGCCAATTAATTCAACCAAAGCAAATATCATTAGTGGGACAAATTAAAAGATTAACACTATAAAAATGAAAACAGTAGTTGGAAGAGGAAAATAACTTCGGAGATATTTTTCCTAACACTGCAAAAATTGTAACTGAATTTCTACATATAACAAATTCAGGCTTACTTCCTTTCAGTAGAGCTTGGTTTGAGATCCTTGTCGATAATGCCACGGGTTAAACTCCTCGCTAGCTTTAGTTGCTTGTGCTCAGATGGATTTATTTTTCCCACTTCAGGGTCCCACACAATGACAGATTCATTTGTTGAAACTATTGGAGGATGTAAGAAATTTGCTCCAGATTCCTACAAGTCCAGCACAATACACGTTTTATTTACACAGAGGATATTATATTTAGAAGTTCAACCTACTACTGTATGCATAAGCAAATAAACCTTGCCAAAAAAGTATAGCAGCATGAGCACATTTAGCCCAACAAACAAATGCATGATTCAATAATCAAGTTCCACGTTTCAAGAGTATGGTCCAAAGGTATCGTTTCCTCTCATTTCCACCTTTTCCTTCGTCATTTTAATTAGCAAAATATAGGAAATACTCCCTGCCGTTATAATATTTATCCCCCTTCCTCCATCCAAAGGGCAAAAATTTTACTTCACATCAATTCGAGCTATATTGATGAGATCACCAATAGAAAAACAAAAAGAAAATGAAACGCCATTACCTTTTGAATTCCTACCGCTGACCTAGAGTATGAACTTAGCCAAGAAGAGAAAAGGATGCCACTAGCTAACACCACAAGTGAGCATTAATCTACTAGACTAGATTCCAATTCAAACAATCTTTGGTAAACAAAGCATGAGCTCAACCACCCATGAAGGGAAAAACTATGCATCAACAAAAATTTGACTTTCATGATTGCTCATGAAGGCCGATGATTGCATTTCTTGGCATCCAAGAAAAACGCCTGATTACTAAACTGGTTGCTAATTTCAAAAAAAATATGACGAGAAGCCACTTCTCACAAAAGGAGATGCCTACAAATTTCTCCAATTACAACAACCTAGCCAAATGAAAAGGAAAAAAAGAAATGCAATGCAGAGTGCTCATCAGGAAAAGAAAAGGCAAACTGTGTGCAAGTACTCAAAAAATATATGCAATATGTGTTCTCACCATTCAACGGAAAAAAATAATTCCTCCCCTCATTCTTCCTAGTTGTTTACCTGGAAAACAACTCGATGTTCAAAGCTACAGAAGTCAACAACCAGGTATAGGTTAGAATTTCCAGCTTGCTTTATTGCTCTCCCGTTCCTTGACCTTATCCATAGCTTTGAATGCAAGACGGTCCAGCCAATGAATGCGTTGAATCTGTCCTCTTTCATACTTATTCAAAAGCTTTTCCAACTGCTCCAACTCACTACGCTCATGCTTAGGGACCTATAACCATATTATGTAGAAAAATTGTCATCCATGGCCAAATGTCTCATGCTCACCGGCGTAGTACAAACAAGCAGAAACCTTGCCAGGCGTAGCTGTTGGGAATGAGCCATGAGCTTCCTGTCCTTGCCAGAGTCTAAGCTTCTGCTTTCCCATTTTGAGCTACTTTTTGCTGCTAAATAGAAGAATTGTAGCCCCACCAATCAATCCCTTCTCTTTCCCACAAGAAACATCCCATACCTAGTGATGCATCCCAAAAGGTCAAACAAGCTTTTTTTAGACAAAGTAACATGAAATTTTCGAGTTTTGATCAAGATTATGGGTCTACAATCCAATAAGAGACATGAAGGACTAAGATTCTTCTTGTAATTGAATTATAGCGTTATCTAATAGGATTTCAATTCTGTTAGAATTTAATAAGTCTCTACTTTTCTTTCTGATATATGCGGTTTCCCTTCAATTAGTTTCTTGTTTACAAGTTTCCTATTACAACTATTAGGATTTTTATATGGTCACAATTATTTGTATCCAATAAATTTTATGATGATTACTGAAATTTAAGTAGAGTATTTGCATTTAAATGGTGTGACAGCTCTCCTTTTAAGTGTGATGCTCAAGAAACCATAATGTGATGCTCAGGAGGCTACAGCCCCAGGAAGCTTTACATGAGACAACTAAAGAAATTTACTATTGGTGTTACCTTTCGTAGTGATTTCTCATTCAAATTCTCTTCTAAATCGGACTTGGCACATGGGACTCATTGTCCCGCATCACCTTAAATTATATGTCCAAACATGATTTTCGCTTTTAGATATTAGAATAACAGTTCAACCTGGCTGCAATAAATATCAACACCAAAAGTGTAAACATCAAATTATTGTGACATATGGACTCCTGGAGGCTCAAAACTTGGCACAGGGGATACTTAAGTGCCAAAATCGAAGCAAAAAGATCAATTAAGTGACAACTAGCGAGAAAATTTGGCCAAAATACTAACATGGCACTTTTCCTGCAAGTTGGGGTCGAAACGGTGTCATTTTGGGTGTTGATATGGCCAAATAAGCCCAAAACGACGTCGTTTTGGCTAAAGTTTAATTTTTAATATAAATATTAAATAAATAATATTAAAAGCGAAAATTTAAGAGAGAGAGAGAGAGAGAGAGAGAGAGAGAGAGAGAGAGGGGCTTGCCTATGGCTACCACCCCATCGTCGGTGGGGCGATGACTACAGGCGGGGTTGCTACCTTTTTTTTTTTTTTTTTTTAAATTTCGCTTTTAATATTATGTAATTAACATTAATATTAAAAAATAAACTTTGGCCAAAATTGCGTCGTTTTGAGTTGATCTAGTCACATCGGCACTCAAAATGACGTCATTTTGGGCTTATTTGGCTATGTCAACAACCAAAATGACGCCGTTTCAACCTCAACTCACCGAAAAAATGCCACGTCAACATTTTGATCGGATTTTCTCGCCGTTAGCACTTAACTGATCTTTTTTGTTTCGATCTTGGTGCAAGTATATCTTTTGTAACTTTTGGCATTTAAGTGTCCCCTCGTGCCAAGTTTTGGCACTTGGGCTGTACTTGTGCCAATTATTGTTGAACTACATTTGAGATGATGATGTTGGTGAAAGATGAAATACAGGCTCATCACTTAGGAGCCCACCCAAAAATTGAGGTGTACAATGATATTCTCTTAAGCGACCATTCAAAGGGTTAGCTTCCATTCACGTGCCATGCTTCTCCATAGAAGCTAAAAAACTTGGACAAGATATGCTTAGACAAATTCATAGAAGTGGATGCAAGACACTAATGAACATAAAGAAGGGCATATGCCTAGTATTAGCTCCGAGCAAACATGCCTTTGCCTAGGAAAGACCTTTACCAGAGAGTGAAAGGGACTATTGTAACAATGAAGATTTGATTAAACATAAAAAGTAAAGATGAATGAAGATATATAATTGTGTCGGTAATATTAGTTAAATTATGCATGTACTGTAATTAGTCACTAATCTAAGTCTCCAGCTAACCTGTACCTAAAATATAAGCAAATGGCCATTTCACACTCACCGTCAACGCAAGCTGCGAGTGTGCAGTTAAGTCTCTATATTTCGTACTTAGCGTGATTAGTTCATTCCAATAGTATGGTGGCCCTGCAGATTCCAACTTGACATTAACATGAGCAGATTTTAGATATATAGAGGATTCAGCAGAGTCTGAACCTCTTAACTCCCTTTTCTAAATAATCCTTTTGAAAGATTTAAGAACAAGCTATATTTACTCAATCACCATTAGAGGGACCATCATACTTAACCGCAACAGTTACCTTCAAATTGTGGAAATTGCTACATACATAACCTGATATATGGGTGAGCAACTTGGCCGCTTCACATGGTGATCAGTAGATTCCCAAGTAAAAAGGGGAACTGGCCTTGACCGGTTCAATTCCCAATTTTATACAGTGAACCCTCAGTTCTACTCGTGGCTGGTTCTCAGGTAGACCCTAGTTTTGAACTACAGGATGAACTGATTTTGGATCAATGATACATTTGGTTCAACATTTGAAATGTGCTTTGGGGCTCTAAAGTCCCTTAGCCAAATGCAAATGTGTTTGGTGAAAATTTTAGACTCACTTTGGGAAGATGCAATTGCATCTCCAAGACTCCTTAAAGGACTTTGGCTGAATGCAGGGTGTGGGGTGCTTTGGGAAGTTACATTTTCGGAACACAAGTAGGTACTGTTTAAGTTTGTACAGTTCATCTTCTCAGTGAGCCAATGGAGCTGACGACCGCTGGCCAAGGGGGCTTCAATGCCGGCAACAGCCGCTTGAGGGGTCACTCGACCCTAGCAACCGCTAACTAAGAGGGGCGATTATCGGCAAGGGGGGCGACTGTCGCCCTTGGTCGTATGACCTAGGCGTGGTGGTTGCTTAGGTCGCCAACCCAGGTGACGATTCCATCGCCTAGGTCACGAACCTAGCGACGGAGGCGACCGTCACGACCTAAGTGTCCGTTGCTTGGGGACACCAAGTTGGTGACCCAGCCGCCTAAGGTTGTGCAACCTCAAACGAGGTTGTTTGGTGGCTAGATTTGGCCATCGAAGATTGACCAGTGGCCAAATCTAGTTACCAAAGGGTGGCCGACGGCCAATTTTGGCCACTAGAAGGTGGATTCAAAATTTTTTTTTAACAAAAGTCCTTTACAAAATGTGGTATTTACCAAACGATATTTAGGCTAAAGTTGTTTCACAATGCAACATAAAATTACAATTTACCAAACGCTATTTGCATTTCGGGAAACTCCTTTAGTCCAAAAATATTTGCGTTTGCTCAAAACCGAACCAAACGCACCCCAAGTTTAGCTTCTTTTTCTTTCACAAATAGATATGTTGAAGATGGGTTTCGATCCTAAGACCAAAGAAATCCATCTTACCTTAACCATTATGCCACAATCTGTTAATATGGTTTCTTTTCCTATAACAATTTTTATATTACATAAACTTAGGGCCAGTCCCTAATTGACCTTGAAACTGGTAAGTTTCATTCTAGGCCGGTTCCTAAGTGAATTGGTTCATTTCCTAATTTTTAGAATCAGGAATCAACTTTGACAATTAGGTTTCAAGGTTCCTAATCTAGAGCCTATAAATTAAATGTCTCCCATAGTTTATTTCCTCAGCATGTTTGTTGTAAAATCATAAACAACACTAAGTAAATAAATAATAGCAAAAAGTAGTAACAAAAAGAAAAACCAATTGCAAGTTTCAGTCTTGATAACAAGGATGGAAAATTACAACTTTTTCAAGGCAACTAGCTATATATAAAGATATTGAAGAGTTCTGTCTGGCCATTGACTATGGACCATGATGTTTGATACATCTTTGATCTCCATAACCAGCAGAAAACACACTTATAAGCATCATCTTCAATATATATTCTAATATTCCATCAATCTTTAACAACGATGGACTTAACACAAATGGTTTTTCCCTAAGGATCACGAGCCAAAAATCCTTGTGAGTATTCTAACGACTGGTGAACATCTTTCCAAGGAACCTAGTACTATATTGTTTGTCAGCTCTTGGGATAGTTTCCGGTAGCACCCCAAAGCATCAGAGTCTAACACCTTCTATGGAAAGTAAGCTAAAAGCTACCTTCAGATTAGGGGTGAGCACATTGGACCGTCCGAACCAAGAACTGCCCGGACCGGACTGGATCGGCCGGTTTAGTCCGGTTCTCGGGAGCATCGATCCGGTTCCCGGTTCCATAAAAATGGAACCGGTGATTTTCGTTCCGGTTCCTGGTGTTCCCACCGGACCGAATCGATAATTTTCTATTTAAAATATATTTTTTAAATTTCTTAAAAAATACAATAAACCCTAAAATAATAATATTTTTAGTATTTTTTTTTAATTTTTTTGGCTAAGTGGTCGGTCCTATTGGACTGGACCGAACCAATGGTCCGATCCGATTCCTGGTCCTAGGACCGTCCGGTCCGATCCACGGTCCCAAAAAATGGGAACCGGTCCTCCGGTCCGGTTCCCAGTTCCACCTTGGAACCGGACTGAATCAGGAACCGATCACCCCTACTTTATATGACACTTTAAGCTCTAGATATTGGGTAACGTGTTTTGAATCATTGACCAAGTGAAAGATGATTTTAGCACTAATAATAGAGAAATTTACCATTTTGTCCATCAATGCCATGCTTGTAATCAAAGTGTTCTCCAGGGTTACATTTGAACCCTACAATAACCCTCCTAAGTCCTACCCGAAAGATCAAATTCTCAAAGCTAAAGACACTAGATTGTGCCAGAAAAACATGCAACATCAACTAATTCCCTAAAATGAGTGATCAAAGTAAGTATATGCTGCATTCCTTATCATCAACACATGCCACACTCATTTTACCTGCTCCAGTCACCCTGATTCTCTCATCTCCTATAAACAAGTATGGACATTAACACACTAGAACACAACAAAGATCTATTATTCATTCTTAGCTCCAATTCGCTACTCATCACAGGACCTTAAACCTCCTTCCCGACTTATCATCAAATATGGTAAACCTTTTCATAAGTAACTATAAATGTTGGAATTCACCCCAGATTATCTCATAATCATCTTTGACATTTCCTCAAGACAATAACTTTTTTTTTACATGTCTACAAATGGTAAAACAAGATATAATGGAAGAAACTGTCATTGGGAAGTAGCATTTGGCCCAACAAAAATCAAAAGGAACATATGAAGGAAAATATTAGGACACAAAATAAGGATTAAATTAAAAAGGCACCTTGTTCTAGTGGGAAGACCAAAAGGTGCACCATCAATGTACATAAAGCACTCAACATATAGCTTCGATTGTCTCTCATCTGCAGTATGATCGATCTCTGCAGAAGGATTCAACATAGACGCCATAAAACAAGCAAAAGAAATAATCAAAATAGAATCTTGGCCTTGCTAAAACATCTCCCAATAATCGAATAGATAGATGTCAACATATAAGGGGGAAAACTAGAATTACTGAACCTTAATAGTACCAAGATTTTGCCTTTCCTCGAAAATTCACACCATGTTAAGAGAGAGGACTCTCCTTACACCATCACATAGTTTGTCTATCTCCAATCGACAACATTTTTCGAATCAGCAATCAATTCAATTAAGTCAACACAACTTCACCACCGCACTCAACCTCTTCATCAAATTGAAAATATAATGAAGAACCAGTTCAGCTCTGACAACGCCGGGCTGACCCAGAAAGATTTTTCACCATTGTAGACTCCAAAATTCCGAAATTCCATCACCAACTCCCATCACAATCCCCAATAAAAAAAAACCTCCAAATTGATATATACGTGACCAACTTATCTCAAGTTAATTTTTTCTTTGGCATAAATTTAAAACTGATACACATGTAATAAATTTATCCATCATCAGTATCCGTTTAATTTTACTATCAAATTGCTAATGTGGATTACCAATGATAATTGACGGATGTACCAATTTATAATTTTACTCTCAATTTGTCACAAGTGTAGCATTTTATGTTATTTTGTGGTATTAATCTAATTTAATTAGAATATGACAAAAGATAAATTTGTCACAAATGTACTAATTTAAAGTTTTGATGATTTGTTATAAGTGTATTAGTTTATGATTTTTGATGATTAAAATATTAATATTGGGTCAATTTGTCATAGATGTTCTATTTTTATATTTGTCTTGATTTTCCACATGATGGTGATATCTCTTCGAAATCAAAGAACATTGAAAAGGCTTTTGCCCCTTTTTCAACATGACCTATCATCTATCGTTTGAATCACGAAAAAAGGAAAGAAAAGAAAAAGAAGAGGTCAATTTCGAGAGAATAAAGGCAGACCTTGGTTTATTTTGCCTTATTTATTGACCCTTTCATAAAGTTCACCTTTTATTTTCAGGTTTATAAATAAAGGAGTTTTCATGCCGCTTTGCCGTGGGCCTCTATTCCAAACATTACATCATTTGGGAGCTAATCAGGATTGGTTGGTAAACAACCTTGATCATGAAGTGATCTTAGAAATTAATGGCACTCTAGAAAAAAAAAAATCTCAATATCATATCATATCCGTTTAAAAGAAAAGTGAAAATTGCATGTTCACAAGATTTAAAAGATAGTACACTTAATGCCCCGTCCATTCATCTCATTAGAAAGAAAACAAACACGTTTTAATGATAGATGAGAGAGGGGTGATCATGACACATTACATAGTGCCCAGTACACCACAGCCACATGGCATTGTAGAATGAAAGGACAAAAATTTAACTTGAGCGGGCTCAATGCAAGTTTTCATATGGTGAGAAATTTTAGATTGAAGTAATGAACTTGACTTGCTTGCTCTTTGTCGTTTGCTATCACTATCATGTGGAAGACTTTGGATTACGAGTATTCGAATATCCTATGTATGTTTATGCAAGTGATGGTAAGCTTTAGCCAATAGCGATAAAGTGCATATTCTAAGTTAAACATATAATGTGAAAGGCTACTGATTGTGATGCACTGATTATAAATCACTCAGTTTTTTAGTCAATATATACATGATATTCGACAAGATTGCTATGCTTTGATAGAGGAGACTTGAGATACTGTTGGCACAGTCAACATATCATGGCGTTAGTAATAAGGTAGAGCTTTAGGTGGAGGCTCTAGAGGCCTTAGAGGCAAAAGAGGTTGAGACTACAGATGAGACTACAGTTCCTAAAGTTGGAGGATAAGTATACTATTAATACCAAAAAATTTTGTACGATATTTATTTTTGTGTCAAAACTATTTTTGCTCACTTAATCACTTGAGTACCACAAATTTGAAACATTGATCATTTGAGTGCCACTTCTGACGTGATCAGTGGAAAAACTGATATCCGTGAAAAGTTGACGTGGACATTAGTACACATCAACTTTTTCGACAGCCATGTCAGAAGTGGTATTCAAGTAATTGATTTTTTAAATTTGTGACATTCAAGTAAGTGATTTTTTTTTATATCAGAGTGAGTGTTGTACAAAAATTTTGGCATCAATAGTGTCTCAATACCTAAAATCGGTGAAACAAATAAACTACGGACTCATAAGACACTAGAGTAGCAGACAAAAATAGAAGGCAACTCAAATTACCGATCAGTAATGCTCATACATATACCTTTTATGAATTCAAAGACGTACATAAGAGTAAGAGAAGAGAAATCAAACGACAAAATGTAAACACTGTCCAGGTAATTTGGTAAAAGGGAAAATAAAATATATTATGATCATGTCCTAAGGCTGAGCCTGAGCTTGATTTTCCCTCCTGGTGGGTGGAATTCGAAAAGCCATTTTAAATTTGTCAACACTCAAGTGTTTACAGAGACTTTGATTATGAGTCGGCACATATGGACAGTGTCGTGGCTTTAATCTTCAGGTCTTGGAGGTACGACATACGCGGGAACCTTTGAATAATCTTCCCATTTGTTCTCTAAATTTGTTGACCATGACAATTAAATTCTAATTACAAATCTCTAGTGGTTAAACTTGTGCCATTTGAGTAATCCACTCTTGCATTTCGTTGATTTGTTCTCACAGTTGTAGGAGTTGCTTGGGATGAATCATCCAATTCCGAAGTCATCTCGATACCTTTCGATTACACCTCATCATGGTTTTAGGAATGAATTGCAATTCAATTTAAATAATATAGTCGGGCATCTACAATTTAATCGGTGCTCATTTTAGTACTCTTGAAATGTGCAGTATGTCACCACTAATCATAAAATCAAATACCTCGAATTTGTTGTCTAATCATTCTTCAAAATATTTTCATTTTTCAAATTTCAAACAAGAAAATCAATCGTAAAATATACTATTTTTCAATTCATCTTATAACTTTAAGATCTAATAGTCCCAAAATACTAAATTAGGGCTTGACATACAATTTTTTTATTATGATCAATTTTCTTCCCGAGGGTTCCAAAATGGCAAAAGTATAACCCAAGTATCAAAACTTGGCACGAGAGACACATAAATATCAAAAGTTACAAAATGTACACTTAAATGCCACTTTTTTTGGAAAATTGGATCACTTAAGTGCCAACTCCGGCGAAGGCTGCTAGAAATTAGACGTGGGCTTATTTTAATAATATAAATCATTTACGTGGCAATCGTTTACGTGGCTCATTGGAAGCTGAGTCAGTAAAAACTCAGCCAAAACGACGTAGTTTTTGTGTTGACATGGCATTTAAAAAATGTACTAATTAAATAATATTAAATAACTTAAAAATTATATTATTATAAAATTGATTAATAAAAAAAAAAGAGGAGGAAGGGGAGGATCGGGGAGAAGGCTGTGTGCAGTCCTCGTCACCACCGCCGTTGCCATCCCACCATCATTGGGAAGGATTGGTGACGGCGGGCGAGGGTCGGCTGAGGTCGTTGGGCCCTGGCTAGTGGTTGGCGACCCCGGCCGACTTGCAACGAGGGGCTGCGAGCCCTCGCCCAGCCGGGCCAAGGGCCACCAACCCTCGTCGGATCTAGGGGAGGGTCGCGACCCTCACCCTAGATCTGGGCGAGGTAGGTTGGTTGAGGTCGCCGGTCGCTGGCTAGGACCCAATGACCCTAGATTACCTTCGCCCCACCATCGCCGACCCTTCCTGGCGATGGTGGGGCGGCGACGGCGGTGGCGGTGGTGGTGAGGGCTACATAGCCCTCACCCGAAACCTCCCCTTCTCGATTTTTAAATTTTTTTTTCTGGTATGACTTGAACAATTTTGTTTTCTTAAAATTGTCACGTGAATATTTTATTTTGAAAATAAAAAAGCTCTGTCAGCAAATAAAATTGTCGGAAAATGACACATGGCAGTTTGGCCAGATTTTTTCGCCGTTGGCACTTAACTAATCATTTTTGCTCCGATTTTGGCACTTAAGTGTATATTTCTAAACTTTTGGCATTTAAGTATCTTCCGTGCCAAGTTTTGGCACTTTAGGGATCCACGTGTCGTTCCAAAACTATCCAAATAAATTTAAGTTTTTAAAATAGTGATCATAATAACAACTCATCGGGCGTGTTTCACAAGTTAGGTAGAACCCTGGATCCACCTTAAGCTCCATGAAAAGAGGTCGGTCCAATGGCGATCCACATTTTGTAAAGTTCTGTGTTGTTTTTCTTGCTCCCTCAACTTTTACAAGTCATTTTCATGTTGCTTGACCCCTAAAGTCTCTCGTTGTCTTGTCAAGAAGTACTAAATCCAGAAAAGTCTAAGTTTGTCCTTGTTTGGTAGGTCATCCGTGAATGTACCATGAACCCATCTCAAGTTGGAAAACCCCATTGAAACCCCAATTGAATGCACTGATAGTGCGATTTAACCTAATCAATTTATCATCTCTTCGTCTATCCTGTAACTCATAAATCACAATTTTCTTTAGAAAAGTTTTCTTTTCTGTAACAAAAAAAATTCGGAAGGGGAGATTACTCCAATGGCGAGAATCAAACCTTAGCATGATCAGTAAAAAGTGTCCGATCTTTACCAGCTAGGTCAACCTCCACCGGATTGTCTTGAGTTATTTAAGTTCCCGACCATGCGAGTGGTCCTGTTCATGTCCAAAATGCGTATCACATGTTGAGTGGGTAAGGCTTGGAGCAGCAGAGCAAAGTCAGATCGACCTTTCTTCTGGTTTTTTACTCTGCTTCCCTCTGGGAGAGGCAGATGCACAGCGACTGAACACCGTTCACACGCATGGCGTCATACTTCCGAGCGCTCTTCTACTTGCAGATGACGACACGCATGACGTTTGGCACTGTCGTCCATGGAACTGTCCTCACCACGTGTAGCGGGGCGAATTGGCTTTCCTAGGATTTAACTTCATGGAAAATTTAGGAGGGTTGTTTTAGAACTCCTATACCAAGTTGTTAATTTCAATTTTATTACATGGGCATCCTATTTTTCAGTCATATGTACTTGCTCAAGTCGATGACGTAATTTTATTCATTCGAGACTTCATTTATTTCATAAAAAAATAAATAATTTAAAAATATTTTCTTAAAAATGATAGCATATATCGTTTATGCAATGAATGAATAAAAAATATTTTCATCATCCATGATAATATTCGAGCACAAATCGTTATCCATAATGAAAATATTTTTCATTTTCACAAATCGTTATTGATTTTTGAAAATATTTATCAAATCATTCATTTTTTACAAAATAAATGCAATCAAAATTGTTGAATCATTTTCTTATTGCCAACTAGATATAATGTGACCCTTGTTGTGCTTCCATTGGTCCAAATTATTATCTATAACAGCATAAATGGTCCAGCTAGTCATAAGAGTAGCTTGAGTTTTTTGATGTCTTGATAGTGTCTAAATTTTTTTTTATGAGACTCGGTTGATGGGCACTAATCAAAGGTAGTCACGAATTGTTAAAAGCGTGGAACACATTAGAGGACTCAAAAATATTGCTCCTAGGGATCGGATGCGAATTATTCAAAGAACACGGAGTGTTCTTGTAACGTCATGCCAACGCACTATTGGCAAAAAACAGCCAAGTGCTTTTATAATCTGTTATGTCAACGTCATTTCCAACGCTCAAAATCTTTTATAATCTGTTATGTCAATAATTTCCACTCATTTTCAGGAAAAATAAGAAAGAAATTTTTTTTTTTTTTATTTTTTCATTTTGGAATTGAATTTCTAGGAAACAAATACTTCATATTACCTGCCAATGTTTTTTTTTTTTCCCTCTTTCCATTTTAGAATTGGGGTCCTTGTAATTAAAATTTATTCCTTGATAACTCATCGTTACATCAATTGGACCTAACCTCCTCCATCCCTCGGAAATAACAAGGGATAATACATGAATATTTACTTGTTGTCCATTAACTACACCTTTTGATCCTATTTTAGGCCCTAACTTACTCTTTGTGGATGAACCTTATAGAGGAACCCTTAGGTTGTTGGGGTATTGGATTTTCACCAATGTTTGTATTACTCAAGCCAACATCTTGCTTTCGCTTCGTCCACCCCTGCTTGACAGGTGCTTCCATTTAAAGCGGAACGCTCCCCTACCGATGTATTTTTACATCTTATAGCTTTGGCAGATCACTTAGCTTAGTTTATCTTCGGCGCAAGGGTGCTTGATTAGTAGCTATTATGCAGTCTATTAGGGGTCAAGATTTGATTCTTATTTTGCTTTCTTTTCCATTTCCTTTTATACCTTTTATGTCCATAATATAAAAGTTATTTCTTGGAAGACCCTTCCTCATCCTTCCACTTCTCTTTTGTAGCCCTAATTCACGTTGAAACTTCACAACTCCTTTGTAACTCTTTGGTTCGCATCGAAACTTCACAAAAGTGGTGAAAGAGTCAAAGCTCATTTTCTTCCTTAATTCTTTGATTCACATTGAAACTTCACAAAAGCAACAAGAAAAATTGAGCTTTTTTTTTTCAATAGCTATTTGGTTCTCATCGAAGTTTGATGAAAGCGGCAAGCATTCTTTGGTTAATCTATCTTGTCAATAGCACTATAATTAGTTTACATTTTTGGTCATAATCGATTCTATAACTCTAGAATGCTATAATGAAATCCTTTGATATTTAAGGTTTAGATCGAATAATAATCTTGGATTGATTATTGGAGGTATCTCCATTTGTGCAATTCAATTTCAACAGTGATTCATGAGAAAATTTTACAATATCTTTTCATGCATTTACACTAATATGGTAGTTCCTATAAAACATTGAACATGGTAGAATATGAAAATATTCGCTCTATTATTATGATTCTCTAATAGTAAAATCCCTAAATTTTAATTCCATTTTATCTAGTTTTATCTTGAGTTGAATGAACACAACCTTTGGGAATAATTTAATGAACATAATTTTATAGTTATCGACTTTGTCTTTTTTTTTTAAAGATTTTGCTTTTTCATTTCTATACTCTCTCATCTTTTCCAATTAAAATTTCTCGTTCTTTTAATTTGTCTAATCAATCCTTTTACTTTTCATAAATTTTAATTAAGTTCCTTTGACATAAAATCTGACTAATTTTAGTTGACGTTGCCATCGCATGATGCAAAGTGTGGTGTAGATAAAATGCGAATCCCCACTGGACATATGTGGAAAAAATATGCAATTGTAGGCAACATGTGTATAATGTGGATGAAATTTAATCAATATAGACCCTCGCATGGATGTCAGCGTCCGACGAATTTAATGCACGCTGAGATGTCGGCCGAGGGCCACATCCATTGGACTTGGGCAGATTGGGTCGTCGAAGGACTTGATTAAAAATTTGTGAAAATCGGAGCATATAATCAGACAAATAGAAAATATAGAAGTTCAATTGAAAAAAGCGTAAATATTGAAATGAAGAACGGATTTTTAACTTCGTTTTTTCCCAACCTAGGAAAACAACTACAGAGTCAATAATTAAGATGTTGACCCCGTGGCCCACACGCATGGCCTCTCTATATAAACTCCATCTTCACGTCGTCTCCTCCGTCTCTCTCTTACTTATGAGCTTGATGCAAAGAGCCAATTTTCCTACGTAATTACACTAGCGCACAACAGTAGTAAACAGAACACGAAACGCTGTCACCTTCCTCTTCCTCTTCTTCTTCTTTTACTTCTTGTGTTTTGAAAACAGAGCAAGAGCAGCGGTTTGGCAGACACCGCCATCATCCATGGATGGAGGAGACATACACAGAGCAGGCAACACCCAGCACGCGACCAGCTCCACTAGGTGGAGGAACCGTGTGACGACGATGGACGTGTTCTCAAGGTCTTCGCGTGACGAGGATGACGAAGAAGCCCTGAGATGGGCTGCTATCGAGAAACTCCCCACCTTCGAGCGTCTCCGGAAAGGGATTGTGACGGCCGGCGGTGGTACTAACGAGATCGACATCCGGAACATGGGTTTTCATGAGAGGAAGGGATTGCTGGAGAGGTTAGTGAGGGTCACTGAGGAGGACAACGAGGGCTTCTTGCTGAAGCTCAGGAGCCGCATTGATAGGTACAATCTCTGTTTGCTCTGTTTCTGGAACCTCTGTTTGTGGGTTTTCTGAGTAAAAAGGAAAATGTTTACCAATTTTGCCACGTTTCTTGGCATGGAGTCTGTTTGGTTCCCAAGAAAATTTTTTACCAAGGAGAATCCTCACCATGTCAGACCATCTCTTGTTACTGAAAATTTTCTCGTCCAGAATGGTGGGAATTGTTCCTTCCAGGCCCATGCATGTTTGTCTTTTTCCCGAGAAAGTTCTCCCCGTAGTCTCAAGATGTAAATTTTTCGTTTATTTATTTTAGGTTTGAAAATTTGTGGTTTTGGTGAATCTGGTTGCAGAGTTGGAATTGATATTCCTAAGGTTGAAGTCAGATTTGAGCTTTTGAGCGTGGAGGCTGAGGCGCATGAAGGAAGCAGAGCTTTGCCCACCGTCGTTAATTTCTGCACTAATTTTCTAGAGGTAAAGTTAGGGTGCATTTAGTAAACATTTTATTCTTGAAAAGAATTTCTACTCAAAATTCATTCTTTTTTATTTTGTTATCTCGACGATATTTTGAACATTTGAAGGCATTTGATAATTGCATCAATTTTTATTCTTGGAATAAAAATACTTTTGATACGATTCTTAATTTTTTTTTTTGTTTCTTTCAATTTTATAGTTTTCTTTTTTCTTTTATCTTCTTCCTCCTCTTTCCTCATGGCCGTTGACCAGCTAGGTGAGGCTCGGCCTTACCCAGATTTGGTGAAGCTGAGCCTTGCGGTGGCCAGGCGAGCCTTTGGCTAGCTTGTTGGACCTCGCCCAGCCGATTGTTGGCCATTGTTGGTAGCAGCGTTGGCTAGTGACTAGTGGCGGCCGATGACCGGCTAGGAGGAAGAAGAAGAGAGAAGGAAAAGAAAAAAGAGAAATGAAGAAAAGAAAAGAGAAAAAAGAAAAATAGGTTGACTTGATTCTAGAGTTGTTTCCGAGAACAAAGAAGAAACTTTTTTCTATTTTTTTATTTTGTTCCAAATCTATTATCGGGAATAAAAAATTTATCAATTCAATTTCTGTTTTTTTTTTCCGAGGAATAAAAGAATGGAATTGGATACTACAACTACCTAAAAGTGTGAATTGGACCAAAGAAAAAAAAACATGTGGAATATAAAAGCCAAAAGGCAGCTTCATTTTTGTTGGGATCCTAATTCAAGTGTAGGACTTGGATCTCATTAATATGAACTTAGATATGTGATTTGTATGGCATTGTCTCTCTCACTTCGATAGCTAGCTTTTGAAGTGTGAAGAGAACAATTGACCAAAAATAAAAAAGTGTGGTGAGAGCCCAAGACCATATAAACCACACATCAAAGCCCCATACCATATATGTGAGATCCGAGTCCCATCCCGTACAATTAGGATCATCAATTAGGATCATAACAATCAACCATGCTCCGTAATCTCAGTGCACGCAAAGGGTTGGCTTTTGTACAAGCCCTTTTGCTTGTCCCGGGCAAACACTACAACACCGGTGTCACCACCCACGCCGCTTGATTGCAACATGGAAAGATGGTGGATGGCTCTTGTATCAATCGATATTGACCTTAGGAGAACCAGAGCCCAAAAGCTAGCCATTGAGGTGGGGGAACCCAATGAAATATAAACCACACATCCAAGTCCCGTACTATCAAGTCCCATAACTTGCAATTAGCATCACATTGATTTTTTTGGCTAAAATGATGTTTAGTAAATTGTTTGGATGTTCTGATTGGTTTCTTTGTTTAACTTTACTTTTCTTTTTGTTTCTTTCTACCCTCGAAGGGCTTCTTGAATTTTCTGCATATACTTCCTAGTAGAAAGAAGCACTTGACCATCCTTCAAGATGTCAGTGGGATCATCAAACCTGGCAGGTGAGCAAATCAAACCAACTCAAAAATCAGTTCTTCAAGCCTCCAAATTAAATTGAACTGAACTTAATTTTATTTCAGCACGTGTGATTTGGATCCATCTCCGAGCTTGGTTCTGTGTTCTACAAATGCGTTACATGTGGTGTAATTAATCAAAGGTCCCAACTAGAAATTGTCACATTCTTGTTGGAAAGAAGTTTTCAACATGTCGATTGGATTACTTATTCAAATTCAAATTGGAACTAATATATTTCCGCTCTTTCTGCTCTATCAATGAGAACAAAATCAAATGGAACTGAATCGGATTTGTCTTTTTTCCTTGATCGAAATGGTGGAAAATTAGCTTTATTTTTCTTTTTTGGCAAGTTTCTTCTCATTTGGATGGACAATTTGCAGGATGACTTTGCTTCTGGGTCCACCTAGTTCAGGAAAGACCACACTCTTGTTAGCTTTGGCCGGCAAGCTTGATCCTGAACTAAAGGTTAATACAAGTCACCTTTCATTAAATTAAAGCCCTTCTTTCATGATACATCAAAATAACATCCAATTAAAGCGAAGATTCTTCCTCAGACAACAGGAAGGGTAACTTACAATGGACATGACTTGAATGAGTTTGTGGCCCAAAGAACTGCGGCTTACATAAGCCAACACGATCTTCACATAGGAGAAATGACAGTTAGAGAGACTTTGGCCTTCTCGGCAAGATGTCAGGGAGTTGGATCACGATACGGTTAGCTTATTTGATTTGATACTTTTATATTTTATAAAGTTATATTTGAGTTTGACTTAGACAATTTTTCTTTTTTTCGAATAAGAAATGCTGATTTTTTTGGCCGCATTTGCAGATATGTTGTCAGAATTGTCAAGAAGAGAGAAAGCAGCAAATATAAAACCAAATCCTGACATCGATATCTTCATGAAGGTAATTAGACAAGGAGAGCTTAGAGTTGCTTTTTGTTTTTCCAATTAAAGAAATGGAATGAATTAAGTAATCCATAAGAAGAAACTGATGAGGAAATAATGGTTTTGAGCCGGACTCCAGAAAGCATTCACTATGTTTTTGAATTCTTAGACCAACGGGGTTGTCTGGTTTTTCTAATGCAATGGGCCTAATTCCATAGGCAGCAGCGACAGAAGGTCAGGAGGCTACTGTTGCCATTGATTATATCCTCAAGGTAACTATGAGAAGAATAACCACAAAATCATGCAGGCACTTGACCGGTAGCAGAACTTTAATGCACATGTTTTCTCCACAGATTTTAGGGCTGGAAATATGTGCTGATATGATGGTCGGAGATGAAATGTTGAGGGGTATTTCTGGAGGACAACGGAAGCGTGTGACCACAGGTTAGAACTAGAAGCACATCAAAATTTTAGTAAATTAAAATGTTTAACTCTCTGACCTGTAATTTCTAGGTGAGATGCTGGTTGGGCCTGCTGAGGTATTTTTCATGGATGAGATATCAACTGGGCTTGATAGCTCGACGACATACCAAATTGTCAACTCCCTGAAACAATTTATTCATATTCTTGAGGAAACAATGGTTATCTCTCTCCTCCAGCCAGCTCCGGAGACTTATGATCTGTTCGATGACATCATTCTCCTGTCTGATGGTCAGATCGTGTACCAGGGCCCACGTGAACTCGTCCTAGATTTCTTCGAATCCATGGGATTCAAATGCCCTGGGAGGAAGGGTGTCGCTGATTTCTTGCAGGAAGTACGTAAATATATGAAAATTTTATTTCAGCAACTTTTAGGAGATAAAAGATTTTCTTTGTAGGAAGTGTCTTAAAATAACGTACTTTCTACCTTTTGATAGGTAACATCAAGAAAAGATCAACATCAGTATTGGGTACGCAAAGACGAGCCTTACACTTTTGTAACAGTTCGGGAATTTGCAGAGGCATTCCAGTCATTTCATGTGGGAAGAAAACTCGGGGATGAACTTTCCACTCCATTTGATGAGAGCAAGAACCACCCGGCTGCTTTGACTACCAAAAGATTTGGTGTTGGAAAGAAGGATTTGCTGAAAGCTTGCATTTCAAGAGAGTATTTGCTTATGAAAAGGAACTCCTTTGTCTACAACTTCAAGATCGCTCAGGTAAATACCAACTTCATGCTCTTTCAGTTCGCTTCAACCATGAATTGTCTGATGTACTTAAACTGATATGACTCATTTTGTTAGCTCACAATTATGGCGTTTATTTCGATGACACTATTCTTACGGACTGAGATGCATCGGGATACCATAACTGATGGAGGAGTTTACATTGGTGCCTTGTTCTTCACCGTGATTATGATCATGTTCAATGGCATGGCAGAGATTTCCATGACCATAGCTAAGCTCCCAATTTTCTACAAGCAAAGAGACCTCCTCTTTTATCCAGCATGGGCATTTGCTCTTCCAACCTGGATACTAAAAATCCCTATCACATTTGTGGAGGTTGCAGTTTGGGTGTTCATAACCTACTACGTCATTGGATATGATCCAAATGTTGGAAGGTAAGAAGAACTGTGATTGTTCTTTGGTGGTAAGATGGTAACTCTAATCTCGTTGTCCTGGTTGAGACATTCTTTTGTCTATATTGTGTTACAGGTTGTTCAAGCAATATCTTTTGCTTGTGGCTATTAATCAGATGGCCTCTGGATTGTTTCGATTGATTGCAGCACTTGGGAGAAACTTGATCGTTGCCAACACATTTGGGTTGTCTGTGCTGCTCGCACTCTTTGCATTAGGCGGATTTGTTCTTTCCCGAGGTATTATGAATGTTAGAGTTCAACCGCTTTCTTTATTTTGTTTATAGGTTCTTTTTCATAAGTAGTACTAATCCTGATTTCTTTGAATTGTAGAGGACATAAACAAATGGTGGATTTGGGGCTATTGGATATCTCCTTTAATGTATGGGCAGAATGCGATAGTCGTAAATGAGCTTTTAGGATCGAATTGGGATAAGGTAAAGTCTTGTAAACGCTTAATGCCAATATTTTGAACTTTTATAGATATAAATCTCTAATTGACCTATTCCTCTTGTGTTATTCCCTATAATAGATTCCCCTAAATTCAAGTACAAACGAACCCTTAGGAATTCAAGTTTTGAAGTCTCGTGGGTTCTTTACTGGAGCATACTGGTATTGGATAGGAGTTGGGGCATTGTTTGGTTTCATCATCCTCTTCAACTTTGGGTTTTCGGTGGCTCTTGCTCTTCTCAACCGTAAGTGCATTTTGCTGTTCTTCTTGTTGAATTTTCTGTAAACAAGAGCTTGCCTACTCAAGTTTCTTGTGATAATGCAGCCTTTGGCAAATCCCAGATAGTAAAATCAGTTGATCCTGAGGACAACGAGGAAGTTAATAGAATGGGAGTATCAATTCAGTTGCATTCTCAAGGCTCTAGTCTCAAAAATGGATCGGGTATAAAGTCCTAGTAGTTGGTTTCTTTTCAATTTCAATCATTTAGCAGTAGTTAAGACCTCAAAGGGGTGAACAAAAGGCTTTGGTCTAGCAGGGACTCGAATTACTTCTTTGCTTATCTTTTCCATTGGGTTTTGTAGGGAGGTCATCCAAGTCTACACCTATAGGGCTCGAGACGACTGTTGCTGCCAATAGGAAAAGAGGAATGGTGCTCCCATTCGAGCAACACTCAATTACTTTTGATGAAATAATTTATTCAGTTGATATGCCACAGGTAATTGTGTTAAGTTACGAAAAGTTTAAGGGTAAGTGTTGAAACTCAAATGTTCATCTGAAGTATAACTACGTGTTTGTTGTTATCTTGGTAGGAAATGAAGAAGCAAGGTGTTCTCGAGGATAAATTGGTGCTCCTGAAAGGTGTAAGTGGTGCATTTAGGCCAGGTGTTCTTACAGCTCTAATGGGCGTTAGCGGTGCTGGTAAAACTACTCTAATGGATGTGTTGGCTGGGAGAAAAACTGGAGGATACATCAAGGGGAACATAACAATTTCTGGGTATCCAAAGAAGCAAGATACATTTGCTCGGATTTCTGGATATTGTGAACAAAACGACATACATTCACCTCATGTTACTGTCTACGAGTCCTTAATTTACTCAGCATGGTTACGTTTGCCTACTGGCATGGACGACCCAACCAGAAAGGTTTGCATCTACTAGCACAATATATTTCTACCGGGATTGTCTTTTTAACTCAAAACAAATTGTGTAAATGCTTGCTGCTTTGTTGGGTATGTAGTCTAATTGAGGATCAGTCTAATTCAAATAATTTCTAATGGACAAAAATGTTGTAGCTGTTTGTTGAGGAAGTCATGGAGCTTATGGAGCTAAATTCGCTGAGACAGGCCTTGGTCGGTTTGCCTGGTGTGGATGGTCTATCCACCGAGCAACGCAAAAGGCTGACCATTGCGGTTGAACTAGTCGCAAACCCCTCCATCATTTTCATGGATGAACCAACCTCCGGGCTTGATGCAAGAGCTGCTGCTATTGTCATGAGAACAGTTAGGAATACAGTAGACACGGGGAGAACAGTTGTGTGCACAATTCACCAACCGAGCATTGATATATTTGAAGCTTTCGATGAGGTGAGTTATGTCATCACATTCAAAATATGAAAAAACTATTTGCGGCGCACTCAAACTTAGGAGCTATTGCATTTTTACTTGTTCTGCAGCTTTTCTTAATGAAACGAGGGGGCCAGGAGATATATGTCGGCCCTCTGGGTCATCATTCTTCTCATCTGATAGAGTATTTTGAGGTAGACTTTCTCACTTATATAATCTGGCTTTGTATTGTACTTTCCTTATGCTACTTGAATCACCATGGTATCTTCCAAATAAAGGGAATCCAAGGAGTTAGTAAAATCGAAGATGGCTATAATCCAGCAACTTGGATGCTCGAAGTTACAAGCCCAGCACAAGAACTCGCTTTAGGTGTCGATTTTTCTGATCTATACAAAAACTCAAATTTGCATAGGTGGGTTCATTGCATATATTGAGTTCCATCTTTTAGTCTTGCCATTAACCTGGAAAATGTAAAAGGGAAAACACATTTTCGTGATTTTCAGGAGAAACAAGGCTTTGATTAAGGAGTTGAGCACACCTCCTCCAAATTCTAAGGACCTTTATTTCCTGACTAAGTATTCTCAGTCAACTTTCACCCAATTAATGGCTTGCTTATGGAAGCAACATTTGTCTTACTGGCGGAATCCGCCGTATACAGCTGTTCGGTTCCTCTTCACCATCTTCATTGCCTTAATGTTTGGGACTATGTTCTGGGACCTCGGCTCTAAAACGTAAGTTCTGCCTAGAATGTCAATATATGCCTCATTCATTCTCGAAGTTGTGTATTTCTGAATGTTAGGTTTGCAGGAACCGGAGTCAAGATTTGATCAATGCGATGGGATCTATGTATGTAGCTGTTCTCTTCCTTGGGTTCCAAAATGCTTCTTCTGTGCAACCAGTTGTAGCCGTGGAGAGAACGGTTTTCTATAGAGAGCGAGCTGCAGGGATGTATTCGGCCCTTCCATACGCATTAGCACAGGTAAAATTGCTTCGAAATGATTCCAAGAATGCTTATTCTAAATAGTGTCATGCATGAATCAATATTGGAAAGTTGCTTATGTGATTAATTTTTATTTTGTAGGTTTTGATTGAAGTCCCTTATATTGTCATGCAAGCTATACTATATGGTGTCATAGTTTACGCTATGATTGGATTTGAATGGACCATTGTGAAATTTTTCTGGTATCTGTTCTTTATGTGCTTCACTTTGTTGTATTTCACATACTTTGGTATGATGGCCATGGGCATGACCCCGAACCCCCACATCGCTGCCATCGTCTCTTTTGCATTCTATGCCATATGGAATCTCTTTTCAGGGTTCATCATACCGAGGCCTGTAAGTTTATAGCAACCCACCGATTTTCATGTTTCTGCTAATTCTGTTTTCAACATCAAGTGTGATGCCTGATTTGCGAACATCTTCACAACTTCCTATTTGACAGAGGATACCTATCTGGTGGAGATGGTACTACTGGGCATGCCCAGTTTCTTGGACTTTATATGGATTGGTGGTCTCTCAGTTTGGTGATTTAAAGAACAGTCTCAAGGACACCGAGAGCACAGTGGAAGAATACGTGAGAGATAACTTTGGTTACCGACACGATTTTTTGGGTGTGACTGCTGCCATGATGATAGGATTCTCAGTGCTCTTCGTGTTCGTCTTCGCTATTTCCATCAAGGTGCTCAATTTCCAGAGGCGGTAGACTTCAGCATCTCATCGATCCGCAAAATAAGTGTGTTTCTATCAGAAAATGACATCTAATTAAAATAGCAAGCAGATGAACTCTTTTGCTTTTCTAGCAATTGTCTGTATCTTTTCGGTTATATGGATCTTTTCCTGAAGGACTAAACTGTGAATTGGTTGCTGCGACAAACCAACAATCCTAAGACCAGAGACCAGATTTAATAACTGGTCTTAATAACCAAGAACAGTAATGCATATCAAGATGATTTCCCTTTCAAACCACCGATCTCAATGCCAAATTGGTCCTTTTAAACCATTTCATTAGACATCTAACCCCTAAAAAGAGAAATCCAATTAGACACAAACTAAAAATGATAGGATCAGTTTCTTCTTGAATTTGATAATCAATTCATTCTACTGTGCAGTTTTGTCTTTCCTCTGGACACATGCTCTGCAAATGGTTCAAGCATTTTGTATGTATAAAATATAGTGGGCATAGCTATAACTTTTAGCCCAGTGCTCAAGTGACATGTCCAAATCGGCTTATTGATCAGATCCACTCGCAACAGTTATAAATGAAATTTTACAAATTCTTTGATTGACACATGTCCCTCTTCTTCTTTTTTTTCAGGCCCCACACACATCCCTCCTATTCTCTATGATATGATTTTGTCAATTTTTTTTTTAATTTCTTTTTCCTATCAGACTATAAGTCCTTTTACGCACAGGTTTTTTTTTTTTTAATGTTTATATATAACACTTTTCATCGGCATGCGAAAAAACTCTGTACTTTTAAGTTACAAGATAATAGAATTCTGCTTTAAAGAAAATCGATAGCAATATATGTATGTACGTATGATAAAGAGATCTAAAATAAATGTGATGTATTATATAATATTTGTGGCCCTTCGAATATGCTAATTTTTAACTGGAAGGTATAATCTCATTAAATCCAATCAAAAGTTTGATAAATACCATAAGGTTACATGTACATAATGGGATCCTTTTTCTTTTCTTTTTTTCCCGGTTAGCTAAGTGTATCTTGGACTTTGGAGCTCCCTTAGAATGACCTTGGCGGGCCCCTAGTGGACCCACCTAGGTAATACCATAAATCGACAAGTCTTCTATCCAAAGGAGGGTCATTTTTAAATATGAAAGGCAAGTTCTCAAAAAGATCCAATCAAAAGTTTTATTAAATAAAAAGTAGGCAAGTATGCATATAAACTTGTAATTATTTTAGATTGGACACACTCTAATAAAAGGCAAGATCTCATGAAATCCAATCAATAGCTTCTTTTGGCGTTGTTTAAGATGTACAAACATATCAATCATTTTCTTTGTACTTAGAGCATAATTTACCATGGAAGGCATGAAGCGAAAGAGTCCAATCAGAATCTATGTTTGCAATTTTTCAAGATAATTGTGAACATACACATGAACCCCAAGGATTTGTTCGGTGGGAAGTCAAAAAAGTAGACTAAAATACTTGGCATGTCAGTATAGCTAAGCATTTTTTATTTAGCGAAAAATGAATTATTTAAAAAATATTTATTGAAAATGATCACTAGTATTGTTTAAAATAATTAGTCAATGAAAAATATTTTCATTATCAATAATAATTTTATGTCAAAACATTTTCATGGATGATACAAATATTTTTCACTAATTCATTTTATAAACAATACAAGGGATTAATTTTTATGAAAATATTTTTCAAAAATTCATTTTTTGCGAAATGGTTGATGCAATAAATTCTTCATCAAGTAAAAGAAAAATGTTTAATTCTCCAGGTGAGTCGAGGAGAAGTCAAAAAATGAAGAAAATGAAAGTTCTAATTTTGTAACTCTCTTAGTAAAAGGAGATAGGGAAAGTGTTCTGAATAAATTACCATATTATTTTACTTGATCGAAGATCCAAGCACATTCAATGAAGCAATGGCATCTAGAAATGGATTATTTTGAAAAGAAGATATTGACAATGAAAAGAGGTTGTCAAAGAGAATTCTCAATGCTCTATCAGATCGCCCCTTGCCTTTTGTAGCCTCTGGTCGATCTCTGGAGGCTAGAAGAGCAATAGGGGAAACAAAAACAAAAAAAAAAAAAGAATAGGAAAAAAGAAATTAAAAATATAAAGAAATTAAAAAATTGAAAAAAATATTAAAAATTAATCAATTTTGTCAACATCAACGAATTTTGGCCAAAATTGGCCAATAGACTCAATTGGCAAAAAGTAAAAAGGTTTATGACTCAATTGACAAAATTGAAAATTTTAATACTGAATTGATAAAAGTACAATAGGTTTAGGACAATTTGGACAATTTTCCCCTCAAATTATACTAAAATATAACCTTTTAGCAATTTATATGCTCAAGTACCTCAAGTTATTTATTTGTCATATTCATTAGTGCATTTATTCAACTCCGCTTTCTGAGTTACCCTTAGTTGAAACAAGATCGATTAATATATGTGCAAAGGTTAACAGACATTTAAGAAAAATCTGAAAATCAAATAATTCTGTGCTTGACGATGAAAATATGTTTCATCTAAAAAAGGGCTAGAAAGACATTGAACATTATTCATGGAATGAAGACATAAATTGTCTAGCTCGTGGGTTCGTTAATGTGATGAAATTCACTTGCTTGTAGGCATGGGGTAAAGCAACTGCGCAATCCATGGTTAGATGGTCTGGAATATATTACTCAATGTGCTATTCCACCAAAAACAGATTTTACTTATGAAGTGAATTTTACTGAAGAAGAAGGAAATGTTTGGTGACATGCCCACAATGAGTGGCCAAGATCTACTGTACATGGTGCTATTGTCATTCTACCTCGTGAAGGATCAAGTTTCCCATTCGCTATGCCATATAGAGAACATATAGTCATGCTCGGTGCTCCAAAGGTTTTGTCATCGTACTCTTTTGGACATAAAACTTGGGGCTAGGAATATGAAGTCGATCAGAAGTTTAACAATATATGTAAAAAACATAGATTTCTTTTATTCATATGGTACTAAAAACTTGTCCCTCTTAGTCCATCTCAATCACTTAATTTTTTGGCTACCAATCCTTCGCCTAGCTGTGTTTTCCATCCATATGAGGGACTACTAGACCAAAACATAAAAGAATACCTTTCCCGAAAAGCATGTAAAGTAACTGGCGATCGAGTGTTGTGATGTCCTTGAAATCATTACAGAAGTTTTCATTATAGCAAAGATCAAATTCCCTTACTTTAATATTGAGATTATGTCAATGTTTCATCTGGAGATTGGGGTTTAATGGTCACAACTTTCTCCAATGGATCCATCTTTCTTTCCCAAGAGAAGAGGAGGAAAAGAAAATAAACTTTTGTAGAAGTGAGAAGAATTATCAGACGACTATGCTCTTACTTGGAATATACATTTGCGTTTGCATGGTAAAAGCAAGTGTTACTGTAATATAATTTTCCATTTTCCCTTCATGATTTGCAGGCTCTTGGTATAGGGAAGGAACTTCCATAAATAAAGCCCTGGAGATGGAATTGTCAGTAGGCAGTCCTGAAGAACCTTGTGCAGCTGGCTACTTGATCAATGGACGATTCGGAGAATTTGTTCTGTGCTCGAACGGTAGATTATATACTCTCCATCATCTCCTTCATTTTTTTTTCTTCCTTTTGTTTGTTCATTGTCAGTATGGGGATAGAAGTATACAAGAGGCAATATGGTTTTTCCAAATATTGCATGTTTTGCTATGCACAATGCTCTAATAGATTGTTCTTGCATGTTACTGAATTTACAGAAACAACGCATCACTTCTTTGTTGATTACAGTAAGACCTATCTCTTATGCATAGTTAACGCGGGGGTCAGTTTGGATATGTTTGTCGCCATTGCCAATCATAACATGACCCTAGTCGGAATGGACGGAGCATACACAAGACCCATAGTCGTTCCGTATCTAATGATTGAACCTGGACAGACGATGGGCTTACTAGTGTCCGCAAATCAATCTCCAGCAAGGTATTACATGGCAGCTCAAAGGTTTTCAAGTGAAGACATCATTTAAGATAAATTTCCGCACGCTGTCGCTATCGCCATCATCCAGTATGGTGGGAATTACAGTCTAAAATCGCCACCAAGTTATCCAAATGATACCCTGCCAGTTTATCGTGACTACAGCGCCGCTGCTAGTTTCCATCAACAACTGAGAAGTCTAGGGACCGAAGAGCATCCTGTAGATGTCCCTCACAACGTGACGACGAGGATGTTCATCTCGGCTTCCATGAACGACGTGTCGTGCCCAGACGACTCCTGTTATTTCGGTGATTACAAAGATGCCACGGCCGTAAACAACATAAGTTGGGTGAACCCATCTGTCGATGTGCTGCAAGCTTATTACAGGAACATCAGTGGAGTATACACCTCAGATTTTCCCCATTTTCCTCCGCTTATGTATAATTTCACAGGAAATGATCTGTTGGCCAGTCTTGTGGGGGCTAATGAAGGGACGGCCATAAAGATTTTGAATTACAATGAGACCGTAGAGATAGTTTTTCAAGGGACTAATCTGGTGGGCTCATCAGCATATCATCGGATGCACACTCATGGATACAGCTTTTACGTCGTAGGGCTAGGGTTGGGAAATTTCAACAACGAGACCGATCCTCTGATGTACAACTTGGTCGATCCGCCTAAAGTCAATACGTTCGGAGTTCCTAAAAGAGGATGGCTTGCAATCAGATTCAGGGCAGACAATCCAGGCACATTTCATCCTCTTTTCTTTTTTTTTTTTTTCTGCATAATTTAACGCAACACCCGATTTTCAAACTAACTAGAAACGTTGAGACATTACTTGAGAGGTTTTTCTCCATAGGTCAGATTGCAATTATTTTTCTCCTTGATGGGAAAAAGAAAAGACAATACTCAAGAAACACATGATGATATACATAGAGAGTTTTGTGAAAATATGGAAAATCATTTTCAACTACTAACATTGTAACTTAGTACATTGCAGGTGCATGATATTGGCATTGTCATATAGACTGACATATGACTTGGAAATTGAGTTCCGTTTTTATAGTGAAAAATTGGGGGTACAGAAGAGACAAGTATGAGGCCACCTCCTTCCAACATGCCTCCTTGCACAGCCTCCGAGGACAAACTCTTCAGTGAAACAGAACGGAATTCAAAAAGTGACATTTAATCGCTAAGATTTATTAGGCACCATATAATAAGCCAATGCTCACATGGATTTCCGCTTTCATCAATGCCACGGGTTTATATATGTATATGTCTTAGAACCATTGAATTAAATAAATTGCTGCCTTTTATATTTGGATCTTCCATGTAAAATATTAGTTCAAGTTTAATATTTTCCCAGAAATTCCTCGATTGACTAAGATGATCATAATAGGCCAAGTGTGTCTTACGAATTCATTCAAGTAAAATGCAGAATAGGAAGCAAAAGTGGAGGAGAAATGAGGATGAAAACCCTAATGGGGCAAGACCTAAGAAGTGAACATGAGAAAGTTAAATCGTCTCGTTGAAAACTAGAAGTTCAGTAATTATTGATGCACGTAAGTCGTCCCTCCACATGCCTCAGCTTGGTTAGGGATATTACACTGATGACCATTTTCTACCAAAAGGACATAAGAAAATGTGCTTATCTTTAAGAGTTGCTTCACAATTAAGAGTATTGCACGACTAAAACTTAAAAAAGAAACCCAATTTCTTTAGATTGTCTGGAATTTTGTAGGCTATTAAGGAAAATAAATAAAGGTGAAAGTGTAGGTGAGAGTTTCAATCAATTTAGTTTTTCCCAAAGCCCATGTGAGCAATAGATGTGCTGGTTCCCACTTTTACCTCATGTTTTTAATTTAACATATGAATCATTGGTCTGCAATATTACAGTGTGACATCGTACCATGGTCAAAATCACGCCCAGTCCAAAATCGCGTGAGAAATAGACTGAGATTTTGATTGAGCGCGCAAAACTCGACCTAGGGAAGCCCTACTTACTATCTCAACTAACTTCACTCCTTATCATTGTATGTGCTAAGCGAACTAGAGCAAGGGAAAAAGTCGGAGAGAGAGAGTGATACTGAAGTGGTCGAAGATTTAGAAAGTAACATACGTGCAACAAAATAGATGCTCATCACGTAAACAATTCACCTCAAAAGACATTGCACATGATAGGTAGATGCTCACCACCTAAGGAATCAATATTAAAGTATAGTACATGTAACTCAGGTATCCACCAAAGATATGCATAATTCAGATGAAACTATAGTCCAAGAGTTAAATTATGAAATTCATTAGCGAAAGCACTGTAGCTCTCATAGAAACCTTATATAAATTTAAATAGACTCGACTTGGAGTAATCCTCTAAGCATAGGTAGTTCCGGTGCAACTTAATTTTCTTGTATTTTCTAACACAAGAATAACAACCCATTGACAAAACTCAAATAAGAAGTACGATTCTTGACTCAAGATGACTATAGAAACAAAATGTTATGCATAGGATCCAACGTACTCAAGGAATCTTGTGTAAATTGAGCGATGCTTCCTAAGCATAACTTCCTCTAGAAAACTTCAAATGGCGTGAATATTTGATGCATTAGAAAAGGATAACAACTCCACAATTGTCATAACTTTCGCATCGCAAGAGACTCACTTCATAGTCATAACTTTTCTCTAACAACATGAGTACCATAACTTATAAAAAAAGTTCATTTAAGTGCCCTAATTTTATTAATTGATCATTTTTTTATAGATTAATTGATTATTTAAGTGTCATAACTTTTTTTAAACATTCATCGAAGTTCCAAAAATTCAATGTAACAAAATATTTTAATAAAGTTATGTCATGAATGTCATTGATGGAAAAGTTACATAGCACTCAAGTGATTGGAGAAAAAATTATGATACTTACAATGAACATTGTACATAAGTTATGATACTCAAGTAATTAGGAATATGATATTTAAGTAAGCAACATATGAAAGTTATGACATTTATAGTGTCAATTTCCCCATTAGAAACTAGATACATAGAAATTTTTGCAAGCATACAGTGTCAAACCAAATTAGAGCTCGAAATTCTCATCAAAATACAGAAGAAAATGACTCTTCTGTTAGCAGAGTTGAACTTATCCCCAAGCAATTCTCAAAATACTCTTCTTGAGATATTCTTCACCATTTCCTTTTCAGACTCAAAATGGACCAGAGGCTGTCGATTTGATCCTCCTCTCGGATATACGAAACACAATTGCTACGGTACCGCAGATTTAGATAATTATGATCGACAATTCCCAATAAGCAGATTGATGGATTAAACCATCATCTAATTCTTTTGAGGAACAATGTCATTCTTTTGGACGCGGGACATGTACATTTCAGTGGGACTCAAGAAAATACTATGACGGTATTTGTCATCGAAACACGAATCGATACAGGTACATGAATGCAAAGTAATTTGATTCGATTACCTTAATTAAAGCATGACAAATATGTACAGATAATAATCATTTCCAAGCTCCCAAAGCAAAAGATGTGCATCCAAGCAGGCACAAGGGGAAGAGAGAGAGAACCAAGGGGAAGACAAGATCCTAGTTACGTATAAACATATCTTACAAAATGGGGGAGACAGAATTTTCACCTGCCCCTTTCGTTTGAGAACACTTGATTGCTGCAGCAACAAATGCGACTGCTGCTCTCGAGCAAGCTTGATTGCCAGAGATTAAACTTTTACCCCCATACTTGGAAAAAATTCCACGTGTCTAAAGATTCTTTCAGGATCGGGAACCCAGATACTAGTATAGATTATATTTAGGCTTAGAACACCCATCAACTTTTGGCTTGGTATCCTCTTACTCCAGTGACTTGTTGTCCCGTTGAGTGTGTGTCTGGTGCCGGGCTGCACTTTCTTTGTAAATCCTGATTGAAAGCTATATTATACTTATCCTTACCAAATTTTTTTTTTTTTTTGGCTTGGACACTAGTGAGGCACCAGCTCTGGTCAAAACAGGTAAGTCACTAACAAACCCCCATTCGAAAATAATTAAGAAGCAGGAGAGCAACTTTACTGTTTTCTCAAATACAAGGAGGGACCAAAAGGATATTGATCCATTTTTTACCCTAGGATGTACTGCCCCCCCACCCCCCAACAGAAATACAAGGGCAATCACATGTCACCTGAATCTTCAGATTTGAAGCTCCAGATATATTTATGAATCATTGCCAATATTGAGCCCACCGATGAATAGTTTCCACCATTTAAGGGAACAATGCATTAACGCTATCTGTGATGAGACCCTAAAAGAAATGTATGCAGGCTTCATCGTCCAGGTCCAAATTGAACTTCTCCTGAAGCTGCAAGCATGGATAGATAATCTCAGACGTGACTAAATGCATAACCATCTCTCCAACGGAAAGTTAGAACATAGAAATTCTTCTCACCTTAAGGATTCCCTTTTCAGGATCAGAAGCCATGTCAGGGATGTTGGAACCCGCCATCAGATGGAAAAGGTTCAAATTTAGGTTACTTGATTTCCTAAGAATGTTGTATGCTTCACACAATATGTCTTGAATCTAGTATAGTACTGGCTGTAGAAGAAAAATGTTGCCCATTACCTCATGCAGGACATCAACTATATTGCCACAATTCTTGTAATTTTTACAGAATGAAAATGCTATTTAGACATTGGTAATGTACTCTGATATTAACTAAGATCAGATAGTAAGCTACCTTTCTGTTCCACCCATAGCTTCTACCATTTCTTTGCAGAGTTTCATAGGGGGTGGAAATGGCTTAGGATCTCGGCCAAGAATAAAACCAAAGTCCATGTGGAAAAGACGTCCATCATCCCTAAGAAGAAGGTTGTGCAGGTGTCTACGGACCAGAAAGATTAATATCAGAAGCGTTCAAGAGTTAGGAAACAACTAAATCAACTCAGATTAGAAAGAGCTAAATCAACTCAGAATGCGTATCACTATCACAGAGAGGCTATTATAAGGATTATTCATGTTTTGCCTAGAGATAAAGTTGAGATTGTAGACTTTAGATGTCAATTTTTCTTAGTTTTGTACCTTATATTTATCCAAAAAAAGAGAGAGGCTATTATAAGGATGAGCCATGTGGAATTGGACAAGATGTCACTTGACAAACTACTTATGGTGATGTGTATTCTGAAGTAGGTCTGCCAACCTTCAATCATCATACTCTAATCAAATGGATTTATTATTAGACATAATCAATAATGTCATGATAAAAGACTTCTTGTAGATGGTATAATTCACAGAAAGAAAAAGGATTGGAACTCCTCCCGTTGGAACAAACCCTGTCAGAATCATCTTGCACCGCATGTCATGCCAAGCAAAGGATATCTACATAGGAGAAGACTAAGACACAAGTTCACTCTTCCCAAAGTCAGATCTTAATGAGGTAACGTCCGTGGCAAGAAATAGGAAGAGAATAAATACATATGAATCAAACAGTCAAAAATAGCATGATTTAAAAGAATAGCACCAGCTCCAACCCTACGGCTACTTTGGCATTTGAAAAGGAAAGGCACCCAAGCAACAAATTTTGATACAAACACGGCAATATCACAAGTAGCGGAAACCAACACATTACAATTGTATTCTCCTATCACCTGTCTCCAATGCCAAGTATATATGTGATAACAGAGTACCCAGCACAGCTTTTAATAAACGTATCAAGACACGTAGCTGTAATTCCAAATGGTAAATGCTCATCAGGATGAAACTTCTGTAGGTAACTAATGATGCTTCTATGCTCTGAGAGAATCTGCACACCAATAAAAATGTCTAACAATTCATAAAGTACACGCCAAGAGCAATGTTTAACAGCCATGTTAGATATGAAATCACAGCTGTAAAAAGAGAAGCAACACTTTCACTAACCGTGACTTTCCCTAGTGCACTTTGCTAAAGAAAGATAATCAGGCAACTGAAATACATCTTCTAAAAAAATTACAAAACTGGGATACATCATTTGAAACGTCTGGATCTTTTCCTTTGTTTTTATATATATAGATATATGCATAACAACCAATTTCATCATGAATCCATTATAGTGACTGAACTTGCTGGATGACAGATATTGGCACTTTCATCTTGTTTATGAGAACTAAGCTACTTATTTCTGAAGCCAGCTAACTCGACTTCAAGAGGATAGGGAATGAAGTGGAACAAGTTGTGTGCAGTTCTGTGTTGCATGTTTGTGTGCAGTTCCAAAGTGGCTCTTATTTTAGTTTTGTACAAGACAGTTTTTTCTTAGAAGGCTGAAGGCAGTTACAAAAATTGCTATGTTCTTCTCCTTCTCTCTTTGTGAACTAGTGATGCTTTTCTGCTGTTAATATCAGCATAACAGTGGTATCAAAGCTTCTGTGGGATCTTAAGGGAGGCGTGAAGTGAGGGTAAGTGAGTTAAAAGCTGCTTCCAATCTGCAAAGAAAAAGCGATGGAGGCGGGATCGAGTGGATTCTCCGCAATGGCTGCTCCAGTTTTTATTGGGGAAAATTATCAAGCTTGGGCTGTCGAGATGACAGCATTCTTGGAGGGTCATGATCTATGGGAGGCTGTGGAGAATGATTATGAGGTTGCTTCACTTCCAAACAATCCGACGTTGAATTAGATAAAGCACCATAAAGAGAGAATCACGAGGAAGGCCAAGGCAAAGTCTTGCCTCGTATCGCTATCTCACCCCTATCTTCACAAGGATCATGAGATGTGATTCTGCAAAGGCAATATGGGATTTCTTGAAGGATGAATACGAGGGAGATGAGAAGAAAAGGAGCATGAAGGTGCTGAATCTTTTAAGGGAGTTTGAGAGATAGCAAATGAAGGATTCAGAGTCAGTGAAGGAATATTCTGATAGGCTAATTGAAATAGCCGAAAAAATCAGAATCTTAGGGCCTGACTTGAAGGATGAAAGGCTGGTTCAGAAGATCCTAGTGTCTCTTCCAGAGAAGTTTGAAGCCACTATAGCTTCTCTGGAAAATACAAGAGACTTGGCTGACATAAAGCTTGCAGAATTGTTAAATGCCCCTGCAGCACGGGAGCATAGAAGCGATGAGAAGAGAAGAGCTGTAGAGGGTGCACTTTGCAAGCTAAAGTGAAGTCCAATGATGGAGGCAAAGTGAAGAAATGGAATCGGTTCAAAGGAAATGCAGGTGACTCCAAGTTTGTAGCAAAAGAAGGGAGTTCTAGTGGGTCCGCGGATGGAAGAAGAACAAGAAGCCTTGTCAACACTGTGGTGGAACTAATCATCAGTCCTTTAGATGCTGGAGAAAGCCTGATGCTAAGTGCAGAAGATGTCACAAGGTTGGACACATGGAAGCGATTTGCAAAGAGAACAATTACCAGCAAGCAGGAGAAGCACAGATAGTAGTGAACGAAACTGAGGAAGAACACTTGTCTGTAGCTTCCTTTTCTGGCTCCTCTGTTGAGAATGATGCATGGCCGGTGGATAGTGGCTGTACCAATCATATGATTGGCAATTTGAAGCTGTTTAGGAGTCTAGACAGGTCAGTTAGGTCCAGAGTCAGAATCGGCAATGGACAGTATATTGAAGTGCAAGGGAAGGGTACGGTGGTTATTGAAGGAAATCAGGAGGTGAAGCTGATCAGTGATGTTCTCTTTGTGCCAAAAGTTGACCAGAATCTGTTAAGTGTTGGTCAATTAGTTGAGAAGGGCTATAAGGTGAAGTTTCAAGGGAATGAATGCCTTATTGATAATGCAGATAGCAAAGAAGTGCTGAGAATGCCAATAAGGGACAAGAGCTTCATGTTCAAGCCACAAGAGATGCAACAAATGGCTTTAAAGTGCAAAGAAGAAAACGCAGAGCTTTGGCATAAAAGGCTTGGGTATGTTCACAGGAAGAACATGTTGTTTATGCAAAGGAATAGCTTGGCAGATGATTTGCCAAGTTTGGAGGAGGAATTTCCACAGTGCAGAACTTGTCTTCTTAGCAAGCAAACTAGATTTCCTTTCAAAGGAGGAGGCTGGAGAGCATGTGAGAAGCTACAATTAGTCCACACAGACTTATGTGGACCTATGTCTGAGTCATCTCTCAATGGTAGCAGGTATTTCATTACTTTCACAAATGACATGACTAGGATGAGTTTGATTTATTTTCTGCAAGCCAAATCTGAAGTTGCCGATGTGTTTGTAAAGTTTAAAGCCTTAGTTGAGAATCAAAGTGGGAAGAAAATTAAAATGCTTAGGTCTGACAATGGTTCGAGTATCTTTTGCTCACAAGTTTAAGTTAAATTGTGAACAAGCGGGCATTGTGCAGCAATTCACTGCTCCGTATTCACCTCAACAGAATGGAGTCAGTGAGAGAAAAAACAGAAGCATTATGGAGATGGCCAGATGTATGATGCAGGAGAAGATGTTACCCACGAAGTTTTGGGCAGAGGTAGCTAATACTGTAGTGTTCCTATTGAACAGATTGCCCATAAAGGCCTTAGAGAGATCAACACCTTTCGAAGTCTAGTATTGTAACATCCTGAAAATCGACCCCATTTTAGGATTTTATAAAAGGGCAATGTAGTCGAAGGCCTGGTCAGTACAAATTTTCCGAACTGTGTGTTCGTGAGATAACGGATTACGAGAGGGCGCCGATAGGAAACGATACGCGTACGACTCGCAATTTCGATCGAGAACGAGCCCTTCGACCATGAGGACTCCGGGTGGGAACGATATCCTCTAAGTACTAGAATATTAAGGAAACGGAAATAAATCGATTCGGCGAAGTACGAAGTTGATTTGTGGGTGATTTCCGCACGACTTCGATACGAACTACGAACGACGGTAAACCGAATTCTTTTCATCTAGTACTCGAGATTATCAATTGAGCCCCGGGATCACACGACAATCGAGGGACGTCCCCGACTCGAGAATTGGCGTAAACGTGGATCAAAGAATGGTTGACCACGGGTCAAATGTGAAGAAAAGTCCTAAAGGGCGCCCGATAATCCAAATTGTACTACGGTCGCAATCGACTCAATTTAGCCCCGATTTTTAATCCGATTTTGGGAACCGACTTCTCAGTGATACCGGGACTAAATATTTGGACGTCGCCTCATTTATTTTTGGATTTTCCGTTGGACACGGAAGTGCCGGAAAAAGGAAAAGTGGACCCGGTTTCGGGCCCGCGGGTGGGCTGGCCCAAGACCGGCGGCCCAATGGGCCTTGCGCCCATCCAGCCCAGCCCAAAGGGGGCCCAAGCGGCCCATTCTCCTCTCCCTCCTCAGCCCATGGGCTTCTCTCTTTGGCCTTTTGCTTTTGTGCCCAAGTGGGCTTTGTTTATGCTTTGTTTTTGGTTGTTTTTGATTGGCTCTTCAACAAGTGGCAAGCCCACTTGCCTTGGCCTTATCCAAGCCTTCAAAGCAGCCTCTTCTCTCTCCTCTTTCTCCACCAAAATTCGTGCACCAGCCAGCCCTCACTTTCTCTCCCTTTTTCTCTTCCTTTTCTCTTCCATTTCTGGTGTTCTTTGCTGTCCATGCTGTTTTCCAGCAAGAAAATGGCCTTGCCGCCGTCACCGGAGCCGCCGCAACCGCCCAAAGTGTAGTCGGGAAGTTAGGAAGCCAGCTGCACACCCCGGTCGCCCCCGGTCGCCCCGAACCGCCCGTTTCGGCCTTTTTCCCTCTGCTGGTCATTCCGCGTGAACAGTGTTCCGAGGGCTATTTTGGCCCGTTTCGGCCACCGTTCGTCGTCCGTTGCCATCCCCGAGCTTATCCCTCGTAGCCCTCGTTCCCTCTACGCGCCGGTGTCGCCGGATTTCCGATCCAAGTAAGTTAACTTCCTAATCCTTGTTTAGGGGTTAATTAGTGTATTTGTATGTTTGTGATTAATTAAAGTTGATTGGTTGATTATGTTGGTTAATTAAGACTGATGAGGATTAGTTAATTGACCATGGTTAGTGTTAAAGTAACCTAGGTTAATTAATTAAAGTAACTAAGGTTAGTTTCTAAAGTAACTATGGTTAATTATTAATCATGGTTGAGTTAATTAACCCTAGTTAGGTTAAATTTAGTAACCATGGTTAAGTTTAATATTATTTTATTAATTTCGGATTAGTTACTGTTCATAATTACTGTTCACGGATTACTGTTCATACAGAAGTAAATTTTGGTTTCAAATTGATGTGTTCTTGGTTGTTATGCTTTCTTGAAGTGCCGATTGTTAATTATATGCGTGAATAATGATGAAATGCATGATCGATGACCGAGTGGAAGTGAAAGTGTTTGATTTATTGAGTTATTCCTGAGAATTAGGGAATGTACGTGATTGTTGATTGGTTGGAATTGAATTTCGGTTTGTCGTGATTTTCACGGGTGATTGGATTGTACTGCATGACATTATACGTGTGTCAACTGCAATAGCATGTTGCGTGAGCATGAATTGTATGTGCATTCACGACAGAGCAAAGAAAAGAACGGATTGTTTGATGATGTGTTGCATTGTCACATTAAGAGGAGAGCCCGGCGCTGCCGGTAGACCGCCAACCCTTGGGGTTGTGCCGTGGCCTTTGGTCGCCCCGACCCGGTCGGTTGCACGACAAAGTGGTCAGTTGCGGGGCTGCGGCAGTGAGCGGGCCCCATGCTCCATAGGGAATGCCGTCGATGGGAGAGAGCCCGTGACGTCGCCGTGCCTCATGGGGGAGGACGCCGGTCTTCGGCCGGTGTAGACCGCCAACCATAAGGTTGTGCCGTGGCCCTAGTGGTCGTAATAATCGGAGCATATGTGTGGATGTGAGGCCTGAGAAAGTGTGTGAGATGCTCTGATTATTCGCATGCTCTTAATGTCGTGATTAATTAAATGACAGTTTCTGCAGGTCGCGTGTGCCAAGGCCAAGTAGGGTCGCCTGTGATTGCACCTGTTTATTAAACTGTCTTCTGTGGTTATTTCTCTCTGAGGTGGTATTGCATTGATTGCTGTATTAGGTTGTATGTTAAACTCCCGAGGCGAGCGAAGTTCCTAACCGGGGCTTAGGACTTTAACTTGCTGAGTTTATTTCAACCCGTCGTGGTTAACCTTTTCAAGACCTAAATGATGCAGTACCCGAGGATCGAAGAGAGCGATCCCTCCGAGGCCAACGAGTAGGCACTTGTACAGTGTTAGGTTAGCTAGGCCAGTCCCTTTTCGAGTAGGCCTTAGCTTGTCGCCCGTGGTAAAGCGTGTATGTATTTCTTTGGTGTCTTTGGCTAACCTTGAGATATATAAAAATGGTGTTGTCTTTCTTCGCCGCTTTGTTGTTGCTATCCCCGTTGTTTGGTTTGAGAGTTGTTCGTTTCCGCATGTGCTTAATTACAAGATAAAATGAATTGGTCGACGACAGTACCTAGGACGTCGTACAGATAGACCTCAAGTGAAATGGGGTTGCCGCAAGCTCGAGAGTCGGGGCGTGACAACCCCGTCGATTTTGGTATTAGAGCCTGGTTGGCTGATGGAGTGATAAGGTGCGATGAGTCTTGTGTTGGTGCGTGGGGATAGTTAGTAGGAAAGACAGTTTCTTTGCTTGCATGTGATTGACTGCAGGATCCTTCGTGGTCCTTTGTTGTAGGATTGTCTCATTTTCTAATTCCGCGTGGGGAAATTGGAACGCAGGCTAGGAGAGTCCTGCAAAATGAGCAGTCCATATCAGAGTTCCCCTAGTTTGAGGATCCCAGGTCAGAGGGGTCAGAGGAGGAGGACGGTGCAAGCAAGGAGCTTAATCCGATTGGAGCTAGTAGTGTCCAGTTTGTAGGGAGCCGAGGAGGGTCCTCGATTCCCTTGATTTCTTCTTTGGAAGTAACCAGGTTGTTGGGGGTCAGAATGTCGAGGTTATTTGGCGTCTGTGAGTGATACGTCGAAAGAAGGACCGAACCTGGAGGACATCGTCGTAGTACGAGACTATTCTGATGTCTTTCCAAAGGAATTGGCAGGACTACCCCGGCCAAAGAGACGAGTTTGTGATCGAGTTGGCTCCTAGGACGAAACCAATCTTGAAAGCACCGTACAGGATAGCATTGTCAGAATTGAAGGAATTGAAAGTGCAGGTGTAGGAATTATTGGACAAGGGTTTTATTCGCCCAAGTGCATCGCTTTGGAAAGCGCCAGTCCTGTTTGTTAAGAAAAAGGACGTGGCAGAGTTTGCATCTTATATGGTTAATCATTGGCTTAGGAAAAAGCTGATGATAGGAGGAATGGTATTAAGGAAGATCAATATATAATTGGAATGCCAAGTGTTGGATTCGAAGGCTGTGACTATTGGTACAACTTCTAGTGTAATCATGCTGCTTATGCGTTAATTGGTTTTTGGAACTACGCATTTGTGTATAACTGAATACTTTGTTAAGTTAGTGAAGGTTAAGACCAAAACCGTTGGAAGCGGTTCTTAGTATTTCAGACCCAGTTAAATGATCGTACGATGTTATGGCAGAACATCCTACCACATGTTCGGGTTGTACGAAGGTCATTGGCGATCAAAAGGAATTGATCGATTTAATTGTATTGGAAATGTATGATTTCGATGTGATCGTTGGAATGGATTGGCTTACTAAGTATCGAGTTACGATGAATTGCTATTGGAAGGTAATCCAGTTTAACCCATTAGGTGGGGTTCATTTTGAGTTTACTGGAATCAAGGATGGATCGTTGCACTTATGCATCGATTAGCGGCAGTTTAACCAAGGGACGGTCATGAACAAGTATCCATTACCAAGGATGGATGATTTGTTTGACCCACTCCAAGGAGCTTCGATATGTTCCAAGATAGACCTAAGGACGGGCTATTAGTAGTTGAGGATTTAAAAAGGAGGATAAACTGAAGATGACATATTGTGTGAGATGTGATCGTTACAAAATTACCGTACTGTTGTTTGGCTTAAGTAATACGCCAGTTGCTTTTATGGATTTGATGAATTGACTGATTAAGGTGTATTTGGATTTATTCGTAATTGTGTTCGTGAACGATATATTGGGATATTCGAGGAATTCAGAGAAACACGAGCAGCACTTGAGGATGGTGCTATAAACTATTGGAGAGCATAAACAGTATGCCAAGTTTAATACGTGCGAGTTTGGGTTTACTCGTGTTGTTTTGTTGGTCGTATGATTTTGGACGAGGGAATTTCTGTGGATCCATCAAGATCAAGGCAATCATGAATTGGCCAAGACTTATGGCAGTGATAGAGATTTGAAGTTTTCTAAGTCGGACAGATTATTACAGATGATTCGTAGAAAGGTTCTCTACGATAGCTACGCCTCTAATACAAAGGTTAATGAAGGACGTAAGAATTTGAGTGGACGGATAAGTGCAAGCGTAGTTTCCAAGAGCTTAAGCATAACCTGACTACCGCACCAATTTTGACTAATCCATCAGGCTTGGGAGGATATGAGATTTTAGCGACGCGTCATACAAGGGACTCGGTTGCGTTCTGATGCAACATGGTAAAGTGATAGCATATGCTTCCAAGCAGTTGAGGCCTCACGAGCTGAATTATCCGACGCACGACTTAGAATTGGCAGCCATTATATTTGCGTTGAAAATATGGAGACACTATCTCTATGAAGAGAGATTTCAGATCTTTACGGACTATCAAAGTTTGAAGTATCTGTTCTCCCAAAAGGAACTGATTATGAGACAGCGCAGATGGATGAAACTTCTTAAGGATTATAACTGTAATATTCTGTACCATCTCGGCAAGGCAAACAAAGTAGCAGACGCTTTGAGTCGTAAGTCATCAGTTGCTAGTATGATGGTACAAGAATGGATTCTATTGGAGGGAATCCGCGATTCAGAATTTAGGCTCGAGGTATGCCATCTTTCTAGTTTAATGGCTATCCTTAGGATCGAACTTGAAATTCAAGCCAAGATTAAGGCAATGCAACCTTTGGACACTAAGATCCAAAAGATTATGCAAATGGACACGACTAAGAGAAAGTCGGATTTTCAAGTATCCGAGGATGGGATCTTGAAACTCCGTGGACGATTTTGTGTACCAAGCGATGCCGAAATTAAGGAGAGGTTGTTATCTGAAGCACATCACAATGACTACAAGTGTGCATCCCGGCAGTCCGATGATGTATCAGAATCTGCGATAGTATTATTGGTGGAACGGCATGAAGCTAGACATCGCCAAGCATGTGGCGAAGTGTTTAGCTTGCCAATAAGTGAAAGCGCAGCATTGTAAACTAGGAGGGTTACTGCAACCTCTTGAAATCCCTGAATGGAAATGGGAGCATATCATGATGGACTTTATGACAGGATTACCAAGAAGTTCGTGGTAATGATGCGATTTGGGTCATAGTGGACCGATTGACGAAGTCAGCTCGTTTCATCGCTGTACGCAAGGATTTTGCTTTGGAGAAGTATGCAGAGTTGTACGTGCGATAGGTTATTCGTTTGCATGGGGTACCAGTGACGATTACTTTAAATCGAGACCCCAGATTTACGGCTGCATTTTGAAAGAGTCTACAGACTTCAATAGGGACAAAGCTGCAGTTTAGTACGGCCTAACATCTTTAGACAGACAGTCAATCAGAGAGATCAATTCAGACCTTAGAGGTTATGCTGAGAGCTTGTGTATTGGATTTTAAAGGAAGTTGGGAGGAATAACTTCATCTCGTGGAGTTCGTGTACAATAACAGTTATCAGTAGAGTATCAGAATGGCATCGTTCGAAGCTTTGTACAGCAGACCGTGTAGGATCGAAGAGAGCGATCCCTCCGAGGCCAACGAGTAGGCACTTGTACAGTGTTAGGTTAGCTAGGCTAGTCCCTTTTCGAGTAGGCCTTAGCTTGTCGCCTGTGGTAAGGCATGTATGTATTTGCTGGTGTCTTTGGCTAACCTTCGATATATAAAAATGGTGTTGTCTTTTTCTTCGCCGCCGTTGTTGCTATCCCCGTTGTTTGGTTTGGGAGTTGTTCGTTTCCACATGTGCTTAATTACAAGATAAAATGAATTGGTCGACGACAGTACCTGGGACGTCGTACAGATAGACCTCAAGTGAAATGGGGTTGCCGCAAGCTCGAGAGTCGAGGCGTGACAGGTATGGTGTTAAACCTTCTGTGAAGAATTTGAAGGTTTTTGGGTGTTTGTGTTACACTCATGTTCCTCAGGTCAAGAGGGATAAGCTGGATAAAAAGGCCGAACTTGGTGTCTTCATTGGGTATAGTCTTCAATCAAAAGCTTACAGGATTTTTCAGCCTATGACTGAAAAAGGTGATTGTGAGCAGAGATGTTGTTTTTCTAGAGGAAGATGAGTGGAATTGGAAGGAAGAAAAGATTGCAGGACAACAGCAATATGCAAAACAACAACCTGCAACAATTGTAGAGGTTGATGAAGTTATGGATGGATTGGAAGATAATATGGATAATCTGCCAGTAAGAGGACAAGGTCACTTGCTGAAATCTATGAAAGAAGCAATGTGGCGGTGCTTGAACCATCTAACTTTGTGGAGGCTAAAGAGGATCAGGGGTGGATTGTAGCAATGCGGGGAGGAGTTTGCAATGATTCGGAAAAACCACACATGGGAGCTTGTTGACAGACCGTCTGATAAGAATGTGATTGGGGTTAAGTGGGTGTTCAGAACAAAACTTAATCCTGATGGTTCTGTCAATAAACACAAAGCTAGGCTAGTTGTGAAAGGCTATGCTCAAATATGGGAAGTAGACTATTATGAAACATTTGCTCCTGTTGCAAGACTTGATACAATCAGGCTACTGTTAGCTGTTGTAGCAAAGAAGGGGTGGCCTATATTTCAGTTAGATGTCAAGTCTGCATTTCTGAATGGAGAGCTCGAGGAGGAGATTTTTGTTGAACAACCTGAAGGCTTCAGTATCAAAGGGCAAGAAGAGAAGGTATACAGACTGAGGAAAGCTCTCTATGAACTGAAGTAGGCTCCAAGAGCTTGGTATGGGAAGATAGATCGATATTTGCAGGATTTTGGCTTTGTAACAAGCTTGAGTGAGTTCACTCTTTATGTCAAGAGGGTGAATCACAGTGTTGTAATTCTGTCACTCTATGTAGATGATTTATTGGTGACAGGAAATGATGTGGAACTGATAGAGAGGGTGAAGCAAGGTCTGTTTGCAGTTTTTGAGATGTCAGACTTAGGAAAAATGACTTATTTCTTGGGTCTGGAAGTCAAACAAGCTTCACATGAGATCTTTATCTGTCAAAAAAAATACATGAAGGAAATTCTGAAGAAGTTTCAGATGGAAGATTGTAGAAGTGTAAGCACTCCTATGGCTGCTAAGGAGAAGCTGCAGAAGAATGATGGAACGGATGCAGTAGATGCTTCTATGTATAGAAGCTTGATTGGATGTCTCATGTATCTTACAGCAACCATACCAGACATTCTACTTACTGTAAGTGTTCTATCCAGGTTCATGAGTAGTCCTAGTCAGTTGCATTTGGTTGCTGCAAAAAGGGTCTTGAGATACCTCAGATGAACATTGTTCTTTGGTGTGAAGTTTAGGAGATGTCAGAAGTTTATGTTGCAGGGCTTTTATGATAGTGACTGGGCTGGCTCAGTAGATGACATGAAAAGTACATCTGGGTATTGCTTCACTCTTGATTCTGCCTGTTTCTCTTGGTGTTCCAAAAGCGGGGAGATTGTAGCTCGATCCACTCTGAGGCTGAGTTTATAGCAGCTACTGCAGCTGCAAATCAGGCTTTGTGGCTGAAGAAGATAATGAAGAATCTGTGGTTTAATTATGGTGATTGCATTGAAGTTAATGTGGACAATTAGGCTGCATTAGCAATATCACAGAATCTAGTTTTCCATGGCAAAACCAAGCATTTTAAAGTAAAATTCTTCTTTCTACGTGAAGTGCAACAAAGTGGTGAAGTTAAGTTAGTTTATTGTAGATCTGAAGATCAGCTTGCAGACATGTTCACAAAGCCACTTTGCAAGCTGGAAGATTTGAGCTGTTAAGAGAGAAAATAGGAATTTGCAGCAGCAACTGATCCAAGGAGGAGTTTGTTGGAGCTGTGTCTCAATGCTGCTGTTGATGTGCTGTCATTTTTAGTTTATATGCTGTCATGTTAGTTTTTTTTTACTCAGTCAAGTTATTTGTTTGGCAATTGGTTTGTTAGCTATTTTCTAGGAAGTGGAACAAGTTGTGTGCAGTTATGTGTTGCATGTTTGTGTGCAGTTCCAAAGTGGCTCTTATTTTAGTTTTGTACAAGACAATTTTTTTCTTAGAAGGCTCAAATGAGTAACCTTTACAATAAGATACCTGAGCCAAAGAGCGAGATGGTATAAATTCCAACATGCCTTCATCTTGTCCAGTGGCAAGCACCTTATATGGAGTCAAGAACAAATCAAGATTTTCTGCCTTTAGTAATCGATCCATGAGAGAGACCATTTAGACAAACTACAGATAACAGAAAATTTGTGGCATTAGAAATATAATTGTAGTGCATATCCAACTGCTTCTCTTACTGGCACATTAATTACACTTCGAATTATGAAGTCCAGGAAAGCTTTTCATACCTCCAGGATGACTAACAACGCACGAAGTGAGAGATAAATGAAGAGTCTATCAATACCCAAGGCAAGTCATAATTTAAAGCTTCTTCTTACTTCTCATAAAACCAAGGGTTTATTCATTATAAATTAGTAAAGCTTCAGTATAAGAAAAAAGTTCCATAAAGTCAGAAGGTGAAAGCTCTAGAAAACAATTATCAATGCATTGAAGAGAGGTTTGATTACCAATTGATCTTGTCGTATGTCATCTCCCTTCTTCAATATGATCTTGCAACTTCCACCACTAGCTGTTCGAAAAGTCAAACGCAGAGGATGTAGTGCACTTTTGAATATTGATGATTCTGAAGGCTCAATACCAGTGATGAGGATACCAGGAGAGAGTGGTAACCGGATTGGCTAAACAACACAAACCAAATGTATGAAGATGAAATAGCAAGAATCTAAACCGCATTGTAATTCCCAGTATAGCGTAAAAGGAGTTGAAAGGTAGATAGAAAGAAGAATAAGGGACACCTCCTCAAAATATGTAAGTTCACTTAAAAGACCAGAAAGAAGCTGTCTAAGCTTCTCGATCTTTTTCTGGGTATTGCCACATACATTTCTAACATCTCTCATTATGGAACACAACTGAGCAGTCAACTCTGTCTGACACACCAAAATTTGCCAAAGTTTGAATCCATCATCATTGCCATTGACACCAGATGCCAACTGTACAGAGTACAATTTAATAACTGATAAGCAGAACCAGAGTTGCTCATTTTCCATCTTAGGTTTTCAGGTAAATAAATACTACATGTGGCTACTATTCCATCAGATAATTGCTCTAGTTAACAGAGACACCCTTTCCAAAACTTTCATTAATAAGAAGCTCGAGAAAAGATAATGAAACTGCACTAATTGTTCACTGAAAAAAAGCATAAAATAATTTGGACAGATTTTCTTTCCTTTTTCTTTTCTTTCTCTTTTTCTTAGTCATCCACAGGAAGACACAGTGGGCAAGCAGACATGCTCAATCCCAAATGAAGAGAAGTACATTACTCATTTTCATAGTTGATAGCCAGAAAAAAAAAAACAATTAACGTTTGCCCAACTCAGTCACAGGGAAACACTGATAGCAGTTATAGCTGCTAATGCCCCTTGATTTGCTCTTATGCAGAACTTAGCTAGAGAATAAGCCCCCACTCAATATCAAGGACAACTATTTACACATCATGTGACAAAGCCCCTCCAGGAAAACCAAAAAACCAAAGATGAAACTTTGAAAAACTCAAACCTTCATCATATTCTCTTCAAAGATCTCATAAGTAAAGTAGTAGCGTTTGGCAAATGCAGGATCATAAAGTTCCACAGAGACATACCACCAAAGAAAGCTGGCAAGCTCAATGTTATGCAATGCTGTCAAAAAGGTTTTCTATCATAACCAAGAAAGTGATTTCATGAAATATCTACGGAATCCCAAAGTGGAAAATAAGACATACATTGTTGCACAAGAAACTGACAAAGGCGAGATTTATCAGATCATTCAAAGCGAAGAGCCTGCACCAACTGAAGCAAGTAGCATTGCAGCCTTCATCATCGGCTCTTTCAAGCACACTAACTGCATATGCGCAAACCTGCAGTGAAGAAATCACAAACCATAACAGCATCAGACCAATGCTCACTTCCTATGACATCAACAACCTCTACCTCTTTGGTAATGCATGAGTTACACACACTAAACTTATGATGTAAACAAACTTCATGCAATAGAATAATTCATCTGCATCCATTCATATGGGACAGTCAAGTTAAATTGCAAATAGCATGTGTCTAATCTGTTATATCATCTCAGTGCCTTCAAACTAATAACTCTATTGAACGGCCATTTTTCCACAAAAGTTCAACCTATCAGGAAAAGTACTCTTCTGCATACCAAATGTATCTCAATACTATCCCTCACTTGTAAACCAGACCTCATGTGAAATATAAAATGTGGACATAACCATGTCAAATAACAACCAGAAGACAAAGAAGAGTAACTGGGCATCATAACAACAAGAGGGAACACCGATATTTTAACTCTTAGCCTAACTCTTTGACACCATGTTAAACAATCCCGTATGATAAAAACTTAAGGCATTAAGATCATGCCCATATGAATATCAAACATATCACTGAGCTTCTTTCCCATCATTTTTTCCCTTAGTGCTTTATAACGCCAAAGAATCTAATGGAAACCCTCAATCATCTCAAACTCAGCACCAATGATCCAGTCTACAATCATAATGTCTTATCCATAAGATGGACCAAAAGTATAAAACTTCTGGCCCGATTGCAGAAAAAATAAGGAAATAATTAGAATCACAACAAACAAAACGTATCTTACAAAACTCCTACCTCCTCCTTTTCAAACACAGGCGATAAAAGCTCCAGAGCATCACATACATCAATTGTCTCCCATCTTCCCACTAATCTAATGCCTGCTTAGCTTCCTGCAAGGGTAAAAAAATTAAGAAAGATTATTATGATTTAGTGATATTTATGAGTAGTCAATCAGATTCTCTAGTTTTTTCAGCATTTTTCTAAGGAAAAACAGCTTTTTAGGATCAAGAAACACATAATAAAATATCCCATGCTGCAATATGCTTAATTACTTTGTTAGCTAGCCCAAAGGGTGTCAAATGCATGCATGATTCGACCATAAAATCGAAAGTAATTAAGAGACAAAAATAATGGAGATACTCAGAGTAAAAGCAGAAAATGAAGTGGTTGGTTTAGTTGCCGTAAGTAGGTATACAAAGACTATATAAAAGACGTGGAGATAGTGCTGACCTGAACATCACTCCATTCTACACATCAAAGGAACTTTGTGAGAGCTCTCTTCTCAGACATCAAATAAAAACGGAATTTCCAAAGGAGCTGCCTCTCATCTCCACTTAAAGTCCTTGTAGGGGGATATTTAAGTATTCTTTGTATTGACCTTGCATTTGTCAAAAGGTAGGGTAAGTATAACTGGCCAAAAAGGAAGAGCAAAATTACACTGCTAGCAGTAAGAATTTAACTATTAAAGATCAGAACTCGATGTAGACTATAGAATATAATCTTGCTGAACTGCAAGGACTTATACAAGGATACTCAGCGCAGGTGACGTTGGCCATCAAGGACGCAACATCACTCAATTTAGCATTTTTTACAACACCAAGTATAGGTCTAATTGGTCATGTAACTATGTAGATATATTTCAATCTAGCTGTAATTTTGATGAGACAAACATTTCAAACACTCGATATAACTTCTTCAAATTCATGCATATTTGGCAGCAGGTTAAAGTAATGTTTATGCTAGAAGTTTTTTTCAAGTAACTTGGGATATCACGACGGATGATGTTCCAAAATACACAAGAAATCACATTATCCATGTGATTACTAAAGAATGAAATTGATTAATTCAATTAATAACAACTTGAGAACTAATTTAATAGCATAAGAGAGTGCAAATAAACAAAATGCACATATATGGAAATAGCAGACTATTGTAGCAACTAGAATTGTCACCAGGGCAGAATTGAACAAAGTAACATCTTCATAAAGCAAATACCGAATAAGGCATTTAACAAATTCTATATTCACATTAATTTGGCTGACACCTCTCTACCTACTTGTGGTCAAATCCATCTTTTGTAATGCAAGAAAAAAAAGTGCAAAGAAGAAACAAGGACCCTCAAGTAAATCAGAGACCCATTGAAAATGCAAAATAATGCTGCCCAGGACATGACCCCAAAATTGAAGAGAAATTAAAAGATTAACTGATATAAGGCCAATTAATTCAACCAAAGCAAATATCATTAGTGAGACAAATTAAAAGATTAACACTATCAAAATGAAAACAGTAGTTGGAAGAGGAAAATAACTTCAGAGATATTTTCCCTAACACTGCAAAAATTGTAACTGAATTTCTACATATAACAAATTCAGGCTTACTTCCTTTCAGTAGAGCTTGGTTTGAGATCCTTGTCGATAATGCCACGGGTTAAACTCCTCGCTAGCTTTAGTTGCTTGTGCTCAGATGGATTTATTTTTCCCACTTCAGGATCCCACACAATGACAAATTCATTTGTTGAAACTATTGGAGGAGGTAAGAAATTTGCTCCAGATTCCTGCAAGTCCAGCACAATACACGTTTTATTTACACAGAGGATATTATATTTAGAAGTTCAACCTACTACTGTATGCATAAGCAAATAAACCTTGCCAAAAAAGTATAGCAGCATGAGCACATTCAGCCCAACAAACAAATGCATAGAAGCAATAATCAAGTTCCACGTTTCAAGAGTATGGTCCAAAGGTATCGTTTCCTCTCATTTCCACCTTTTCCTTCGTCATTTTAATTAGCAAAATACAGGAAATACTCCCTGCCATTATAATATTTATCCCCCTTCCTCCATCCAAACAAGGGTTGGGCAAAAATTTTACTTCCCATCAATTCGAGCTATATTGATGAGATCACCAATAGAAAAAGAGAAAGAAAAAATGAAACGCCATTACCTTTTGGATTCCTATCGCTGACCTAGAGTATGAACTTAGCCAAGAAGAGAAAAGGATGCCACTAGCTAACACCGCAAGTAAGCATTAATCTACTAGACTAGATTCCAATTCAAATAATCTTTGGTAAACAAAGCATGAGCTCAACCACCCATGAAGGGAAAAACTATGCATCAACAAAAATTTGACTTTCACGATTGCTCATGAAGGCCGATGATTGCAGTTCTTGGCATCCAAGAAAAACGCTTGATTACTAAACTGGTTGCTAATTTCAAAAAATTATGACGAGAAGCCACTTCTCACAAAATGAGATGCCTACAAATTTCTCCAATTACAACAACCTAGCCAAATGAAAAGGAAAAAAAGAAATGCAATGCAGAGTGCTCATCAGGAAAAGAAAAGGCAAACTGTGTGCAAGTACTCAATTATATATGCAATATGTGTTCTCACCATTCAATGGAAAAAAATAATTCCTCCCCTCATTCTTCCTAGCTGTTTACCTAGAAAACAACTCGATGTTCAAAGCCACAGAAGTCAACAACCAGGTATAGAGGTGAGAATTTCCAGCTTTATTGCTCTCCCGTTCCTTGACCTTATCCATAGCTTTTAATGCAAGACGGTCCAGCCAATCAATGCGTTGAATCTGTCCTCTTTCATACTTATTCAAAAGCTTTTCCAACCGCTCCAACTCACCACGCTCATGCTTAGGGACCTATAACCATATTATGTAGAAAAATTGTCATCCATGGCCAAATGTCTCATGTTCACCAGCGTAGTACAAACAAGCAGAATGTTGGCGTGATTTGTGCTGGTCCCAATATTTGGGAAGAAATTATGTAGATTTATTTGATTTCTATATTTTTTGGGAATTTGGGATTGCCTATTTTGGCTTTAGGGTTTTCTCTTATTGCCTTCCTTTCCTGTACTTCATCAATAAAATGGCAGTCCCTCTCAAAAGAAAAACACAACAAAAACTTTGAGAGGGGATTACCTGAGGATGTAGGCATATCGCTGAACCTCGTTAAAATCGTATCTTCTTATTTATTTTTTCTTCATGGTATCAGAGCAGGTTCGTACCTATTTGTGTGTTTGATCCATCCGTGTCCTTCTTCTTGGTGTATACACGATTATTGTTCAAATCATGACTGATTCGAGTTCGAACAATCTCGAATCCTACTCCACTGCCACTAGTCAACGACTCACCAACATATTGCTGAATGAGAAGAACTTCCTTCCATGGTCTGTGCTATTACAGTGGCCCTTGGGGGCAGATCAAAGCTTGGTCATATCAATGGCCAAATAAAAGCACCTCTTGAGAAGGATGCAAAATTTGATGAATGGCAAGCCAACGACAGTTTGGTTATGTCTTGGATTTTTAACTCTATGGAATCTCGAGTGTATGAGATTTTTGCATATTTGCCTACAGCTCGAACGTTGTGGGAATCATTCAATAAGATGTATGGACAAGCTCAGAATGCATCGCGGGTGTTTGAATTGCAGCAAGATATTGCTAACTCTAAGCAAGAACCCTCTCAATATCTTGGAAATATGAAGAGAAGGTGGGATGAGATTTGTTTGTATAGGCCAGCAACCCAAAGTGTGGCTGATTACATTCGACGGGAAGAGCAAGATCGCGTCTTCCAATTACTTGCTAGCATTCAGTCCGAGTACAAAGATGTGAGAAGACAAATTCTGATGAGCCCAAAATTGCCTACGTTTGATGAAGTTTGTGGCTTGATACAAGGAGAAGAGACGAGGCGTCGAGTGATGAGTATCTCGTTTAGTCTTGATAAACCAATCTCTGAAAATTTGGCTCATAATGTTGTGATGAACAACCAACGTGGCGAATCTGTGGCAAAATTGGCAAAGGGAAAAAATAAAAGGCCTATTCGATTTCATTGTGACCATTGTAATAGAGATGGTCACTCCAAAGATAGGTGTTGGGCACTCCATCCTCATCTTCGTGTCAACAAAGATAAGGTTCAAGAAGCAAAACTTGCTGTTCAAGGAAACTCTATAGAGTTTCAATCGAAACCGGAGTCCTTGGCACAATAGTTTCAACAACTACTTCAAATGCAAGGACAGGGGGTGATTGGTTTGGGATCTTCTGGTGCTTCATCAGATTTAGCCAATATGGTTAAGACATCGGGTAATGCTATTTTAACCCAATCTAGTACTCAATTCATCGTAGATTCGGGAGCTATCAATCACATGTGCAACGCTACAGATTTACTTTTAAATGTCTCCTCAAGTGCTTTGTATCCATCCATTATTGTGGCTAACGGAATACAGGTTCCAACGCAAGGAGCAGGACAGCTTAAGTTGTTCTCACAAAATTTTGATGTTTTGGTTGTGCCTGATTTGTCTTCCAATCTACTTTCTGTGAGCAAGTGCACTCAAGAATTAAATTGCAATGTTGTCTTTTCTTCCTCAAAGGTGTTGTTTCAAGATTGCAACACCAAGAAGAAGATTGGTGAAGGACGGTTGCAAAATGGCCTCCACGTCCTTGACTTTCATGCAAATGCCTTAGTGGCAAGGAAGAATGCGATGGAGGCTTCAAGGATATGGCACATGCGCATGGGTCATCCTTCTGATCGTGTGTTGCAAGCTATTGATAGAACTTTATTTCATAATTGCAGTACTTGTGACTCTTGTCACTATGCTAAACAACACAAATTACCTTTTCCTCAAAGCTTTAATTTAGCTTCTAAGGTGTTTGACTTGGTATATTCAGATGTTTGAAGTGCTCCAATTGATTCAAGAGATGGTTTTAAGTATTTTGTTTCTTTTATTGACGATAAATCACGAGCTACTTGGCTATACCTCCTCAAAGCTAAAAGTGATGTAGTCACTGTTTTTTAGGAATTTTGTAGCATGATTCAAAATCAGTTCAAAACATGCATAAAGGTCTTACGCACTAATAATGACACAGAATATTCCAATCGGACCTTCCAATCTTATTTAAGCAACTTGGGCATTATTAATCAAACTTCATGTGTAGATACACCTCAGCAAAATGGAGTGGCCAAACGAAAGAATTGAGATCTTCTTGAGGTGACTTGAGCATTATTATTTTCTGGAGGCATGTCGAAGACTTATTGGAGCGATGCTGTTTTAACAAGTTGTTATCTTTTTAATCGACTTCCTAGTCGTGTTCTGGGTTACAAGACACCTATGGAAATCCATTATGGGTGCAAATTTAATATCTTGCATTTAAGAGTTTTTGGGTGTGTGTGTTATGTGCACTCTCGAAGTGGTGGTAAGCTTGATCCTAGAGCTAAGAAATGTGTGTTTATTGGCTATTCATCAACAAAAAAGGGGTACAAGTGCTTTGATCCAACCACTAGACGGATGTATATATCGCGTGATGTTATATTTGATGAATCTACTATGTTTTTTTTTTTTCATTCTAGGAGTCCAATTCAGGGGGAGTACAATGAATTGACCGTTGAATCGGCTCCTATTCCTATGGTGGATGAGTTGAACAATGGCCTTGTAATTGGAAGGAACTCGCAGAATGACATTGAAGGAATAGATGAGATTGAAGAAGTATTCACCAATGACAGTCTTGAATTGATGTCCACACCTAGGACAACTCCCAATGGGATAGCCATTGAATTGGTTCCCACTACTTCCAAATCTGTTCCTACAGCTCCGGCTTCAATTCGGAGATCTACCCGAGTGCCTAGACCCTCAACACGACTTTGAGACTTCACCACTCATCACACGGTGCAATATCCCATCTAGAATCACATTGGTTATGATAAGATATCTTCTAATTTTATTGGTTTTTTATTTGTTCTTGAAAAAACCACAGAACCTAATAGTTTTGAGGAAGCTAACAAGTAGCCTGTATGGCTTGAAGCCATGAAAGATGAGCTATAGGCACTTGACAAGAACAATATTTGGGATGTAGTTTGCTTGCCTGATGGAAAGCGCACTATTAGGTGTCGCTGGATTTACAAAGTTAAATATAATAGTGATGGCTCAATAGAAATGTACAAAGCAAGGTTGGTTACTAAGGGATACACCCAAACATATGGTATAGACTACAAAGAAACTTTTGCTCCTGTTGTAAAAATGAATATTTTCAGGGTTCTTATGTCAATTGCAATCAATTGCGGGTGGCCCTTATTTCAAATGGACATAAAGAATGCATTCCTTCATGATAATCTTGAAGAGAAAGTTTACATGGATCTTCCACCCGGGTATCGCTTGCAAAGAGAAGAAGGGATGGTGTGTAGACTTAGGAAGTCCATATATGGACTCAAACAATCCCCTCGGGCTTGGTATGGTAAACTTAGCAACTCTCTTCGTAAGTTTGGATATAACCAAGGAGCAGCAGATTCCTCTATGTTCACCAAAACTAATGAAAATGGTATTGTGGTACTACTTGTATATGTCAACGATATTATCATCATTGGAAGTAATTAGTCAGGGATTAATGTGCTCAAAACTCAATTGCGCCAAGAGTTCGAAATTAAAGATCTTGGACGACTAAAATATTTCTTAGGTATTGAGGTGGCAAATTCTAGCAAAGGCTTATTCCTTTCTCAATGAAAATATGTTTTGAATCTATTGAAGGAGACTGGCAAGATAGGTGCAAAACCAGCTAATGTTCCATGGACTACAGCAAGAAAATGGTTTCAAATGACTTTCCTTTGCAAGATGTGGGTCGATTTCAGCGTCTTGTCGGGAGACTAATCTACTTAACTATTACCAGACCTGATATTAGTTATGATATTAGTTTTGTTAGCCAGTTCATGCAAAATCCTACACAAAGTCATATGTGTTTGGTTGACCATCTATTGAGGTACTTAAAGGCCACATCGGGGAGAGGTTTATTGATGAAGAACAATGGTCATACATAAATAATTGGATATACGAATGCAGACTGGGCTCGAAGCCCTCATGACCGAAAGTCCATCTCTGGATTTTGCATTTTTGTAGGAGGTAATGTTGTCACATGGAAAAGTAAGAAACAATATGTAGTTGCCCGATCAAGTGCTGAAGTAGAGTATTGAGTAATGGCATTTGCTACTAGTGAGATTGTTTGGCTACGACTACTACTTCAAGAATTGGGTTGTAGGTCTTAAGATTCACCTACAAAATTATTTTGTAACAACCAAGCTGCTACTCATATTGCCTCAAACCCTGTGTTTCATGAAAGGACTAAATACATTGAGGTTGACTGCCATTTCGTACGGGAAAAGGTTCAAGACAAAACCATTGAGACAACTTATATCCGGAGTGGAGAACAATTGGCGGATGTGTTCACCACAGCTCTTCCTAGGGGGCCATTTCAAGAGATAGTGAGCAAGTTGACCTCCGATAATATCTTCGCTCCAACTTGAGGGGGAGTGCTAGCGTGATTTGTGCTGATTCCAATATTTGGGAAGAAATTATGTAGATTTATTTGATTTCTATATTTTTTGGGAATTTGGGATTGCCTATTTTGGCTTTAGGGTTTTCTCTTATTGCCTTCCTTTCCTGTACTTCATCAATAAAATGGCAGTCCCTCTCAAAAGAAAAACACAACAAAAACTTTGAGAGGGGATTACCCGAGAATGTAGGCACATCGCTGAACCTCGTTAAAATCATATCTTCTTATTTATTTTTTCTTCACAGAAACCTTGCCAGCGTAGTTGTTGGAAATGAGCCATGAGCTTCCTGTCCTTGCCAGAGTCTAAGCTTCTGCTTCCCCATTTTGAGCTGCTTTTTGCTGCTAAATAGAAGAATTGTAGCCCCACCAATCAATCCCTCCTCTTTCCTACAAGAAACATCCCATACCTAGTGATGCATCCCAAAAGATCAAACAAGCTTTTTTGTAGACAAAGTAACATGAAATTTTCGAGTTTTGATCAAGATTATGGGTCCACAATCCAATAAGAGACATGAAGAACTAAGATTCTTCTTGTAATTGAATTATAGCGTTATCTAATAGGATTTCAATTCTGTTAGAATTTAATAAGTCTCTACTTTTCTTTCTGATATATGCGGTTTCCCTTCAATTAGTTTCTTGTTTACAAGTTTCCTACTACAACTATAATTAGGATTTTTATATGGTCACAATTATTTGTATCCAATAAATTTTATGATGATTATTGAAATTTAAGCACAGTATTTGCATTTAAATGGTGTGACAACTCTCCTTTTAAGTGTGATGCTCAAGAAACCATAATGTGATGCTCAGGAGGCTACAACCCCAGGAAGCTTTACATGAGACAACTAAAGAAATTTATTGTTGGTGTTACCTTTCGTAGTGATTTCTCATTCAAATTCTCTTCTAAATCGGACTTGGCACATGGGACTCATTGTCCTACATCACCTTAAATTATATGTCCAAACATGATTTTCCGCTTTTAGATATTAGAATAACAATTCAACATGGTTGTAATAAATATCAACACCAAAAGTGTAGACATCAAATTATTGTTGAACTACATTTGAGATGATGATGTTGGTGAAAGATGAAACATAGGCTCATCACTTAGGAGCTCGCTCGAAAATTTTGAGGTGTACAATGATATTCTCTTAAGCGACCATTCAAAGGGTCAGCTTCCATTCAGGCCATGCTTCTCCATAGAAGCTAAAAAACCTGGACAAGATATGCTTAGACAAATTCATAGAAGTGGATGCAAGACACTAATGAACATAAAGAAGGGCATATGCCTAGTATTAGCTCTAAGCAAACAGGCCTTCGCCTAGGAAAGACCTTTACCAGAGAGTGATAGGGACTACTGTAACAATGAAGATCCGATTAAACATAAAAAGTAAAGATGAATGAGGATATATAATTGCGTCAGCAATATTAGTTAAACTATGCATGTACTATAATTAGTCACTGATCTAAGTCTCCAGCTAACTTGTACCTAAAATATAAGCAAAGGACCATTTCACACTCACCATCAATGCAAGTTGCGAGTGTGCAGTTAAGTCTCAGATATTTTGTACTTAGCGTGATTAGTTCATTCCAATAGTATGATGGCCCCGCAGATTCCAACCTGACATTAACATGAGCAAATTTTAGATATATAGAAGATTCAGCAAAATCTGAACCTCTTAACTCCCTTTTCTAATACTCCTTTTGAAAGATTTAAGAACAAGCTATATTTACTCAATCACCGTTAGAGAGACCATCATACTTAACTGCAATAGTTACCTTCAAATTGTGGAAATTGCTACAAATATAACCAATCTGGCCGCTTCACATGGTGATCAGTAGATTCCCAAGTAAAAAGGGGAATTGGCCTTGACCGGTTCGGTTCCCGATTTTATACAATGAACCCTCAATTCTACTCGTGGCTGGTTCTCAGGTAGGCCTAGTTTTGAACCGCGGGATGAATTGATTTTGGACCAAGTTTGGCTTCTTTTTTTCACTTTGTTCAAGAAAAGATAGATATGTTGGAGATGGGTTTCGATTCCGGACCTATGAGATCCATCATTACCTGAACCACTATGCCACAATTTGTTCATATGGTTTATTTTCCTATAACAATAGTTATATTATGAAAACTTAGGGCCAGTTCCTAATTGACCTTTAACCACTTTGCGAACTGGTTCATTTCCCTATTTTTAGAATTAGGAATCAACTTTGACAAGTAGGTTTCAAGGTTCCTAATCTGGAGCCTATAAATTAAATGTCTCTTGTAGTTTATTTCCTCAGCATGTTCGTTGTAAAATCATAAACAACACTAAGTAAATAAATAACAGTAAAAAGTAGTAACAAAAAGAAAAACCAATTGCAAGTTTTAGTTTGATAACAAGGACGAAAACCACAACTTTTTCAAGGCAGCTAGCTGTATATAAAGATATTGAAGAGTTCTATCTGGCCATTGACTATGGACCATGATGTTTGATACATCTTTGATCTCCATAACTATCAAAAAACACACTTATAAGCATCATCTTCAATATATAACCCCAACATATACGTCCAATATTCCATCAATCTTTAACAAGGATGGACTTAACATAGGTGGTTTTTCCTGAAGGATCACAAGCCAAAAATCCTCGTGAGTATTTTAACGACCGGTGAACATCTTTCCAAGGAACCCAGTACTATATTATTTGTCAGCTCTTGGGACAGTTTCGGAAGCACCCCCAAAGCACCAGAGTCCAACACCTTCTATGGAAAGTAAGCTAAAAGGTACCTTAAGATGACACTTTAAGCTTAAGATATTGGGTATCATGTTTTGAATCATTAACCAAGTGAAAGATGATTTTAGCACTAATAATAGAGAAATTTACCATTTTGTCCATCAATGCCATGCTTATAATCAAAATGTTCTCCAGGGCTACATTTGAACCCTACAATACCCCTCTTAAGTCCTACCCAAAAGATCAAATTCTCAAAGCTAAAGGCACCAAATTGTGCTAGAAAAACATGCAACATCAAGTAATTCCCTAAAATGAGCGGTCAAAGTGAGTATATGTTGCATTCCTTATCTTCAACATAGGCCACACTCATTTTACCCGCTTTAGTCACCCTGATTCTCTCGTCTCCTATAAACAAGTATGGACATTAACACATTGGAACACAACAAAGATCTATTATTCATTCTTAACTCCAATCCGCTACTCATCATAGGACCTTAAACCTCCTTCCCCAGACTTATCATCAAATATGGTAAACATTTTCATAAGTAACTATAAATGTTAGAATTCACCTCAGATTATCTCATAATCATCTTTGACATTTCCTCAAGACAATAACTTTTTTTTTTACATGTCTGCAGATGGTAAAACAAGACATAATGGAAGAAACTGTCATTGGGAAGTAGCATTTGGCCCAACAGACAACAAAAGGAACATATGAAAGGAAAATATTAGGACACAAAGCAAGCATTAAATTAAAAAGGCACCTTGTTCTAGTGGGAAGACCAAAAGGTGCATCGTCAATGTATAGAAAGCACTCAACATACAGCTTCGACTGTCTCTCATCTGCAGTATGATCAATCTCTATAGAAGGATTCAACATAGACGCCATAAAACAAGCAAAAGCAATAATCAAAACAGAATCTTGGCCTGCTAAAACATCTCCCAATAATCAAATGCACAAATGTCAACATATAAGGGGGAAAACTAGAATTACTGAACCTTAATAGTACCAAGATCCCGCCTTTCCCCGAAAATTTACACCATCTTAAGAGAGAGGACTCTCCTTACACCATCACATAGTTTGTCTATCTCCAATCGACAACATTTTTCGAATCAGCATTCAATTCAATTAAGTCAACAAAACTTCACCACCGCACTCAACCTCTTCATCAAATTGAAAATAAAATGAAGAACCAATTTAGCTCCCAACGCCGGGCTGACCCAAAAAGATTTTTCATCACTGCAAACTCCGAAATTCCAAAATTCCATCACTGCCACCCATCACAATCCTAAATGAAAAAAACTCTAAATTGATATATACGTGACCAACTTATCTCAAGTTAATTTTTTCTTTGTCAAAAATTTAAAACTGGTACGCATGTAATAAATTTATCCATCATCAGTATCCGTTAAATTTTACCGGCAAATTGCTAATGCATATTACAATTGATAATTGACGGATGTACCAATTTATAATTTTACTCTCAATTTGTCACAAGTGTAGCATTTTATGTTCTTTCGTGGTATTAATCTAATTTAATTAGAATATGGCGAAAAATAAATTTATCACAAATGTACTAATTTGAAGTTTTGATGGTTTGTTATAAGTGTATTAGTTTATAATTTTTGATGATTAAAATATTAATGTTAGGTCAATTTGTCATAGGTGTTCTATTTTTTATATTTGTCTTGATTTTCCACACGATGGTGATGTCTCTCCGAAATCAAAGAACATTGAAAAGGCTTTTGCCCCTTTTTCAACATGGCCTATCATCTATCATTTGAATCACGAAAAAAGGAAAGAAAAGAAAAAGAAGAGGTCAATTTCGAGAGAATAAAGGCAGACCTTGGTTTATTTTTCCTTATTTATTGACCCTTTTATAAAGTTCACCTTTTATTTTTAGGTTTATAAATAAAGGAGTTTTCATGCCGCGTTGCCGTGGGCCTCTAGAAAAACATTGCATCATTTGGGAGCTAATCAGGATTGGTTGGTAAACAACCTTGAGCATGAATTGATCTTAGAAATTAATCGCACTCTAGAAAAAAAAATCTCAATATCATATCATATCCGTTTAAAAGAAAAGTGAAAATTGCATGTTCACAAGATTTAAAAGATAATACACTTAATGCCCCATCCATTCATCTCATTAAAAAGAAAAAAAAACACGTTTTAATGATAGATGAGAGAGGGGTGACCATGACACATTACATAGTGCCCAGAACACCACAACCACATGGCATTGTAGAATGAAAGAACAAAAATTTAACTTGAGTGGGCTCGATGCAAGTTTTCATATGGTGAGGAATTTTAGATTGAAGTAATGAACTTGACTTGCTTGCTCTCTATCGTTTGCTATCACTATCATGTGGAAGACTTTGGATTACGAGTATTCGAATATTCCATGTATGTTTATGCAAGTGATGGTAAGCTTTAGCCAATAGCGATAAAGTGCATATTCTAAATTAGGCATATAATGTGAAAGGCTACTAGCTGTGATACACTGATTATAGATCATTCAATTTTTTAGTCAACATAGATGTGATATTCGACAAGATTGCTATACTTTGATAGAGGAGACTTGAGATACTATTGGCAGAGTAAACATATCATGGCATTAGTAATAAGGTAGAGCTTTAGGTGGAGACTCTAGAGTTCTTTGAGGCAAATGAGGTCAAGACTACATATGAGACTACAATTCCTAAAATCAGAGGATAAGTATAATATTAATACCAAAAAATTTTCTACGACATTTATTTTAGTGTCAAAAGTTTTTTCACTCACTTAAGTGTCATAAATTTGAAAAAGTAATCACTTGAGTACTACAAATTTGAAACATTGATCACTTGAGTGGCATTTTTGATGTGGCTGTTGAAAAAGCTGATATCCATGAAAAGTTGACATGGATGCTAGTCCACATGAACTTTTTTGACAGCCACATTAAAGGTGATACTCAAATGATCGATTCTTTAAATTTGCAACCTTCAAGTAAGTGAAAAAAAAATTTTAGTACCAGAGTGAGTATCGTACGAAAATTTTGGCATCAATAGTGTCTCAACCCCTAAAATCAATGAAACAAATAAACTATGGACTCATAATGTAACATCTTGAAAATCGACCTCACTTTGGGATTTTATAAAATGGCGATGTTAGTCGAATGCCTGGTCAATACAAATGTTCCAAGCTATTTGTTCTTGGGAAAATGGATTCTAGGGAGGTGCTGATAGGAAACAATACACGTATGACTTGCAATTTCAATCGGGAACGAACCCTTCGACCATGAGGACCTGGGGGGGAACGATATCCTCTAGTAATAGACTATTAGGGAAATGGAAATAAATCGATTCGCAAAAGTACGGAGTAGGGTTGTGGGTGATTTCCGCACTACTTCGATATAGACTACGAACAATGCTAAACTGAATCCGAATGATCATGCTAAACGAGAATTGGTGTAAACGCATATGACAAAATGGTTAACCAATCATTTTCATCTTGTACGAATTTTATTTTTGGGGATGTCGTGACTAAATATTTGGATGTCACCTCATTTATTTTTGATTTTCCGTTGGACTTAGAAGTGTCGGAAAAAAGAAAATTGGACCGGGTTTCGGGCCCATAGGTAGGCCGGTCCAAGACTAGCGGCCCAATGGGCCTCACGCCCATCCAACCCAGCCCAAGGGGGGGCCCAAGTTGGCCCAATCCCTTCTCCCTTCTCAGCCCAATGGGCTTCTCTTTTGGCTCTTTTCCTTTTTGCCCAAGTAGGCTTTGTTTATGCTTGGTTTTGGCTTGTTTTTTATTGGTTCATGAAATAAGTGATTAGCCCACTTACCTTGTCTTCTTGATCAAGTCTCCAGCCCCTTTCTCTCTCCTCCTTTTCCTAGCTCAGCCGCCCAACTCCCCTAACCCTCTCTCTCTCCCTTTTTCTCTTCCTTTCTTCTCTTCATTGTTATGTTTTCGCTGCTCACCGCCGGAAACAACCCGCCGCCACCGTCATCGGAGCGTTGCCACCGCCCAACATGGAGCCGCCAATGTCCAAAGCCAACCATTCACCGCCGGCCGCCCCTAGTCACCGTCGCCCGACCGTCCAGCCCTTTCTCTGCCACTACCCTGCTTCCGCCTAAACAGTGCACCGACACTGTTTTGGCCGATTTGAATTGCTATTTGTCATTCGTTGTTGTCCCCGAGCTAACCCCACGTAGCCCTTTGTTCTCACATTCGCGCCGATATTGCTGGATTCCCGACCCAAGTAAATTAATTTCCTAATCATTGTTTATGGGTTAATCTTGCTTAGGTGGTTAGTTAGTTTAAATTTGTGTTTAATTAAGTATGGATTAGTTGGTTAATTATGTTGATTAGTTTAAGGTTGACTAGGGTTAGTTTAAGTGACTATAGTTAGTATTAAAGTAACATTGGTTAATTAAATAAAGTAACTATGGTTAGTTTCTAAAGTAACTAAGGTTAGTAGTTAATCATGGTTAGGTTAATTTAGTAACCATGATTAAGTTTATAAATTTCTATTATTTAATTAATTTTCGGACGAGTTACTGTTCACGGCACTATTCACACAGAAGGGAAAATTAGTTAGAATTCGATTCGTTCTTGATTGTTATTATTTCTTAAAGTGTCAATTGTTAATTATTCTCGATATTATGGGGAAATGTGTGATTGATGACTAATTGGAATCGAATTTGCTCGTTTTATCAAATTTCTTCATGAGTAATTGGATTGTACTATTATATGTGATTGTTAATTTTTGCCACATTTCATTATATGTGTGACAATTGTAACAGTATGTCACGGAGCACGATTTATGTTGCATTCATGAATAAGCAAAAGCAAAGACAAGAATGAACTACTTGATGATGTGTTGCATGGTCAGATTAAAATTGATAGCTTGATATAACTAGATGATTGCCAATCCTTGGGGGTTGTGCCGTGACTATTGAGTCGCCTGACAATGATCAGATGTGGGGCTGCGGTAGTGGGCGGGCCCTATGCTCCTTAAGGAATGCCGTTGGTGGAAGATAGCCCATGATGTTGCCGTGCCTTAAGGAAGAAGACGATGCCTGGCCTATGACCAGTTGATTGCCAACCATAAGGTTGTGCCGTGGCCTTGAGGGTCATAATAATCGAAGCACATGTGGGCATTGAGATATGAGAACATTTGTGCAATGCTCTGATTATTTGCATGTATTCCACTGTTATTGTGAGATGGTTGACAATTTCTACAAGTCACGTGTGCTAAGGCTAGGTAGGATCGCCTATGGTTGTGTATGTTTATTAAACTATCTTCTGCTTTCGTTTCTCTTTGAATTGTGATGACTAATGGATTATGTTGTATGTTAGACTCCCGAGGCGAGCGAAGTTCCTAACCGAGGCTTAAGACTTTAACTGGCTGAGTTTATCTCAACATGTCATGGTTAACTTTTTCAGGCCCTAGATGACACAGTACCGGTATGCTTCGGCATCCCGGTGGACATGAGTACCACCGTTACTACACGGTCAGCCTTGGGCCGCAATTTTGTGTACGAGCACCACGTTATCACGGTCTGGGTGGACGAGAGGTCAAGAGACCATTATGCGCCCCACGTCTTTAAGACGTGGTTCATTAAGATGGGAGGTATCCTATAAGGTCCTCTCCGAGGTTTCGATGGACTGGTCCTTCCTATGGGGCCGACAAATGAGATTTGGGATCCTATGGACATGGATCCCCTTGATGGCAAGCTTTTAGACCCAACGACGGAGGGGGAGGATAGATAAGGTTTGGGATCCTATGGACATGGATAGGCCCCCGATAAATAAAATAGTGTTTGCGCCGTTGTTGCTGCTATCCCTATTGTTTCTGTTTTGGGAGTTATTCGACGGACTGGTCCCTCCTATGGGGCCGACTTGGGATCCAATGGATCCCAATGATCGGAGAGACCGACCCTTCGGAGGACAAAGACTAGGCAACTGTGGCCTACCCTCCTTTTTGGCAAGCCCCTCCTCCACTTGTGCAGTAATAGGTTAGCTAGGCCGATCCCTTTTTGAGTAGGCCTTAGCGTATCGCCTGTAGTAAGATATGTATATATTTGCTAGTATACAGGCTAACTTTCAGATAAATAAAATAGTGTTTGTCTTTCATCTGCTATTGTTGCTGCTATCCTTGTTGTTTATGTTTTGGGAGTTATTCGTTTCCGCATGTGCTTAACTATTAGATAATATGAATTGGTCAACGATAGTGCCTGGGACGCCGTACAATTAGACCTAAAGTGAAATGGGGTTGCCACAAGCTCGAGAGTTGGGGCGTGACACATAAGACACTAGAGTAGCAAACAAAAAAAGAAGGCAACTCAAATCACTGATCAGTAATGCTTATACATATACCGTTTATGAATTCAAAGACGTACATAAGAGTAAGAGGAGAAATCAAATGACAAAATGCGGACACTGTCCAGGTAATTCGGTAAAAGGGAAAATAAAATATATAATGTCATGTCCTAAGGCTGAGCCTGAACCTGATTTTCCCTCCTGGTGGGTGGAATTCGAAAAGTCAATTTAAATTTGTCAACACTCAAGTGTTTGCGGAGACTTTGATTATGAGTCGGCACATATGGACGGCGTCATGGCTTTAATCTTCAGGTCTTGGAGGTACGACTTATACACGGGAATCTTTGAATAATCTTCCCATTTGTTCTCTAAATTTGTTGACCATGACAATTAAATTCTAATTACAAATCTCTAAAGGTTAAACTAGTTGTGCCATTTGAGTAATCCACTCTTGCTTTTCGTCGATTTGTTCTCACAGTTGCATGTAGGAGCTGCTTGGGATGAATCATCTAGTTCCGAATTCATCTCAATACCTTTCGATTATACCTCATCATGGTTTTAGGAATGAATTGCAATTCAATTTAAATAATGTAGTCGGGCATCCACAATTTAATCGGTGCTCATTTTAGTACTCTTGAAATGTGCAATATGTCACCACTAATCATAAAATCAAATACCTCGAATTCGTTGTCCGATCATTCTTCGAAATATTTTCATTTTTCAAATTTCAAACAAGAAAATCAATCATAAAATATACTATTTTTCAATTCATCTTTTAACTTTAAGATCTAATAGTCCAAAAATACTAAATTAGGGCTTGACATACAATTTTTTTATTATGATCAATTTTCTTCCCGAGAGTTCCAAAATGGCAAAAGTACAGCCCAAATACCAAAACTTGGCATGAGGGGACACTTAAGTGCCAAAAGTTACAAAATGTACATTTAAGTGCCACTTTTTTGAAAATTGAATCACTTAAGTACCAACTTTGGCAAAAACTGTCGGAAATCCGACGTGACTTATTTTAAAAATACAAATCGCTTATGTGGCAATCGCTTAGGTGGCTCGTTGAAAGTTAAGTTAGTAAAAACTCAACCAAAACGACATAGTTTTTATGTTGACGTGGCATTTAAAAAATGTACTAATTAAATAATATTAAATAACTTAAAAATTATATTATTAGAAAATTGATTAATTTTAGAAAAAAAAAAAAAAAAGAGGAGGAAGGGGAGGATCGGGTGAGGGCTGTGTAGTTCTTGCCGCCACCGCTGTCCCCACCCCACCATCACCGGGAAGGGCCAGTGATGGTGGGCGAGGGTCGGCTGAGGTCGCCGAGCCCTAGCTAGTGGCTGGCTACCTTGGCTGACCTGCGATGAGGGGCTGTGGGCCCTCGCCCAACCGAGCCAAGGGCCGCTGGCCCTTGCCGTAGGTCAGCCGAGGTCGCCGGCCACTAGCTAGGGCTCAGCGACCCCGGACGACCCTTGCCCCACCATCACCGACCCTTCCTGGCGATGGTGGGACGGAGACAGTGAGGGCTGCACAGCCCTCACCCAAACCCTCTCCTTCTCGATTTTTAATTTTTTTTTCTAGTTTGACTTGGACAATTTTTTTTCTTAAAATTGCCACGTGGATACTTTATTTTGAAAAAAATTGCTCCGTCAGCAAATAAAATCACCGGAAAATGACACGTGGTAGTTTGGCTAGATTTTTTCGCCATTGACACTTAACTAATCATTTTTGCTCCAATTTTAGCACTTAAATGTACATTTCTAAACTTTTGGCATTTAAGGGCCTGCATGGTAAAGCTCTCAGGAACAGCTGTTTCTGTTCTTTTGTTCTTGGAAGTAGATTTTTTGTTCTCTGGAATAGAAATGCATTTGGTAAATTTTTTGTTCCCGAGAACAAATTTGTTCCCCGGAATAGGTTTGGAGTAGAATTCAGAAACAAAAAAAGTTGCTTCTTGTTCCCGCGAACAACTTTAAGAATCAGTTTTTTTTCCTTTCTTTTTTTTCTTTTCTCTTTCTCTTTCCTTTTCTTCTTCTTCCTCTTCCTCCTCCCACCCTTCAGCTGCCCCATCGCTGTCGCCTGCGCCTCGCCAGGCCAAGGCGAGGCCCGGCAAGCTCGCCGGAGCCTCGTCGGGCTGGGTGAGCCTCACCCAGGCGGCACGAGGCCGGGCAAGCCTCACCTCACCCAGATCTAGGGAGGCGAGCCTCGCTGGCGGCGGCCAACAGAAAGAAGGGTTTGATTCTCGCCATTGGAGTAATCTCCCTCTCTCCTATTTTTTTTTGTTACAGAAAAGAAAACTTTTCTAAAGAAAATTGTGATTTATGAGTTACAGGATATACAAAGAGATGATAAATTGATTAGGTTAAATCGGGCCATCGGTGCATCCTAATTCAATTGGTGTTTCAATGGGCTTTTCCAACTTGAGATGGGGTCATGATCCATTCACGGATGACCTATCAAACAATGTCAAACTTAGACTTTTTTGGATTTAGTACTTCTTAACAAGACAACAAAAGACTTTAGGAGTCGATCTACATGAAAATGACTTGCCAAGAAAAACAACACAGAACTTTACAAAATGTGGTTCGCCATTAGACCGACCTCTGCTCATGGAGCTTAAGGTGGATCCAGGGTCTACCTAACCTGTGAAACACGCTCGATGAGTCATTATTATGATCACTATTTTAAAAACTTAAATTTATTTGGATAGTTTTGGAACGACGCGTGGATTCCTGAAGTGCCAAAACTTGGCACGGGAGGATACTTAGAGCACGCATGACAACGTTTTTGTTAGAAGCGGTCTGGCTCGAAATGATTCTTTTTTATTACATTCGAGGGAACAATTTTTGAGCATTTGAAGGTATTTGGTAGCTATTCAAAATTTTTCTTCGGGAGCAATGCGTTTGGTAAAAATTTCCAATCTTTTGATTCTTTTATTTTTCTTTTTCTTTTTTTCCTCCCCTTCTTTCTATTGGCCGCCACCGGCGAGGCTCGCCCTCGCAAATCTAGGCGAGGCCAAGCCTCGCCGGCAACGGCCAACAGAAAGAAGGGGAGGAAAAAAAAGAAAAAAGAAAAATAAAAAAAATCAAAAGATTGGAAATTTTTACCAAACGCATTGCTCCCGAGGAAAGAAAATTTTGAATAGTTACCAAAAACCTTCAAATGCTCAAAAATTGCTCCCGTAATGTAATAAAAAAGAATCATTTCAGCGAGAATCCGCTCCGAACAAAAACGTTGTCATGCGTCTTCAATGCTGTCCTTCCGTCCAAGTTTTGGCACACTGCAGACTTCAGATCCACGTCGTTCCAAAACTATCCAAATAAATTTAAGTTTTTAAAATAGTGATCATAATAGTGACTCATCAAGCGTGTTTCACAAGTTAGGTAGACCTTGGATCCACCTTAAGCTCCATGAGCAGAGGTCGGTCCAATGGCGAACCACATTTTGTAAAGTTCTATGTTGTTTTTCTTGACAAGTCATTTTCATGTAGATTGACTCCTAAAGTCTTTTGTTGTCTTGTTAAGAAGTACTAAATCCAGAAAAGTCTAAGTTTGTCATTGTTTGATAGGTCATCCGTGAATGGATCATGAACCCATCTCAAGTTGGAAAAGCCCATTGAAACCCCAATTGAATTAGGACGCACCAACGGCCCGATTTAACCTAATCAATTTATCATCTCTTTGTATATCCTGTAACTCATAAATCACAATTTTCTTTAGAAAAGTTTTCTTTTCTGTAACAAAAAAAATTAGGAGAGAGGGAGATTACTCCAATGGCGAGAATCAAACCTTAACATGATCAGTAAAAAGTGTCCGATCTTTACCAGCTAGGCCAACCTTCACCGGATTGGCTTGGAGCAGCAGAGCAAAGTCACATCGACCTTTCTTCTGGTCTTTTACTCCGCTTCCCTCTGGGAGAGGCAGTTGCACAGCGACTGAACACCGTTCACACGCATGGCGTGAGACTTCCGAGCGCTCTTCTGCTTGCAGATGACAACACGCATGACGTTTGGCACTGTTGTCCATGGAACCGTCCTCACCACGCGTAGCGGAGCAAATTGGCTTTCCTAGGATTTACCTTTATGGAAAATTTAAGAGGGTTGTTTTAGAACTCCTATACCAAGTTGTTAATTTCAATTTTATTACATGGGCATCCTATTTTTCAGTCATATGTACTCGCTCAAGTCGATGAGGTAATTTTATTCATTCAAGACTTCATTTATTTCACAGAAAAATAAATAATTTGAAAAATATTTTTTAAAGATGATAGCATATATCATTTATAAAATGAATGAATAAAAAATACTTTCATCGTCCATGATAATATTCGAGCAGAAATCGTTATCCATAATGAAAATATTTTTCATTGGTTGACTATTTCGAACGATGCATGCAATTATTTTTAAGAAAATATTTATCAAATCATTCATTTTTTACAAAATAAATGCAACCTCACTAATTGTTGATTTCAATTTTCTTATTGCCAACCAGATATAATGTGATCCTTGTTGTGCTCCCCTTGGTCCAAATTATTACTATAACAGCATAAATGGTTCCACTAGTCATAAGAGTACCTTGAGCTTTTTGATGTCTTGATAGTGTCTAAATTTTTTTTTATGAGACTTGGTTGATGGGCACTAATCAAAGGTAGTCACGAATTGTTAAAAGCGTGGAACACATTAGAGGACGCAAAAATATTGCTACAGGGATCGGATGCGAATATGTAATTCAAAGAACACTTGGAGTGTTCTTGTATCTGCTTGGCACTATTGTCCAAGGAAACCTTCCTGGCCACTAGTGCCATTACAACGGAGCGACAAAGTCATGCCAACGCTGGCAAAACAAAATCTTTTATCATCTGATATGTCAATAATTCCCACTCTCATTTTCAGGAAAAAATAAGAAAGAGTTTTTTTTTTCTTTTTTTCATTTTGGAATTGAATTTCCAGGAAACAAATACTTCATATCACCCGCCAATGTTTTTTTTTCCGCTTTCCATTTTGGAATTGGGGTCCTCGTAATTAAAATTTATTCCTTGATAACTCATCGTTACATCAATTGGACCTAACCTCCTCCATCCCTCATAACCAACAAGGGGTAATACATGAATATTTACTTGTTGTCCATTAACTACACCTTTTGATCCTATTTTAGGCCCTAACTTACTCTCCGTGGACAAACTTTATAGAGGAACCCTTAGGTTATCGGGGTATTGGATTTTCACCAATGTTTGTATTACTCAAGCCAACATCTTGCTTCCGCTTCATCCACCCCTGCTTTGACGGGTGCTTCCCTTTAGAGCGGAACGCTCCCCTACCGATGTATTTTTACATCTTATAGCTTTGGTAGATCGCTTAGCCCGGTTCATCTTTGGCGCAAGGGTGCTTGATCAATAGCTATTTTGCAGTCTTTTAGGGGTCAAGATTTGATTCTTATTTTGCTTTCTTTTCCATTTCCTTTTATACCTTTTATGTCCATAATATAAAAGTTATTTCTTGGAAGACCCTTCCTCATCCTTCCACTTCTCTTTTGTAGCCCTAATTCATGTTCAAACTTCACGACTCTTTTGTAACTCTTTGGTTCGCATCGAAACTTCACAAAAGTGGTGAAAGAGTCAAAGCTCATTTTCTTCCATAATTCTTTGATTCACATTGAAACTTCACAAAAAGCAACAAGAAAAGCTGAGGTTTTTTTTTTCAATAGCTATTTGGTTCTCATTGAAATTTGATGAAAGAGGCAAGAAAGTCGAAACGCTATCTAGCATTCTCTGGTTAATCTATCTTGTCAATAGCACTATAATTAGTTTACATTTTTTGGTCATAATCGATTCTATAACTCTGGAATGCTATAATGAAATCCTTTGATATTTAAGGTTTAGATCGAATAATAATCTTGGATTGATTATTGGAGGTATCTGCATTTGTGCAATTCAATTTCAGCAGTGAATCATGAGAAATTCTTACAGTATCTTTTCATGCATTTACACTAACATGGTAGTTCCTACCAAACATTGAACATGGTAGAATATGAAAATATTCGTTCTATTATTACGATTCTCTAATAGTAAAATCCCTGAATTTTAATTCCATTTTATCTAGTTTTATCCTGAGTTGAATGAACACAACGTTAAGGAATAATTTAACGAATATAACTTTGTAGTTATCAACTTTGTCTTCTTCTTTTTTATAAAAGATTTTGCCTTTCCATTTCTATACTCTCTCAACTTCTCCAATTAGATTTTCTGGTTCTTTTAATTTGTCTAATCAATCCTTTTAGTTTTCATAAATTTTAATTAAGTTCCTTTGACATAAAATCTGACTAATTTTAGTTGACGTTGCCATCGCATGATGCAAAGTGTGGTGTAGATAAAATGCGAATCCCCACTGGACATATGTGGAAAAAATATGCAATTGTAGGAAACATGTGTATAATGTGGATGGATTTAGTCAATATAGACCCTCACATGGATGCCAGCGTCGGACAAATTTAAGACGCTAAGATGTAGTCCGAGGGCCACATCCATTGTACTTGGGCAGATTGGGTGGTCGAAGGACGCCAAGATGTTGTCCGAGGGCCACACGCATGGCCTCTCTATATAAACTCCATCTTCACGTCGTCTCCTCCGTCTCTCTCTTACTTATGAGCTCGATGCAAAGAGCCAATTTTCCTACGTAATTACACAAGCGCACAACAGCATTAAACAGAACACGAAACGCTGTCACCTTCCTCTTCTTCTTCTTTTACTTCTTGTGTTTTGAAAACAGAGCAAGAGCAGCGGTTTGGCAGACACCGCCATCATCCATGGATGGAGGAGACATACACAGAGCAGGCAACAACCAGCACGTGACCAGCTCCACTAGGTGGAGGAACCATGTGACGACGATGGACGTGTTCTCAAGGTCTTCGCGTGACGAGGATGACGAAGAAGCCCTGAGATGGGCCGCTATCGAGAAACTCCCCACCTTCGAGCGTCTCCGGAAAGGGATTGTGACGGCTGGCAGTGGTACTAACGAGATCGACATCCGGAACATGGGTTTTCATGAGAGGAAGGGATTGATGGAGAGGTTAGTGAGGGTCACTGAGGAGGACAACGAGGGCTTCTTGCTGAAGCTCAGGAGCCGCATTGATAGGTACAATCTCTGTTTGCTCTGTTTCTGGAACCTCTGTTTGTGTGTTTTCTGAGTAAAAAGGAAAATGTTTACCAATTTTGCCACGTTTCTTGGCATGGAGTCTGTTTGGTTCCCAAGAAAAATTTTTACCAAGGAAAATCCTCACCATGTCAGGCCATCTCTTGTTATTGAAAATTTTCTCGTCCAGAATGGTGGGAATTGTTCCTTCCAGGTCCATGCATGTTTTGTCTTTTTCCCGAGAAAGTTCTCCCGGTAATCTCAAGATGTAAATTTTTCATTTATTTATTTTAGGTTTGAAAATTTGTGGTTTTGGTGAATCTGGTTGCAGAGTTGGAATTGATATTCCTAAGGTTGAAGTCAGATTTGAGCATTTGACCGTGGAGGCTGAGGCGCATGAAGGAAGCAGAGCTTTGCCCACCGTCATTAATTTCTGCACTAATTTTCTAGAGGTAAAGTTAGGGTGCATTTAGTAAACATTATGTTCTCGAAAATAATTTCTACTCAAAATTCATTCTTTTTTATTTGTTATCTCAACGACATTTTGAGCATTTGAAGGCGTATGATAATTGTCATCAATTTTTATTCTTGGAATAAAAATACTTTTGGTACGACTCTTAATTTTTTTGTTTCTTTCAATTTTATATTTTTCTTTTTTCTTTTATCTTCTCCCTCCTCTTTCCTCATGGCCATTGACCAGCTGGGTGAGGCCGAGTCTTGCGGTGGCCAGGCGAACCTTTGGCTAGCTTGTTGGACCTTGCCCAACCGATTGTTGGCCATCGTTGGTAGCAGTGTTGGCTAGCGATCAATGGTGGTTGATGATTGGCTAGGAGGAAGAAGAAGAGAGAAGGAAAAGAAAGAAGAGAAACGAAGAAAAGAAAAGAGAAAAAAAGAAAAATAGATTGACTTGATTCTGGAGTTGTTTCCGAGAACAAAGAAGAAACTTTTTTCTATTTTTTGATGTTGTTCCAAATCTATTATTGGGAATAAAAAATTTATCAATTCAATTTCTGTTTTTTTTTTTTCTGGGAAATAAAAGAATAGAATTGGGTACTATAACTACCTAAATGTGTGAATTGGACCAAAGAAAAAAACATGTGGAATATAAAAGCCAAAAGGCAGCTCCATTTTTGTTGGGATCCTAATTCAAGTGTAGGACTTGGATCTCATTAATATGGACTTAGATATGTGATTTGTATGGCACTGTCTCTCTCACATCGATAGCTAGCTTTTGAAGTGTGAAGAGAACAATTGACCAAAAAAAAAAAGTGTGGCGAGAGCCCAAGACCATATAAACCACACATCAAACCCCATACCATATATATGAGATCCGAGTCCCATCCCTTGCAATTAGGATCATAACAATCAACCATGCTCCGTAATCTCAGTGCACGCAAAGGGTTGGCTTTTGTACAAGCCCTTTTGCTTGTCCCAAGCAGACACTATAACACCGGTGTCACCACCCATGCCGCTTGATTGCAACATGGAGAGATGGTGGATGGCTCTTGTATCAATCGATATTGACATTAGGAGAACCAGAGCCCAAAAGCTAGCTATTGAAGGGGGGAACCCATTGAAATATAAACCACACATCCAAATCCCATACTATCGAGTCCCATAACTTGCAATTAGCATCATATTGATTTTTTTGGCTAAAATGACGTTTAGTAAATTGTTTGGATGTTCTGATTGGTTTCTTTGTTTAACTTTTACTTTTCTTTTTGTTTCTTTCTACCCTCGAAGGGCTTCTTGAATTTTCTGCACATACTTCCTAGTAGAAAGAAGCACTTGACCATCCTTCAAGATGTCAGTGGGATCATCAAACCTGGCAGGTGAGCAAATCAAACCAACTCAAAAATCAGTTCTTCAAGCCTCCAAATTAAATTGAACTGAACTTAATTTTATTTCGGCACATGTGATTTGGATCCGTCTCCGAGCTTGGTTATGTGTTCTACAAATGCGTTACATGTGGTGTAATTAATCAAAGGTCCCAACTAGAAATTGTCACATTCTTGTTGGAAAGAAGTTTTCAACATGTCGATTGGATTACTGATTCAAATTCGAATTGGAATCTGGATTTGTCTTTTTTCCTTGATCGAAATGGTGGAAAATTAGCTTTATTTTTCTTTTTTGGCAAGTTTCTTCTCATTTGGATGGACAATTTTGCAGGATGACTTTGCTTCTGGGTCCACCTAGTTCAGGAAAGACCACACTCTTGTTAGCTTTGGCCGGCAAGCTTGATCCTGAACTAAAGGTTAATACAAGTCACCTTTCATTAAATTAAAGCCCTTCTTTCATGATACATCAAAATAACATCCAATTAATGCGAAGATTCTTCCTCAGACAACAGGAAGGGTAACTTACAATGGACATGACTTGAATGAGTTTGTGGCCCAAAGAACTGCAGCTTACATAAGTCAACACGATCTTCACATCGGAGAAATGACGGTTAGAGAAACTTTGGCCTTCTCGGCAAGATGTCAGGGAGTTGGATCACGATACGGTTAGCTTATTTGATTTGATACTCTTATATTTTATAAAGCTATATTTGAGTTTGACTTAGACAATTTTTCTTTTTTTCAAATAAGAAATGCTGATTTTTTTGGCGGCATTTGCAGATATGTTGTCAGAATTGTCAAGAAGAGAGAAAGCAACAAATATAAAACCAAATCCTGACATCGATATCTTCATGAAGGTAATTAGACAAGGAGAGCTTAGAGTTGCTTTTTGTTTTCCCAATTAAAGAAATGAAATGAATTAAGTAATCCATAAGAAGAAACCGATGAGGAAATAATGGTTTTGAGCCGGACTCCAGAAAGCATTCACCATGTTTTTGAATTCTTAGACCAACGGGGTTGTCTAGTTTTTCTAATGCAATGGGCCTAATTCCATAGGCAGCAGCGACAGAAGGTCAGGAGGCTACTGTTGCCATTGATTATATCCTCAAGGTAACTATGAGAAGAATAACCACAAAATCATGCAGACACTTGACCGGTAGCAGAACTTTAATGCACATGTTTTCTCCACAGATTTTAGGGCTGGAAATATGTGCTGATATGATGGTCGGAGATGAAATGTTGAGGGGTATTTCTGGAGGACAACGGAAGCGTGTGACCACAGGTTAGAACTAGAAGCACATCAAACTTTTAGTAAATGAAAATGTTCAATTGTCTAACCTGTAATTTCTAGGTGAGATGCTGGTTGGGCCTGCTGAGGTATTTTTCATGGATGAGATATCAACTGGGCTTGATAGCTCGACGACATACCAAATTGTCAACTCCCTGAAACAATTTATTCATATTCTCGAGGAAACAATGGTTATCTCTCTCCTCCAGCCAGCTCCGGAGACTTATGATCTGTTCGATGACATCATTCTCCTGTCTGATGGTCAGATCGTGTACCAGGGCCCACGTGAACTCGTCCTAGATTTCTTCGAATCCATGGGATTCAAATGCCCTGGGAGGAAGGGTGTCGCTGATTTCTTGCAGGAAGTATGTAAATATATGAAAATTTTATTTCAGCAACTTTTAGGAGATAAAAGATTTTCTTTGTAGGAAGTGTCTTAAAATAACGTACTTTCTACCTTTTGATAGGTAACATCAAGAAAAGATCAACATCAGTATTGGGTACGCAAAGACGAGCCTTACACTTTTGTCACAGTTCGGGAATTCGCAGAGGCATTCCAGTCATTTCATGTGGGAAGAAAACTCGGGGATGAACTTTCCACTCCATTTGATGAGAGCAAGAACCACCCGGCTGCTTTGACTACCAAAAGATTTGGTGTTGGAAAGAAGGATTTGCTGAAAGCTTGCATTTCAAGAGAGTATTTGCTTATGAAAAGAGACTCCTTTGTCTACAACTTCAAGATCGCTCAGGTAAATACCAACTTCATGCTCTTTCAGTTCGCTTCAACCATGAATTGTCTGATGTACTTAAAACTGATATGACTCATTTTGTTAGCTCACAATTATGGCGTTTATTTCGATGACACTATTCTTACGGACTAAGATGCATCGGGATACCATAACTGATGGAGGAGTTTACATTGGTGCCTTGTTCTTCACTGTGATTATGATCATGTTCAATGGCATGGCGGAGATTTCCATGACCATAGCCAAGCTCCCAATTTTCTACAAGCAAAGAGACCTCCTCTTTTATCCAGCATGGGCATTTGCTCTCCCAACCTGGATACTAAAAATCCCTATCACATTTGTGGAGGTTGCAGTTTGGGTGTTCTTAACCTACTACGTCATTGGATATGATCCAAATGTTGGAAGGTAAGAAGAACTGTGATTGTTCTTTGGTCGTAAGATGGTAACTCTAATCTTGTTGTCCTGGTTGAGACAATCTTTTGTCTATATTGTGTTACAGGTTGTTCAAGCAATATCTTTTGCTTGTGGCTATTAATCAGATGGCCTCTGGATTGTTTCGATTGATTGCGGCACTTGGGAGAAACTTGATCGTTGCCAACACATTTGGGTTGTCTGCGCTGCTCGCACTCTTTGCAATGGGCGGATTTGTTCTTTCCCGAGGTAGTACGAATGTTAGAGTTCAACTGCTTTCTTTATTTTGTTTATAGGTTCTTTTCCATAAGTAGTACTAATCCTGATTTCTTTGAATTGTAGAGGACATAAACAAATGGTGGATTTGGGGCTATTGGATATCTCCTTTAATGTATGGGCAGAATGCAATAGTCGTCAATGAGCTTTTAGGATCGAATTGGGATAAGGTAAAGTCTTGTAAATGCTTAATGCCAATATTTTGAACTTTTATAGATATAAATCTCTAATTGACCTATTCCTCTTGTGTTATTCCCTATAATAGATTCCCCTAAATTCAAGTACAAACGAACCCTTAGGAATTCAAGTTTTGAAGTCTCGTGGGTTCTTTACTGGAGCATACTGGTATTGGATAGGAGTTGGGGCATTGTTTGGGTTCATCATCCTCTTCAACTTTGGGTTTTCGGTGGCCCTTGCTCTTCTCAACCGTAAGTGCATTTTGCTTTTCTTATTGTTGAATTTTCTATGAACAAGAGCTTGCCTACTCAAGTTTCGTGTGATAATGCAGCCTTTGGCAAATCCCATACAGTAAAATCAGCTGATCCTGAGGACAACGAGGAAGTTAATAGAATGGGAGGATCAATTCAGTTGCATTCTCTAGACTCTAGTCTCAAAAATGGATCGGGTATAAAGTCCTAGTAGTTGGTTTCTTTTCAATTTCAATCATTTAGTAATAGTTAAGACCTCAAAGGGGTGAACAAAAAGCTTTGGTCCATCAGGTACTCATGTTACTTCTTTGCCTATCTTTTCTATTGGGTCTTGTAGGGAGGTCATCCAAGTCTACACCTACAGGGCTCAAGACGGCTGTTGCTGCCGATAGGAAAAGAGGAATGGTCCTCCCATTCGAGCCACACTCAATTACTTTCGATGAAATAACTTATTCAGTTGATATGCCACAGGTAACTGTGTTAAGTTACGAAAAGTTTGAAGATAAGCGTTAAAGCTCAAATGTTCATTTAAAGTATAACTAAGTTTTTGTTGTTATCTTGGCAGGAAATGAAGAAGCAAGGTTTTCTCGAGGATAAATTGGTGCTCTTGAAAGGTGTAAGTGGTGCTTTTAGGCCAGGTGTTCTTACAGCTCTAATGGGCGTTAGTGGTGCTGGTAAAACTACTCTAATGGATGTGTTGGCTGGGAGAAAAACTGGAGGATACATCAAGGGGAACATAACAATTTCTGGGTATCCAAAGAAGCAAGATACATTTGCTCGGATTTCTGGATATTGTGAACAAAACGACATACATTCACCTCATGTTACTGTCTACGAGTCCTTAATTTACTCAGCATGGTTACGTTTGCCTACTGGCATGGACGACACAACCAGAAAGGTTTGCATCTACTAGCACAATATATTTCTACCAGGATTGCCTTTTTAACTCAAAACAAATTGTGTAAATGCTTGCTGCTTTGTTGGGTATGTAGTCTAATTGAGGATCAGTCTAATTCAAATAATTTATAATGGACAAAAATGTTGTAGCTGTTTGTTGAGGAAGTCATGGAGCTTATGGAGCTAAATCCGCTGAGACAGGCCTTGGTCGGTTTGCCTGGTGTGGATGGTCTATCCACCGAGCAACGCTTTGTTGGGTATGTAGTCTAATTGAGGATCAGTCTAATTCAAATAATTTCTAATGGACAAAAATGTTGTAGCTGTTTGTTGAAAAGGCTGACCATTGCGGTTGAACTAGTCGCAAACCCCTCCATCATTTTCATGGATGAACCAACCTCAGGGCTTGATGCAAGAGCTGCTGCTATTGTCATGAGAACAGTTAGGAATACAGTAGACACGGGGAGAACAGTTGTGTGCACAATTCACCAACCGAGCATTGATATATTTGAAGTTTTTGATGAGGTGAGTTATGTCAGCACATTCAAAATATGAAAAAACTATTTGCGGTGCACTCAAACTTAGGAGCTATTGCATTTTCACTTGTTCTGCAGCTTTTCTTAATGAAGCGAGGGGGCCAGGAGATATATGTCGGCCCTCTGGGTCATCATTCTTCTCATCTGATAGAGTATTTTGAGGTAGAAACTTTTTCACTTATATAATCTGGCTTTGTATTGTACTTTCCTTATGCTACTTGAATCACCATGGTATCTTCAAAATAAAGGGAATCCAAGGAGTTAGTAAAATCAAAGATGGCTATAATCCAGCAACTTGGATGCTCGAAGTTACAAGCCCAGCACAAGAACTCGCTTTAGGTGTCAATTTTTCTGATCTATACAAAAACTCAAATTTGCATAGGTGGGTTCATTGCATATATTGAGTTCCATCTTTTAGTCTTGCCATTAACCTGGAAAATGTAAATGGGAAAACACATTTTCGTGATTTTCAGGAGAAACAAGGCTTTGATTAAGGAGTTGAGCACACCTCCTCCAAATTCTAAGGACCTTTATTTCCTGACTAAGTATTCTCAGTCAACTTTCACCCAATTAATGGCTTGCTTATGGAAGCAACATTTGTCTTACTGGCGGAATCCGCCGTCTACAGCTGTTCGGTTCCTCTTCACCATCTTCATTGCCTTAATGTTTGGGACTATGTTCTGGGACCTCGGCTCTAAAACGTAAGTTTTGCCTAGAATGTCAATATATGCCTCATTCATTCTCGAAGTTTTGTGTTTCTGAATGTTAGGTTTGCAGGAACCAGAGTCAAGATTTGATCAATGCGATGGGATCTATGTATGTAGCTGTTATCTTCCTTGGGTTCCAAATGCTTCTTCTGTGCAACCAGTTGTAGCCGTGGAGAGAACGGTTTTCTATAGAGAGCGAGCTGCAGGGATGTATTCGGCCCTTCCATACGCATTAGCGCAGGTAAAATTGCTTCGAAATGATTCCAAGAATGCTTGTTCTAAATAGTGTCATGCATGAATCAATATTGGAAAGTTGCTTATGTGATTAATTTTTATTTTGTAGGTTTTGATTGAAGTCCCTTATGTTGTCATGCAAGTTATACTATATGGTGTCATAGTTTACGCTATGATTGGATTTGAATGGACCATTGCGAAATTTTTCTGGTATCTGTTCTTTATGTGCTTCACTTTGTTGTATTTCACATACTTTGGTATGATGGCCATGGGCATGACCCCAAACCCCCACATCGCTGCCATCGTCTCTTTTGCATTCTATGCCATATGGAATCTCTTTTCAGGGTTCATCATACCGAGGCCTGTAAGTTTATAGCAACCCACCGATTTTCATGTTTCTGCTAATTCTGTTTTCAACATCAAGTATAATGCCTGATTTGCGAACATCTTCACAACTTCCTATTTGACAGAGGATACCTATCTGGTGGAGATGGTACTACTGGGGATGCCCAGTTTCTTGGACTTTATATGGATTGGTGGTCTCTCAGTTTGGTGATTTAAAGAACAGTCTCAAGGACACCGAGAGCACGGTGCAAGAATACTTGAGAGAGTACTTTGGTTACCGACACGATTTTTTGGGTGTGATCGCTGCCATGGTGATAGGATTCTCAGTGCTCTTCATGTTCGTCTTCGCTATTTCCATCAAGGTGCTCAATTTCCAGAGGCGGTAGACTTTAGCATCTTATTGATCCGCAAAATAAGTGTGTTTCTATCAGAAAATGACATCTTATTAAAATAGCAAGCAGATGAACTCTTTTGCTTTTCTAGCAATTGTCTGTATCTTTTCGGTTATATGGATCTTTTCCTGAAGGACTAAACTGTGAATTGGTTGCTGCAACAAACCAACAATCCTAAGACCAGAGACCAGATTTAATAACTGGTCTTAATAACAAAGAACAGGAATGCATATCAAGATCATTTCCCTTTCAAACCACTGATCTCAATGCCAAATTAGTCCTTTTAATCCTTTTAAACCATTTCATTAGACATCAAGCCCCTAAAAAGAGAAATCCAATTAGACACAAACTGAAAATGATAGGATCAGTTTCTTCTTGAATTTGATAATCAATTCATTCTACTGTGCAATTTTGTCTTTCCTCTGGACACACGCTCTGCGAACGGTTCAAAGCATATTTATTTATGGGCCTCCACTATGGGCCAATTTTTTTTTGTATATATACAATATAGTGGGCATGGCAATAACTTTTAGCCCAGTGCTTAACCTGACATGTCCAAATCCGCTTATTGAAATTTTACTAATTCTTTGATTGACATGTCCCTCTTCTTTTTTTCAAGCCACACACATCCCTCTTACTCTCAATGATATGATTTCGTCAATTGTTTTTTATTTCTTTTTCCTATCGATCTTCTTGTCCTTTTACGCACAGGTTTTTTTTTAATGCTTATACATAACACTTTTCATTAGCATGCGAAAAAACTCCATTTTTTTGAGTTATGAGACAGTAGAATTTTGCATAAGAGAAAATCGATAGCAATACATGTATGTACATACGACAAAGAGATATGAAATGAATGTGATGTATTATATAATATTCGTGGCCCTTCGAATATGCTAAATTTTTAACTGGAGGGTATAATTTCATTAAATCCAATCAAAAGTTTGATAATTACAATAAAGTTACATGTATATAAAGGGGACTTTTTTTTTGGTTAGCCAAGCGTATTCCAGGACTTTGGAGTTCCTTTACGAGGACTTGGCAGGCCCCTAGCGGGCCCACCTAGGGAATACCATAAATCCACGAGTCCCCTATCCCAATCAAAAGCTTTATTAAATAAAAAGTATGCAAATACGCATGTAAACTCATAATTATTTTAGATTGGACACACTCTAACAGAAGGCAAGATCTTAGGAAATCCAATCAAAAGCTTCTTTTGCCATCGTTTAAGATGTACAAACATATCAATCATTTTGTTTGCACTTAGAGCATAATTGACCATGGAAGGCATGAAGCGAAAGAGTCCAATCGAAACGTATCGTTCGCACATGCATGTGAACCCCATGGATTTGTTCGGTGGGAAGTCCAAAAAAGGAGACTAAAATACCCGGCAAGTCAGTATAGCTAAGCATTTTTTATTTAGTAAAAAATGAATTATTTGAAAAATATTTCTTAAAAATATCACTAGTATTGCTTAAAATAATTAGTCACTAAAGAATGTTTATTATCAATAACAATTTTATTTCTAAACATTTTCATGGATGATAGAAATATTTTCGCTAATTCATTTTATAAACGATACAAGGAATATTTTTATGAAAATATTTTTCAAAAATTCATTTTTCGCGAAACAATTGATGCAATACATTCTTCATCAAGTAAAAGAAATTTTTTTAATTCTATAGGTGAGTTGAGGAGAAGTCAAAGAATGAAGAAAAGGAAAGATTTTGGTTCTAATTTTGTAACTCTCTTGGTAGAAGGGGATAGGGAAAGTGTTGTGAATAAATTACCATATTATTTCACTTGGATGAAGATCCAAGAACATTCAATGAAGCAATGGCACCTAGAAATGTATTATTTTAAAAAGAAGATATTGACGATGAAAAGAGTACTGAAGAGAATTCTCAATGCTCTGTCATATTGTCTAGAGACATTTGGAATGTCTTGGATACCAAATGCAATACTGACAAACAAGGTATGATAGATTTATTGCTCTAAATATTTTGAATTTACCATGATTAATGAAAAATCTATCTCTAAGCAAGTGGATGAACTTCAAAAATGTGTTACCAAACGCAAATACCTTATGATTGAAATTTCCAAACCTCTTTAAGTTACCACAATTATTTCAAAATTGCTTGCAACTTGGAATGATGATCTTAAATAACTTCTCCTCATTGGGAACTTAATTGTGGATAATTCAATAAAACAAATTCGAATTGAGGAATGTCATTGGGATCATGAGGCTAATTATGTGAAGGAAGTTGTAAATAAGGTGCATTTTGTTGAGAATGACAACATGAGCATAAACAAAGAAAGCACCAAAATAATGGCATGAAAATTTAATTCAGTGAGATTATCATATCAATTTAAGCATAATAATGCTGATATGTGTGTATTTATTCAAAATTTACTAAAAAATATGAAGTTACAATCTTGTTATAGGTAGATGATATGCTAATTATTGGTACAAATATGCATGGGATAGATGAAACTATAAAGTATCTATTTTCTCAGTTTAAAATGGAATATTTGGGAGAAGTGCATACAATTTTAAATATCAAAGTGATCCAATATATGCTTTAAGGCTACTATGTGGAGAAAATTATTTGAAATATTAGCATTTGGGAACTGAAGAGTCAAATTTAACATAAGTGTGTCAATTAGATTGATAGAAAATCCTTAATAACTTTTAGCACAATTAGAATATATTGGTGCAATTGGAAGTTTGAAACATGCTATGTAGTGCACTAGACTGGATATAGATTTTATTGTGTGTAAATTGTCTAGATTTGCTAGTAATCCTAATAATGTGCATTGAAAGGTTATAAGTAAAATTCTTAGTTACTTAGAGAATACGATACATTATGGTCTATTCTATGAAACACAACAAATAGTATTAAAGCAATATTTAGATGCTAGTTGGATAATTAGCTGATAACAAGTCAACATCTAGATGAGTTTCAATTTGGCAAGTGACGCAAGTCTCATGGGAATCAAAGAAACAGACATGTATAACTCAGTCAACAAAGGATGCTGAATTTATATCACTATCGATGGCTAGTAAAGAGCCTGAATAAATGTGGCCATAACCAATGATAGCTATATCTTTACATTGTGATAGTGAGGCAACAATATTAAAGGCATATCCTAAAACATATGATGGAAAATCTAGATATTGGCTTACGACATGAATATATTCAACAATTAATTACTGATGAAACAATTCTAGTAATTTGTTCTGATGAATAATAACTTGGTTGATCCATTTACAATTCTAGTGTACAAGCACATCAAAAGCACTTAATAGGAAAAGGTGCTCTTTTAACTGCAATACATGCCTTATGTCAACAAGTGCTCTCACCACTCCATCATGCATGTTAATATGAAAGATGAGGATGGAGAAGGGGTGACTGGAACACTCAGAGTAACTAGAGTAGTATTTATATCACTCATAGTTGAGAGAATCTTCTCAGCACTGCATCCACCATCTAAGTGCATGGAACAAATCAAGTTACGAATGAAACCATGGCTCTGATACCAACAAGGAGACCTGTGCTTAGAACTAGGTAAAACCATGTCGGCTTGCAATAATTATACTATCCCTTAGCAAGCGAACCTCATGTTCAAGCCCTTCAAGGGCTGTTTTTTCCTTTGAAACCAAACACATTGTAGGTAAGAAAATGTGCTTACTGACTTTCTTTCCAAGCCAAAGGCACCATCAGAAATCAACATGTAAATTTTAACACATTATTCTCCTCAGCAAGAAAAGTATAAGATTGACATAATGTGAGAATGACCAAGTTTGGAATACCCCCAGGAGATTATTGAGCAAATCTAGAATGATAGGCTCAGGAAGATCGGGTTTTCCTATGAAAAAATGATAGATAATTTCAATAGCTTGGGAAAAGTCTATCAAAAGTAGAAAATGTATTTGATTGTCATTTGAAGTTATTTCCCACCGATGCTTAAGACTACCAGTAAACCTCGTAACAAATTCAAGGAGAATATAATACCGACTTTCAACAGTGAGAGCTTGAGTTTTCAACTAGGAGTGGAACTCTTCAAATCTGTTTGGCCATTTTAAATAAGGAATATCGTCGATAGTAAACAACTTTTTAGAAGAGGAAGTGGGAATTTGAGATGGGTTATTCAGTTGAATAACCTCTGGTTCAGAAGGATTTGACCATTTCCTGTTCTGGTGGGTCGACCATAAATACTAAAGAGGTGACAAATATAAGGGGAAAAGATTCAACAACAGGAATCAAGGAATCAAGAAAGAGGAGGAGGACGAAAGAGATTTCGAGTCTGAGTGTAATGTTATCGATCAGAAGGATAGGAACTGGGGAAGTCTAAGAGTGATTGATAGCTTGCTTACCTTCTTGATTACTCAGGTCTTTAAAAAATGATTCCAATTGGTTTGACACCACCATCTACTGGTCAAGTTCCTCCTTGGCAAGCTTGGAGGGTTTTGTAATGATTTTTTCCTTCACCCTTTCTTTCTTTAATCTTTCCATTTCTCGGATATGGTTTCGCATTTTAACCAAATGCCTTCTATCCTGTCTAGTAGAGGTTTCTACAAGGGTTGCGAAAACTGGAGAGTTTTGTGTTGGTGGAAGAGAGTACTCAATACTTGGCAAGATAGAGAATGAATCAGCAAGTTTAAATTTTCCTTTTTCAAGGAGACTGATTTGCTTTTTTACCTTTTCTATTTCAACCTTTGGACTCTAAGATGATAATATCCCGGATGTTGTCCTGATTCTAGAATATGAAGTCTTTTTTGGAAGTCTACAAGCATTTTTTTAGTGGATTCATCATATCTTTTAAGATCTTGTTGTACATCAACGATCCTAGAGTTGATCGTCTTGAAGGCATTATTGTGTGCCAAAAGAGTTTCTGCTTGCCAATTCAAAACAGCTTCGGCAACGGGAGTTCTTTTTTGCCTTCCATGTTATCGACATCAATGGGAGCAGGAATCTTTGGAACATGAAGGTATCTCCTTTGGAAATCAGTGAATTCTTCAGTGGCTAGAAAAGAAAGTTGTTTCTCTGAGAGGAGGAAAATCTACTTTGTGAAACATGGAGATAGAAGGGTTTGTGTTTTGATGGAATTTCACTTGAGAGTGCGAATAGGTATTAGTTCTTTTTTGCCCATTTAAGGATAGGTTTATAAAAGGGGGAAATAGCTGGTTTTTTATATAAGGAGGCGAGGGCGGTGAGGCTGGAGGTGATGGTGGTGGTGATGATGTATATGAAGATGGTGGAGTTGGGGCATAAGAAACCATAAACTAGAACTTGTCATTCTCACCAAGAGTATCAACCGAGGAATCTTCGTTCAAATGCCTTTGGTATAAATCATCCTTGCCATTACAGGTTTTTCACTTTGGCTTTACGGTCAGGTCTACCTCATCAAGAGATTTGGTGCACGAGGAACACTGATAAAAAGAATCTCAAAAACAATGACCATAAGGGTCTTTGTTGTAATGGACCGGGTGTCCATCACTTTTGAAATATTTAACATATTTGTTTGGGTCCGGTTTAGAAATGAGATCTGGAACACGAGGTTGAATCATGGATAGGGTTTTGTCGTAAAACAATGCCCATGAGAAGTCACAAGATAAAACATCCACAGTCAACCACCCAATTTTTACCCGACGAACTTGTAATAATTGCTAACACATCTTCAGCAGGACGAGAACTATGTGATAATTGTCCAAAAAGTCTTATACCTATTGTACGTAGCCAATTCATTTATAAAATTTTCAATATAAAATCCTAAACATTTTTAGAATATGCTAATTATTCCAGCCAAATTTGACTGTGATGACGTGAACGATTTTTTGCATAATTTAAAATTAAAAATTTTTTTCTTATCTTTTCTTTCCTTTTTCTTTTGCTTTTTTATTTTTCTATTTTCCTCCGCCAATCCAGGGCCTTGGCGATGACCCGTGGAGGTCGTTGGCCAAAGATGAGGGCGACTTAGATTTGGGCGAGGGCCATAATGCCCTCATTAGGTCTGGGTGAGGCAAGGGCATCTTGACTAGTGTGAGGCCCCACCAACTATTAAAGGGAAAAGGGAAAAAAAGGAAAGAAAAGGAAATGAACTATTAAATTTAAAAAAAAAAAAATACAAAGTTGTCCATGTCAGCACTAGTTGTACCACATGAAATGGTCAGCGTTCACGTTAGTGGTTTTTGGCCAAAATTAGTGGAAAGCACTAAATTGGCTAATTGACAAAAGGTTTAGGACTAAATCAGCTAAATTTTAAAAAAATTATGACTAAATTGACTATTGTATAATAGATTTATGACTTTTTAGATAATTTTCTCTTGGAATTATGCTTGCTCTAGTAACGGCATTACCAATGCTTGCAAACTCCTCCATGACTCCTTATGAATTTATTTCAGATGATTTCTCATGTAGTGCCCTATCTCATCGTATTGATAACACCAATGAATCCGAATGTTTTGACTTCAATTTTAAATGGCTCTTCAATCTGCTACCTCCAGGCCTTATGCGCATGTCTCTACCCCAAAAACCCAACTTTGCACCATGTCCTAAGCCAAGTCATCTTCTCGTAACTTCTTTTATCACTCTTAAAAAAAAAGAAAAAAAGAAAGACTTTACCTCTTTAAACGTAATCGTACTGCAGCCCTCTAGTAGTAAATCCATGAAGTGTTCAAAAGAATTCAACCACAACCTTTTAATAATATGGCTGTGATCTATCATTTTATACATTAAAGAGGAGAATTGTTCAAAAAGTCCTAAATCTATTGCACAGCAGCTAATTCATTCTAAAATTTTCAATTCAGCCATTTAATCCTACATTTTTTGACAATTTTCCAATGTAATCTATCAGGTTATTTCAGCTAAAAGTCACTAAAATGGTAGCCAAGTTAGCATAGGCTGACCCATTCCTCTAGTGAAGCTTGAGCTTTACTTGAGCTCAATTGGCATTTGTAGATGATAAGCACCTATCGAAGCATTTGAGTCAGCATGAGTTTTGAGCAATATGACTTGGTTGCAAACATTGAGCGAAGATGAAAAATTGTTTAATTATGTGTCAAATTTTATCTCAAATTTGAAATTGTACATAATACTCGATCTGATTGGAGGATGCCAATCGATTTGTTAAACCGGATTTTTGACGATAGGCATCCAATGAATTCGGATTGGATTAGAATTCCCTTCAATTGTATATCAAAGAGCGGACTGTTGGAGATTACTATCCAAGTTTGTCGTGTGGTCTTGTCCATAAAGATATTTGACCGAATAAAGAAAGACACTAGTGGAAGTTTGACTTTCCTTCTTTATAGGAATTTACCTATTGGCCGCACAGGAGCTTTTTATGAAGGAACCGCATAAGGGAAAAGAAAATGTAGATTCCACCGGTGGAGCTCTTTTATTGGATGCACGGGGGCACGGGGGAGTTGTGAACATGCTGAATTTTGTGCTATGACTTCTACGTCCAAATTGAGTTTCTTTCTTCGCAAACACCGTGGGTTCGAATATAATTGGAAAGTGTCAATAAAGTCCTAAACTTATTTCATTATATACAATTTAATCATAAATATTTTAATGATGCCAACTTAGTTTTAAATCTTTTGATCCATTATCAATTCAATCATCCTAGCTAATTTTGACTGGATATTGCTAACGTAAATGTCGGTTAACTTACGTGGTATCATTGGCACTAACATGAATAATTTTTAATAATATTTAATAATTTTTAGATTTTATATTTTTTATGATTTTTTATGATTTTTTTCTCTCCTTTCTTTTGCTAATGACCACCCACTGACCAAGCCTAGCCATGGCGAGGTTGAGCCCGGGGCGAGGGTGGGCCTCACTAGATTTGACCTGGGTGAGGCTGACCTTCACTAAGGCTGCCTTCACTTGGGCAAGGGCAACCTCAGTGAGGGCTTCCTTTGCCAAATTTGGCGAGGTCAGCCCTCGCCTAGGCTAGGGCGGCCCCACCAAATCTAGCTTGGAGAGGTTGACCCTCGCCAGGCGTCACTTGGGTGAGGGCGAGACTAGCCCAAGTTAGATCTGGCAAGGTCGACCCTTGCCATGGCCAAGCAAAGCCAGCTAACCTAGCCACCACCTAAGGTTGAAGAAAGGAAGAAGAGGAAAAAAACGAAAGAAAAGAGAAAAGAATCAGAAAAATAATTAACAAATTGAAAAATTATAAAAATATTATAAAAATTTGTCCACATTAGTGTCGACGAGGTCACATAAGCCGGCCACCGTCCATGTCAGCAATATCAAGCCAAAATTAGTTGGAGGATAAATTGACATCATATTAAAAGGTTTAGTACTAAATTGACATCATTAAAATATTTAGGATTAAATTGATACTAATGCAATGACTTTTTGTGAAACTTCTCCAAATAAAATTTAAGGTTGGGAAACAATTGAGTTGGTAAGCAACTGTAACTCTGTAATTCTCTAATTTATTAGTGGATAATTTGCTATTTGCTCTCCTCATGGAATAAGTTCCAACACTCGAACTAAACAACAGAAAATCTCTTCGATTCGTCACTGATCTTGTGTATTTTTTTGGTGATTTCACGTTGATTAATTGCAATATTTGATAACTTCCATATTAATTTTGCTCCATTTTATAGTTTAATGACATGAAGCAAGGTGCAACAATGCATTCTAGATCATACAAGAAAGCCATCCAAGGTGGGACACTTAGAGCCCGTTTGATTCGGTTTTGGGTAAATGTTCTTGAAAAGATGCAACTACCTTTGGCTTAAAGGGGTTTTTCGAAATGTAAATAGCATTTGATCAATTGTAATTTTAAAATGTATTACAAAATAACTTTGACTTAAATATCATTTGATAAAATCTACATTTTGTAAATGACTTTTGCTAAATTTTTCATTAAAAAAAGTTTTGAATATTTCTTTTGTTCAACTACCGACTAACTGCGGACGACTAGATTTGGCCACCAGATAGCCTCGCCTGAGGTCATGCAACCTCAAGCATTGCTTGTGTTGCCGCGAACTAGGTGACGCCGTTTGAGGTCGGATCTCAAGCGGCATTGCCTTGGTCACGGCAACCCAAGCAATCACCGCTTGGGTTCATGCAACCCAGGCAATAGTTGCCTGAGATCATGTGACCTCAAGTGGTAGTCATCAAGTGGTCATAACCTCCAGGCATCAATCACCAGGGTCATCGACCCCTCATGCAATGGTTGCTGATGTGGGCAACCCTTGGCCGGCGGTTGTTGGCCTCCATTTGGCTTTTTCGGAGAAGATGAACAGTGAATGGGACTTGCGAGAATGCTGCTTCCCAAAAGATGTCCAAACCTATTTTAGGTTAAGGGCCCTTAGAGTCTTTTGGAGATGTAATTACATTTGGCCAAAACCCTCCCAAAAAAAAATGAATCAAACACCTTTACATTTAGCCAAACCCTTTTAGAGCCCAAAAGCCCATTCCAAATGCTAAACTAAATGGGGCCTTAGTTTGCGTAATAAATTAGGATTCCATCTTCTTCATCTTCTTTCATTTGAAAAAATGAATAGCCAAATATTCTACACAACATCACACGAAATTTAAAGAACTTTTTTAGACCAACCTAGAGTGTAATGTGCGGGAACGGAGGTAGAGCACAAGTGTACAACCTTTGTATTATCAGTGTTACCATCGCCCTTGGTGCCTATCTTCGCCACCCTAGTAATCAAAATATAATTAAGAATTTCTAGTGGTTAAAATGGTTGTACCATTTGAGTAATACAATCTTGGATTTATTCTCACAGTTGCATGTACGAGCCCTTTGGGACGAATCGTCCGGTTCCAAATCTATCTCAATAACTTTCGATTACACCACATCACTGTCTCTAGAATGAATCGCAATCTGGACTAAATAATGCGGTTAGGCATCCATAATTCAATAGGTGCTCATCATAGTACCCTTCAATCGAGCAATATGTCACCACTCATAATAAAATCAGCCACCCTGAATCCGTTGCCACAGTTATTTATTCAAAATGTATATGGTTATCAGATTTCAAATGAGAAAATCGGCCTCAAAATGCACTATCATAAAAATCGTCAAACTATCTTATAACTTTAAGATCTACTAGTCCTAGAATATGAATTAGGGTTTGACCAACCATGTTTGATTATGATCAATTTTCTTTTTGAGGGTTCTTAAACCATCCAAGTAATTATAAGTTCTTAATTGATGTATGGACCCCTAGAGTGTCAATACTTGGCACGGGGGACACTTAAGTACCAAAAGTTCGGAAATGTACACTTAAGTGCTAAAATCAAAGCAAAAATAATCAATTAAGTACCAACGGCGAAAAAATCCAGCCAAACTATCACGTGTCATTTTCCGGCGATTTTATTTGCTGACAGAGCAATTTTTTTCAAAATAAAATATTCACGTGGAAATGTTTTAAAAAAAAAATTGTCCAAGTTATATCAGAAAAATATTAAAAAATCTATTTTATTAAAAAAAAAAAAAAAAAAAAGAGGGAAGGGAAGGGTTCAGGTGAAGGCTGTGTAGCCCTCGCCGCCCCACCATCACTAGGAAGGGCCGGCGACTGTGGGGGGAGGGTCGGCTGGGGTCGTCGGGCTTTGGCCAGTAGTCGGCAATCCTAGCCGAGCTACGGTGAGGGTCTACGGGCCCTCGCCCAGATTTGGGGTGAGGGTTGCGACCCTCCCCTAGATTCGGCGACCCTTGCCAGGCTGACCTACGGCGAGGGCTTGCGAGCCCTCGCTGTAGGTTGGTTGAGGTCGCCAGGCACTAGATAGGGCCCGGCGACCTTGGTCAACCCTCGCCTATCATCATCGGCCCTTCACAGGGATGGTAGGGTGGTGATGGTGACGGTGAAGGCAAGGGCTGCAAAGCCCTCGCCCGTACCCTCCCATTTCTCTTTTTTATTTTTAATTAATCAATTTTCTAATAATATATTTTTTAATTTATTTAATATTATTTGATTAATACATTTTTTAAATGCCACGTCAGCACAAAAACGACATTGTTTTGGCTAAGTTTTTGCTAACTTAGCTTTCGACGAGCCACATAAGCAAGTTATATTATTAAAATAAACCACGTCAGATTTCCGATAGTTTTCGCCGGGAGTTAGCACTTAAATAATCCAATTTTCAAATAAAGTAGAACTTAAGTGTACCTTTCATAATTTTTAGCAATTAAGTGTCCCCTCATGTCAAGTTTTGGTACTTGAGCTGTATTTTTGCCATTCTTAAATCATACTTTAGTGAAAGACTTTATTGGATTTAAGTCACGTTTTAAGTAAAACCCCAGATCCATCTTAAGCTATATGGTCAACCCAAGGTTATTTGGTGCCAAATTCATTTATGATGAACTATATGTTGTGAAGTTTTGTGTTGATTTTCTTGATATCTCCCCCAAGATTTACAAGTCATTTTCACGTAAATTGACCCTCTAAGTCTTTTGTTGTCTTGCCCAAGGACTCCTAAATCTAAAAGTCTTAAGTTTGCCACTGTCTAATAGGTTATTTGTGAATGGACCATAATCCCATCTTGAGTTGAAAATCTCATTCAAACCCTAATTGAATTAGGATGCAGCAATAGCCTGATTAAACCTAAAAAATTTACCATATCTTTGCATGCCTCTTAACTCATAAACAATAATTATCTTTTCGAGTCGTTTGTTTGTTTGTTTTTTTTTTTTAACAAAAATTTTAGGCGGAAGGGAGAATTACTCCGTTTCTAGATAGCGCACATCGCCGGCCTACTTTAAGCACTTTTGGTGGGTTCGCATTTCGCTTATTGATGGCAGACCGCAAGCGGTGAGAACCGAACCTAAGCATGATCAGTACAAAGTATCTGATCCTTACTAGCTAAGCAAACTCCCGTCAACTTGTGTAGGACTCGTTTAAATCTCTGGTCATACGAGTATTCCTGTTCTTGTCCAAAATGCATGGCGTGAATTTCCGAGTACTTCTTGTATTTGCAGATGACGACATGCATGACGTTTGGCACTATTGTCCACAGAACCTGCCTGATCCCGTGCGCTTCTAGCTTAATTTGCTTATTTGCTTGTCTAGCAGGCAAATTGGCTTTCCAGTACTTGCTTTCTGGAAAATTCAAGAGGGTTATTTTAGAACTCATATACTGAGTTGTTAATTTCAATTTTATTACATAGGCATCCTATGTTTCAGTCATATTGTAGATGCTCAAGTCGATGATGCCATTTTATTTATTCAAGACTCCATTTGTATCGCGGAAAATAAATTATTTAAAAATTTTTTCCTAAAAATGATCATCTATATCGCTTGCAAAATGAATGATTTTTTTATTTATAAATTTTTATCGATAATGAAAATATATTTCATTGACCAATCAAGCGATACAAGCGATCGTTTTTAGGAATATATTTTCCAAATCATTTATCTTCCGTAAAATAAATATTACCTAAGGAAGTGTCAATTTGAATTTTCTTATTGCCAATAGGATATGATATGATCTTTGTTGAGCTTCCTTTGGTCCAATTATTTTCTATAACAGCATGAACGGTTTCACTAGTTATAAGAATAATTATTAAATTATGTATTGAGCTTGAGCCCATATACGGAACATAGATCGATTTGTTAAACGGTAGAAAAGAAATCCAATGAATCTCTTAATGGGCATATAAATTATAAATGTTGAGATTCATCATTGCTGGGTTGGATAAACATCCAAGTTTCACCGCACCTAGAAAACCAAGAACAGGGGGTATCTGTTACGATTTGAAAAATAAGGCTGGATTATCTTTAAGGTCTGACGAAAGAAGGACCCTTTTTTTCCATATCATTGCACACGAAACGAGAAGGACTTCTGTGTCCTTAAGTGCTTAAAATAAGGCAGAGACACACAACGTCCTTGGTTTTCGACCGTATGAAGTTGTTGGGCCGTGAATTTTACGTTCAATTGAGTAGTTTCTTTGTAAATACTGTGGATTGAGGCTTAATCTAGGTGTGGAATGTGAGTGATTATGGTATATTATATGCTGCCGTAGAGCATGTATCAACACTCGAACCGAATCCCGTAAATCTGTCTTATTTTTTATTAAATTTTTCTAGTGTTTGTGGATTGATTGATTTGCAAGACCTTATCAATGTCCACATTATTTTATTGTAAGTGTCTAGACACCTTTTGTGATACTTGATTGATGGACACTAATTAACGGTAATCACGAATTAAATTTCAGGTGTTCTTGTATTTGCAGGTGACGACATGCATTACGTTTGGTTCTATTGACATGTAGCATGACGACGACACGCATTTCCTCAGGAAAATATTTATAGAGTCAATTCCATTTTCACGTCTCTCTCTCTCTCTCTCTCTCTTACTTATGAGCTCGTTTCAAAGAGCAACTTTTCATTCAAAATTACACAAGCACGCATCGGCACACGAGACGCTGTCACCTACCTCTTCTTCTTCTTTTATTTCTTGTGTTTTGAAAACAAAGTAAGGGCAACGCTTTAGCTGACATCATCATGATCCCTGGATGGAGGAGATGCACACTGCGGGCAACAGCCTGCGTGCGACCAGCTCCAGCTTGTGGAGGAACCGCGTGACGAAGGTGGACGTGTTCTCGAGGTCTTCGCGCGATGAGTAGAGAGTGAGCAATTTCAAATTTCTTATAGATTTTGCCTAGAACCTGGAACCTACCTTGTTACAGGTTTTAGGATTAGTTCTAGATTCTAATAGATTCCTTTTTTTATCTTTAATTAAACAAAACTTTCATAATATTTACCTAGAGAAATGCTTGCATGAGCTTATCACAACACTTGCAAGTACTTCTCCGTACCAAAATCCACAACACCATCGCACCAAAATTTTCTATAGTTACAAAATACCCTCAACTTAGAATTTAAATGTCTAGCAATTAAATTTTGAAGCAAAACATCCACCAACAGGCCAAGCACAATAGAAACACACATTACGATCACAAAATCCAAATCATAACAGATCAAGATCAGCACTTTCCAACAATTCTGGATCATAAAATCCAGCTGCAAACAAAATTAGATAGCATTGACTATGTGACAGTTTTCTAGTAAGGTTTCTTTCCTCACTTATGTGATATTCTTCACGGAAACTACATATTACTTCATTCCATAACCGAGCAAATTTTGCAGCTTCACTTCTCCGACTAGCTGGAACCTAAAAATTGCCAAAAGTATGATATAGATGCAGTTATACTCTTGTCGATTCGGTGGTATGACTTTAAGTCAATGGTGCAAATACAATGGTCAAACCTCTGAAAAATGTTTTGAGAAAGACAACCCTCTTTTCTGCAACTTGTTTGAGGGTATCACATATGTGTTGAAAGCACCGGGCAGACTATGGAAACGAGATCTTAGCATGCCCAATGTTCATATCTATGATTAGAAAATATTGATTTAAAACGTCCAGCGATTAAATTTTCAAGCAAAACATCCACCAATAGACCAAGCATAATAGAAACACACATTATGATCACAAAATCCAAATCAGAACAAATCAAGATCAGCACCTTCCAACAATTCCTAGATCTGCAGTCACCTGTTATCACACTAAAAGTAGCAATTTAAGCAGATTATTTCCCTTGCAAGAAATTCTTCATTGGATTATAACTCAACAACATTAACTCCATGCAGCACAAATTCTAGAAGGCATAGAGAAATAAAAAAAATTTGAAATACTAGAGGTTGCTCTCATCCGCTTGTTCTTTGAATATATATTAGGTTGCTCTCATCAAGGGAACCATGACCACCAAAGAGCCATGGGGCCTGCGTAAGGACGATCCTATGATTATATAGGCCGATTCAAAGAGTGACTAGAAGTTGATCCGTGGATACGGTATAATGGGACAACGGGTGAATCTGTTTCCTATCATCGAGACTGCGAGTGGCCCTAAGTCAATTCTCAGAAATCATGTACTTTGAAATAAGAATCGATCTTTTGCAATTTCATGATAGCCGAGGCCGCCCACAAATCGAGAAAACTTGAATGTGGTTTGATGTTGAGTCAAGCACGAGTCGATTACACGTAAATCCTCGGAGTCGTCCATTAGTCCGAGACATACTAAAACTGCATTCGATCGAAATTGACTATGTATGTTAATCTGATATTAGACGTCGAACTTTCAGGGACGTCAGAGGAGAACCTTTGGACGATGTTTCTATAACTTTCAAAATTATCGGTAAGCCTGAATTGTTGGAAAAAAAAAGGAATTAACAAGCCGGAAAGTTGAGCCCACAAGGAAGTGGGCCGAGCAAGACCCAAGTGGGCCTCACGCCCAAGGAGAGACAGCCACAAATGGGGGGCCCAAGTTAGCCATGTGGGCCCATTGAGCTCAATTAGTTAACCAATTTCAGCCCATTATCCATTTTTAGCTTAATTCAAGCTTAACAAATTCCCGAGTCCATTCCTATTCATTCCTAGCCCATTTCTTAGGCCCACTTTTCATCTTCAGCCCATGGGAAATTTGGTAATTATGCCTAAGGTGGAAAAGACTAAAATGCCCCTATTGGCATTAAAGAATAGAAGACAAAAGAGGAAGACAAAGTCTTGGTTCATGATGGCCTTTTGCATGGGGAATTGAAGGGTATTGAAGAGCTTCATCTTCTCTCTCTCTCTCCTCCTTCTTCCTCCCCCTTGCTGGCCGACCACCCCTCCCATCTCTTTCTTCTTCTTCTTCTTCTTTTTTTTCCTTTCCTTCCTTTCTTCCATTTCCATTGTTCGTTTAACTTTATTACCGCCTAAGCCACCTATAGCAATGATTAGGAGCCTCTGTCCATTACCCCCAGTCGCCGCCGCTCATCGATCCTAGTCACTGGACAACCCGCCGACCGTCCAAACCAGTGCCGCTCCCTGTCCGCCCCTATTTCCAACTGCTGCACCAACTGGAAATGCCTAACCGCAATTGTTTTCGCCTTACCACCACCTAGACCAGCCACCAGCACCTCCCCCTCAGCACCTAGAGTCACCAAACGCCGAACGCCGACTAGCAGCTCGCCAAATTGCCGATCAATTTGACCAGCAGCCGAACCCCCTGGTTTGGTTCAGTTTTCTGCAAAACAGGAGGAATCGGCACTTGCAGCAGCTATTTCCACCCCGGGGCTGCCCTGTGTCGATGTATTCGAGGTCCCCGTGCATAGCCCTTGCCTGTGTCTCCGGCCTAACTAACGGCGAATTTACACTCTAATCCTTCGATTAGTCCGTTAAACTTGTTTAGGAGTAGTTTAATTATGGTTAATCTTAGTTAAGGGTTTAATTATGGCTAACTAAGGTTGAGAGGGCTTGTTAAAAAGATGACCAAGGTTATGTTAATTAACCAAGGGTGGGTTAATTTACCAAGGGTGGATTATGGTTAGGTTAATTAACCAAGGTTGGGTTAATTAACTAAGGTTGAGTTAATTAACTATGGTTGAAGCATGGTTAGGTTAGTTAAGCATTGTTAGCTTTGATTAAATTATTAATCTTGCTTAGTACTAATTAATTGTTATTAATTGGGGTAATCAAGGATTATGTAGATAATCTTGATTAGCATTATTTATTAAAAATAATTATTTTATTTTTAATAATTTATTTATTATTGAAATTCGGAAGTTATTTAATATATATTAAATTCGAAATTATTATTATTTATTTTAATAATAATTTATTTTTAATTTAATTATGAATAGTACTATTCATGCATAATTGAATTGTAGTAATAATTCGATGTGTTCATAATTGTTAAGGCATGTTGATTGGTTGTTTGTGCTAATGATGAATTGATTGTATGATTTGCGTTATCGAATGTTTAAATGCATTGACATTGCAGTAAAGTCGCATGGACATATAAAAGGAAAACCTTGAAGTGTCAAGCGTATGCATATGTCAAATGTTGCCATGAAAATGAAAAGAGCATGTTTTATTTATCAGGCATGGAAGTTGGACGGGTTTTGGAATAAAACGTGATCACGTGTAATTATTTTCCTGCAATTTCTACATGAAAAATATGTAGTGATTGATTCTGTGAGCATATATCACATTTGCATTGGTTAATATTCAAGATTAAAGTGGATTGTGGTGGTATACTTGTGTGGTCACTCAATTGAACCCGTCAACCCAGCAGGAGAAAGGGGGACGAAGTCTGACTTGTTGGAAATCGCAGCAGGAGTCCAGATGCGGGTCACGGTGGAGGCCGAACCTATGCTCATTCGGGAATGCCATCTGGGCAGGAGTTCCAGACATAGCCTTGCTTGATAGGGCGAGGGGATGCCTGGCTATGCCAGTAGACACCAGTATGAGTTCGGTTGTGGCCCTAAAGTGCGTTAATAATCGGAACATGCATGAATGCAAGAGTGCATGAGAAATATGGCACCATTGGTTCTGATTATGCATGTGCTGGTTGCACCATTTGTGGTATGCTTGAGTTGATACCGTGCAAGGTGTGGCAATGGCCATGTGAGATCGCTTGCAATACGACTCGAATGTGACTGATTTAATGCATTGCTAAGATGCAGTATGCATTAATCGTGATGTACATGTGTGTTATCGTGTAGGATATAGCATAACCAAGTAAAGTTGCATGTAAGTCGACTGCTTGTCAATATTATTCATGGGGCTAAGGCAGTTAGTATTGTTGACATTGATCTGCATGAGAGGTTGTTCTTATGATAGGTATCCCGAGATGAGTTAGTGTTCTAATCGGAGCTTAGGGTGAAAATTCATTGAGATTATATCTCATTATTGTATTAAATCACTTTAGGTCCTTAGGATGGTGCACCCTCTAGTGTGATTTGTAGTCTCCAAGGACTAGGAGACCATTGTGACGACCCACCACTTTCCAGGTCGGACGCAACTTTACAAGAAGTATGTTTCCACAATCTGAGTGAATGAGGGACCAGGGCTGTGGGTTCCCCACCGATTCTTAGCTTAGTATATTAGGGAGGGCGAGCTCTTATTCAGCCCTCTATGCAGTTTTGATGGGCCACCCAGTAGGGGCCTGAGAATGTAGACTGAGATTCTATGGAGTTGGGCTCTCCAAACGGAGCCGTAGTGGATCTTGACCCTATCCCACTAGTAGTTGACCCGTATTCCTCCGACTACGACCCAATAGAGCTTCAATCAAATGGGTCCTTGCATTATGGTAGTCCCTGATGAACATACCGAACCTGAGTTTTTGAGAGAGTAGATTAACCCAGCCCTAACTTCTTTTTGGTTGGTTTGGAAAAATGAACTTACCCATTGGCGGGCTTGTAAATAGAAATGTTCCTTTATAGGTTAATCTGGTAATTAAATAAATAAGTTGGTTTGCTACTATGATGTTTGTTCATCCTTCTATCCCTATCATGATTGATTGATTGACTGGGTATTAGTTCGTTTCCGTTTGCGCATAATGAAAGAATAAAAAAAAAGGAAGTGGTCGGCGACGCATCTTGGGACATCGCATCCATTTGACCAAGGAAGGGGTTGTCGCGTACTCAAAGTTCGGGACGTTACAGTTATGGTAGTTATAAACTCCAGCTTCAATCTTTAGCAGGTGAGTCGGCAAAGTTCTACTTGAATGCATTGCTAATAATTTTCGAAGAATATGTTGATGGCATTTATCGACATTGTAGACACAGCTCTATTGCCTTTGGCACAATCAAATTCATAGAACAAACTCCCCATTGGACTAGAAGCGGCGCTCTTTCAAAACTCATTGCTACTTTTCAAATTGTACGGACCGTAATTTATCTAGAAGATCATGAAAAGTTAAAACAGTCAGACCAAACTTGGAAAGAGCTCTTGAAAAAGTCTTCATCAAATGCAATCTACGATTCATTAAGCGTTCAGTATCATTGCGGCCAAGGACTGAGTTTAGGGTATACTGTGTAAAGGGCCATGGGAAATTAATTTCTTTTAAAGCTATAGTTTCGTGAAAAATAAATATTTTAAAAATAAATATTTCTAAAAATGATCATTTATATTATTTATAAAAAACGAATTTTTTTTATTGTCCACGAAAATATTTAGGCATAAATTATTATTGATAATAAAATATTATTCATTGACTAATTAGAAAAATAATAGCTTGTATTTTTTAAAATAATAAGTCAATAAAAATTATTTTTATTATTTACAACAATTTATATCTAAACATTTTCATTGAGGATAAGGTATTTTTTTCGTTTATTCACTTTTTGTAAGCATTGCAAGCGATTTTTTTTATAAAAAATAAAAAATTTTAAAATCATTCATTTTCCACAAAACAATCAAAAACTCTAACTAACCAAAAAAAAAAACGACACCCTAAATCTAATTATAATATGGATGATCTCCTCACCGGCATTTAAAACGTGAAAGACTAATTCAAGAAATCAGCTATAGAGTTACAGACAACGTGAGGAAAACATAAGCGGTAGAGCCCTTAATGCTTTGACTTGTGAAGTGGGGGGGGCATACTGGAATTCGTTGCTCAACCCATTCCCACTTTAAACTCGTCTCCAGGTTGAATAGGAAAATCAGGAATTGCCGTGTGCGAATGGTAACTCTCGCCGTTACGTTTGGCAAGCATACTGCTATTTCTCTTCCCCTCCTGGCACCTCGGTCGCCTTCGACGAACTTGATGCTCTTGATTCCCGAGGAACAATCTGTGCCTCCTTGAGTCGGTTTCCGGCAAAATCCCCTATTCTGTGCGCATCTAAATATATTTGATCTGTACGCCTGACAAATCGAACTAGGTTGGCTAGACCACTCTCTGTTCCGACAGTAGATGTTCATCACGTAGGGTCTGTTCTTATACGGCCTTAGCATGCATGGGTAACAAAAGACATGGAGCATCGAGTCAACGAATTAATCAAGTTCGAGGTCGGTCGGAGGGTTTCGGATCAATTTTCGGTTACTTTTCACTTCATCGTTGTTCGCATTTTTTCAGTAGCGTTTACTTATGCCTGCAGTCGTTCTAACTTCTGCATTGTAGGTTACACAGAAAGTTGATGTTGACTTACTTGACGTGGTTTCCGTGTGCGAAGATTAGGCGATTTCGTATCGTTATCATATAATTTTTGTAATTTTTCCAGCATTTGCATTTAGGATTTCTACATTTTGATAACATGTTTTGGTAAGGAAAAATCTTTTAGATGCATTCTGCCATTTCTCTCCTTTCATCATGGATTAGTAAAGTATGTTTGTTTTACCAGCTTCATTGGGAAAAAAACATAAGAAATACTATAATTTTCATAGGGCGTTCACTTCAATATCATCGATCACTTAAGTGTTACATCAGTGGAAAAACAATTAGTTAAATGTCTTTGGCGACAAATTCTAACAATTCATTCTATGTGGCATTTTTTAATGATATTCCAATTCTTATGTTGCATTTTTTATATTAAAAAAAAAAAATGATGTCTTTTCTTTTTCTTTTTTAAAATGTGGAACAAGAAAGGAACAAATAAAATAACTCTCTTTCTCTCCCCTCAATCTGTCAATTTGCCCTTCATATTCATCGGAGCACTTACCGCTAGTAGTGTTGACCTAAGTAGCACCGACTGACGCTGATATGACTCACCAATATACGTTATTTCTAAAAAAAATAGAGAATTGTGATACATTGAAACACGTTCTATATTAAATGTATATTTATATACACGATAAATTATCATTTTTAAAATTATTTCAATTAAATTAATTTGATTCAAATTCACAAATAAATAAATAATAATAAAAAGCCTAAAATGAATTTATACTAAAAACATCAATCAATTATTTGTCATATTAGTCATTATTTCAATTTGACAAATTCAACTACATCTATTCTAATAATCCATAAAACTTAGAAAAGAAATCAATCCATATTCCACCATTAAATTTAACATTTTTATATATTTACATTTTGACCACTAATTTATTGAAATTATTTTAAAATTGAGCCATATGTTGGAATCGTGTGTCAAGATTCCAAACTTGCATGTCTGGAACTTGTATGTTGCTAGCGTGTCGAGAGAGTTGATCACATGTCGGATGCTTGACACATGTTGACCATGTGTTGAAGCATATCAAACATGTTTTGAGGTGTCTAACACTGACACAGAAACTCCTAAAGAGTGTATATGTTTCTTAGGAGGTGACAATACTGCAACCGGGAGAAGACGCCTCACACACCGCTGCCATTCTCGCAGAACTCGCATTTGCAATCCCCCATACACAGAGCCTTGGCCAACGGTGCACCCGACGCTGTTGAACCCATCCATGACCCTCTGGAACTCGTTATCCAATGCATTGGCCTCAGATACCCCGACATCCGGCGCTCTCCACCCATAAGCCCCAAGTTCATGTTCGTATTCTCGCTCTGTTCCTTTCCAGTATCGCACATCGTCAAACCGAGGGACGAAATGGGCGTCTTCTTGCTTGTACAAATAGAGGCTGCACTGTTTGAGCTGTCATCTCTATTTGGGGTTGACCATGCATCTATGAAATGCCCGGTCTCGTGCAATTCAAATGTACTTCCATTGTCTCAGCATGAGCTCAGGGGCATAAGTGGCTGCTTTGAAGGAGATGGGTCGATCCTGTTGCAGTAGGCATGCATAGGCTGGTAGTGGTGATGGTCTTCTCGGTTGGAAATGGTCTCGCCCTTCATGAATCACTCCAAAACCCCTCAGGAGAGGCAATACCAAAGTGCCGACATCGTTTTAGGTCAAGTGCCCTCCAATTTACATGTGTTAGATGCCCCAGTTCGATAATTTGTGGCAAATATGTGTTAGACAATATCACTTTATGTAACTCATGCATACTCGCTTTATTTGCAAGTCACATCGGGTGTATAATATTAAAAAATTGTCACATCAAATTCTGACCATACAAATTGACAATGACACTAAAATGATCATCTTTTTTTTTTTATTTACAAAAGTGTCACTCCAATTATAACTTGAAAAGTTTTAACATTGTAATGAGTGCCCTTATAAAAAAAGTATGGCACTATGGGTGTCATTTTCTCAGTTTGCTCATACATTATCTAAAATCCATTTCTCATTGAATAAATTGGATGATTTTCCTTTTTCAAACTTATGCACGTTTATTTTTAATGCATAACTAATGAAGGTCGAAGATAGGAAAGCTGGAAATGTGTAAACATTGCATCTGTGGGAAGCAGCACTAGATTAAATTAAGTACAACTACTTATTCAACCAAGCAATTGTTTGAGTTTGAATACATTCATTCTACATTTGGGGCCCATCTTTGGTTCCTTCAAAAGGAGATGCCCAATATATGCTGAAATTTATTAACGACCATTTTGAGGAAGGTATGGGTATACTTCTTGAAGCATAAATCTAACATATTCAATTAGTTAAAGAAGTTTAAGGCATTGATTAAGAAGTAGGCAAGTAAACAAATCAATTGACATAGAACTGATAAGGTTATGGAGTTATATGGTAAAGATCTTATTGAGTTCTGCTAAAGAGGGGGGGATTATGAGACATTACATAGTGCCCACTACACCATAGCCAAATGGTGTCGCAGAATGAAAGAACAAAAATTCAACTTGAGCAAGCTTGGGCATGTTTTCAAATGCAAGACTAGGTGAGGAATTTTAGACTAAAGTAATGGACTTGACTTGCTACCTTGTTAATTGATCTCTATTATTTGCTATCATGTGGAAGACTTTGGATTACAAGTATTTGAACATCCCACATATGCTTACACAAGTGATGGTAAGTTTGAGCTGAGAGCGAAAAAATGCATATTTCTAGGTTATGTGTATGGTGTGAAAGGAAAGGCTGTTAGAATTGCCAAAAAGTCCTGTGATGCCAAATTTGGCCGGCCGGAGCTGATGTGGACGCCGGCCGGCGCCGGCGGCAATTTTTTATTAATTTTTAATAATTTTTGATTTTTTAATAATTTTTTGATTTTCCTAAATCACTTGGTTTTCTAGTCAATAAAGATATGATCTTTGCCAAGATTCCTATACTTTGATAGAATTGTCTTGAGATACTTGGCATATCAAATGAATCATGGTGTCAATAATGAGGCGGAGCTTTAGGGGGGAACTTTGGAGACCAATAGAGATATGATCTTTCAGTTGTCTTGAGGAATCATGGTGTCAAGGTGGGAACTTTGGACACCTCAGAGGCAACGAAGGTTGAGACTATAGATGAGGCTGCAGTTCCTAAAATCAGTGATACAAATAGACTCACAAGACCCTACAGTAGCAAAGAGATAAAGAAGGCAAATCAAATCACCAATAGGTTATTGTTATGCAGATAATGCTTATGAATGCAAAGATGTATATAAGAGTAAGAGAAGCAAAATCAAATGTCAAAATTTAAACACAATATAGGTAATTCAGTAAAAGGAAAAAATTAAAATATATTACGATCATGTCCTAAGGTTGAGCCTGAGCCTGATTTTTCCTCTCGGTGGGTGGAAATTGGAAAGCCTTTCAAATTTGTCAACTCTCAACAGTTTGCAGGTACTTGATTATGAGTCGGTAAATATGGATGGTGTCGTGGCTTTAATCTTAGGTCATGAAGGCATGACTTATGTGCGGGAATTTTTGACTTATCTCCCCATTTGTTCTCTAAATTTGTTGACCATGAGAATTAAATTCTAATTAAAATTCTCTAGTGGTTAAATTGGCTGTGCAATTTAAGTAATACACTCTTTCTTTTTGTCGATTTATTCTCACAGTTGCATGTAGGAGCCGCTTGGGATGAATCATCCGGTTCCGAACCTGTCTCAATACCTTTGGATTACGCCGCATCCGGGTTTTTGGGAAAAAAACCACAATTTGGGCTAAATAATGCAGTCAGGCATCCTTAATTTAATCAGTGCTCATCATAGTACTCTTGAAATGTGCATAATGTCACCACTAATTATAAAATCAACCACCTTGAATTTGTTGCCTAATCATTGCTTCGAAAGTTTTGTGGTTTTCAAATTTCAAACAAGAAAATCAATCGTAAAATGCACTAATCATGAACTTGTGAAATCATCTTATAACTTTAAGATCTAATGATCCCAAAATACTAAAGGGTTTGACAAACAGCATTTTATTATGACCAATTTTCTTTATGAGGGTTTCAAAACTATCCAAGTAAATTTGAGTTTTTAAAATAGTGATAATACTTTAGTGAACAACTCTGTAGACGTGTTTTATGTGTTAGGTTGTGCCAAATTCATTTATGACTGAACATTCTTTTTAAAGTTCCGCGTTGATTTTGTTGATTTCTTCCCCAGGATTTTAGAAGTCATTTTCGCACAGATTGAAAAAGTCTTTTGTTGTCTTGTCCAAGGACTCCCTAAATCCGAAAAAGTCTCAAGTTTACCACCGTCTAATTAGTTATCTGGACCATAAACCCATCACGGGTTGAAAACCCCGTTGAAACCCTAATTGAATTAAAACGCCTTGACAACCCAATTAAACCTACCAATTTACCATATCTTTGCATGCTGTGTAACTCATAAATCATGATTATCTTTTAAGTCGATCATTTCTTTATGTAACAAAAAGTTTAGGCGGAAGGGAGAATTACTCCGTTTCAAGATAAGCGCATGTCATGGGCCTACTTTAAGTTCTTATAGTGAACTCGCACAATGCTTATTAATAACAGACTGCAAGCGGCAAGAACCAAACCTAAGCAAGATCGGTACAAAGTACCCTATCCTTACCGGCCGAGCCAATCACCGGTCGGCTCGAGTCAGAGCTTATTTAGACCCCTGGTCATACGAGTGTTCCTGTTCTTGTCCAAATTGCATTTGACATGTTAGGTGGGGAAAGGCTGGGAGCAGCAAAAGTCAGATCAAGACTTTTCTTCTGGTCTTTCATTCTGCTTCCTTCTCGGGGATGCAATTGCACAGCCACCGAACGCCTATTCACAAGCATGGCATGATACTCCCGACCGCTCTTGTACTTGCAGATGACGACATGCATGACGTTTGGCGCTAATTGTGCGTGGAACCTTCCTCGCCACGTGTGCGCTCCCTCGCCAATTTGCTTCTATAGCAAGGCAAATTGGCTTTACCAGGATTGCCTTTATGGAAAATTTAAGAGGGTTCTTTTAGAACTCCTATACTAAGTTGTTAATTTCAATTTTATTACATAGGCATCCTATTTTTCAGTCTCGAGTCGATGATGTCATTTTATTCATCATAAGCTTTATTTGTATTCATGAAAAATAAATGATTTGAAAAATATTTTCTTAAAGATAATTGCTGATATCGCTTATAAAATAAATGAATAAAATTTATTTTTATCATTCACATAAATGTTTATGCATAAATTGTTATCTATTTTTCAAATTATTCATTTTTCACAAAATCAACATTGTTTAAGTAACTAATGATATAATATGATCCTTATTGTGCTCCCCTTGGTCCAAATTATTTTCTATAATAACATAAATGATCCCACTAGCTGTAAGAATAGCTCGAGCTTTTCGATGTGTGAATGCACCCCATTGTAGGCGTCTAAAACCTTTTGCAATAATGGTTGACGGGCACTAATCAAAGATAGTCACGATTGTTAAAAGCGTTGAACACGTAAGAGGACGAAAAAATGATATTTGCTACAGGGATAGGATGCGAATGCTTAATTCGAAGAATCTTCCCAAGTATACTTGTATTTGCAGATGACGATATGCATGACGTTTGGCACTATTGTCCAAAGAAACCTTCCTAAGCACAAGTGCCATTACAGCGAAGCGACGTCATGCCAAAGCTGGCAGAACCAAATACTTTTATAATCTGAAAAGTCAATCATTTTTAATCTTATTTTCAGGAAAAGTAAGAATGAGTTTTTATTTTGCATTTTGGAATTGAATTTCCAGGAAACAAATATTTTATATTACCTGCTTCCATTTTGGAACTGAGGTCCTCGTAATTAAAATTGCTTCCTTCCTTGACAACCCATTGTTACACCAATTGGATGGTCAATATTTGTTTCTTATTTTGCTTTCTTTTCCATTTCCTTTTATACCTTTTTATGTCCATAGTATAAAGCTATTTCTTGGAAGACCCTTCCCCTTCTCTTTTGTAGCTCTAACTCATGTTGAAACTCCACGACTCCTTTATAACTCTTTGGTTCACATTGAAGCTTCACAAAAATAGTGAAAGAGTCAAAGCTCATTTTTTTCATGACTCTTTAATACACATTGAAAATTCACAAAAGTAGCAAGAAAATCAAAAGTGTTTTTCTTCCATAGCTATGTGGTCCACATTGAAATTCGATGAAAGTGGCAAGAAAGTGGAAACACTATATATTTCAAAATTTTGGATGTGAAAAGTCATGTTTCTTCTCTTTTACTAGATGTGGCATTCTTTGGTTAATCTATCTCATTGATAGCATTGAAACTAGTTTACATTTCTTGTCATAGTGGATTCTATAACTCTGGAATGCTATGATGAGCTCCTTTGATATTTAAGGTTTAGATCGTGTAATAATCTTGGATTGATTGTGAAAGGTTCCATTTGTGTGCATTTATGTAAAGTGAAGGCGGTAGAATATGAAAATATCCGCTACATTAGCATGATAAAATAATATTAGAATCCCATAATTTCAATTCCATCTTATCTAGTCTTATCTTGAGTTAACCAAACATAGCCTTAGGGGACAATTTAACGAGGATAACCTTATTGTTATCCCCAAGACCCCAATCAATTTATTTTGTCTTTTAAAAAGAAGAAAGATTTTGCTTTTCATTTCTATACTCTTACATTTTATCTAATTGAATTCTCGTACTTTTAAGTTATCTTATCAAAGGCCCTTTGACACCATATCCGACTAATTTCAGTTTATGTGACCATCGGATGATGCAAACTGTGATGCAGAAAAGATGCAAATCCCCACATGGATGTAAGTGAAAAACTTTAACAAACGTAGGCAACACGACTATGATGGGGATGAATTTTAGCCAATATGGACTCTCACATGGACGTCTACCGTGGAAAATTTTTATGCATTTTAAGCTATGAAGTCGTCCAAGGGTCACGTGCATTGGGCTTGGGCAGATTGGGCGGTCCAAGTATTTGACTAGAAAATTTGTGAAAATTAAACGATTTAATTAGACAAATATAAAATATTGAGGTTTAATTGAAAAAAAAAGCGTAAATATCGAAATGAAGAACGAATTTTTAACTTCCTTTTTTTTCCCAAACCAGGAAAATATCCACGGAGTCAACAATTCCAGATGTCGCCCCCGTAGGGCCTAACACACGCACGGTCTCTCTATATAAACTCCTCCTCCACGTCTCGTCTCCTCCGTCTCTCTCACACTTTATGAGCTGATGCAAAGAGCCAATTTTCAGGCGTAATTACACAAGCACGCATCAGCATTAAACAGAAGACAAGACGCTGTCACCTACCTCCTCTTCTTCTTCTTCTTCTTCTTCTTCTTCTTGTGTTTTGAAAACAGAGCAAAAGCAGAGCTTCAGCAGACGCCATCATCATCCATGGAAGGAGGAGATATATACAGGGCGGGCAACAGCCTGCGCGCGACCAGCTCCGCCATGCGGAGGAACTATGGGATGACGATGGACGTGTTCTCAAGGTCTTCGCGCGATGAGGACGATGAAGAAGCTCTCAGGTGGGCTGCTCTCGAGAAACTCCCCACCTTCGACCGTCTCCGGACAGGAATTTTGACGGCCGGCGGTGGTACTAACGAGATCGACATCCGGAACATGGGTTTTCATGAGAGGAAGGGATTGCTGGAGAGGTTAGTGAGGGTCACTGAGGAGGACAACGAGGGGTTCTTGCTGAAGCTCAGGAACCGCATTGATAGGTACAGTCTCTGTTTGCTCTGTTTTTGGAGCCTCTGTTTGTGGGGTTTCTTGGCATGAAGTCTGTTCGGTTCCCGAGAAAATTCTTTACCAAGGAAAATCCTTACCTTGTCAGACCACCTCTTGTCAGTGAAAATTTTCTCGTCCAGAATGGTGGGAATTGTTCCTTCATGACTCATGCATGTTTTGTCTTTTTCCCGAGAAAGTTTTCCGGGTATTCTCAAGATGTATTTATTTATTTATTTATTTATTTATTTATATTTTAGGTTTAAATAGTTGTGGTTTTGGTGAATCTGGTTGCAGAGTTGGAATTCATCTTCCTACAGTTGAAGTCAGATTTGAGCATTTGAACGTGGAGACAGAGGCTCACGAAGGAAGCAGAGCTTTGCCCAGCGTCATTAATTTCTGCACTAATATTGTAGAGGTAAATCTAGCAACGACCTCAATATGTGGAATATAAAAGCCATAAAGGCAGCTCCATTTTTGTTAGTATCCTAATTCAAGTGTAGGACTTGGATCCTCATAAATATGAACCGTGATTTATATGGCATTGGCTCTCTTGTCTCGATAGCTTTGAACTGTGGAGAGAGCTCAAGACCATACAAACCACACGTCAGAGCTCCATACCATATATGTGAAACGCAGTCCCATCCCTTGCAATTAGGATCATAACAATCAATCATGCTCCGCAATCTCGGCGCGCACATAGAGTTGGCTTTTGTACTAGCCCTTTTGCTAGTCCCGGTCAAACACTACAATAACGGTGTCATCAACCACGCTGCTTGATTGCAATTGGGGAGACTGCGGGTGGCTCTTGTATTAATTGATATTGACTATAGAAAAACTAGAGCCTAGGAATTAGCTATTGAGGTGGGGGAACCTAGTGAAATATAAACCGCACCTCTAAGTCCCACACTATTGAGTCCCATAACTTGCAATTAGGATCATGTTGATTTTCTGACTAAAATGATGTTCAGTAAATTGGTTGGATGTTTCTGATTGGTTTCTTTGTTTGACCTTTTCTTCTTGTTTCTTTCTACCCCTGAAGGGCTTCTTGAATTTTCTGCACATACTTCCTAGTGGAAAGAAGCACTTCGCCATCCTCCAAGATGTCAGTGGGATCATCAAACCTGGCCGGTGAGCAAATCAAACCAACGAAAAAATCAGTTATTCAAGCCTTCAAATTGAACTGAACTGAACTTAATTTTATTTCAGCACGTGTGGTTTGGTTCCTTCTCTGACCTTGGTGCTGTGTTCTATAAATCCATTGCATGTCGTAAAATTAATCAAAGGTCCCAACTACAAATTGTCACGTTCTTGTTGGAAACAACTTTTCAACATGCTGATTGGATTACCGATTCGAACTCGAATTGAAACTAATATATTTCCTCTCTTTCAGTGGGAACAAAATCAATAAATAGAACTGAATTTGGATTCATCTTTTTTTCCTTGATCGAAATGGTGGGAAATTAGCTTTACTTTTCTTTTTTGGCAAGTTTCTTCTCATATGGATGGACAATCTTGCAGGATGACTTTGCTTCTGGGTCCACCTAGTTCAGGAAAGACCACACTCTTGTTAGCTTTGGCCGGCAAGCTTGATCCTGAACTAAAGGTTAATGCAAGTCACCTTTCATTAAATTCAAGCCCTTCTTTCATGACACATCAAAATATTATCCAATTATACTGAAAGAGCGAACATTGTTCCTCAGACAACAGGAAGGGTAACTTACAATGGACATGACTTGAATGAGTTTGTGCCCCAAAGAACCGCAGCATACATAAGTCAACACGATCTTCACATAGGAGAAATGACAGTTAGAGAAACTTTGGCCTTCTCTGCAAGATGTCAGGGAGTTGGATCACGATACGGTCAGCACATTTGATTTGATACTTGTATATTTTATAATGCCATAATTGAGTTTGACTTAGAAAATTTTTCTTTTTCGTATAAGAAATGCTGATTCTTTTGGCGGCATCTGCAGATATGTTGTCAGAGTTGTCAAGAAGAGAGAAAGCAGCAAATATAAAACCAGATCCTGATATCGATATCTTCATGAAGGTAATTAAACAAGGAGAGCTTAGAGTTGTTTTCCGTTTTTCCAAATAAAGAAAGGAAATGAATTAAGTAATCCAAAAGAAGAGATGAGGAAGTGATGGTTTTGAGTCAGACTACAGCAAGCAGTTACTATGTTTTTGAATTCTTAGACTAATGGGGGTGTCTGGTTTTTCTAATGCAATGGGTCTAATTCCATAGGCAGCAGTAACAGAAGGTCAGGAGGCTACTGTTGTCACTGATTATATCCTCAAGGTAACTATGACAAGAATCACCACAAAATCATGCAGGCACTTGACAGGTAGCCAAACTTTAATGCACATGTTTTCTCCACAGATTTTAGGGCTGGAAATATGTGCTGATACGATGGTTGGAGATGAAATGTTGAGGGGTATTTCTGGAGGACAACGGAAGCGTGTGACCACAGGTTAGAACTAGAAGCATATCAAACTTTAAGTTAATATAAATGTTCAATTCTCTGACTTGTAATTTCTAGGTGAGATGCTGGTTGGGCCTGCTGCGGTATTTTTCATGGATGAGATATCAACTGGGCTCGATAGCTCGACAACATACCAAATTGTCAACTCCCTGAAACAATTTAATCACATTCTTGATGGAACGACAGTTATCTCTTTGCTCCAACCAGCTCCAGAGACTTACGATCTGTTTGATGACATCATTCTGCTATCTGATGGTCAAATCGTGTACCAGGGCCCACGTGAACTCGTCCTAGATTTCTTCGAATTCATGGGATTCAAATGCCCTGAGAGGAAGGGTGTTGCTGATTTCTTGCAGGAAGTATGTAAAAATATGAAAACTTTATCTCTGCAACTTTTAGGAGATGAAAGATGTTCTCTGTAGGAAGTGTCTTGAAATAACATACTTTCTACCTTTCGATAGGTAACATCAAGAAAAGATCAGCATCAGTATTGGGTACGTGAAGAAGTGCCTTACACTTTTGTCACAGTTCGTGAATTTGCGGAGGCATTTCAGTCATTTCATGAGGGAAGAAAACTCGGGGATGAACTTTCCACTCCATTTGATGGGACCAGGAACCACCCAGCTGCTTTGACTACCAAAAGATATGGTGTTGGAATGAAGGATTTGCTAAAAGCTTGCATTTCAAGAGAGTATTTGCTCATGAAAAGGAACTCCTTTGTCTACATCTTCAAGATCACTCAGGTAAATACCAACTACATGCTTTTTCAGTCCGCTTCAACCGTGAATTGTCTGATGTACGTAAACTGATGTGACTTGCTTTGTTAGCTCACAATTATGGCATTTATTTCAATGACCCTATTCTTACGGACTAAGATGCATCGGGATACCATAACTGATGGAGGAGTTTACATTGGTGCCTTGTTCTTCACCGTGATTATGATCATGTTCAATGGAATGGCGGAGCTTTCCATGACCATAGCCAAGCTCCCAATTTTCTACAAGCAAAGAGACCTCCTCTTCTATCCGGCATGGGCATATGCTCTTCCAACCTGGATTCTAAAAATCCCTATCACATTTGTGGAGGTTGCAGTTTGGGTGTTCATCACCTACTACGTCACTGGATATGATCCAAATGTTGGAAGGTAAGAACTACGATTATTCTTTGGTGGTAAGATGGAAACTGTAATCTCATTTGTCTATATTGTGTTATAGGTTGTTCAAGCAGTATCTTTTGCTTGTCGCCATTAATCAGATGGCCTCTGCATTGTTTCGATTGATTGCGGCACTTGGGAGAAACATGATAGTTGCCAACACATTCGGGTCATTTGCGCTGCTCACACTCTTTGCATTGGGCGGAGTTGTGCTTTCCCGAGGTATTACGAATACTAGAGTTCAACCTCTTTCTTTATTTTGTTTGTAGCTCCTTTTTCATAAGTAATACTAATCCTGATTTCTTTGAATTGTAGAGGACATAAAGAAATGGTGGATTTGGGGCTATTGGATATCACCTTTAATGTATGGGCAGAATGCGATAGTCATCAATGAGTTTTTAGGATCGAATTGGGATAAGGTGAAGTCTTGCAAATGCTTAATGCCAATATTTTGACCTTATATAAATATAAATCTCTAATTGACCTATTCCTCTTGTGTTATTCCCTATAATAGATTCCCCCAAATTCAAGTACAAATGAACCCTTAGGAATTCAAGTTTTGAAGTCTCGCGGGTTCTTTACTGAAGCATATTGGTATTGGATAGGAGTTGGGGCATTGTTTGGGTTCGTCATTCTCTTCAACTTTGGGTTTTCAATGGCTCTTGCTCTTCTCAACCGTAAGTGCATTTTGCTTTTCCTCTTGTTGAAGGTTTTGTCAACAAGAGCTTGCTTACTCAAGCTTCATGTGATAATGCAGCCTTCGGCAAATCCCAGACAGTAAAATCGGCTGATCCTGAGGGCAACGAGGAGGTTAATAGAACGGGAGGATCAATTCAGTTGCAATCTCAAGGCCCTAGTCTCAGAAATGGATCGGGTATAAAGTCCTAGTAGTTGGTTTCTTTTTTATTTCAATCATTTAGCAGTAGTTAAGACCTCAAAGGGGTAAACAAAAGGCTTTGGTTCATCAGGGATTCATGTTACTTCTTTGTCTATCTTTTCTATTGGGTCTTGTAGGGAGGTCATCCGAGTCAACACCTACAGGGCACGAGACGGCCGTTGCTACCAACAGGAAAAGAGGAATGGTGCTCCCATTCGAGCAGAACTCAATTACTTTCGATGAAATAACTTATTCAGTTGATATGCCACAGGTAACTGTGTTAAGTTACGAAAAGTTTGAAGATAAGTGTTAGAGCTCAAATGCTCATCTGAAATATAACTAAGTGTTTCTTGTTATCTTTGTAGGAAATGAAGAAGCAAGGTGTTCTCGAGGATAAATTGGTGCTCTTGAAAGGTGTAAGTGGTGCTTTTAGGCCAGGTGTTCTTACGGCTCTAATGGGCGTTAGCGGTGCTGGTAAAACTACTCTAATGGATGTGTTGGCTGGGAGAAAAACGGGAGGATACATCAAGGGGAACATAACAATTTCTGGTTATCCAAAGAAGCAAGATACATTTGCTAGGATTTCCGGATATTGTGAACAAAACGACATCCATTCACCTCATGTTACTGTCTACGAGTCCTTAATTTACTCGGCATGGTTGCGTTTGCCTCCTGGTGTGGACGACCCAACCAGAAAGGTTTGCATCTAACACCACAATATATCTCTACCAAGATTGCCTTTTTAACTCAAAACAAATTGTGGAAATGCTTGCTGCTTTGTTTATATAGTCTAAATGAGGATCAGTCTAATTCAAATCATTTCTAATGAACAAAAATGTTATAGCTGTTTGTTGAGGAAGTCATGGAGCTTGTGGAGCTAAATCCATTGAGACAGGCCTTGGTCGGCTTGCCTGGCGTGGATGGTCTATCCACCGAGCAACGCAAAAGGCTAACCATTGCTGTTGAACTAGTCGCAAACCCCTCCATCATTTTCATGGATGAACCAACCTCAGGGCTTGATGCAAGAGCTGCTGCTATCGTCATGAGAACAGTTAGGAATACAGTGGACACAGGAAGAACAGTCGTATGCACTATTCACCAACCGAGTATTGATATATTTGAAGCTTTCGATGAGGTGAGTTATTTCAACACATTCAAAACAGAAAAAATCTGTTTGCAGTGCACTCAAACTTAGAACCAATTGTATTTTTACTTGTTCTGCAGCTTTTCTTAATGAAACGTGGGGGCAGGAGATATATGTCGGTCCTCTTGGTCGTCATTCTTCGCATCTGATAGAGTATTTTGAGGTACAGACTGTTTCACTGATATAATCTGGCTTTGATTGCACTTTTCTAACGCCACTTGAATCACCATGGTATCTTCAAAATGAAGGGAATCCAAGGAGTTAGTAAAATCAAAGATGGCTATAATCCAGCAACTTGGATGCTTGAAGTCACAAGCCCAGCACAAGAACTCGCTTTGGGTGTTGATTTTTCTGATCTATACAAGAACTCAGATTTGCACAGGTAGGTTCATCACATATATCGAGGTCCATCTATTAGTCTTGCCATTAATCCAGAAAATGTCAATGCGAAAACACATTTTCGTGATTTTTAGGAGAAACAAGGCTTTGATTGAAGAGTTGAGTATTCCTCCTCCAAATTCCAAGGACCTCTATTTCCCAACCAAGTATTCTCAGCCAACTTTCACCCAATTAATGGCTTGCTTATGGAAGCAACATTGGTCCTACTGGCGGAATCCGCCATATACAGCTGTTCGGTTCCTCTTCACTATCTTCATTGCCTTAATGTTTGGGACTATGTTCTGGGACCTCGGCTCTAAAATGTAAGTTCTGCCTAAAATGTCGATATCTGCCTCATTCATTCTCGAAGTTGTGCATTTCTGAGTATTAGGTTTGCAGGACCCGGAGTCAAGACTTGATCAATGCGATGGGATCTATGTATGCGGCTGTTATCTTCCTTGGGGTCCAAAATGCGGCTTCTGTGCAACCAGTTGTAGCAGTGGAGAGAACGGTTTTCTATAGAGAGCGAGCTGCAGGGATGTATTCGGCCCTTCCATACGCATTAGCACAGGTAAAATTGCTTCGAAATGATTCCGAGTACAATTATTCTAAATAGTGTAATGCATGAATCAATATTGGAAAGTTGCTTATGTGATTAATTTTTATTTCGTAGGTTCTGATTGAAGTCCCTTATGTTCTCGTGCAAGCTATATCATATGGTATTATAGTTTATGCAATGATTGGATTCGAATGGACCGTTGCGAAATTTTTCTGGTATTTGTTCTTCATGTGCTTCACATTACTATATTTCACATACTATGGTATGATGGCTGTGGGCATGACCCCGAACCACCACATCGCTGCCATCGTCTCTTCTGCATTCTATGGCATATGGAACCTCTTTTCGGGGTTCATCGTGCCGAGGACTGTAAGTTCTATAGCAACCCGTCAATTTTTCATGTTTCTGCTGGTTTTGTTTTCAACATCGAGTGATTATGCCTGATTTGTATATATCCTTATGACTTCCTATTTAACAGAGGATACCTATCTGGTGGAGATGGTACTACTGGGCGTGCCCGGTTTCTTGGACTTTGTATGGATTGGTGGTCTCTCAGTTTGGCGATTTAAAGAACAAGCTTGAGGACACCGACGGCACTGTGGAAGAATACATAAGAGATTACTTTGGTTACCGACACGATTTCTTGGGCGTGATCACCGCTGGGATGATAGGCTTCACAGTTCTCTTCGCATTCATTTTTGCCATTTCCATCAAGGTGCTCAATTTCCAGAGACGGTAGACTTAGTTTCGCATCGATCTGCAAAACAAGCATGTTTCTGTCAGAAAATGACACGAATTACAATAGCAGTAGATGAACTCTTTTGCTTTTTCTAGCAACTCTCCGTATAATTTTCTGGAGAAGGATTAAACCGTGAATTGGTTGCTGCAACAAACGAATAAGTCCAATGCAATTTTTTCTTTCTTCTGTGTACAAGGTCTGCAAATGGTTCGAGCATATTTACTCTTGGGCCTCCACTTGGGCCCAAAATATTTTGTATAATTATATCCAATCTACTCACGACACTTGAAATGAAAGTTTGCTATTCTTTGATTGACATTTGTCCCTCTTCTTTTTAGGGTCACACATATCCCTTACATTCTCTATTATATGATTTCGTCAATTATTTTTATTTCTTTTCCCTAACAGACTTTAAGTTCTTTTACCCATAGGTTCTTTCTTTTATGTTTATACACTTCTTTAAATTAATTGGCATGCACAAAATTTCCACGTTTTTGGGTTACGAGATAGTAGAATTCTACATAAGATAAAATTGATAGCAATACATGTATGTACATAGAGAAAGAGATCTAAAATGCACGTGACATTTTATCTAGTATTGATGGCAAGATGATTGGTTCCAGCATGGGCCTGCTTCCACCTTGAAATTCAAAACTGGGTATTGGCCCACCAATTCTTGGACCCACCTGAGTCTTGGTCTTATACAGTTCCACTAGTTCATTTATCCAAAATAAATTCGAATCTATCCACACTGACCCCACACTAAGACGTAGAAAAATATTCCTTCACAACTTCTCATGTGTGATTTTTCTCTCTTCATATATATTAGCAAAAGACAACAGATGCAAACATTATAAAATATTACAGGAATTGAACGAGTGATTTGGGTTGTTGGAAATGCACTTGAACCTTGCAACGGTGTTAGCTATGAAAATGGGTGCTTTAAATTTCATAAGGTAATTGGCAAGTACCTAGAATTGTAGTACTTGCAAAGCTATAACAGCTTTGGAGAAGTTATCTACATAGTTATGAGGTATTGCAACTATAAAATGTGTTACCAAACATAAAAGTTACAACACTTCATAAAACGGTTACGATATAGCAAAGTTATAATTCAGCTATAATTGAACCAAATGAGCATCTAAAGAGATATGAGAGAGATTAATAAAAAGTTAGAATCTACAATAGATAGTGAAGTTGACTAAATTAAATTACCCATTTGTCTATCAATTAGCATACAATATAGTCTTAATATTATATGTCTTTATTCGGGTTAATACCACAAAAAAAAAATCCAAAGTGGTACACTTATGATAAATTTACTCCAAACTAATTTTTTAACCACTAAAAACTCCAAACTAGTACATTTATGATAAATTTACCTTTCGTTAAATTGGATTAATATCACAAAATAATCTCAAACTAATACACCTATGACAAATGTAGAGTAAAACTTTAAATTAATATACTCATCAATTACCAAGTGTCATTCAACTTGCAATTTAACGATAAAATTTAATGAAAACTAACAAAATGTAAATTTGTCACAAATGTATCGGTTTGGATTTTTGTGGTCAAAAAATCAATTTTGGATAAATTTGTCACAAGTGTATTGGTTTGGGGTTTTTTGTGAAATTAATCATTTTTATTAATCCAAGGGCATGAGCGTAAAATTGCAATTACCTAGAGGTCTATGATGTACTTTGCTAGTCTTGTGGACTGGGTAAGTCCTTGTCATAAAATTGGTGAATCACTGTAATTAGGTTGGTAATTTCCTATATTAGTAAGTAAATTCAAAATGCTGGTAAGTCACAAATAAAAGTTGGTAAGCCATTGTAAAAACTACTAATTCGCAAACTATAACAAAAAAAAAAAAAGTGAGTAGTTTCATATAAAGTATTAATAAATTACTTGAAAAAAGTCTGTCATTTTTTACCAATAGCGGCTTGCACTAACGGACGCTTATCGAAATGTACTAGCACGAAGCAAGTATTTTTAGGCACGAAACACTAGACTTCCACAATTGAACGTTACCAAAGTTAATTAAATGTGAGCCATACTTGAATTTCGTGGCTTGTTTACACATGCCATGAAAGTTATCACCCATCGGCAAAATAATTACTCATGACATAAATTGTATCTTTGTAGCCATTTCTCTTCTTCTAAAATGTATCATTATCCATTTTTTTTCAAATAATATCTAGGATTAAGTCTTGGAGAACCCCGTCGGTTGTAGCTTAGTCATGCATGAAGGGCGACAGCTGATTGGTCGAATAGACTCACGGGACCTCGTCTGACGAATTTACTGATGTAGAGGTCATCAAAGAAAAGCCAGTTTTCTTCATAATAGCAACGTAAATGAATATCACAACGCGTAGTGTCTAATCCACTTTTTCTTTTCAATTGTTTGGTATCAGAGGATGAAAGGGATGTAAACCTTGAATTTTCAGGTGATATAAATTGGCAAAATGATTGATTTATAGTCATTTATTAGCATGATAAAGAGACTTAGCCATTTATTTTTCATCGGGTAATACATATAAGTGACTCAATCGATGTACATCAGAGAAATATATTTGATGAGTCCATTTCATTTCATTAGATTGAATTGACTTGTCGACCTGTCCAAAAAATTTAAATTGTTAAGAAATTGCTCACAAATCAAACATTCTAACATCTTCCAATTTATATCCAACAATTCATGGAATAATATTCCATCAAATGTAAAATATCCTCATGGTAAAATTCACTGCACCTATTATGGGGAGTACTTTCTAATTACTTATCTACTCTATCATGGCAAGTTGTTCATTTTGGAAGCACTTTGGGGATCATGTTAAGATTATTTACCTCAATTTCATCCTCAGAATCAAATGTTGCCATTAGACAAATGTTAGCATACTCTTCATCATACTCTTCATTGCTTTTCTCACATTCAATGTCACTCCAAGTTTCAGCCTTCAGCACTTTCCTGATCTTTTTGTACTTATTCTTCTTTTTATTCGGGAGAGGACAATTTGACTTTATGTGTCCTTTCTTTTTGCACTCGAAGTATATCACATATCTTCTTTCTTCTCTTTCACCAATATTTTTCTTCTGCTCAGACAATTTGTAGGACTTCTTTTCTTTAAATTTCCTTCCTTTTCTGGCCATCTTTCGAAATTTCTTAATCATAAGAGCTATCTCCTCATCGTCTTCTTCATTGTCTTTAGAATCTGAGTCATCATAGTCAAAACTAGAGTTTGATGTTATAGTTTTCTTACCTTTTGCATCGCCTTCATCGTTCAAACACTCTTCTTCATAAGACTGAAGAGTTCCAATGAGCTCATCTATCGAGAGTGGTGAGATCCATTGAATTTCTCGAATTGATGTCTTGATGTTGTTCTATTCTTTTAATAGTCCTCGAAATATTTTGTTCACCTTCATTGGATATGACACAAGTTGACCTTGATATGCTAGACCATTGACAATATCTATGAATCTACTAAACATATCAGTTTACTGATTCTTCTAGCTTCATTTTATAGGCTTCATATCGTTGGAGAAGAATATTTATCTCCATCTCCTTGACTCAATCAATTCCTTCATATGTTACATGTAACCTGTCCCGAATTTCCTTTACTATTTCACATGAAGAAATTCAATTATATTCAGTGGGAGATAATGCGAAATATAAGGAATAAACAGCTTTAGCATCTAATGCTCTCTTTTGAGTTTGTCAACATCAGTAATAGTTTCATCTTCTGGTTTCTTGCTATCTGCATCTTTTGAGGATGAAACTACTAAAGGTCTAATTCCTCTTTGTACTACGTCCCACTCCAAAGGATCTTTGGATTTCATCTTGTTCTTCCGAATGTTGTAGTCCCTTCCATCAAAATACGGAGGCCTTGTATCACTCTATCATTCCATGAGTCGTGGAGTAATATTGCTAGCCATAGTAGATCGTTAGCTCGAAAGTTATAAGCACTTCAAAATTAATGAGCAACCAAGCTCTAATACAAATTGTTAGGGCTAGAATGATCACCTAGATGGGGTGACTAGATGATATTATGAAATATAAAGAAATTTAAAACCAATATTGTAGCAAAACAACTTATGGAAATAGACTATGTAGTGCTCAGATCTTATTGGTGTGCAAGTGTTCTATCTAATAAAATAAAGAGAGTATAGATAGAAAATTGCACACAAATGTTTGTAGTGGCCCGGCTTAGATAAGCCTACATCCACTCCCCCATAATAACACTATAGCACACCGAGATGAATGTATTTAATCAAGAATACTCTTCGAAACTTCGGAATTGTAAGCTTTTGTTTTTGTTGTGTTTTCTTCACATTCGCATACCCTCTTCCACATCAAGGCCTCCTTATATACTCTCATTTTGTCCAAGTTGACCATTAGACATAATCTCCAGAGAATTTTCCAACCAATTTACCTGTGACCTAGATCTTCAAGAAGATTTGATTGCTTTCGAGTTGCCAAGAATAAAGCTTCCCTTAAATACTATTGCCCATACAACAATTCAAGTTTCCATAAGTTGAGTATATTGATTTAGAAACAAATTGCCTCTAATTGATGTCCTAAATTTCATAAAATATCTCAAGAGATTTTCATGAAAAACTTTCCTTTTGGAACGTCTTATATAAGGAAAGAAATCCAATCAATATTCACTAACGGGATTATCCATTCCTTTCTAGCTGTTAGTCATAATAAATATGAAAGGAAATGATTTTGCTTCAACCATTGTTCTCATGGATAAGATCTAATGCCACTCCATCAAACTTTCCACGTGAAAAATACTTTATTATTAGAAACGGATCTAATTTCATCGGATAAGTTTTGTCAATCTTCAAAACCTCTTAAGGGAATGTTTTCTCAACAACAAGGTCCTTCGCCGGCCCAACCTCGGGCCGGTCGCCGGCGGCCAAAGGAAAGAGGGAAGAAGAAGAAGAAGAAGAAGAAGAAGAAGAAGAGAGAGAGAGAGAGAGAGAGAGAGATTAATAAAAATTTTGAAAAAATAAAATATTATTAAAACATTGAAACATCGGCACCGCTCGGCATCGCGTCAACATCGGCCGATTAAAGTTGGCCGGATGGATTGAACTTGCATAATTTGCAAAATATTTAGGACTAAATTGGCAAAAAAAAGGTTTAGGACTAAATTAGAAAATTTGTAATAAGTTTAAGACTATTTTGATAATTTTCCCATTCCAAATCTATCTCAACAACTTTTGACTACACCACATGACGGTCTCTAGAATGAATGCAATCTAGACTCATCATAGCACTCTTGAATCGTGCACTATGTCACCACTAATTACAAAATCAGCCACCCCGAATTCATTGCCACAATTATTTATTCGAAATGTATGTGGTTTTCAGATTTCAAATGGGAAAATCGACCGCAAAGTGCACTACCATGAAAATTGTCAAATCATCTTTTACTTTAAGATCCAATAGTCCCAAAATATGATATTAGGGTTTGACAAACGACGTTTGATTATGATCAATTTTCTTCATGAGAGTTCCAAAATCATCCAACTAACTATAAGTTTTAAATCATATTTTAGTGAACAACTTATTGTATTTGAGTCACATCTTAAGTAAAACCCAGATCCATTTTATGCTCAATGGGCTGAGGCCGGCCCAAGGGCACTTGGTGCCAAATTCATTTATGACGAACTGTGTTTTGTGAAGTTTCGTGTTGATTTTCTTGATATCTCCCCCAAAATTTTACAAATCATTTTCACGTATGTTGGCCAAGGCCTCCCTAAATCTGAAAGTCTTAAGTTTACCTGTCTAATAGGCTATTTGTGAATGGACCATAAGCCACCTTGAGTTGAAAATCTAATTCAAACCCTAATTGAATTAGGACGCGGCAACGGCCCAATTAAACCTAACTAATTTACCATATCTTTGCACGCCTCATAGAAACCATTATTATTTTTCAAGTCTTTTTTATTTTTAATTTTTTTGGTAACAAAAATTTTAGGCGGAAGGGAGAATTAGTCCATTTCGAGATAAGCGCATGTTGTAGGCACTTGTGGTGAACTCGCATTTCACTTATTAATGGGAGACCACAAGCGGTGAAAACCGAACCTAAGCATGATCAGTACAAAGTGTCTGATCCTTACTAGCTAAGCAAACTCGCGTCAAGTTGTGAAGGAATTATTTAAATCCCTGGTCATACGAGTATTCCTGTTCTTGTTCAAAATGCACGGCATGAATCTCCGTGTGCTCCTTGTATTTGAAGATGACGACATGCATGACGTTTGGCACTATTGTCCACAAAACCTGCCTGGCCCCTCGTGCTTCTAGCTAATTTGCTTTTGTAGCAAGGCAAATTGGCTTCCCAGTATTTGCTTTATGGAAAATTAAGAGGGTTATTTTAGAACTCGTATACTGAGTTGTTAATTTGTACATGCTCAAGTTGATGATGCCATTTATTTATGTAAGGCTCCGTTTGTATCGTGGAAAATGAATGAGTTGAAAAACATTTTAATAGAAATGATCATCTACATCACTTGCAAAATGAATGATTTTTTTTTATAAATTGTTGTCGATAATAAAAATATTTTTCATTGACCGACTATTTCAAACAATATAATCGATCATTCTTAGAAAAATATTTTCCAAATCATTCATCTTCCGTAAAATAAATATTGCCTAAGGAAGTGGCAATTTTAATTTTCTTATTGCTAATGGGATATGATATGATCTTTGTTGAGCTTCCTTTGGTCCAAATTATTTATTATAACAGCATGAACAGTTCCACTAGTTATAAGAATAATTATTAATTATATCTTGAGCTTGAGCCCATATATGGAACATGGATGGATTTGTTAAACGGTAGAAAAGAAATCCAGTGAATCTCTTAATGGGCATATAAATTATAAATGTTGAGATTCATCATTGCTGAGTTGGATAAACATCCAAGTTTCACCGCACATGGAAAACCAAGAACATGGGAGCTTCTTTCACGATTTGAAAAATAAGGAAACTTGTTGCTGGATTATCTTTAAGGGTTTGACGAAATAAGGACCCTTTCCTTCATATCATTGCACACGAAACGAGAGGGACTTCTTTGTCCTCGTGTTCTTAAAATAAGGCAAAGACGCACGGCGTTCTTGGTTTTCGACCGTACCAGGTTGTGCCGTGAATTTTACATTTAATTGAATTTTTATTTGTAAACATGGTGGATTGATGCTTAATTTAGATGTGAGAAGCGAGTGATTATAGTGTATTATATACTATCGTGAAGCAAGTATTGACACTTGGATCAAATCCCGTAAATCTCGTGTCCTTTATCGAATTTCTCTAGTTTTTTCAAATTGATTGATTTGCAAGACCCTATTAATTTCCACGTTATTTTATTATAGGTGTCTAAACACCTTTTGTAATTCTCGTTTGATGGACACTAACGAAAGGTAGTCACGAATTAAATTCCCGGTGCTCTTGTATTTGCAGATGACAGAATCCATGACGTTTGGTTCTATTGACGTGTAGCATGACGACGACATGCATTTCCTCACGAAAATATTTATAGTCAACTCCATTTTCACGTCTCTTGTTCTGTCTCTCTGTCTCTCTGTCTCTCTCTTACTTATGAGCTCGATTTAAAGAGCAACTTTTCATACAAAGTTACACAAGCACGAATTTGCAGTAAACAGAACACGAAACGCTGTAACCTCCCTCTTCTTCTTCTTCTTCTAGTTCTTGTGTATTGAAAACAGAGCAAGAGCAACGCTTTAGCAGACACCAACATCATCCATGGATGGAGGAGATATATACAGTGCGGGCAACAGCCTGCGCGCGACCAGCTCCAGCTTGTGGAGGAACCGCGTGGCAACGGCGGATGTGTTCTCGAGGTCTTCGCGCGACGAGGACGATGAGGAAGCTCTCAGATGGGCTGCTCTCGAGGAACTCCCCACCTTCGAGCGTCTCCAGAAAGGGATTCTCACGGCCGGCGGCGGTGCTAACGAGATCGACATCCGGAACCTGGGTTTTCAGGAGAGGAAGAGGTTGCTCGACAGGTTAGTGAGGGTCACTGAGGAGGACAACGAGGGCTTCCTGCTTAAGCTCAGGAACCGCATTGATAGGTACAGTCTCTGTTTGCTCTGTTTCTGGAACCGAGAAAAGAGAAAATGTTTACCGGATTTGCCTCGTTTCTTGGCAAGGAGTCTGTCTGGTTCCCGAGAAAATTCTTTGCCAAGGAAAATCCTTACCTTGTCAGACCACCTCTTGTCAGTGAAAATTTTCTCGTCCAGAATGGTGGGAATTGTTCCTTCATCATGACTCATGCATGTTTTGTCTTTTTCCCGAGAAAGTTTTCTCGGTAATCTCGAGATGTAAGTTTTATTGAATTATTTATTTTGGGTTTGAGAAATAGTGGTTTTGATGAATCTGGTTGCAGAGTTGGAATCGATACTCCTACAGTTGAAGTCAGATTTGAGCATTTGAACGTGGAGGCAAAGGCCCAAGATGGAAGCAGATCTTTGCCCACCGTCATTAATTTCTGCACTAACATTGTGGAGGTAAGCTAGCTAGCTATTCAAGTGTGGACTTGGATCCCCGTGAATATGGACTTCAACACGTGATTTATATGGCATTGGCTCTCTCACCTCCATAGCTGGCTATTGAAGTGTGGAGGGAGCCCAAGATCATATAAAACACAGGCGGGTTTGGTTCAGTATTTACAAAGTCCTTTGAGGCTCCAAAACTCCTCAAGTAAATACAAATGTCATTTGGCAAAAAATTTTGAGTACTTCAAAGATCTCCAAAGCTTTCTAAAGGGCTTTAACCCAAGGTAAGTCCAGGGGTACCTTGGAATGCTGCATTTCCGAATGCAAATAAGTTTTTTCTTCTTTTTCTTCCAACTTTACCTTTTCTTAATTTTCATAACTCCAGAAATATTCTCAAAAACCCTAACTTTGTCTTGGCTATTGACGATCAACCATTGCTAACAACGAGCAGCTAGCAAACCATCGCTACCTTTAGTGGCAGTGGTTAAGTTCTGTCGGCAAATCATTTAAGATTTTTGGTAAAAAAAATTAGCAAAAATACTTTACAAAATATAGTTTCTACTAGTTGCTTTCCGACATATTTTTCATATATAACTTTATTAAACATTATTTGCATTTCGGAAAATCCTTTAAACTCAAAGTTTTTGAATTCTTAAAAACATTCCCCAAAGTTGAACCAAATGCATCACCACACATCAAAGCCCCATATCATACGTGTGAGTTCTGAGTCCCATCCCTTGCAATTAGGATCACAACAATCAACAATGCTCCAAAATCTCACCACACACATAGGGTTGGCTTTTCTAATAGCCCTTTTGCTAGTCCTGGGCAAACTATGCAATACTGGTGTCACCACTCGCGCCACTTGATTGCAACTGGGAGAGATGGTGCATGGCTCTTGTATCAATCAGTATGGACTTTAGGAGAACTAGAGCCCAAAAGCTAGCTATTGAGATGGGGGAACCCAATGAAATGTAAACCACACATCTAAGTCCCATACTATTGAGTCCCATAACATGCAATTAGGATCATATTCATTTTCTGACTAAAATGATATTCAGTAAATTGGATGGATCTTCTGATTTGTTTCTATGTTTAACATTTACTTTTCTTTTTGTTTCTTTCTACCCCTGCAGGGCTTCTTCAATTTTCTGCATATACTTCCTAGTAGAAAGAAGTACTTGACCATCCTTCAAGATGTCAATGGGATCATCAAACCTGGCAGGTGAGTAAATCAAACCAACTCATAAACCAGTTCTTCGAGCCTCTAAATTGAACCGAACTGAACTTAATTTTATTTCAGCCCATGTGATTTGGTTTCATCTCCAAGCTTGGTGTTGTGTTCTATAAATGCATTCCATGTCTTGTAATTAATCAAAGGTCCCAACCAGAAATTGTCAGTCTTGTTGGAAAGAAGTTGTCAACATGTCGATTTGATTCAAATTCGATTAGGAATGAATATATTTTGCTCTTTCAATCAGAACAAAATCTAACTAAACTCAATTTGGATTCGTCTTTTTTCCTTGATCGAAATGGTGGAAAATTAGCTGTACTTTTCTTTTCTGGCAAATTTCTTCCCATTTGGATGGACAATTTTGCAGGATGACTTTGCTTCTGGGTCCACCAAGTTCAGGAAAGACCACACTCTTGTTAGCTTTGGCCGGCAAGCTTGATCCTAAACTAAAGGTTTTTACAAGTCACCTTTCATTAAATTTAAGGCCTTCTTTCTTGGTACATCAAAATATCATCCACTTACAACGAAGATTGCTCCTCAGACAACAGGAAGGGTAACTTACAATGGACATGACTTGAATGAGTTTGTGCCCCAAAGAACTGCGGCTTACATAAGTCAACATGATCTTCACATAGGAGAAATGACAGTTAGAGAAACTTTGGCCTTCTCTGCAAGATGTCAGGGAGTTGGATCACGATATGGTTAGCGAATTAGATTTGATACCTCTATATTTTATAATCCATATTTGAGTTTGACTTAGACAATTTTTTCTTTTTCGAATAAGAAATGCTGATTCTTTTGGCGGCATTTGCAGATATGTTGTCAGAGTTGTCAAGAAGAGAGAAAGCAGCAAATATAAAACCAGATCCTGACATTGATATCTTCATGAAGGTAATTAAACAAGGAGAGCTTAGAGTTTTTTTTCGTTTTTCCATTTAAAGAAATGAAATTAATTAAGTAATCTGTAAGAAGAAACTGATGAGGAAGTAATGGTTTTGACCCGAACTCCAGCAAGTAGTTACTATGTTTTTTAATTCTTAGACCAACGGGGGTGACTGGTTCTTCTAATGCAATGGGTCTAATTCCATAGGCAGCAGCAACAGAAGGTCAGGAGGCTAATGTTGTCACTGATTATATCCTCAAGGTAACCATGACAAGAATCATTACATAATCATGCAGGCACTTGACGGGTAGTGGAACTTTAATGCACATGTTTTCTCCACAGATTTTAGGGCTGGAACTATGTGCTGATACAATGGTCGGAGATGAAATGTTGAGGGGTATTTCTGGAGGACAACGGAAGCGTGTGACCACAGGTTAGAACTAAAAGCATATCAAACTTTTAGTAAACGAAAATGTTCAATTCGCTAAGGTCACCAAAAAAAAAAAAATGTTAAATTCTCTAATCTGTAATTTCAAGGTGAGATGCTGGTTGGGCCTGCCGAGGTATTTTTCATGGATGAGATATCAACTGGGCTCGACAGCTCAACAACATACCAAATCATCAACTCCCTAAAACAATTTATTCACATTTTTTATGGAACGGCGGTTATCTCTCTCCTCCAGCCAGCTCCGGAGACTTATGATTTGTTCGATGACATCATTCTCCTATCTAATGGTCAAATCGTGTACGAGGGTCCACGTGAACTCATCTTAGATTTCTTCAAATCCATGGGATTCAAATGCCCTGGGAGGAAGGGAGTTGCTGATTTCTTGCAGGAAGTATGTAAAACTATAAAAAATTTATTTCAGCAACATTTAGATATTCTCTGTAGGAAGTCTCTTGCAATAACGTGCTTTTCTACCTTTCAATAGGTAACATCAAGAAAAGATCAGCATCAGTATTGGATACACAAAGACGTGCCTTACACTTTTGTCACAGTTCAGGAATTTGCGGAGGCATTCCAGTCATTTCATGAGGGAAGAAAACTCGGGGATGAACTTTCCACTCCATTTGATGAGAGCAAGAACCACCCAGCTGCTTTGACTACCAAAAGATATGGTGTTGGAATGAGGGATTTGCTGAAAGCTTGCATTTCAAGAGAGTACTTGCTTATGAAAAGGAACTCCTTTGTCTACATCTTCAAGATCACTCAGGTAAATACCAACTTCATGCTCTCTTTTAGTTCGCTTCAACCATGAATTGTCTGATGTACTTAAACTGATATGATTTGTTTTGTTAGCTCACAATTATGGCGTTTATTTCAATGACCCTATTCTTACGGACTAAGATGCATCGAGATAACGTAACTGATGGAGGAGTTTACATTGGTACCTTGTTCTTCACCGTGATTACGATCATGTTCAATGGAATGGCAGAGCTTTCGATGACCATAGCCAAGCTCCCAATTTTCTACAAGCAAAGAGACCTTCTCTTCTATCCAGCATGGGCATATGCTCTTCCAAAATGGATTCTAAAAATCCCTATCACATTTGTGGAGGTTGCAGTTTGGGTTTTCATCACCTACTACGTCATTGGATATGATCCAAATGTTGGAAGGTAAGGCGAACCGTGATTATTCTTTGGTGGAAAGTTGGAAACTCTAATCTGTCCTGGTTGAGACATTCTACTATCTATGTTGTGTTATAGGTTGTTCAAGCAATATCTTTTGCTTGTGGCCGTCAATCAGATGGCCTCTGGATTGTTTCGATTGATAGCAGCACTCGGGAGAAACTTGATCGTTGCCAACACATTCGGGTCGTTTGCGCTGCTCACACTCTTTGCATTGGGCGGAGTTGTTCTTTCCCGAGGTATTATGAATGCTAGAATTCGACCTATTTCTTTATTTTGTTTGTAACTCCTTTTTTCATAAGTAGTACTAATCCTGATTTCTTTGAATTGTAGAGGACGTAAAGAAATGGTGGATTTGGGGCTATTGGATATCTCCATTAATGTATGGCCAGAATGCGATAGCTGTCAACGAGTTCTTAGGATCGAATTGGGATAAGGTAAAGTCCTGTAAATGCTTAATGCCAATATGACCTTTCATAGATATAAATCTCTAATTGACCGATTCCACTTGTATCATTCCCTTTAATAGATTCCCCCAAACTCAAGCACAAACGAGCCCCTAGGAGTTCAAGTTTTGAAGTCTCGTGGGTTCTTTACTGAAGCATACTGGTATTGGATAGGAGTTGTGGCATTGTTTGGGTTCGTCTTCCTCTTCAACTTTGGGTTTTCGGTGGCTCTTGCTCTTCTCAACCGTAAGTGCCTTTTGCTTTTCTTCTCGTTGAAGTTTCTGTCAACAAGAGCTTGCCTACTCAAGCCTGATGTGATAATGCAGCCTTTGGCAAATCCCATATAGTAAAATCAGTTGATCCTGAGGGCAACGAGGACATTAATAGAATGGTAAGATCCATTCAGTTGCAACCTCAAGGCTCTAGTCTCACAGATGGATCAGGTATGAAGTCCTAGTATTTGGTTTCTTTTCATTTTCTATCATCTAGCACTAGTTAAGAGCTCAAAGGCGTGAACAAAATGTTTTGGTCCATCAGGAACTCAAGTTACTTTTTGCCTATCTTTTCTATTTGGTCTTGTAGGGAGGTCATCCGAGTCTACACCTACAGGGCCCGAGACGGCCATTGCTGCCACTAGGAAAAAAGGAATGGTGCTCCCATTTGAGCCGCACTCAATTACTTTTGATGAAATAACTTACTCAGTTGATATGCCACAGGTTACTGTGTTAACTTACGAAAAGTTTGAAGATAAATGTTAAAACTCAAATGTTCATCTGAAGTATAACTAAGTGTTGTTATCCTGGCAGGAAATGAAGAATCAAGGTATTCTCCAAGATAAATTGGTGCTCTTGAAAGGTGTAAGTGGTACTTTTAGGCCAGGTGTTCTTACAGCTTTAATGGGCGTTAGCGGTGCTGGTAAAACTACTCTGATGGATGTGTTGGCTGGGAGAAAAACCGGAGGGTACGTCAAGGGGAACATAACAATTTCTGGGTATCCAAAGAATCAAGATACATTTGCTCGGATTTCCGGATATTGTGAACAAAACGACATCCATTCACCTCATGTCACTATCTATGAGTCCTTAATTTACTCGGCATGGCTACGTTTGCTTCCTAGCGTGGATGACCAAACCAGAAAGGTTTGCATCTACTACCACAATATATTTCTACCAGGATTGCCTACTTAACTCATAACAAATTGTGAAGTGCTTGCTGATTTGTTGGTTATGTAGTCTAATTGAGGATCAGTCTAATTCAAATCATTTCTAATGGACAAAAATGTTGTAGCTGTTTGTTGAGGAAGTCATGGAGCTTGTGGAGCTAAATCTTATGAGACAGGCCTTGGTCGGTTTGCCTGGTGTAAATGGTCTATCCACTGAGCAACGCAAAAGGCTGACCATTGCGGTTGAACTAGTCACAAACCCCTCCATCATTTTCATGGACGAACCAACCTCAGGGCTTGATGCAAGAGCTGCTGCTATTGTCATGAGAACAGTTAGGAACACAGTGGACACGGGGAGAACAGTCGTATGCACAATTCACCAACCAAGCATTGATATATTTGAAGCTTTCGATGAGGTGAGTTATGTCAACACATTCAAAATGCGAAAAATCTATTTGCAGCACACTCAAACTTAGAAGCTATTGCATTTGTACTTGTTCTACAGCTTTTCTTATTGAAACGCGGTGGGCAGGAGACATATTTCGGTCCTCTGGGTCGTCATTCTTCTCATCTGATAGAGTATTTTGAGGTACAGACTGTTTCACTCAGATAATATGGCTTCGATTCTACTTTTCTTTCGCTACTTGAAACACCATGGTATCTTCAAAATGAAGGGAATCCAAGGAGTTAGTAAAATCAAAGTTGGCTATAATCCAGCAACTTGGATGCTCGAAGTAACAAGCCCAGCACAAGAACTTGCTTTAGATGTCGATTTTTCTGATCTATATAGAAACTCAGATTTGTACAGGTGAGTTCATCGTATATATCGAGCTCCATCTTTTAGTCTTGCCATCAACCTGTAAAATGTCAACGGAGAAACACATTTTTGTGATTTTCAGGAGAAACAAGGCTTTGATTGAAGAGTTGAGCATACCTCCTCCAAATTCTAAGGACCTCTATTTCCCGACAAAGTATTCTCAATCAACTTTCACCCAGTTAATGGCTTGCTTATGGAAGCAACATTGGTCTTATTGGCGGAATCCGCCATATACGGCTGTTCGGTTCCTCTTCACCATCTTCATTGCCTTAATGTTTGGGACTATGTTTTGGGACCTTGGCTCTAAAACGTAAGTTCTGCCTAGAATGTCAATTTCTGCCTCATTCATTCTCGAAGTTGCATGATTTTGAATGTTAGTTTCACAGGAACCGAAGTCAAGATTTGATCAATGCAATGGGATCTATGTATGCAGCTGTTGTCTTCCTTGGGGTCCAAAATGCGGCTTCTGTGCAACCAGTTGTAGCAGTGGAGAGAACGGTTTTCTATAGAGAGCGAGCTGCAGGGATGTACTCGGCCCTGCCATATGCATTAGCACAGGTAAAATTGCTGCAAAATTATTCTGAGTACGTTTATTCTAAATAGTGTTATGCATGAATCAACATTGGAAAGATGCTTATGCAATAAATTTTATTTCATAGGTTTTGATTGAAGTCCCTTATATTCTCGTGCAAGGTATATCATATGGTATCATAGTTTACGCAATGATTGGATTCGAATGGACCGTTGCAAAATTTTTCTGGTATCTGTTCTTCATGTGCTTCACATTGCTGTATTTCACATACTATGGTATGATGGCCGTGGGCATAACCCCGAACCACCACATCGCTTCCATTGTCTCTTCTGCATTCTACGCCATATGGAACCTCTTTTCGGGGTTCATCGTGCCAAGGACTGTAAGTTATATAGCAACTCATCAACTTTCATGTTTCTGCTCACTCTGTTTACAACATCAAGTGATTATGCCTGATTTGTGAGCATCCTCATGACTTCCTAATTAACAGAGGATACCTATCTGGTGGAGATGGTACTACTGGGTATGCCCGGTTTCTTGGACTTTGTATGGATTGGTGGTTTCTCAATTCGGCGATTCAAAGAATAGGCTCGAGGACACCGGGGGCATTGTGGAAGAATACGTGAGAGATTACTTTGGTTACCGACATGATTTCCTGGGCGTGATCGCCGCTGTGATGATAGGATTCACAGTGCTCTTCGCATTCATTTTTGCCATTTCCATCAAGGTGCTCAATTTCCAAAGGCGGTAGACTTTAGCATCACACCATTCTGCAAAACAAGCATGTTTCTGTATGAAAATGACATCTGATTGCAATAGCAAGTAGAGATGAACTCTTTTTCTCTTCTAGCAACTGCCTACATATTTTCAATCATATGGATCCTTTTCCTGAAGGACTAAACTGTGAATTGGTTGTTGCAGCAAACGAAAAGTCCTAAGCAATTTTTTCCTTCTTCAGTGTACATGGTCAACAGATGGTTCAAAGGATATTTATTCTTGGGCCTCCACTTAGGCCCAAAAATTTTCGTATGTGATAATTTTTGGCTTAGTGCTTCACCCGACACGTCCACACCTGCTTATTGATAAAATCTACTCACCACACTTGAAATGAAATTTTGTTAGTCTTTGATTGGCACGTGTCCCTCTTCTTTTTGGAGCCACACGCCTCTCATATTCTCTATGATATGATTTCGTCAATTATTTTTTAATTCTTTTCTCTAGCGGACTTTAAATTCTTTTAGGTTTATACACTTCTTTGAATTAATTGGCATGCTGAAAAATTCCATGATTTTGGGTTGCGAGACAATAGAATTCTACATAAGAGAAAATCAATAGCAATACTTGTATGTACATAGAGAAAGAGATCTACAATGCATGTGATATGTTATCCAGTATGGAACAATGTTACGACATTAACGATGAATTTTGAGAAAATTACACCAAACAAAGTCTTAAACCTAGGGGTGGACATGGTTCGGGTGGACGATCCCACTTTGAAACTGGGAACCGTCTATTGGTTTCATGGATCCACCTAGGAATCGGGCCACCAGTCCGGGCCAATTCCTGATTGGGTTTATAGAATTGCTCTCACCAAGCTTCACACACTCAGTGTAACGTTTTCAAGTGAGCCAAAGTAAAGCAAAAAACAAAGAACTCCCCTTTTCTTAATCGCAAGATCAGTAAAAAAAAATTGGTTTATATTGAAAGTTGAGAGTCTAGGCCGTGAGTGAGAGATAGAGAAACAACTCAAATGAGGTGAGAGTGAAATGAGACGACCAGTCGAGTTTCAAATTAGGAAAATTTTTCTTAAATTTTTTTTGTTAGAAATATTTCTGAAAAATTAAATTTGCATCTATATATTACCAATCAAGTTTGGATGGGCAATTCCATAATTGGAACATGAATCCAAACTAGTACCCACCGGTTTCCTTGGAAACCACCGGTTCCAATCTAGTCTAATCTAGTTCCAAGCAATCCGAGTGATTCTCGATTCCTTTACACACACCTACTTAAATCTATTGCACTCTTACCAATTTACTCTTAAACATTTCCATTGAGCCATAAACCTTTTGACATTTTGCCAATTGAGTCCATCCTACCGATTTTATTAATAAATGTAGACATAGACGTCAACCGTCCTACATAGCACGACTGGTACTAACCTTGATATATAATAATATTTTGAATTTTTTAAAATTTGTATGGTTTTTTCTTTCCTTTTTTTTAATCTTTTCTTTACTTTATGGATTGTACACTAATTCTCATATAATTACATGGTAACATAGGTAGTAGCATTAAAATCAATATCCTCTTTTACTTTATACTGTTGAAAAGGTCATTAGTGTCAAAGATTGTTGGACAAAAATTTTGGAAGTTCAATATCAAATGCATGAGTAGAGATTCTCCTTTTACTGCATAAGGGAATAATTTACATATCAATGAACCATCACCCAGAGTCAACACATTTAATATCCATGATGACTTCAAACACATCAGCCTTAGTGAGTTTTAGTCACTACTTCTCTCTAGGTTTTGAATGAAAGAAAAAGAAACAACTATAAATAGAAAATGATAACAATGTTTCATACATGATGCATGCATATTGGGGAACAAAAGAATGGAAGTAATGACAAAGGTGGAGGGGAAGAATGAAGCCAAATTAGGGATTTGGCTATTTTAGGGTTCGGGATCCCAATTCTCGGGTTCCAATTTTGGTTCCTATAGGAACTAGGAATTGGCGGTTCCTAAAAAAGTGAAACCGAGAAGCTACTCATCCCTCCATAGAATCGGGAATTGAACCGGACTCCCCAATCCGGTTCTTTGATTCCTAGTTATACTCTAGAATTGTATTTATCCCTAAGCATAGCAGCTTTTTATGAACGAGCCGCTCAAGAGAAAAGAAGAGTTACATTTTCCGAGAAAGCCACCGTGGAGCTCTTTTATGAAATGCAGGGAGGAGTTGAGAACACGGTGAATTTTTTGCAATGACTTCTACAGCCAAATTGAGTTGCTTTTTTCATAAACACCATCGGTTCAAACATAAATTAAAACTGAGAAACAGTTAAGCTAGTAGGCAATCATAACTCTATAGTTTTCTGATTTATCATGAGTAATTTGTAACCGGCTCTCCCTGTGGAATAGGTTTCAACACTTAGACTAAACTACATATTTCATTTGGACTCTTTATTAGTCCTGTGTATTTCTCTAGTGATTTCGTGTTAATTTAATTGCTAGATTTTATAACTTCCACCTTTGCAACTTTGTATAGTTTAATGACGTGAAGCAAGGTGCAACAAGACAGTTTTAGATTACACAAGAAAGCCATCCAAGGTGGGAATTAATTTGCATAAATAAATTAGGATTCCATCTTCTTTCATTTCAAAAAATGAATGGCCAAATATTCTACACAACATCACACGAAATTTGACATTTTTAGACCAACCTAGAGTATGATGTGTGGGAAAGGAAGTAGAGCACAAGTGTACGACTTTCGTATTATCAATGTTTCCATCGCCCTTGGTTCCTATCTTCAACACGCTAGTAATCACACATGCAAAATGAGTGCCACACGGTGTGCATAAATACAAAGATTAATATCACAAACAAACCTAAATTTACCCTTCATTAGTTTCTGTTAAATTTTACCGTCAAATTACTGAGTTGGACAATATATACCTATTGACTAATGCACTAGTTTAGGGTTTTATCATTTGTTTATTATAAATGTACCAATTTGAGGTTTTTGTGGTATTAATCAATCTAATAGAAACCAACATAAGGTAAATTTGTCATAAGTATATTAGTTTAGGATTTTTGGTGATCAAAAAATTGATTTTAGGTAAATTTATCATAAGTATACCAGTTTGGAGTTTTTTGTGATAAAAAAATTCGTTTTGAGTAAATTTGTCACAATTGTACTAGTTTGACGGTTTTCGTGGTATTAACCCTAACTACAAATATTCTCTTAGCTCCAACAACTATTATAATGCATTCTCTTTGGCTCCCTTTGTTTCACAAATAATGAGTAATTTGAAAAACATTTTTCTTAAAATGAACACTTGTATCATTTGAAATAATTAGTCAAAGGAAAATGTTTTCATTTTTGACAACCATTTTGGCTCCATTTATTTTGCCAAAAACATTTTCCTCATTTTTCAATTTTTGGATTGCTTAGAAAAACGAATTAACAAAAAATATATTCTTGATAAATGGATATAAGAACATGATTTCCTCTTGAAAAAATCGAAAATCATTTCCCAAAATATAACTAAATATCTTAGACATGGAAACTTTAACACTAGTTTCTGGTTTACCAATGTCCAGGATCAGGTCCCTAGCACCTAGGCCCAAGTACATCAAGGCTAGGCCCGTGACCCCAATGCCATGTCCAAGTCCTTGTGCTTGGGTTCAAATCCTTGATGCTCTCGCCTGGGTCAATCGAGAAACAAGCCTAGGATCCTAGAGCCAGTGTCTAGGTCCCCAACACATGTGCGTGGGTCCACAAAGGCCATGCCTACATTGCCTGACACTCGGGCTCTAGACCTCAGCACCCAAGCCTAGATCTACAAAGGCTGTGCCCAAGTCCCCAGCACTTGGGCCCAAGTCCCCAGCACTTGGGCCCAAGTTCTTGTCACATGCGCCGGCATCCCCAAACGCAAGACATCATCATACCTTGTTAAATTATTCATTTTTCAACAAAGCAAATGAAGCTTTTATGCATACTTAAAATTCGTATACATCTTGGTATGGTACAACTGTCAAAAACAAACGACAAAATATGTTTTCAGCTCGGCCAGGCGGCCATGCATGCTACGATCTGGTTAGCCCAGCTCCTTACCCTGTCGGATAATATAATGCCTTTATTGCGCTCCCAAAGGCCCATTGAGCGCATTGCCCACAAAGACTCCTCAAAACCGCACTTGGGGAGTCCGCAGGCGTTTTCTGTTTCTTTGGCTGTCTTCTCTGAGCAAATCCTCTCAAAGTTCTCTCCTTTACCTTTCCTGATTTATCTGACTTAAGGATTGACTTAAGCATTGAAGGCCCTCCTAAGGTCATTTTATTGTGGTGTGCAGCTCGGCTCGGTCCACAAAAAGGTCTGAGCCAGCCTAGGAGAGCTCACGAAAACCGTGCGTCGTCGAGTGCATGTATCGGCTACACGATTAGATGCCCAATTTGTGCACCATTACCTGGAAAAACAAAATGTGCTCTGAGATTTTGCCCTTAATTTCGTTTCACAACTCAAAACTAAACAAAACACGATCTTTAAACCTCAGTACTCACGGATTGCCTTTGAAAAACTACAGTCATCAAGTCGTCATACTTTCTTCTTTTCCTAAAAGGGAAAGGTCGGATCCCCTTCTTCCTTTCACATACCTTTTCTTTTCTTTTGCTTGGCCTGTAATCCAAGGCTTGTTCCACTTTTGATTTCAGAGTTGTGATCGGACACGCGCGTATGTAGACATGAACAGGAGATTGAAGCAAACAGGTACCTCGAAACAATACCACAGGAGCTATATATCATCAGGAATTAGAAAAAATCGAACCTTAAGGTATTCCATGAACCTCTAAGTAGTCATGTTATTCCACCAGTGCCTAATTATTAGAATAAAAGCTTCAAGGAGATCATTTATACTAAATGCAAATTAGCATTGCTTTTCCATAAGCTAAATGCATAATGGTTCAGCCGACCAACTCGCCCTTGATGATTGATGCCGACTAATCTCCTAAGCTTTGTCAAGGCGAATCAATGTCAAGCCCACTTTCTCATTTGGTTGAAGATAAGTCACTTGGGATGGAAGCAATGGATTCACAAAAGATCGCTTTTAGTTGATATGATCTTGAGAGGGTTATGCCTCACTAGAAGTGATGCTGAAAGTCTAATGTTCTCGTAATTAGTTCCAGGAACCTTTTCGACTTAATTAAGCTTTTAACCTCGGTGTTCCTATATTAATTGCCATCGGGAAAATTACCAAAAATTTATAAACATATTGCATTTATGCCAATAAATCATAAATCTTTCAATTATATTAATTCAGTCATAAACATTTTAACAATTTGCCAATGTAATCATTATGGGAACATTGACATGGCATCCTAATCAATGCTGGACATCCTATGTGATGTAACCGACACTAACGTAGACAACTTTTTAAAATTTATCTTCCTTTTTTTTTCTTTTTTCTATTTCTTTTTTCATTTCCACCGATGGTCAATCTCAGGCAATGGCCAAAGAGGACTTGACAAGGGTCGTCGGGCTCTTGCCAACCGTAATAAAAGAAAAGAATAAATAAATAATTTTAAATTTTAAAAATCAAATAAATTTTTAAAAATTGTAAAAATTGTCCAAGTCGGCAATTTTCAACTAAAATTGACCAGATAAACTACACTAGTAAATTTCAAAATTTTAGCACTAAATTGAACAAATTAAAAAGTTTACGAATGAATTAGCATAAATACAATAGGTTTATGACTTTTTTGATAATTGTAGCCAATGGAAACCATAATTAATCTGCTAGATCGAAAGATACAAATTATATTTGAGGAGAAAATTTTGGCATCTCAGGTACAATATTGTAAGGTGTACGCTGGATTGATAATAAAATGGTAGGGGGCCAAATGGAAAAAATATAAAGGCGCTATTTTCTAATGATGGGTAAAAAAGTATTGGAATGAATCAACGGATCGAAGAAGTATCTCATGCATCGTTGTTAGTTCAGCTTATGAACATATATTTGCTAGTCACTATTTCTGCATTTTCCACTGGCCTTAATTAGAGGTATGTTCATGGGTGTCTTATAACATGTAATATATTTTTTGCTTTATCTTTCGTTATTGCTGCGGTGGGTATGAATTGATCCTCACTCGACAGCCTACGCTTTTGCCGACCCCACACACTTACTACCAATGCCAAGACTTGACAATAGTACCTTACAAGTAATTTCTTCTTGCAACCTTAAAAGCTCATCAAATGGAGAATGAAATTTGCCTAAATAGTAAATAAAGGGCATCGCAACTATACTAATGTCTGCTAGAATTTGACGGCAATTTTAAAGGGAAAACATAGGAAAAACCAAGACCTTAGTAGTATTAAGATCTTGTAATATCTCATTCATAAGAATACTTTTCCATCTTATTGAATATGTATTACCCAATCATAAATTGGATATCTTCTTGAATAAATTGTACTGCAGTTTAAGCATTGAATATACATTACCCTCCCTTTCCCTTGAAAATTTACCTGGGCGCCTCAAACCTTCTCTAACAACCCTCTCAATAGTTAATACTACCACTCTACTACCAATTTTTAGTATTGATGTAACTATATAAGACAGTTTTTTTTTTCCAAAAGACATGCTTGAAGAATGGTCAGAGCTCAGTGTGAACAATATGCTCCCCGATAGGCCGGACAGTCGCAGCTTCCTGAGCCCAGCCAATAGAAATCAAGTCCTTATCTTGTGAGCTGAGGCAGTCGGCTGAGGGATGCACAATACCATAGCCGAACCCTTCAGCAGAGTGGCAGTATGTCTCCACAGTCCCATCCTTGCTTTCCAGGTTGATATTGCTGAGGACGATGTTGCTGCATGGAATGGTGTCACTGCAAGCGAATTTCATTGCCTCCTCGCTCTTCGTGGTCCCAGTGATGTTCCGGTACATTATCTGGCTTATATTCACAGCTGACGTCTTCAATGGTCAGGATATGGCAAGAACAAAAGTCAGTTTTGGCAAGGTAAGAGGATTCCTGTAGTGTGACCACAAAAGAGAAGACAGAGATGACCACTTGGGAGCTTTACCTGATTTTGACATACAGTTGGTGAGTCACAATAGAACTGATCAATAATGATTGGATTCGCAACATCTTCCATCCTCACATTATCGAACCGGACTGCACGGACATATCCAGATCCACCCTATAAAGAAAACCAGCAGAAGTGTGAGAGTCGCTGTCTAAATTAATTTGACCAAGTGTCCTTGTTATGATGTATGAGTAAGGCCCACAATCAAATTTTGGTTTGTTTGAAGGAGCTGGCTCAGAAACGCAATCATGAATGCCTGAAGTTGACATAAGTCAGTAAACCTATCTATGCTTCAGAGTATTACCTGCCAAGTTTTTATTCTCAGTCCGTTGGTGGTCTCTCTAAGGAATGCTGTGTCTAGGACCACTTTTGTGACAATGCCGGTTGAGTTGTTCTTCCCAAGGCTTCCAATGCTATTTAAGAGAATCGCAGATGATAAAGTATAAGAAAAAATATCAAGACTCAAATTCAGATGATAAAGGCTTCCATTTTCTTGTTTTCCAAAAATGTTCTCTTGTGAGTAGGTTGAGGGCACTAGATGTATTCATCTAAAGAAGAAAGTTAATACTGTACCTTATTCCATGTCCTGGTCCACAGTACATTCTCTTCATTTTAATGTTGGAGCTAGCATTGACAATGGAGATGCAATCATCTCCTAAAAACACACAAGAAGCACCATACTTTATTTTCCTGAAAATCACTATCAATGCTGAAATGTATTTACCGTTACGATATTTCTTTGAATAACCATTATGCCTTGTTAATCAAAATAACATAAGCATCGATTTTTCATCATTTACACATTGAGAACTGAGCAGAAAAATGATTTTATTCACCTGTTCCTATTTTGCAATCTTGGAGGACAACATTAGTGGATTCAGTGATATGGATTCCATCAGTGTTTGGACTATCTCCTGGAGCCGAGATTTGCACTTCAGATACCCGAACTGAATCAGAGCGGGAAATCACAAAATGCATCTGTTGGCTGTTCTGAATTGTGAGTCCCTTTACCTTTATGGATGAGCTAGAATCAATTGTCAGGGCCTGCAAAAACTTCTCATGTCATATTAACTGCTCATATGGCTGGCAATAACAAATCTCCTGCCATGAATTTGTTTTCTATACAGGCACTACAAGCCTACGACGATAGAAAAAGATCCTTACCGTCGGTGCCCCTCGGCAAGGCTGTTAACACAAATTAAAGACTGAAGTTAGTATCATGAAAAACTGGGACAAAAATCATATAAAGTATAGTGAAGAAATTAATACATTTGTTTTGTTCTTTTTGCAAGATGCAGCCCACCATTTACTGCCTGATCCATCAATAACACCATTGCCTTGGAAAAGAACTCCATTTAGCTTATAAAAATCGAGCCAAATATGGGGAGAATTTGGATCCCAATTACTGGGCTCATCAGGTGCCACTATTGTCCCGTCTATCTGCAACTCCAATAGGTTCATTCTTAGTCAAAGAAAATCCAGGTGGAGTTTATCACATAAAGAACGACAAGAATAATACAGAAGATTGCAAGGATAATGGGACATTTAAAGATAGCACTTGGAAGATATACAAGAATCCATACATAATCCTTGTATGCTGGAGGGAATGGATACCTGTATGACTAACTTATCTGAACATGGTCCTTTGAATCGAGTGGCATTGACTAGATAACGGCGTCCTGGGGGTACCAAGAAAACAGCTTTTGGTGTTGCGCAGGCTACATTCCATGCCTTTAGGAAGGCCTGTACCAATAAGCAATTGGACTGAAAAAACTGATAATTTTGGATGCTAAATATAGATAAGGTAGTGACAAGTCTGCCAGACATGCTGCATGTCATATTATTGGACATTTCTCTCACTCGTTCTAATTTCAGTTATTCCTACTGGTTGATGATTTATTCAGTTTCTCGAACAAGCATTAGAAAAACATGCAACACATTTTCATAGTGAGCCTCTTGAAACTTAGAGCCTAAATACCAGAAAACAATATGTATATGCACCTGAGTATCATCAGATATTCCATCTCCAGCTGTCCCGAAGCTATCCACGTTCACCAGGACCTTGCCATCACGTTGGCCTGACCATGATGGAATATCTGGATCTTCGACTTCATTTTCCTCTTCCACATGCAAACTCTCAAACTCTTCAAGAATGCTAAACTTCCCATACTCAATCTTGTTTGCTGCTGCATGAACGACTATCAACAAACTAAGAAACAAAATAAATAATTTATCCATAGTTTTTTTCCAGTCTTAACTGCTCCCAAGATGACTGGTTTGCATAAAATGCAGTGAAGCCATGCACTTTAAATTAATAATAGCAGATTATTAGTTTTCTAATAGGGGGCATTGGCTTGGCTTGGAAGTAGATGAAGGGGTAGGGGAGCATTGCCACACTTAAAGTACAAGGGAAATTCTCTGGTCCTTGCTTTACTCTTCTTCTACCAGCAGACAGAAACATAAGTCAAAAAGCTTATGGATATTTAAGTCTACTCCTCCACCCCCAAAATAGAGAGCAATAAAATATTGAATCCACTGTGCACCAAAATATATTTATTTATCAAATCTGCCAGATAGAGAAATCATATTCAAGGCTCTCTGTGCTTCAAACAGTGCATGAATTTCTTCACAAACATGTACATTGTGTAAGAGGTCACTGAAATCAAATGGGCCCTCTCAATGCAGCCCCCACCACAAAGGAAAAAGAAAATAAAGCAAGAACAGATGGAATGACATATGACAACAAATACCTGGAAATAAAAAGAGACGTCAGTCAATTCAGTCGGGACCGAAAGGCCAATGGCCAATATAACTACTGTCCCATGCATAGTCAAGGCTTCAAGCAAAAGCATACTTGCCTTAGCAAACTAATCAAGTAGATGTAGACTTCCACTTATGGTGCAACCAGTACATGATGCTAATGTTGGCTACAAGTCTTGACCTCTATTAAACTATGACCAATCTGCCTTGTCATCTTCTTCTCCGTGGAAATTTCTCTTATTTGCACTGATGTCTGATATTCCCCAATTTCACCATAGAAGTTTGATACTTGGAGCGTAACAGCAGGATCTCCCAATTCAAACTCTATCAACTTCTCTGCTGCCCTTCTCCCCACCGTTTCATTCCCCTGGACCCTACAACTTCTCAACAATGAGCTCCACATTGCACAATCAGCTTTGTCTGGTGCCTGTTTCAGCAGTTCTTCAGCTTCAGAAAGCAGCCCTGCACGCCCTAAGAGATCAATCATGCACAAATAATGCTTCCTGTTCGGCTTGATCCCATGATGGAATGTCATATTATAGAAAAGGAATCTTCCTTCTTCAACCAGCCCTGAGTGACTGCACCCTGATAGGGCAGCCAACAAGGTCACCTCATCAGGTTTTAGACCCCTTTCAGTCATAGCATCAAGCATTTCAAGGCCTTCTCTTCCCATTCCATTGCGGGCATATGCACTGATGATCGATGTGAAGCACATGACATTTGGTGAAGCCATTTTCTCAAAAACCTCCTGGGAAAGATCTATGCGACCCCATCTTGAATATGCATCAATTAAAGAACAAGAAACTGCAGTCTCTGATTCATAACCTGATTTTATTGCACAACCACGAACCAAATCAGAGCTTGTTAAGCTTCCACGAGCAGACATCGATATTGCTTTGAGCATTGTAGAGAGAGAGACTTCATCAAAACCAACCCCCTCATCAACCATAAAACCAAATAACTCAACCACATCTTCTACCATGCCACATTGCAGTAGAGATGTCATTAGTGAATTGCAGCAACCCATACATTTCTTAGTAAGACTCTCAAATGCTGAAATTGAGCACTCAATTTCACCACATTTTCCATACATGTCAATAAGAGCAGATTGAGCATAAACACTCCCCTGATCAAAACCCAATTTTATGACTAGGCAGTGAATTTGCTTTCCAAGATCAATATTCCGTGTTTCACTGGATAAATTCAAGAACGCAACAATTGATCTGACAGAAGGTCTCTGCCCCCAGAATTGCATCCTGGAGAACAATTCAAGAGAATCAAGCAATAACCCATGCCCCGCATAGACTGAAACAATGGAATTCCAAGAAATCACATCCTCAACTGGAACAGATATAAATGACTTCTTTGCATCATTTAGACACCAACAACTGGAGTAGCAGTCCACCAAAGAATTTGCAACAAAAATTTGAGACTCTGCCCATCCAGCCTTGATCACCTGACAATGCAGTTGCTTGCCTTCATCTACAAGCTTCTCCTTAGCACACCCATTAATCATATAACAGAAGCTAAGCCCATTTGGCTCAAAGCCATCAACTTTCATCTCACCAAACAATCCAAACAACAAATCTGGTCGACCCACATCACAAAATCCACGTAAAATCAAGTTCCATGTAGCCAAGCTTCGCTCGGGCAATTCTCGGATAATCACCAAAGCGACATCGACGAGACCCATATCCAGGTAAAGACCAGCAAGGGCACTGCCTATGTACATATTCGAACTAAATCCAAGCAAAACAACCCTGCAATGAACTTGCGTCCCTTCTCTGTAAAAACTCCCGTTCGTGCAAATACTCAGTACGGTCGAAAAGGTCTGTGCACTTTCTTCAACTCCCTGTGAAACCACGGTACTGTACAAACTAAGAGCGTCCTCTGCGAACCCATATCGGCCCTGCCCAGAAATGAGTAAATTATAAGTGACAACATTACGAGCTGGCATTTCGTCGAACATATTGAGGGCAGAGCCGACATCTCCCGATTTAATCAAATCGTCAAGCGCACGGTTCGCGAAGTAAACATAATCACGAGGTGGGCTTTGAGGAGCTTGCGCGTGAAGGGGTACGCGTCTTGGGGTGAAGGTTGTGATTGTTCTTACAAGGTGAAGCCATCTCTTGCTTGGCATCACTGGCTGTTTAACTGAATTCTAAGTCTGAAAAATGACGACTGACGTCTACAGGAATCAGTTGAAATGGAAAAACAATAACAAAATCTGAGGGAACGGTCTTCGAAGGCGCAGAGAGAGAACAAAATCTGAGGAGAGAGAAGGAAGGAAGGAAGGAACAATAGATTAGGTGAGTTTTCCAATTTTGGTCGTGTTTGTCGCTTTAGAGAAATGAATTTTTGTTAGTTTCTTTCACCATCCACGGAAATACCTAGATATAAAATCATTGTAAGTTAACTTATTTTAAACGATAATAAATAAAAATATTTTCAAATTGCTAATTCTACGTGAAACGATATTTTGTCCGAATTACCTCATTTTTTCTTGTTGGGGGCTTTAGGGCACGAGCTAATTTTTCCAAATCACACAATTTCGATTGTTTCGGCATTGGTGTTATACCCATGTTTCAGTTACACAGTTTGCTATTTTACCCATGGCTGTTGTATGTTGCGTGCGAATTTAGATGAACATTGGAAGTCAAAAATCTCAAACTTACTATTTGACATATTTATCTCTCTATCAAGATTCCATCAATAAACACCATTGAAACTCTATCTTTATGGATGCCAAAAAGCAAACAGTGTTGACATGATATCCATATAATTTAAATAAAAAAAAAACGACATTATTTTAACTGAAAAATCATCTAACAAAACATTGAAAGAGGGTAAATATATTACATAGATACAACTTTTCGGGATTTTTAAGTCACAAGAAAATTTTTTGAGCAAATGTATTAGAGTGGGCATATTGTGAAGTTTTTATGTCACAAAAATAAATTCGGGATAAATATATTACAGTAGACATAATTTAGAATTTTTTGTGACTTTTTTCCTTTACTTAATCAAAATCTTGTAACTCATGCACTTCAATATTTCATATACTTACTTGGTGTCAAAACTATTTTTTAAGATCATTTAAGTGTCACTTTAAAAAGTAAAAGTAATCACTTAATTAACAGTCCAATTTGGAACAATAGAAATCACACAAGACAATATATTATTATTTTTTTCGAACCTGGCTTAACATCTATGCCCAAGAGACGTCGTTCAGCATGGTTTGCCCCAATTTAAAATCCTAATTCGGCCAAATCGACCAAGTCCCCTCTTCTTCAACCCTACAATGGAGAGTAGGAGCATGACAAGCAGCTCCATTTCAAGTTTAAAAAGTGGGAAAAAAAATTACCTGGAGAGAGAGGAAGCTGCAAATTTGTGAAAGCCAGGGAGTGCAAGACCAGAGGAAAAGAAAGAGAGAGTAATTGCCGAGAAGACAGCTCTCTCTCGGTGAAGGAAGATGCTTGGTTATTTTTCATTAACGGTCCCCAGCGTGCCATCTCCATCGCCTTCAATTTCTTTGCAATTTTGCAAGATTCTGACCAGACCCCTGGTGATTCTATGTCCCAATCCCAGCAATTATTTGGCGATTTGCCCAAATTAAAAGTAATTCCCTACATTGCGTTGTTAGGCTCGGCATCATCTTGACTTCACTTAAGCCGATCCGATCCGATCCGATCCGATCCATCCTCACTTTGTTATGTCCTAAGCTTGAAGCTTCTCGGAAGAGCATTTCCCTTTTCAGAATTTGGGGTTTCAAAGTAACGTTGTTTTGACCCTCTTTTTTGCCACGTCAATCAAAGGTTATCCACCACAAACTTAGAAATTTTTAAAAAAATCCATGTTATAATTAAAAATTAATTTGAAAAGCCACGTGAGATGATTTGCCCAATTAAACACTTAAGTGAACATTTTTCACTGATATTTCACTTAAGTAATTTGGCATAGTTTTGACACTAAAATGAGCTCTATATAAAAATTATTTTGATGTCTTTTTCCCACAAAGAAGGTATTGATTTCATTTTTTGGTAATCAATATGCGAAATCATGCATAGACACTAATTTTAAATGAAAAACCTGGATCTAAATTATTTATCTACTACCAGAGCATATGTAAATTACAAAAACCTAAGTTTAATATTTTAATTATAAAATGAATTGTTAATAAAAGACTATGAACCAAAAAATAAATTATTTAATCAAGCGAATATATTGCAACTATAAATTGTCAGTAGTTTATAATTTAGTTTGAGTATAGTTGTGAACAAATTAAAATTGAAAAAAAATGCCCCGTTTTTTTCTTTTACTTTCCAAATAACTACTGAAAATAGTATTTAAATAAATATATCTTGTTAAATTGGTAGAAACAGATAAGAAAAAGTGAGCATAGTACTTCTTTGATTATATATCCAATCGAGTAGAGGGAATTTTTTTGAATGAACTTACACAATTTTAGGTCTAGACCCAAATTTACCCCAAATTTTTTATTTTTTTATTTTTTATTAGAAAACCACTAACTTTCAATGGTCACGGAGGAAGAAAATTAGCAGTGAGGGCGATCTTGGCCTTTGCAGATGGAGAGTCGCTAAATCGCGTGACGGTAAGCCGAGTGTTGAAGTATTCCCTCGCCCGAGTGACCATCCCATCGGCGAGCACGATGGGGCCGATGGAGGTGACGGAGTCGAGGATGAAGAGGAAGGCGTCGTTCGACAAGGTGGAGGAGCCGCCTCATATAGAGTGCAATTTTCTATATATCAATATCTTTCTGCACGTATTTATTAAATTTTTTAATTTTTTAGTGGGGTTTATTTTTATAATTTATTTTCGTTATATAATTATTCAATAAAATGATTTCAGTTACGAATTTATGACTTCTTGTAAACGCCATCGCCTGGGCGCGGTTGCTTGTGACCATTAAAAGGAGCAAACTTTTGATAATTTACAAGTTATAGCGACGGTAGCTATTTCCGTACGTTAGTGGTGTATTGGCACCTACTCTTGAAGCTTCTAACAACACTAACGAAATTACTCACATAATTACTTCCTTCTTATATGATTACTGTCGTAAAGAAAAGTATAAAAAAAAAAAAGATTTTCTAATGGAGTGGAGAAGTAACTAATTACTAAAATCTCACAAATAAATTATCATTTATAGGCAAGTAGAAGGTTTATTTTTCTTGTGAAAAGTATGTCGGTAGTGGAAGGAATCGGTGGTTAGTTTATAAATGTGAGGGAAAATAATATCACATTTTAAGCTAACTTTTAGGATTAAAAAGGCCTAAGACCACCTAATGTTGATATCAAAGCTTAGATTTCTAATAAGTTTGGACTTAGTCACATGGGAGATACGGGTTGTTGCTGCTCTAACTCAAGGCTCAATGTGCGATAAAGACATTGTTAGGGTAATTTCACATCAATTGTAGAAAGGGTTGGTGGTCAATTATAAGTCTAACACTTATAAACTGACCACCAACCCTTACCACAAATATGATAAATGGTTTTTTTTTTCCCTTGATGGGAAAGTTAGTAACAATGTAAAAAGAAAAATCATTAACAATGCATTTGTTTAACGAAAAAATAAATGATTTGGAAAATATTTACAAAAAATGGATGTACAAAAAACATTTTCATCATTCACGAAAATATTTACATCGAAATTGTTCTCAAAATTACAAATATTTTTTATTGACTAATAATTTTAGACGGTCTAAGTGATCATTATTAAGAAAAAAATTTATATCATTTATTTTTTACAAAAAAAATGAAGCTTAAGTTAAATTTCAAATATAGTTTCTAAGTTCAAGATTTAGCACGCACCAGTTCAAAAGTCGAAGGCGCTGGGAAAGACTTTCGGGATTAGTGGGTGATACCTTGAAGTCAAATGCATGAAGTAAAGGTCGATCACCTGTGACGTCAAAAGGGGTGCAATTTCCAGCGCATCTCACATCGCGGGGTCTGTGAACAAGCTTCCTACAACATCAGAATCGTTAATTGGTTGATCACCTAATGTCACGGCCTGGAAGTTTTCCATTCGCGAAAGGACGGTGAATATCTAGAACTTGTTTATCTAGAGTTTCTCTCCTTACGATTTTTATAAATATGAGTGAGTAAGGCTGATTTGGAAAGACATTCCTAAAGCCGCACGAGTAAGAAAACGCTAGGTCAACTGATCCACGACACCAAATTTTCAATGTCAAAATTAGACACTGCCTCTACAAATGGTACTCCAGTCTCTTTTGGCAATCAACTGTCAAATTCCCCTCAGACCTTTTAGCTGATCTCCTTTTAAGTGGATATTAATGAACCAAAACTTCGGATGGAGATTGCTTGATCACATTTACCATATTCTCGTTGCTTTTGTCGAAAAAATAGATGGTCGGCCACATCATGTAATACAACTTCAACAATGCCACTCAAGAAAATGAAAGTCCCGGTGTTTCATGCTCCGGATACACCATGATCGGGACGTATCTCTCTAAAGATGGGCCATTTCCAACCACAGATTTGGATGACTCAGTAGATTGAGTGATGTCCGGAACTCTATGCATCTCATTGTTTTGCTGAGAAAGATGTGTCGAAAAGAAGTTCAGAAAGAAATGTTACATAGGAGGGACTATATGTGTACTAGGCAACTTCTGTTTCACGTACAAACTGGAGTTGAGTTCTTGGAAGAAAAGGGATGTGGAGTTGCCGGAGATGGACGAATAAGAATCTCATGCAAAGTGAAATTATGAATGGGGACATACGGATTGAAATTTTGCTCTGATATCCATTTCGATCATTCGATTCAACAAGGTTAAGCTATCAAATAAAAAGTAGAAGATGATATAAAATTTGAAAGCTCATTAGAAACGTTATACATAGTGCAAATACAATCCTGATTATTCGAATGAAACAGTTGAAAGAAGATGATGATCAAAAGTCACGAAAGTCTCTTGTACTGGTATAGTACAGCAACATGGATTCTTTCGCAGCTAGCAAGAAGCAGCAAACGCTTTCGAACGGACCAACCTCATGATCTCGACCTGTCAATGTGACGATGCAATAGCTTCCAAGAGGGAGGCTACGAAGTTCATCTGAGTCTCCTGATCGACTCTTGAGAAGGGAGGAACGTGCACAAAGAGAGATCTGCCGCCCCTCTGTTCCGCAAGCCGGAGGGAGTGATAGTAGACGTAATTGCAGACGAAAAGGCCAGCATCATTCGATAGGGTCACACCGTAGCCCTTCTTCTCCAAGAACTTAAGAATTGCTTCCGTGGAGAAGGAAGTCTTCAAGAATGACATGAAGAGAAGGTCAAAGAAATAAAGGATTTACATGTCGCAAACATGAGACGACATTACAGGCCAAACTAATAACAGAGATATGATGTGGAAGCCACGTGTAAACCACGTGATGCGACCATGGCAAATTTAACGTCAAATCAACAAAAATTATGATCACGTAAATTAACAGTGTTAGAATTTTCAAGGGAATGACTACATCGGTACATTTTCGACAGTCCAAGATTAGATAGAATAAAAGTAAGTCCATGACCACATCAAACATTGAAGAGGAGTTTTAGGATCACTCATGTCATGATTGCACAGATTACAAAGCAATGACTCAACCAGAAGGAATAAAATCTTTGTTGCAGTCATAATTGCATCGAATAGATCAATCTGAGTGTCGTGATTTTTAGAGACTAGAGTGGTAACTCTTTAGAGTTTAGATTACACTGATTATATGTGCAAGAAGATCAGCAAATTCCATTACATTGCTCAGGGGTAATCACGAACCTTTCTTGTTCGAGAAATTTCGCCATCTTCAGGAACTATTGGAAGTTGCTGAAAGAAGCAAAAGCGAAATTGTAAGAGCACACCAACTCAAGGACAAAGAACAGCATCAGAACAAAGCCATAATACAAAGCAAAAAGAGAGATCTCAACCCAAGGTTGCCATCCTCTCTCGTCTGGACAACAAAAGGTGGCTTCGTTAACTGCCTGCCGCTCAATGGAAAACTTAGAAGCACCATCATCTACACCCAAGTGAAGCTGCAAACACACAGTACTTTAGCTGCAATTATATAAGCCCTTTGAGACTATTTTTGCTAATTACAAGTACCAACTGCAGTTAACTTGTCATGATGTATGTATTGATCATCGATCTGATTAAATAGTTAAGAAACGTCCAAAACTAACCCACACAACTCGTTCGTCGCATGTAGAACCATTACTCGAGATGCCAGGTTCCATAACTTTGAGAAGCGTGGCAAGTGCACCATCACCTGAAACCTCTAGTGCGGCGCAGGTCCCAACGGTCACTCCAGGCGGTAGCCCTTTCTTCTCGACAAAACTTTTCAGATTTTCAACAATAGTCTCTGTGGGATTTTCAGGGACACCTTGAAATTTCTTGAATCCGGTTACATTTATTGTGACTGGCTTTGGCCCTTCAGACCCCATCTCGTTTTGAAAGCAGATGCAATTTCCAGCTTTTGATGAGCTGTGTAGAAGCACTTGGTTACCAACTAGACCTTGTTGAACGACTAATCAAGACCCCAAGCGACCTGAAATGCCAAGATTACATTTCCTATCAGTAAAACAGGTCAGATTTTACATAACGCAAATTTTTGTGCAAATAGGTGACTGAATCACGATCATATTGGTCAAGGCAGACCAAAAGACCAATAAGAGGATCAAAGAGTTCAACTGGTGCTATTTCATCGGGTGAATTCAGAGATAAGTATGCTCATTATGGTGCCAAACAGTAAGCTTTGCCTATAATTTGTTAAGTTTATCAGGTAAATTGTGTTCAAATAACAAATCAAAACCATTCGAGATGATGAAACAGATCTGAGAGCAACTGGGGGCTCAGACAGACTAATTGCTTCTGTTTATGACATTATAAATGACTACGAATTTGGGATGATGAAACAGATCTGAGAGTGACCTCCAGCCATTCTTTTAATGTGATAAAATTTCTGACAAGCATTCATATAAACCACTCACACACCACACGATCAGACAATCCTTGATAACGGTCAAGAGCATCTAGTCTCTTGCAAAAGCAGAGGACAAACACGTGATGGAGTACAATGGACCAGAATAAATATGATCAAGGCATTATAGAACATTCCTTCTGTATGCAATTTCAGCAGATCATCTACCAAATGCCCTTTTCTATTTGCACAGTTCTACACGATTACGCCAGCGTCATGCCTTCTGCAGTTTCCCAGAATATATACCTCAACCAATCATGCCAAAACTTTGAATCAAAATCTGTGATACGCATCCTATTAGATTTTTCTTGGTTCGGTTGCAATATAACACAGGGAGAACCAGAAACCATAAGCTCCATGATCAAACGCATCAAATGGACAATGCAAACCGTCAAATCAAAGCAGAGATCGTGTGGAAAGATACGAGCCATAAGAATCTTTTCTCTAAATTTATGGATCGTGGTCATCCGTGAAACACCAAGGTGTTTTCTCTAATTACTAAATGATGTGAACATCCTCTCAGTATAGCTTGTTTTTGGGAGTTATGTAAAGCTTATACTATAATTTCTTTTCTAGTATTGTGGGACTTGTGAGGACAACTGGACTTTATCCTACTCAAGAAGCAATTTCAAGAGGGAGATAGTAAGACCCAGAAATCAGAATCGTTGACCAATATGGGTCACTCTTCCATGAACCCCACGTAAGGACTAATGCTGCTTTAACAGACAAGGAGCTCTCATGTAAAACAAACCCAAGCACGGCCAACACCACACCAAGGGGAATTGGTTGAAAGGCAGGTTATCGGAGACACCCAGAAGCAATCAAGAACCTCTCAGATCAAGTACAATTCAAAGGAAGTCAGCCCCCTTCACCATTGCCCCAAAAAAACAAATCGGAAAAGAACACGAAAACATCATCAACGTAGGAGCAGAAGTCAGTCTACACCACTACAATAAAGTTAGGATTTTTCATCACACAATTGATCAGACCATAGAGATATCCCTTCAACACAACAACATAGATCATTGAAAGGATCTCAGAGACCCAACAAAGCACGAAACCTAGGATCTTTCAGCAAATGGATTCGTATTCAAAGAGTGCATGATCGCAGGATAAGCCCATACTAACCCGTCAATTTGGAATCCAATTCTGGGTGGCAAACTAGTCAGCAAGCTGAAGAAGCCCTTTCCCGTGACCCCTTAATTCCCAAAAGCAAAGAAAGTACATGTTTAATAACGATTCAAAGAAAGAAACGCGGAACATCCAAGAAAGGTGACTAGCACGAGAGCAACAACACCGGCGGAGACTCACACGATCTCAAACTGTCGCTAATTCGATATGACCTCGGGACTCCACAAGGTTTCCTCTTTCAGGCGACTCACGAATGTTCCCCTTCTCGGTTTCCTTTTGGGGCTTTGTCTGATTTTGGGAACTGGGAACGTCCGACCCGAGACAAAAGGCCCAGACTGTCGGACAGTGACGGCGGTGGAGTCCTTATTGGCCAAAACAAGAAGAAAGGACGTCATCGTTTATATATTTTTGGGATATGTTCAGCAAAAAGTCCAAAAAAACTTATGAGATAAGACTGATTAGCCTTAAAATTTGTCGTGTTGGTTCATTTGAGTCATTCCGTTAACACCGTCAATTTACACTAGCGAAATTACGACGTGGTATTTTTATTTTATTTTTTATTTTTCACGTGGCATTTTAAAGTAATTTTTATTTTTCACATGGCTTTTTTTTTTTTTTTTTTTATTCAATTCTTTTAAAATTATATTAAAAAACAAATTTTTTTTTATTAAAAAACAAAACTGAAAAAAAGTGGTAGAATTAAAAAAAAAAAAAAAATATTCTTGTCTTCTGCCGCCCACGCCCTGCCGGAAGGGCGGGGCCGGCCTCGTGGGGGCGGCGACCATCGCCCGCGGGGAGTCCTCGCCGCACCGGTGGCCGGCGTGCCCAAATCCGGGCACCCTCACGCTCGCTGCGAAGGTCGCCGACCCCGTTCGGGTGAGCGTGCCCGGATCTGGGCACCTCGCACTCGTCGCAAGGGTTGCCGGCCCCTCGTTCGGCCGGCGTGCCCGGATCCGGGCGCCCTCGCGCTCGCCACAAGGGTCGCCGGCCCCTCGTTCGGGCCGACGTGCCCGGATCGGGGCACCCTCGCGGCAGCGCGAGGGTCGCCGGTCCTCACTGGGCCGGCGAGGGGCGGCCACCCTCACCGGGGCCGTCGACACCGGCTCTTCTAGCGATAGGCGTAGCGGCGACCGAAGTCCCTACCTTTCTCTCTCTATTTTTTTTTTTTTTTCAGTTGTTGTTTTTTAATAAAATTTTAGGTTTTCTTTTTCAGTTTTTAATTTAATTAAAATAATATTGAATAAAATAACAATTAAAAATGCTGATGTGGCAATAAAAAATAAAATAAAAATGCCACGTCGGCAATTCCATTAATGTAAATTGACGGTGTTAACGGAATGACTCAAATGAATCAACATGACAAATTTTAGAACTCGATTGTACTTTTTGCAAGTTTTAAAACTCAATTGCATTATCCTCACAAGTTTTAGGACTTCTGCTGAACATATCCTTATATTTTTCTAAGTGATTGTCGCCAAGCGGGCCTTAGTTAGTGGCGCGTGGCACCGCATGATTTGTTGGGCAACCCTCGCCAGCTTGGGCCTAGGTATCCCTGGCTTGAAGCGGGCAATCTCTAGACATTGACAAGGCTCAGTCATAGCTGGCAAAGAGAAAGAGGGAAAAGGACAAAATGAAAACAAGAGAAAAGAAAAAAATTATTAAAAATTATTATGTCGATGTTAACATAGGATAACCTCCATCAATATTAGTAATTTTAAATCAAAATTAATCAAGTAAACTCAATTGACAAAACCTGAAAATATTTAAAATTTAATTGACACCAATGAAGAGAAATCCTCTCCTCATGGAAACCTCATATTCTCCTTTTGCTTCTCTTCCCATTTCTCTTACATCTAACCTCTCTCTTCAGCCTCCCCTAGAATTACGAAAATCTTCTTGCTCAAAATAGACTATCTCTATGAGGTTGCTTACCTCACTAAAGATAACAAAATCTCAAAAACTCAACTTTCAATGATGAATCCCTACATTGCTTTCGCAAAACCATCTTCCTTATCTCCACTTCGATCCATCAAACATCTAATTAAACATACCCCTCGAACAGTCAAGGAGTATGTCTAGTTTTCACGATTTGATCAACACCCCCATCTAGGCAACTGAACAAGAACAGTTTGTCACTCTTTAAATACCACCTGAATTTCCTACTCAATGGATCCACCAGGGATATACACACCTCCATTTTGGAGCCATTCGACTAGCTCTCACTTTTCATGGCCGAAAAGGCTTACCAGTCACAGCTAGAATTGCTCTTTTGGTCACTAGATTTTTGGAATACCATCAAGCTTATGTTGGTACCATTCAAACCACAATGAATGCGGGAACAGTTTTTGTCACACTTTTCCCAAATTTCAATACAAATCCCAACTTGCTTACTGCACTTAAGGTCCAGTTACAAATCACTAAAGCTCCTCAGACTCTTGGATCAATTGCTGCTACTTTACACTATCAAATGATCTACCGCGTCCAAAACCATGCTATTGACCTCAATATTCCAAACTCTAAAGATACTCTTGTTTTTTCGGTCGACCACGACCAAACCTCCTGTATCCATGTCCCTTGGCAGATCCCACGGAATGAGCTTGTCAAGCTCCTCCCAAATAGTTGGGTTACCAACTACGAAAAACTCCACCAGAGTTGTAAATCGGTCCAATCCAGTGAACCTCAGTTCACCCGAAAAAAAGATTGTACTGTTACCATCAAGTTCAGTAAACCCAAAGAGGAGCCTTCCTCTATTTTTCCTACCATACTTCATTTCACACCTTGTCCTACTGATCCCGTCTCAAACTAACCAGATGACAAACGATTTGTCCATTCTTTTGGCCCCCAAGGACAGCCGATCCATCTTTTCAAAGACCCTACCAGGCATTGTTTTTGGGATCCAGATTGTGCTTGTCCGACCTACACCACATTTGAAGACGAAGATGACAGGACCTCTTCCAAAGGAAAGAAAAAGAAAGATACCCTTTACCAAAGGTATCTTGATGGAGATCCAACTGTCGGACCTCTTAGAGAAGACGGTGACAAATACCAGTTCATTGTCTCTTATGGACCACCCAAACCTCCTGTAGTGACCTCATCTCCACCTCCCTGCAAGCCAGTTCCTTCTCCTCAACCACCATCAACTAGACCTATGATCACTTCTCCTTTTTATAAGCCGATCCAGAAATGGGTAAAAAAGAACCCTTCCTACCCCTCAAACCTTCTCAGGCCAGGCATTTGTATACCTAAACCCACACCACTCCCTGTTCTACCTAGCATATGCATGTTTTCACCCGATGATTTCCCTCCACTTGAGGACAAAAAACCCAAAACCAGCAACACAAGGAAATTTCCTCCATTAGAAACATTCTCATATCCGCATCACAAGTACCAGCACTCTCCCAAGGTACCCAATCCCACTGGAATTGATGCACAAAGACAGCGTAAATAGCCTTATGTTGTAGAGACTATTTTGAACTGGCAGATTGAAAATGCTTTAGCTCAGAATGAACTTCTTGGTACTGTTGCTACACGTCTTGAACGTGTAGATCAGACTACTATGCTCTCCCATAAAATGTTGAAAGATTTTCAAAAACGGCTTCATCTGCTAGAAACCAAGCAGACACCCCCTAGCCATTACCTGGAAGATCAGAGACCAGAAATTGAGAAGCTCAAACGACAAATCTAAATCCTCAAAAGCCAGCAGTCATTTACTCCTGTTGACCAATCATTTTTCCCCTCTCCCTCGTTACCATTAAAATCAGAATCTTCCCCCCTTGGGGCATCCTCTTCATTTGTTGCTATCTTAAGCTCAGCCGCCCCTCCACCTCAGAACAATTTCTTGATTCTTCGTGAAAAGCTTCACAAGCTTAAACAGAAGCAAAAGAAATCCCCCACTCCTACAGAGTCTTCAATGTCCCCACTTGTACACCAAAACACCCTCCTGGTGATCAGCCACCTGCTACCTTGACCATTTCAAATCCACTCGAAAACTTCCTTCGACACTAGATTCCTTCAATTACTGTCATTAAGCCATCCAAAACAAGACATGATGAAACTTCATCCGATTCCGATTTTGATATTGTGTTAGGATCATCTTCCTCAAAAGAAACTTTGTTTATGGCAAACAATGTTCAAAGAAGAAGAAATATTTTCCGAACTCGAAGTACACCACCAGGACCAGCCCGACGCAACCCAGACTTTTTCTGCATCATCATCCAGGATCTACTTCACCCTGGATGATGTTCCATATTATAAATGGCCTAAGAGACTCCAATAATTCCATGCCTGGTTCACTACTAGGCATATTTCGGAACCCAGCACTTATGACATTCTCCTGGAATTCACTAGCCGGTTTATCGGAGCCCTTAAAGACTGGTGGCACACTGCCTCAGAACAAGACCAGATGTACTTCTTAACACAGCGTCTGGATAATGCTATCCAGATTATCCACATGTATTTCGTCGGCAAACCTGAAGATTCCAAAGAACTCAAAAGAAAGGAGTTCTTCGAACGAAGATGTTGTTCATTAAGGTGCAAAGACCTTAACCAACACTTCCAAGCCATGATCAAGTTATTTTATTTACTTGGTGCATATTGGAACCTCAAACCCATTTTCTTGGCATCCATCCCAAGAGAACTCAACTAAGCTGCAGAAAAAACCCTTCAACAAAGGCAGAAAAGTCTGACAGAGGCTACTCTTGGTGAAATCCAACAGGCCATTCATATTGCCATAGAAGAACTTTGCCTTCGTAGAGAAGCTTTCCGAAGCTATCTCAAAGAGAATAGACATCTTGACAAAGCATGCTTCAAACCCGGATTAGAGATCAAATGTCCCAAGGATTGCTCAGATCCTTCCTACACAGGATGCAAAAAGACAAGACATTTCAAACGGTTTTCTTTCAAAAAGACACGCAAAGGAAAAAGCAAAGGCAAGTGGAATTTTTTGCGTAAAAGTCATCATCGCTCCTCCAAGAAACAATGCAAAGACAGATGTTATGTTTGCAACAAAAAAAGACATTTTGCACAAAATTATCCAAAGGCAAAGAAGTGCGGAAGCCATTTGATTGACAAAATCGCCAAAAGTACTGGCATTCAGCTTGATGATTCTGACATTGAGTCTGTTTTCTCCTTAGATGACCAACCGTCAGAAAACACTCTCTATGCTATCCAAACATATAGCTTAGACTTAGCCTCAGAGTCTGAAAACGACATGTTCACCTTCTTTCCAAACTCTCCAGATGAGATCCAAATCACTGAACCAGTCCATCACCCATACATCCCTATCCATATTCTCTTGTCCAAATACCACAAACCAATCCCTCTTGTGGCACTTATCGATACTGGAGCCAGTTCTTCCATTTTGGACACAAAGATCCTCCCAGAAGAATTTTGGAAACCATACACCAAGTATTTCAATTCGGCTTCTAGTGATACTTTTGCCACCAAGTATCGCAGTAAACCCATCACTATTCAATTTTTTCCTCAGTGTTCTATTACCACCAAAGTCATTGGTTCCAGATCTCCTGATAAAGATATTATTATAGGATGGGACATCTTAACCCAACTTCCAAAGCTTAGAATCCTTTCAAATGGACTTAGTTTCAAACATCAATTCCGTGAATTTGTAAATATTAAGAGATTCTATGCTCTCCAACCAGCCATGCTAGACCCAATCATCCAAAGTCTGCTCTCCTCTTGTGCTGAAACTCACTCCCAATTTTCCCAAACTTGCACCCAGCCCTTATGGAAAAATTCCCTCTTTTATGTCAAGCTTCCTTTCAAAAAGAATGAGGATATCAATCCTATAAAGGCCAGTCATTCTGGGATGAGCCTAGAACACCTTGCACTTGCTCAACAAGAATGTGCAGAACTATTAGCACAAGGTCTCATTAAACCCTTTGATTCTCAATGGGCATGTGAAGCATTTTATGTTAACAAGCAAGCTGAACAGAATCGTGGGAAAATGAGGTTAGTCATTAATTACCAACCTCTGAATCACTTCCTCCAAGATGATAAATTCTCATTACCCCACTACAATTCTCTATTTCTTAGTTTTGCCCAAGCAAAAATCTATTCAAAGTTTGATCTCAAGGCAGGATTTTGACAATTGGGTATTGACCCAGCAGACAGACCCAAAATTGGTTTATGTATTCCTAACTAGCATTTCCAATTGACAGTTGTTCCATTTGGCCTCAAAACTACATCTTCTCTTTTCCAAAAAGCCATGTGCAAAATCTTCGAACCCATCCTTTCTCACTCCCAGATATATATTGATGACATCCTTCTCTTCAGCCCTGATGAACAATCACATTGCCAACTTTTGACACAATTTGCTAATATTGTCAAAAAGTATGGCATCATGCTTTCCCAGAAAAAGATTATTCTTGCCTAGAAAGAAATTGAATTCCTAGGCATGCGCCAGAAAGATGGAACTTATTGCCATGAACCTCATATTGCTAATGAACTTCAAAGATTTCCCGAAAAGGACTTCACTGCCAAACAAGTTCCGCAATTTCTTGGCATTGTCAATTATCTCTGAGACTTTGTTCCTCAAATTTCCAAAACCCTCAGACCTCTCCAAAGGATGCTCAAGAAAAATCCTCCTCCATGGGGATTGAAGCAGACTCAAGCTATTTCTCAGCTTAAACGGATTCTGCAATACCTCCCTCCTTTGAAAATCCCCTCCACTAGAAAACAGATTCTCCAAACTGATGCCAGTGATAAATATTGGGCAGCCATCCTTTTTGAAGAAATTGATGGAATCAGGCATATTTGTGCCTACAAAAGTGGTCGATTCTCTCAAGCAGAGATCCACTACCATTCCACTTTCAAGGAGATACTTGCAGTCAAGCATGGCATCAAAAAGTTCGAATTTCATCTCATTGGACACCATTTTCTTGTTGAAATGGATATGTTCTCCTTCCCCCAAATGCTCAAGTTTAAACATAAGCAAGTTCCCCATCCACAGTTGCTCCGATGGGTTGAATGGTTTTCCAAGTACTCATTTGAAGTCAAACATATTCCAGGCACTAAGAATGTCCTTGCCAACTTCTTGTCCAGGCCAAAAGAACCAATTCAAGCATTTCACATGTATGTCAAGAAGGAACCTCTCTCAGAGACATACTGCACCACTGACATGCAGTGTGGATGGCCAAGTCTCAAATACCCTCCTGATATCCCACTGGCTATTCGACACAATGTTCTAAAAGAAAGGCTTCCAGAATTAATGTGAGAATATCATCTTCGGATCTTTCGTGAGCATGGTGGATTGATGCTCAGACCAAATGGACTCCATCCACAGTATCCATTCATTCACCCTCTCTAATGGTCCCCTAATGATGAATTTCCAGAAGACCTGAAATAGTTATTTTGGTACATGTTCAACCTGTACACCATAGCCATTGAATTTCCTACTGACAAAATTTTGCAGATTTTTATCAAAGACGCAGCTATTAATGACCATAACTAGAAATATCTCTTGGACATTTTCGCATGGTTTAAACCGCTCCAATACTAGAAGGAACTTTTCAAAGTCCAGAATCGCCAAGGAAGACCTGAACCGGAGCGACATACTATTGTCCTGTTCTACCGACCATGGACATATTGCTATCCCACTGGATGGATTTCTGACAAACCTTCTGTTGCAAGAACTTCGAGTTACAAGCCTCAAGTTTTCCAAGAATTTGCACGGATCCACCAGACACTTCCTTACTCTATTACCACTAGCAGACCTGCATCCCGAGAACTCCAGAGAATCCTATGTCAAGAAAATCGCACCATCCCACCCAAAGCATAGCCTCCTGCAAATGTCCCTATGTCTTGAGACCACCTTGAAGCTTGGAATCCCATGAGAGATCGAATTCAAAAAGCTCTCAACATCTTCAAACAAAATAATACAGCCTCTTCCACCCCCTATGACCCTTGGGAAGACAACCAAAATTATGCCCCTTTTCTCAGCTCTTTCTCTGATCCTTTCGATGCTAGTTCCTCTTGTCCACCCGACCTGTCGGCAAAAGAAATCGAGAATCTCATCCGTGCCTTCAAACGAGAAAAAGACGAAAGCTCTAGTCCATTAGATATAGACGAAGACGCTCCACTCAAGGCAGAACTAGCTCATCATAGCTTTGATGATTCGGACTATAACTATAATGCTAGAGATGGGGCGTGGCCAAAATAGTTGCTACAAAATTACTGTAACACCGGTCACTGTACACTGTTCACTGTTCATCCAATTTGCTTTTATTGTAGCACCAGGCGTAAAATCACTATTTATAGCCTGTCACGGGATTTCTTTCGGACTTCCTATGCTTGTAGCCCATAAGTTGCTAGTATGTTCCCATAATTGTGTCTGAGCATAGTCAGTCTGCCTACTCTTGTCACTTGTATCCTCATTTGCCTATATAAATGCAAGGAGTCTCCATTGTAAAAACCAGGGAGTGAAATAAGAAGTGTGTTGTATACTCTACTTCCAACATGATCTTCTAAAACACTCACATTCTCTTCTAGTCCAGAACGATGGTTCTGAACAAACACTATGATTGAGAAAAATCCTAAAGTATGCTCTACACTAGCCCTCATGGGATCCTATGCATCAGAATTTCCGATATTCCAAAGTTTACTATGGTCTAAATTCATAGTTTGAGAAGAAACTTGATGACTGACAGGCAGTCCCTATTGAGGCCAGGAAGGGCCGTGTGCGGGATAGCATACTAGTCACAAGTTCGCAACTCAAACGTGTGAGTTTAGTTCATAGTACCATTTTATGGTAAGAATTAGTAAAAGAGCAATAAGTTTGGAATTTGGTGAACAAATTTCCCCAACACTTGTATAGAACTTAAGATAGAATGAACTTGGGTGCGATGTGTTATGGTAGCGGGGTGTCACTACACCTGACCATACAATAATACAAAATGGACTCTGCGACAAGGACCGGCGATGCAAATACACGTACCCAAGCTTCATCCAGACGTGAACATCTTGCGTACCTTGAACGCTAGCAAAGCTCCCCTTGGCTTCCCATATGGCAAAATAGAACCAGAATTTCTGGTTACGGCTTAACCTTGTGATTATGTATGAAACTTGTCGTTCGGTGGATCGCAACTAACGACACCTGGCATATGACACAAAAGGCATCGGTTTGATAGATGCTTAGAGAAAAACAAGCAGCAATTTGCTGCGGAATTTGAATAACAAATGTGTAACATCACTTGTTATTCCGTAGATCCCTAGCGTTATCATGTATCATGACATCATAAATCACAAATCACAAATCACAAATTCCTATTTCAAACTCTTAACTCAAGTGATATGTTTACAACAAATCTGTTAGATTTAAAACCCATTGGCATGGCTGAGAGATTTTCTATATGAAAGATTGTGAATGATCCATGAAAAACGGACGGACCTCGAAACTTCTAAGTCCTAAGGTTTTCTCATGGATTTTAGAACTCTCTTAGGAGTGGGCAATATTATAAATATAAACACTTGTAATAAATTCGGGTATTTGGTAAATGGAGAGATAGAACTTCACTGTTAGATTGTAAGGAGATCTACGATTATTGTTAGACTTGTATTTATATATATAGGGCTTTGCTCCTCTCATTTAGATATCTCACTAGTAATAGAATTTTCAGAACTTTTTCTAGTGTTTCTCTCTCCACCAGCCATATGAATATGAGCAAGTAAAGAAATACTTAATTAACCGGCCCAAGTAAGGGAATGTTTGATTAACCAACCCGTGACGATTGCATGACAATAAAAGTAGCAAGTATTCTTTCAAAGACAGGGAGTCAAATTTTTTAGCACCACAATTAGAATGATGATAAACATGAATTCTTCTAAAATTTCATATTTAGTATCGGTAGCATAATAGCAACACTTCACCAATTCAAGCTATGCTAATTTGAACATCGTCACGACATATTTTCTAAATTAATTTTTACAAAATAATGACCAATTTTCTAAAAAAAACTTTATTTCTACTTCGGCAGTAAACAACAAGGTTTCATGATTTCGAAATTATTTTGACATTTATTATGAGTTGCACATGTGAATTTTCTTTTTTAAGAAGATTTGGACGCGCCTAGAGCGACAGAGTTTTTAACTTTGACAAAACAATAATTACAAATTCAAAGAACCTTAAAAGAGCGTCAAAGCCTAAGGTCGAGCCAGGTTCATGCTACCTTTGCACTGATGCAGCGTTGGGCCATCATTGTGACTACGTGACGATCGCAGATTGGCTCGCTTAAGAGCCATCGTTCAATTTATCTATTAAATCTAAATTGTGCGTTTTTCTTTGACTTTTTACCCAACTTTGATCTTTCTCTTTTATCCAAAGCTCGAATTGAGACCCAACAACTTCAATTGGTTTGTCAATGATGCGGCAGATCGGATGTATTCAAGTTCCCTCAAGGTTTAAGTGAAACTTATCTGAGCATGCCCGTCACGATGTGTAGAGGCACAATATGATTCCTGACTTCAAGAATCTTCTCCTTTCCAAAAATGATTCTCACTCTCTATTTTACCGTCAAATGATGGAGATCTTTGTTTAGAGTGCGCGAAATCTCTCGCTTTAAAAGATGCTTCTGATTCATCTTAAGAGGATGCAAAGGATTGCCACTTGCAAATCGCCATGTAAGCTTTTGAAATATAATAAAGTGCATGATGTTTTAGGCAACGACGATGTTGTCCAATGGAAAAAATGATGAGAAAATATTGGTTCATCTTGCAATTTATTCCATACAAGAGCTTCACCATGTGGTTCTCGGAGAGGTGGAGAGCTCACAACCAAATTTACATATTTCATCACCTAATTTTTGATAATAATGTTTTTTCCAACCCCATCAAGACCAAACAGTGGTAGTTACAAGTCGCAATATCCAGCAATTCGGTTGTCTCATTTGATCAAATTGGGTGTGGCTGGAAATTTCTCGTGGAGCACCAACCACTCGTACCTCTTGATCAAATGTTTGACAAGGATCACTTTCGATCAAAATTTGATCAAAATCCCAATCAAAATTAGGTGCCTACACCCAACTAAAATACGAAATCCAAATAGGAAAAAGTACCATCCAATTTTTAATCTAGACTAAAGCAATCTTAAAGAAACTCAGCATATCAGGAACATATCATTATGTGTCACTTGGCTTTGTCTAGTACAACATAGATTATTTGAACGAAAGAGTTGAAAGACATGATGAAACAGCACGAAAGTTTCTTGTAAAGGAGAAGAACTTGGATTCTTTCACAAACAGCAAGAAGTAGCAAACGATTTCGAGCAGCCGAAGCTTGTGATCTCGACGTCAACATGATGATGCAATAGCTTCCAGGAGGGAGGCTACGAAATTCATCTGAGTCTCTTCATCGATTCTTGAGAAGGGAGGAACGTGCACGAAGAGTGATCTGCCGCCCCTCTGTTCCGCAAACCGAAGAGAGTGATAGTAGACGTAATTGCAGATGAAACGGCCAGCATTGTCCGACAGCTTCACGTCATAGCCCTTCTTCTCCAGGAACTTGAGGATTGCTTCCGTCGACAAGGAAGTCTTCAAGAATGACATGAAGAGTGTCGGAAAAAAAAAAAAAAAAAAAAAAAAAAAAACACAGGATTTACAGGTCGCGACCATGAGACAATGTAATGTCTCTTATATATTTGAAAATTAATCAGTTTACACTTCCAGAAATAATGTACTGCAAGTAGAGAGATGACTGATGCATAAGGGTAATGAGATCATTGAAATTTTTTTCAATGTTCAACTTACTCAATGAACCTTTTTCTTTTATTCAGACTAATCCTTGAACTTTCAAAAATCTGCCCGATATTGTCGTTCCATTAAGTGTATCGCCACATCACGTGCATTAATTTGACACGGACCATCACCACGTCAGCATTTATTGGGCCAAAAAAAAGGAGTTTGACCACCGCTTCATTTTTCCAATACTAACAAATCTTCGTTTCTTTCTTTTGTTCCCAAAATTTTTGGGCCAAACTAATAAGAGAGATATGACGTGGAAACCACCTGTAAATCACGTGACAGTAGTATGGCAGATCTAACATCAAATTAACAAACATTATGATCATGTAAACTAATATAGTGTAAGAATTTTTAAGGGAAGGACTACACTATACGCCAGTGCATTTTTGAAAGTCTAGGATTAGGTAGAACAAAAAAAAGTTCATAACCACATTAAACATTGAAAAAAATTTAGGATCACTAATGTCATTATCCTGACTTCATTATCGCACAGAATGCAATGCATGACCTACCCAGCAGGAATAAAATCTTTGTTGCAGTCATAATTTCATCAAACAGATCAATCGGAGTGTTGTGATTTCTAGAGACTATAATGGTAGCTTTGTAGATTACACTGCTTATATGTGCAACAAGATCAGCAAATTACATTACAGTGCTCAGGGGTAATCACAAACCTGTCTTGTTCGAGAAATTTCGCCATCTTCAGGAACTATTGGAAGTTGCTGAAAGAAGCAAAAGCAAAATCGTAAGAGCACCAACTCAAGGACAAAGAACAGCATGAGAACAAAGCGTTACTAACTAGCAAAGAGAGACATCTCAACCTTAGGTTGCCATCCTAACTCATCTGGACAACCAAAAGTGGCTTCATTAACCGCCTGCCGCTCAATGGCAAACTTGACAGCACTATTAACTACACCCAAGTGAAGCTGCAAATACACAGTACTTTAGAATTACTGGATTGAAGCAAGCATAGCAAATTAACCTGTCTTCCCTGTAATAACCTTCTGCAGACCACATGCACATTCAGAGAAACATGACAAGATCATCACACTCACCACTCAGTCAATCCTAATGAAAGAGCCACTGTTACTAGATCTACTTCAGCTGCAATTATATAAGCCCTTCGAGGCTACTTTTGCTAATTACAAGTACGAACTAAAATTAAACTTGTGATGATATATGTATTGCTTGTCAATTTCATTAAATAGTTAAGAAGCGTCTGAAACTAACCCACACAACTTGCGCATCACATGTCGAACCATTACTCGAGATACCAGATTCCATAACTTTGAGAAGCATGGGAAGCGCACCATCACCTGCAACCTCTAGTACCACACAGGTCCCCAGAGTCACTCCAGGCGGTAGCCCTTTCTTCTCGACAAAACTTTTCAGATTATTAACAATAGTCTCTGTGGGATTTTCGGAGACAACTTTAAATTTCTTGAATCCAGTTACATTTATTGTGAGTGGCTTTGGCCCTTCAGTCCCCATCTCGTTCTGAAACCGAATATGATTTCCGGTTCTTGATGATCTGTGTAGAAGCACTTGGTTACCAACCAGACCTTGAACAAACAATCAAGATCCTGAGCAACCTGAAATGCCAAGATTAGATTTCCAATCCCAACCAACATGGGTAGAACCAGAAACCATAAGCTCCATGATAAAACAGATCGGGTGGAAAATGCAAACCGTCAATTAAAGCAGAGATCATGTTGACAATTACGAGCCATAAGAACCTTTTCTCTAAAATTATGGATTGTGGTGATCCGTGTAATGCCAAGGTTTTTTCTCTAATTACTAAATGATGCGAATATCCTTCCATTTTTTTATTCTATAGCTAGGTTTCTGGAGTGGTGTAAAGCTTATACAATGGCTGTGTTCCTCAAGTGGGGACTAAGTATTGGCCCATATATCAGAATTCAAAGCTCCTTCATCCATGATCCCCAAGCAAGAACCGTGTTTTAACATACAAGGAGCTCTCGTGTCAAACAAACCAAAGCAAAAGCACAAGCATGGCCTAAACAACACCAAGCGGCAAGTGGTTGAAATGGCGGATGTCGGAGACGCGCAGAAGCAATCCAGAACCACAGAGCAAGCAATTCAAAAGGAGACAGTCCACCAACTTTGCCAACGCCCCAGGAAAAAAAGAGGAGAAAACAAAACAGAAAGAAAGAAGCGCAGAACACCCAAGAAGGATGACCAGCACGACAGCAACATAGTCAGAGACTCACACAATCCGAAGCTGTCTTGCTGGCTCGCACTGAGCTCGGGACTCCGCAAGGTCTCTTATTTCAGGCGATGAACGTTGCTCTTCTTGGCGCGTACTCTCGTAGTTTCCGCACCAGCCAGAAGTTTCCCGATCATCCCCTTCTCAACATGTTTTCTCCATTTCTATCGAGCGTCCGTTTCGGGCTCGTCTGGTTTTTGGACTTGGGATTCATCGGACATGAGACAGGAAGCCAGACTGTTCGACAGCAACGGCGCGGCGGAGAGCCGTCGTCAGTATGGGCCGAAACAAGAGGAAGGTCCGCCGTCCTCCCCATATTTTTCTTGAAGTGATTGTTGCGTAGTGATTGGTTGTTCGCATTCCAAGTCAAACGGTTGTGCACAGGAGTGGGGCCCACGCAGAAAATTTATCGCCGGAACCCTTCAATGTACATGGAAACCGAATTCGATCACCCTAAAAACGACGGACCTTTTCGTTGGTGTCCCAAGTGAATTCCCGTTGGGACCAATGTTCGGTTAGAAGCATGCATCAAAAAGATAGTTGGTTGAACGAGACGGATGAGAAATTAGAGTTTTTCAACAAAAAAATCTAGCAGTAATCTGTAAAATATTTGAAGATGTAAAGAGCAATAGAGCAACTAGAAGATGGATTGTCGACCGGAGTTAAAGATGCCAGATTTATTGCACTACTGGAATGTCATGTATTTATTTGGTACCTTCCAAAAAAACTTATCAAATTGTCACGGTGATAATAGGCTGTACTTTTATTTTGATGTCGATCCGTCACATACCACAATTTCAATCAAAGCATATCAAATTTGTAAATCCACTCTAATATTAATAGATAATTTTTAAAAAAATTATTAGAGATTTTAGGAGTTATGATCCCAAGAGTTAGATATTTAGTTTGTTCACCTTGTGCTTTTTAATGAAAATATGCAACCGTTAAATCTTTGATAATTAAATTCTGTCAGTTCTTTTAAGAAGGGATCATCATGAGCAGGGATTTTAAGTTGGGAATAGAGCTTTTTCGCCTCACTTGCACCGTTTATAAAAATGATTAAATGAAAATATTTTTTTAATCAATCAAAATATAAAATATTGTTGATAATGAAAGTATTATGTATTGACTAATTTTTTTAGATAATTAATTTCAGGAAAATGTTTTCCAAATTCTTCATTTTTCACAAAACAAATCGAGTCTAGGATGACAAGTTTCTTAAGGTCTGTATATGATTCTAATTTATACTTGGATTCAGTATGCGAAAAGATTGAATTAGTAGAGTGCGCCTATTATCGTTGTTGCATTGTTGTCGAACCTCCATGGATTTCTGACGAATGTGAACTTGAACAATAGCTAGAGATCAATATTTTTGGTCCAGTTTTCCACAAATGATTCTAATTTATGCTTGAATTTTGTTCTTCAATGCATGATCAGAATCGCTCAATTTTGTCTAATATTTGGTATCTAATTATTGTTTTGATACCCTGTAAATTGACCATCATAGCCATCGGGCATAATGAAAACAGCCTTTGGACATTATTAAATTTCCCTAATGGTTCACTTACCATCGGAAATGATGTTGAACTGTTTTTAAATTTAAAGCTGCAAGGTAATTTTTTTTTTTTCAAAAGGACAGTTGTTTGCTGGCCTAGAACATGGAGATGTAAATTACAAGAATCTTAACCTTCTGGCATGTTAGTGAATTAGACCTCATGTCCTTCTTCCACTTAAATAAAATACTTCTAAATGGAATAAGACCCTTGTTCACTAATCGTCAGAGTTTCAAAATATGTTTTTGATCTAGAAAATTGGTTTGTTTACCTTCCCATTTCTATGGATGACTTAATCAGCAAATAGGTGAAATGCTTTTTTTTCTTTTTGACACCTTTTAATTTCCTCTGTATGATAATTTGGTTGTCTAATTGATAAACGGATGCAACTCTCATGTAAATCAGGAAATAGGAAAAAGGCCTTTTCTTCTTGAAATCTTTTGGCCAATATAGTAGTGCTTGAAGCCCTCACCACCCTAAACAGCCTCCTTCCCCCACTCTCTTCTGTGTTCCGCTTGTTTAGGTTCGTTGTCTAACTTTGATAATTCACAAAATACTTTGTCGACAGTAGAAAACTTATGAAAACATGTGCTCTTGCCTCTCTTCAACGGCGTCTTCTTGGGCAGTATTAGTGCTTGAAGCCCTTACCGCCACCATACACAGTCCCCTTCCCCTCTCTTCCATGTTCTGTGTGTTTCATTTCATCTTCTAATTTTGATATCTAAAAACTACTTTCCTGTTATATGTGCTTATCATGGGTTTTCCTTATAATTGTTATTAAAAAACAGACCCTCCAAAATAATGGTGATTTGGTCAACATGAATGTCCGCGACCAGAGCCAGAGAGCGAAAGGCACGAACCAAGATATATGCCATATCCACTCGCATGAAAGGGCATTCACAAATTAAGAATCTATTATGGGCAAATGCAGAAACAATAACAAAATAAGAATTAAGAAAAAAAAAAACAAAAGAATTTACATGGAAACCCTTATGGGAAAAAAAACCATAAGGAGAGGAGAAACAAAATCCACTATAGAAATTAAGGGTTATAAAAGGTGGCTCTCAAAAGCCTAGTCTCTTTCTGTCTCAACTTCTTATATATAGGCAAAATCAAATCGAAAATAGGAAATCTCTTTTTAGGAAACCTTCTCCAACTAGGAAAACCATTCAATTAAGAAACTTACTTGAATTAGGAAACTTTCCTTTTCTAGCTCAAACTAAACCTATTCGAAATAAGAAAACTAATTGAATTAGGAAACTTTCCTTTTCGGGCTCAAACTTGAGGCATATTCTAACAATCTCCATCTTGTCTTGACGTTTGAGTCAAGTTATAATCGCTAGGCTTGAGTTTTACATAAGCAACAAACAATATTCTCCTCATGTGTGAGCTCTCCCTTAATTCAGTTATTCTTCTACATCAAGATATGAAGTATGTTATTGGGCTTGCATTGTTATACCATAATGCCCATTGCTCGGAAATTACATCTTTTGCTACCAAGTCTACGCATTGTTACACCACAATGTCCACCGCTCGGAAATTACGCCTTTTGCCATCGAGCTTGCATTATTACACCCCAATGTCCACTGCCCAAAAATTATGCCTAACTTTATCCATCAAACACCGAAACAAACCATCAACTCTTTGATTCCAATTTGTTAAGAGCACATAACAAGAACCCAATACCTTTCGTCCAAGAGATCTCCAAGAGAAAGGTTAAGTCCGAGCCTATTAATATATCCAATTTTCCAATTTTCTAACTGTACAAAAGACCTCTCTTACTCTGCTTCTCCATCCCTCTAACACTCATATGGCCTGATCTCTTATGCCATAATTTAAGATTGTTTGATTTTGTTATAGTGAATGAGACTACAGCTAAACCACTAATTGTAGATGTCTTGAAGTTAATACAAAATGCCAGTTTTTCATCCTTTCATTAACAAAAGTGAACCTCTCATAATTTTCATAACTACACCTTCAGCTTCAGCCATACAAAGAGTGAAGAGTAGCTACTTGAGCCTCAACCGATTGGTGAGAGATTTTATCAAAAAAAAAAAAAAATACTCTCCAATATATTCTGTAAACCCACTGTCATTTTCTATTCTAGTACCTCCTGCAAAACTTCATTCATGAGATACAACTGAATATTAGATAGTGTTTTTTTATCCAATTCTTGATAGTTTCTTACGACGTGCTCTCTAGTTCTTTTTCCTTTCCCAAATAGAGTTTTTTCAAAACCTGCTACGTAAAAATAGCCAATATAAGAACCTGCCATAGGTTGAAACTGCCTTTCCCATCAAACTTCTCAATATTAAATTTCATTATTATAGTTGAAGCCATAACCAGAAGATCAAGAAAATTCCCAAGGCTATGATACCATATTGTTATGGGTAGATGCGGAAACAATAATGAAATAAGAATTAAGAAGAATAAAAGAACACAAGAATTTATGTGGAAACCCTTACATGGAAAAGAATCACAAAGGAGAAAAGAAGCAAAATCCACTATAGAAATCAAGGATTACAAAAAATACCTCTCAAAAGCTTAGTCTCTTTCTATCTCAACTCCTTATATATAGGCAAGAATCAAATCCAAAGTAAGAAACCTCTTTTCGGAAACCTTTTCTAACTAGGAAAACCATTCAATTAGGAAACCTACTTGAATTAGGAAACTTTTCTTTTCGATCAAACTAAATCTATTCAAAATAAGAAAACTATTTGAATTAGGAAACTTTCCTTTTCGGGCTCAAACTTGAGACATATTCTAATAGAACCAATTCAATTTCCAGTGGTTGATCAATAGCTATCATTTGTCGCGTGAGATTGCCAAGCATACCAATGGATTTGCTTTGCTGCAGATCAATGGAGTCAGTGTTGAGACGCTTAAGGCTCTTTTCAATTCTTTCTCTAATGTTTGCAACATTTACCTGTAAAACCTTTGCATTCTCATGGATATATAACTCGATTGCTTGGAACAGCCACACACTTTTGTTGCCAAAATGACCTATAATGAAAGAATAATAAGTACATCAACAATCAAGGAAGTTGTTTTTCTTTAGTTGGCGATTTTCATAATTGATATTAACTAAAACAAGTTTGCTCCGTGCTTTGTAATGACCGAGGTATCGATGACACAGCATGCATCGGCAAATATCAGCATGTTCAAAAATGGTTACCGCAAATTCTAAGTCTCGTTTCCAAGTTGATTGAAAGGGTATTGGATTGAAAGCACGAAATTAATGTATCCTATATGTACGAGAAACATGCTTCCCGGCCCCATATTGTTTTGTATCAAGATGTCAGAAGAAGAATAAACGGGCCCTCAATCATAACTAAGATTAAATCAAAGCTTTAGAATCCAAAATTGCTTAGGAGTAATTCTTGGCCTTATACATATTTAGTATAGGTTTAAACTAATTGGGTAATTATTCCGTGCATGATGGCCCATTCCGCTTTAACCGGACGTTTGATTGACCCAATCCTCATGCTCATGGAATGTTTGTGATCCAAGATTTCCAAAAGCATTCCGTAAATGCAACCCATTTTTCTCAAAAAAAGTGTCAGGATCATGGATTTCCGCGATTCTAACTAAGCGAATAGTGGAGGTCCATGATATCACTCTCAAGAAGGCTCTATTCAAAGTGATTCTCGAGCATTCCAAGACTTGTGGCTAGGTGTACATGATTTCTTCATCCAATCTACGAAAATGTAACTTTAACCCCATCAAGATTGGACAATCGCGGTTAACAATCATGATATCTAGCGACTCAGCCATCCAACTTTGATGTAAAACAATGGGCAAATCCTTGTATGGAAATATTGGAGCGTCACAATAGTGGACAGTTCCATAAATCAAAGAGGATTGCGGGATTTTCAAAGTTACAAATGAGTTACGATATTTGATCTCAAATTTACATGCCTTCCTTGATTTCCGAGATATCAAAGATTTTGGACGTATTTTACAGATTTTCTAGTCACATTTTGAAAACTTTCCCTTTATCAATATATTTTCCTTGATTTTGTTATTTGATTTCAATTATTTGATTATTTTCTTAATGGCGACCTCCCTATACATAAGCATCTAAGATATTATTATATGTACTTTATTATTCAAAACAAACACTATCTTTTGGAATCATTTTTGAAGAATATATTCCTCTGCGTCATTTAGTTTTAGAGCCGGGTTCTCGTGTGATGACGGCTAATAATCTTAATGACAATCTCCCCGTAGCTAAAGGCTATGAAAATGAGCCTATTACACAAGTTGAGTTCAACTAATTTGCAGAGCAAACCAAATGGAGGTTTCAAGAATTACTTGTCACCATCCAACATTTGTCTACCAATCCCATACCTAGTAATCTTCTGGCCGAATGTACTCAGGCCACTCGAGATCTAGAAGTAGCTATGGAATGTAGGGCAAATCCCCGACAAAGGCGACAAGCCTATGTTGAGGACTTCAAAGAAGAAGAAGAAGAAGAGTTCCAAGATGGGCCTATTCGTGGAGGCCACCAAAACAGGGGACACTAACGCCCGAGCAATATCAACTTAAGGTTGACCTTCCGACTTCAATGGCAAGTTGAGAAATTTTTCAATGCCATTGAGATCAAAGAGGACCACCAAGTAAAATTGGTGGCATATAAGTTCAAGGATGGTGTCTCATTAAGGTGGGAGCAAACACAAGTGACCCAATGTTGACAAGGAAAAGCTCCCATCTAAACATGGAATCAGATGAAGGAAATGTTGAAGATTCGATTCCTCCCAACCAATTATGAACAATTGTTATTTCAACAATTACAAAATTGTAAACAGCTAAGCCGATTAGTCCAAGCCTACACGGAGGAGTTTCTCCGACTTTCCATTCGTAACAACCAGCCGAGTCGAAGGCACAATAGACTACTAGGTACATTAATGGCTTGCGACTTAACATTCAAGACCGTGTTTCACTATACCGTTTGTTCTTTGTTGAGGATGCCCAAGAAATGGCCCGAAAGGTTGAGATATAATTGGAGAGAACTAGCCCCATTAATCGAGCTAACAATTATACCGCCCGAGGATCATTTGGAAGGGGAGACAACTAGATGTTCCAAAATACTCCACCTAGCAAACCAACAATATGAACCGAACTTCGGGGAGTACTACTAAGGTGCCCAAGGAACCAGTCCCCGCAAACAACCATAACACTAATCGAATGCTCGAACCGTATGCTAAGCCACAAATAATTAAATGTTGCAAGTGTAACGAATTAGGCCATTGTTCAAGCGACTACCCACAGCGAAAGATAGCCAATGTTGTCGAGCACGATGACAACATATACGAAGATGACAAGGTGGATGAACAAGAAGTAGATGACTAAGAGGGTGAGCATGTCAATTGCGTCGTTGGGCAATTGTTGCTTGCCCAACGAAGAAAGGACACCCAACGGAATAGTTTTTTCCATGCCCATTGTACTATCAACGGCAAAATCTACGATGTCCTTATTGACAGTGGTAATTGTTAAAACATAGTGTCCAAGGCCATGGTGGCCATGGTCACATCCTTCCTATTATACAATTAGGTAGATTCGTAAAGGGGTCGAACTCAAGGTAACGTAGGTATGTTGTTTACCTATTTCAATTGGAAAGTCCTACAAGGACACCATTATTTGTGATGTGGTGGAGATAGATGCATGCCTTGTCCTACTGGGATGACACCCGACACCGACACGCAACCTGCGACATGATATGACAAGATATGTCGACACGTCATTTCTAAAAAAATTAGAGAATTCCAATGTGTTGTATATTAAATATATATTTTTATATACGCACGATAAATTATCGTTTTATGATTATTTCAATCAAATTAATTAGATTCAAATTCATAAATAAATAAATAATAAAAAAGCATAAAATGAATTATGACTAAAAATATTAATCCATCATTTGTTAATGTCATTCATTATTTCAATTTGACAAATTCAACTATATTCCATTTCAATAATCCATAAAACTTGAAGAAAAAAACCAAGCAATCATATTCTAAACTCCCGTGTCGGAAGAGAAGATAAAAAAATGGAGAGGAATTGTATGTCACAGAAAATGAGAGTCAAAAGATAAGAAAAATCAAATTTTCCTTCTTTCCATCTTTATAATTTTTATTTTTTTTTTTTTATGAATTTCCATTTTGACCCCTCATTTATTGAAAATTTAATATTGACCCTGTGCGCATTGGAATTCCTGCTCACGTGTTAGAGCATGTTAGAAGAATTGATCACATGTCGGATTTTCTAACACCCGTTAACGATGTGTCAAAACGTGTTGGAGCGTGTAGGAGTGTGTCGGACATATGTCGGAGTATTGGACAAAATATGAAGGCTCACGGAGAGTATTGGTGCTTTCTAGGATGCAACCATCAACCAACTTTAAGAGTATGTGCATCTCACGAAGTGGTACGTGGGATGCATGAAAGTGGTACATGAGATGCACATTTTCATTTAAGTAATTGAAAACATTTTCTTCTTTTACGTATATGATTGTTTTCTATATTTTTTTGTAATTGATTATGTTGTCATTGTATTCTCATCCCAACTCTAGTACTTAAAGAATCTTATGTGGGCTCAACTAAATTGTGCAAGACTTTCACAATTCAAGCTTTCTTTTATATGGGCCTCAAAGTTTCAAGTAACTTGATCTCAAGCACGATGGCAAATACCCTTTCGACCCTAACATTTGTGTTCGCCTTGATCTTCAAGTATTATACCATCAATATCCTTAGTCTTTTTGTTCAAACCTACTATGAATTATTAGGCAAAGCATAATCAAGGCGTAGGTTGTGATGACAAGCTAATACTCCTTCCCAACCTCAACATCCGCAAGGTCGATGAGCTAGGGAGGGGAGTCCCGAGACAGGGGAGGGGCTAACGGGTCATGGGAGAGTTCTTCTTTTATAACTATACTCTATTTTCGCATAATCTGTTAAATAATTTTGGATATGCAAGATCACTCAATATCAAAACGAAGGTGGGGCAAGTCAAAATGCTCAAAACATTGTTGTGCGTAGGTGGAGCGATGTTACTCTCCTTTTTTTCATGGCACATCATTGTTGGTAGAAACTCTCACATTCATTGGAGGTATGAATCAAGATAGGTTCAATGACATTTGAGTTCTCCTTCAATTGTGGTGATTTGTTGAGCAAGGGCCCCTTTGGACACACATAGACACAACCATCCCCTAACTTGGATGGTATGTGCATATCACGAAGTGGCACGTGAGATACACAAAAGTGGCACGCAAGATGCACATTTTCATATAAGTAATCAAAAACATTTTCTTTTTTGCTTCCATGATTATTTTCTATATTTTTTTGTAATTGATTATGTTATTATTGTATTCTCATCCCAACTCCTAGTGCCTAAAGAATCTTATGTGGGCTCAACTGAATTGTGCAAGGATTTCATGAGTCAAGCTTTCTTTTATATAGGCTTGAAAGTTTCAAGTAACGTGATCTCAAGCGCGATAGTGAATACATTTCTGGCCTTGACATTTGTGTTCACCCTAATCTTCAGGTATTGTACCATCAATATCCTTAGTCTATTTGTTCAAACATGTTCGAACTATTAGGCAAAATACAATTAAATTCTTATTTTCTAACTATACTCTGTTTTTGTCTAATCTGTGAAATAATTTTGGATAGAAAAGAACCACTCAATATAAAGACGAAGGTAGGGCAAGCCAAAGTGATCATAACATTATTGTGCGTGGGCGGAGCAATGTTGCTCTCATTTTTTCATAGGCACACCATTGTTGGTAGAAACTCTCACATTCACTAGAGGTATGGATCAAGAAAGGTCCAATGGCATTTGAGTTCTCCTTTTTCTTTTTCTTTTGTCGAAAATTCTTCATTGACAGTAGCTAAGATGGTGGATTACATATATTACTAAAGTCTAAACATAAAATAAGAGCAAGGTTTTGCGGGGGTTTGGTAACCCAATTACTAGGTAGAGACCCGGCACTATGGGCCTTCGCAATCCAATCCGAGGCCCGGTTCGTTTGGCATGGTTCAAACAGCAAATGAATATTGCCCAACTAGGCCAGAAGTTGTCTACAGTCCTGCACGATGGACAGAGAGGCCTAGGGAGCTTCAATCCGGCCCAGGATGAAGTCAACAACAACCAAACAATCGCTAGCTAAGTGAAGGGAGCTCTATGTAGTGCAGGAACCCATTTTTGAAGTAGGAGGACTCGAGACTTTTCCTCCATCTAGGGTTTCGACACTAGCATTCAAGTTGGGAGGAACATCTGAAATAGGCCTACAAAGATAGCAATTTGTTTTTTTCTAGAAGAGAGAATATGGAGAATGGTTTAATCGGGTGGAGAAGCAGTGTGTGGAGCCATTTTCATGCAAGCTAGAGGATGCAGTCTAAGGTTTCATACAGAAAAAACTATTACCTGAGGGATAGGGAAGAACTCACCCATTGTGAGAGAGAGAAAGGAGCTCGATGAGTTCTCCTTCAATTGTGATGATTTGTTGAGGAATGACCCATTTTGATACACATGAAAACAACCATCCACCTACTTGGAGCGTATGTGCATCTCACGAAGTGGCACGTGAGATGCATGTTTTCATAAGTAATTAAAAACATTTTCTTCTTTTGCTTGTATGATTATTTTCTATATTTTTTGTAATTGATTATGTTGTTATTGTATTCTCATCCCAACTTGTAATCAATACATTTCATGAACCGGGATCACATCTATATAGCATCGACTATGTCATCTACAAAATGCATATGCACAATAATAACAAATCGACTGCTCTCATATGGCTTGACGATGCCAATACCACTCATTGTCCCTTGGTTAATTGGTCACGATCTTTCTTTTGTGGAATTCTGGCTCATCATATGATGAAAACTAAATAAAACTTGAAATCAAGACCTTAACCGTATCAAATGTCTACAACGTCCCTTGTTGGAAACCTCTTAACGTTCACACTTTGGCTTGTTATTCCTCACCCTTCATGTCCATATGAGACATATGTTGTGTAAAATAGGAGATTTAACAAGAAGAAAGAACTCCACGTTGTCTGTCCATTGGTGACATAAATAAATTTATAGGCCAAGATCGATGAACAGACATATATAGCACACATTTATCCATTCGTTGTCTTTGGACATTGAAAAATTTACCCATTTGCTACTAGGAGATCTGATGCGCGCCAATAGTTGTGCTCTTCTTGGTCATATCATAATCTTTTGCTTTGGCAAAGCAAATGGTGACGTGTCACTTGTTAAAAAGTCCAACCTAAAAATCTAAACTGATAAGTAGAGAGACTACATGGATATAAAAAGAGAATATAATATTCATTGCCAAGTAATGTGGGGCAATATTTTAACACCTTCACATGTGTAAGCCAAATTAGGAGCGAAATGAGAAATTTTTTATCATAACATGTGGAATTTGATTGATGGGGGCTAGATGTACATACACGAAAGGGATATAACTAATTCTAATATTATGTTGGAAAGTTTAACCCAAAAGTTTAAACTAATAAATGGATGGAGACCATATAAATATAAAAAGTATATAATGTTTCCAGTATAAAGACTGATTAAACTATTCGAGGTTCTAAATTAGAGCTTCTTGATGTATCTCTCATGTAGAATTTAAACTAATAAATGGATGGAGACCATATAAATATAAAAAGTATATAATGTTTCCAGTATAAAGACTGATTAAACTATTTGAGGTTCTAAATTAGAGCTTCTTGATGTATCTCTCATGTAGAATGAGATTAGAGAATTGAAGAATAAAGACAGAGAGGGAGGTGGATTAGCGATAAGTAAAAGGACGAGAAATAAGATCACGAAAAGAAATCTCAATATCTCTTAACCTACTAAATTGGCATGGTCGAGTAGATTTTGCAATTGGCATTAGCAATACAAAGTAGTTTTCAAGTTTGAAAATTTTGGGACTAGCGAGTACACGGTAGGCTTTTCAATTTTAGGGTGGTGTCCACCCTAAACCCTAATCTCGTAGAAAGACACATGGTACTCTGTATATATAATTTGAATAAATATTTATCTTTTTAATCATATATGAAGTTCCATTTTATGTTCTAATATTCACTTAAGTAGCATCGATACACAACACAACACCGCATAACACACTGACACATTATTTCTCAAAAACTAGATAATTTCAACACATTATGACATATTATATATTAAATGTATATTTTTATATATACCTAATAAATTATCATTTTTATTATTATTTCAATCAAATTAATTTGATTTAAATTCATAAATAAATAAATAGTAAAAAAGATGCTAGAATAAATTTACACAAAAAAATATTAATCCACCATTTTTTAATATCATTCATTGTTTCAATTTGACAAATTTAACTCCATTTCAATAATCTATAAAATTTAAAGAAAAAGCAAGCAATCCACATTCTGAACTCATGTGTTAGCGCATGCTAGAAGATAAAGAGAAAAACAAAGTTGGGGGTAAATTGTGTGTCATGGAAAATGAGTCAGAAGAAAAGAGAAGACTAGATTTTTCTTCTTTCTCCCTTTTTATTATTTTTTTCTTTTACATTTTTACATTTTGGCCCCTCATTTGTTGAAAAATTTTAAAATTAATTTACGTGTCGGAATTCTGAACTCACATGTCGGAATTCCGGACTCGAGTGTCAGGAAAGTTGATCAATTGTCAAATTTTTCGATACGCAGTGACTTAGTGTCAAAAAGTATCAGACATATGTCAAAATGTCCAACACGACACAAAGGCTCCTAAAGAATGTCAATACTTCTTAGGGGACAATCATGGCGGTATGACATTGATATCACCCACAAGGCTCGAGAGAATACATACTCTTTTGTGTAGAGAAAGACGAACATTACTTTGAAGTCTAAGAGTAACACTCTCCAGCCCCCCGAAGAAGCAAAGTGCAGGCATTATACTAAACGTCTGTAAACATGAGGGCATGTACATGATTATGGAGAAAGGCGATCAATAAACTATTATTCCCATTCCTAAGGCTCTTCAACAAGCTACTACAGATAAACACCATCGCCTCAAAGTATTTGCTAAGGATGGCGAAATGATGGTGTACCTTCACAAGGATCGCTTTCCTTGTTGGTACATATAACAAGCTTAAGTACAAGAAAGTTGGCCACTATTAAATCATGAAGAAAATCAATGACAATGCCTATATTGTTGATCTTCCCGATGACCTAACATTTTCTCGACATTTATTGTAGCAAACTTATTAGAGTATCATTCTCCGAGACTCCCTTTATCCCGACAATAATTCGAGGTCAAGTTCTTTCAAGTGGAGACTCAAGTAGAACAAAGTAAATGCTTATATAGAAACATTGGAGTATTACAAGAGCGGGCAGTCCCACAAATTAAAAAGGATGGCCAAATATTCAAAGTTACAAATGGATTACGATATTTAATCTCAAATTCACATGTTTTACTTGATTTTCGAGATATCAAAAATTTCGAACGTGTTTTGCAAATTTTCTAATCATGTTTTGAAAACTTTCACTTTATCAATATCATTTCCTTGATTTTATTATTTGATTATTTCTTAAACGACGACCTCCTTACACTTAAGTGCCTAACATATTGTAATATGCACTTCATTTTTCCAAATAAACACTATCTTTTGGATTATCTTCCAAGCATATCTTCCTCTAAGTCAAACTTGGTTAAATTGGGGTCATTCGAAAGCTCTCGCATAGCAACACCCAATTGTGCCTCTTAATCGGAATTTTGATAAGAATGACTTTCGATCAGATCCAGGTCAAATATTAAGGGTGTGTTTGGTTCAGCATTTCCAAGGGGCTTGGGAAATGCTGAACCGTTTGGTTCAATTTTGAAGCTGGCTTTCAGCTTTCAAATGTTTTCAAAATGCTGAAAGCTCAAAACTAGTAAGGACTAGCATTCGGCTTTTAGCATTCGACTGAAGGCTAATATTAATTTTTCCATTCCAAAACTATCATCACTAGTTCTTCATATTTCCAATTTTACCTCTGATTTTTTTTATTTTATTGAGAAAGGGGCAGCCCTTCGTTGAACCGACGAAGGGTTACGGCCGAGGTCGGGCGACCCTCGCCAGCGGCCGTAGCCCTTCGCCGGACCAACGAAGGGTTTAATCCAATTTTCAAAAAAAAATGTATATATATACATATAATACTCCTCAAAACCCATTACGAAAGTTTTTTAACCAAACACACATTCAACTCAAAGTCCATTTGCCAAAAAAATTCCAAACACAATTGCATTTCCCCAAGTAGCTTTGGGCTTTCAGCATTTACACTAAACTTAAAGCCCCTTGCAAATGCTAAACCAAACGCAGCCTAAGTGTCCACACTTAAGTAAAATACGAAATTCAAATAGGCAACACCATAATCAAATGTTTAATCTAGATTTAAGCAATCCTAAAGAAACTTGCAAAGCAAGAACATTTCATACATCTTCAATTAGCCGAGTGATCGAACATTATAACTTGATTTTTTTCTAAATTCTAAATCCTATATCATTGAAATTGGACAGTACATCCTCAACAAATCTCGATGCGATCCTGATTGTTTCCACATCGGTTCTTCTTGAGAAATTTCAACTTCGACTCAAACATAATTAGGCTTTGCCCTTTCCAAGGTTATCTGACCAACCCCTCCTCACCAACTCATCAGAGTTGCTGAGAATTACAGAAGTCCCTTGTACCGGTGGAATACAACGTGAATTTTTTTATAACTTGCAAGAAGATTGTTCGTGCAATTGCCTCCCATACCCAAGCAGATCACAGACAGAAAAACAAAACGAGACCGAAAAGAATTCTACATACATTTCATATGGACGTCAACACGATGATGCAATAGCTTCCAAGAGGGAGGCTACGAAATTCATCTGAGTCTCTTCATCGATTCTTGAGAAGAGAGGAACGTGCACAAAGAGAGATCTGCCATCCCGCTGTTCTGCAAGCCGAAGGGAGTGGTAGTAGACATAGTTGCAGACGAACCGCCCAGCGTCATCTGAAAGAGTTACATCGTAGCCCTTCTTCTTCAAGAACTTAAGGATTGCTTTTGTGGAGAAGGAAGTCTTCAAGAATGAGAAGGTCGAATATAGGATTTACAGGTCACAGACAAGAAACAACATTACGTCTCATATGTATTGAAAAATTAATCAGTTTACATTTCCAGAAATAACGTGCAGCAAGTAGGAACATGAGTGCTTTCTCACAAAATAATTCACATAGAGAATGCCAATATTTTTTGGAAAGTAATGAATAAGAGGTAATGGTATGGTTGGTCTCTTAAACTTTTTTTTTATTCAGTCTAATCCATAAAATTTCAATTCACTCAATGAAGTTCTTTCGTTAAGTGTGGCGCCACATTATCTACATTCATCTGACATGAAGTGGCCCGAATCAGCATTTACTGGGCCAAAATAATGACATGAATCTAACATTAAGTTTCAAGAAATTATGGTCATGTCACTAACAGTATTAAATTTTCAACGGAAGGATACATTGATTGGATTCTTGAGCTTGAAAGTTCAAAGATTAGGTTGAACAAAACTAAAAAGATTTCAAAGACCACACTGAATATTAAGGAAAAGCTTAGGATCACTCATGTCATTATCCCACTGCTGTGATGACTCATTCAGGGATCGTGTTATTGCACAGATCACAAGGCAATGACTCATCCAGCAGGAATAAAATCTTCGTTGCAGTCATATTTTCATCAAATAGATCTGTCTGAGCATTGTGCTTTCTAAAGAGAAGAGTGATAACTTTGTAGATTACAAAGGTTATATGTGCAAGAGGATCAGCAAATTCCATTCCAATGTTTGGAAGTATCACAAACCTGTCTTGTTTGAGAAGTTTGGCCATCTTCAGGAACTATCGGAAGTTGCTGAAAGAAGCAAATGCAAAATTGTAAGAACGTCATCTCAAGGAGAGACAACTGCAAGAGAAGGCAGTATTAGTTGGCAAAGAGAGGTATCTCAACTTGAGGTTGCCATCCTAGCTCGTCTGGACAACGAAAAGTGGCTTCGTTAACCGCCTGCCGCTCAATGGCAAACTTATGAGCACCACTATTCACCCCCAAGTGAAGCTGCAGATACACAGTCACATTCATAGTAACTAAGACTCTGCTTAGAATCACTAGACTAAAGCAAGAATATTAAAGTAACTTGTCTTCCCTGTGACAACCTTCTGCATTACATGCACATTCAAAGAAACATGACAAGATCATCACGCTCACTACTCAGTCAATCCTAATGAAAGAGCCACTGTTATCAGTACCACTTCAGCTGCATTTCTATAAGCCCTTTGAGGCTAATATAACTAGTTACAAGTACCAACAGCAGTTAACTTGTCATGATAGATGTATTGCTTGTCAATCTTATTAAATAGTTGAGAAGCATCCAAACTAACCCACACAACTTGTGCGTCACATGTCGAAACTTTACTCGAGATGCCAGATTCCATAACTTCAAAAAGCATGGGAAGTGCACCATCACCTGCAGCCTCTAGTACAGTGCATGCTCCCAAAGTCACTCCGGGTGGTAGCCCTTTCTTCTCGACAAAACTTCTCAGATTATTAACAATAATCTCTGTGGGATTTTCAGGGACACCTTGAAATTTCTTGAATCCAGTTACATTTATCGTGATGGGCTTTGGCCCTTCAGACCCCATCCCGTTCTGAAGCTGAATGCAATTTCCAATTTTTGATGATCTGCGTGGAAGCACTTGGTTACCAACTAGACCTTGAACAACCAATCAAGACCCTGAGCAACCTGAAATGCCAAATTTACATTTCCAATCAGTATAATAGTTGTCGGATTTTACATAAACAATGGAAACTTCTGTGCAAATAGGTGACACTGAATCATGATCATATTTTTCAAGGCAGACCAATAGACCCAACAAAGGATTAAAGAGTTGCACGGGTGCCGTTTCATCGGGTGGATTTTGAGATAAATAAGCTCATATTTTTCAAGGCAGACCAATAGACCCAACAAAGGATTAAAGAGTTGCACGGGTGCTGTTTCATCGGGTGGATTTTGAGATAAATAAGCTCATTGTGGTGTCAGACAGTAAGCTTTGTCTATAAGTCGTTATGCTCTTCAGGTAAAATTGTGTTCGATAACAAAATCAGAACCATTACGGTCTTAAACTCTGGCACGAAGTTGATCCAACCGGGGGCTCAGACAGACTACCTGCTTCTCTTTTTGACATTATTCAGAAGGATGAAACAGATCTGAGAGCGACCTCCAGTCACTCTTTTCATCAGGTAACACTTCTGACGAGCATTCATGTGCGAAACACACCACGCGACCCCATGATCCTCGATCTCGGTCATAAGCATCTAGTCTCTCCCAAAAGCAGAAGACATACACTGGATAAGGTCCAATGGACCAGAATAAATGTGATCAAGAAATTATAAATCATCCCCTTTCCATTCGCACGGCTCTACTCGATTACCGCAGCATCACGCCTTCTGCTGTTTCCCAGAATTTGAGCCCGAACCCATTATGCCAAAATTTAAACGGAAATCTGGGATATGCATCGTATTAAAGTTTGCTCCGTTCGCTGGCAATAAAACATGGGGAGAACCAGAAACCGAAAGCTTCGTGATCAGATGCATCAGGTGGACTATGCAAACCATCAATCCATGATGCTCAAGCAAGAACCAACTGTGCTTTGACATCCAACGAGCTCTCATGTCAAACAAACCAAAGCGGGAGGACAAGCATAGCCTAAACAATACCAAGTGGCAAGTGGTTGAAATGGAGGACGTCGGAGACACGCAGAAGCAATCAAGAACTACAGGGCAAGCAATTCAAAGGGAGTCGGTCCACCAACTTTGCCAACGCCCCAGATGGAAAAAGAAAACAGAAGAGGAAACAAAAATGAAAGAAAGAAGCGCAGGACATCCAAGAAAGACAAATGGCACGAGAGCAACAGAGGGAGAGAGAGAGAGAGAGAGAGAGAGAGAGACTCGCACAATCCGAAGCTGTTGCTAATTCATACTGAGCTCGGGCCTCCACGAGGATTTTTCTTTCAGGCGACGAATGTTGCTCTTCTTGGTGCGTGCGCTCGTGGTTTCCGCACCAGCCAGAAGTTTCCCGATCTTCCCCTTCTCAACATGGTTCTCGCATTTGTGCTTCGGCTTCGGGCTTTGCCATGAGACGAAAAGCCACACCGTTCGACAGTGACGGCTCGGCGGATTCGCTTCTATAATTATATGAAGTGATTGTTGCGTAGTGGGCCTTGGTTAGCGGCGCGTGGCATCGTGTGATTGGTTACTGGCATTCGAAGTCAAATGGGTTGTACAGAAGAGGGGCCCACCCAGAAAATTATTGCAGGAACCTTAAAATAGACATCCCCGTGAATCCCGTTTGGTCCAAGGTCAATTAAGGGCATGCATCAAAAGGTTGGTCACCTGAGACTGAAGAAAAGATTAACTTTTTTTAACAAAATATAGCCGTAACGGGAATTCTGTAAAACATTTGAAGTTGTAAAGATCTAACAAGGATCTAAGAATGCTAGATTTATTGCGTGACTGTGATGTTATTTATTTATTTAATTCATCTAAAAAATCATGTTAAAACTTTCATGGCAACAAAAGAATGTACTTTTATTTAGTGTCGATGCATTTTATGATATGGAAAGGAACTTACTAGATCTCGAGTTCAACTAAAATAAATCGCAATTCACTTGTATCGCTTAAGGTATAGTACAAATATTTACACAACATATTGCTTAATGGAAAAGAGAAAGAAAAGATTTACCCAATATCTCTACCTAACTATAAGAGATACACCAAATATCATGCTAACTAAAACAAAAAAAATAGCAAATCCTAATCCATAAGAAAAGATATACTAAATTTTAGAAAAGAAGAATGTAAATCTCTATCTATCTTCCACAATACTCTCCCTCAAGTTGGTGCATGGAAGTCATGAATGCCCAACTTGCTAACAAGAAATGCAAATTGATCTCAACCAATGCCTTGGTAAAAATGTCTGCCAATCCAAGTTTAGTGGGCACATACTCAATTCTAATGGCGCCCAACTATAAATGTTCATGAATAAAGTTGCAGTCAATCTCAATATGCTTTGTTCGTTCATAAAACACCGGGTTTGCCGAGATGTGTAAGGCAACTTGGTCGTCACAATAAAGACCCATTGGTTTGTCGTGCAATACCCCAAGGGAGGCAAGTGAAGTGCGCCACCAAATCAATTCATTAATGACAGTTGCCATAACGCGATATTCAACTTCGACAGAGAACCAAGAAACTATGATTTATTTCTTTGTTCTCCAAGACACGGGACAACTACCGAGCATGACAAAGTAACCGGTAACTAATTGCTGAGTGATCAGGCAACTTGCCAAATCGGAGTCACAAAAGGTAGTCAAGTTGAGCGAAGTCATCATTGATAATAAAATCCCTTATCCTTGGTTTTTCTTGAGATATCGAAGAACTCGTATAGCAGCTTCCTTGTGCTATTCCTTTGGTTCCTGCATGAATTGAGAAAGTACGTGGACAGAATAACATAATTTAGGCCGAGTGATAGTGAAATAAAGTAGACATCCCACTAATCAACGATAACAACTTGGATCCATCATGGCAAATCTTTAGCTACTAGCACACCGCATTCCGATAGGATGTCAAGTACATACTTTCTCTGGCACAAAAATAATCCTAAGTTCGTCCTCTTATTACAATTCCCCAAAAATATTTAAGGTCCTTGATATGAAAATGCTCATCAAGATATCCTTTGAACGCTGCACATTGTTTTGAATTATTGCCTACCAAGATGAGATCATCAACATATACTAACACAACTAGAAAAGTACCATCATGAGAATAAGTCAATAACAAGTAATCTACTAATGATTGATCAAAACCATACTCCCTTAATGCATTAGAGAATTTTGAAAACCAATTTCGAGATGCATGTCGAAGACCATAGAAGGATGTTGTAATCAACATACTTGATTTGACCCCATTGTTGTGAAACTTGGTGGAAGCTTCATATAAACTTCCTCATCCAAGTCGCCATGTAGAAATGCACTATTGACGTCCAATTGATGCAACTACCAATTACAAGTCAATGCAATTGCAAGAAGACATCGTACAATGACTAGTTTAGCCATTGGCACAAAGGTTTCATGGAAGTCTATGCCTTTTATCTGGATGAATCCATTGGCGACTAGATGAGCTTTATATCACTCAAAACTACCACCAACTTGACGTTTGAATTTGTAAACCCACTTGCACCCTATGGGTTTCTTACCCTCCAGCAAAGTTGCCAAAGTCCAAGTCTTGTTATCTTCAAGGGCTTTAATTTCTGCCATCATCGCTTCTCTCCATGAAGGATTTTTAATAGCTTCAGTGTAATTCCTAGGCTCAATATCAGAATCTATAGCAGCTAAAAAGGCATTGTGAGGCGCAGTAAATTGCTCGTAAGAAATAAATTTCTCGATTAGATAGACCATACCTAAAGATATCAATGAAGTGGGCTATGGAGTTAGGGTCCTCATTTGGATTGCATGACATACATAATCTCACATGGTATCAGAGATGGAATTCATGAGTTCAAACATTTTTAGGCCCTATTTGCTTTCCCAATTAAATATGTCCATGCTTAGTACTTGACAAAAAGACCAGATTAAACACAAGGGGGAGTGTTAGAGTAATTAAATATTAAACCACGTTTTCATCTAACAATTTAAGCTTTTAAAACAGTTGGTTATGATCCCACAAAATCTCACATGCAATCTTACATCGTTGTCTACTCTTTTCTTTAAAAACTTGGCTTGGTACCCTTTCTTCCTCCTCCTGAGGTTGATTCCACCCTTCATCAATAAGATCCAACTCATGAGCCAGTGTCAAAAGAGGAAGAGAGTCTTGATTCTCGTGTGCAGGTTGCTAAGCAAATGGGAAATTCTCTTTGTAGAAAACAACATCGCGAGATACCAATAATGCTTTAATTTCCAAATCAAAAACCTTCCTGCCCTTTGTACTGTATGGATATCCCAAAAATACACATTTTTCTTGCCCTTTCCTTAAATTTATCTTTGCCCTTTGACATTTCGTGGGAATAGCATAATGCCCCAAAAACTCACAAATGACTATAATCCGAGGGTTTCCCAAACAAAAGCTCAAAAGGTGTTTTTCCATATAATAATGGAGCCGGAGTATAATTAGTTAAATAAGCAACCATTAATATGGATTTGCCCCAAAAATGAATTGGTAAATTTGCTTGAAAATGAATTGCCCGTGCTATGTGGTGGATGTTGCGGTGTTTTCTTTCAATGTGCCCATTCTGCTGTGGCATGTAGGTGCATGACGTCTGATGTATGACTACACATTTATAGAAAAATCCTTCTTGGAATTAGAAAGAAATTCATGGCCATTATCACTCCGCATTGTTTTAACTACTCGACCAAATTGGGTTTTCACCATATGATAAAAATTAACAAAGACTTTATATGTCTCTGATTTTTCCTTCATCAAATAAACCCAAACTGCTCAACTATAATCATCGACGATAGTAAAAAAAATAATGTGCACTGGAGAGAGACATTGTCATCTTGAGTTTGAGAGAGATGTTAGCAATAATTTGACGGCAATTGTGGAGGAAAACAAAGGGAAAAGATTAAAGCAAGGCCTCGGCGGTAGTAAAACTGTGTAATATCTCATTCATAATAATACTTTTCCATTTTATTGCATATGTATTACCCAATCATGAACTGGATATCTTCTTGGATAAATTGTACTGCAGTTCAAGCCTTGACTCCTCGTTACCCTCCATTTCCCTTGAAAATTTGCTTGGTTACCTGAGAACTTCTCTAACAAACCTCAGTAGCTAATAACTTAATACTACTACTCTACTACCAATTTTTAGTATTGATATAACTATATAAGACAGTTTTTTGTTTTTCCAAAGACTTGATTGAAGAAAGGTCAGAGCTCAGTGTGAACGATATCCTCTCCGATAGGTCGGATAGTCGAAGCTTCCTGAGCCCACCCAATAGAAAATAGGTCCTCATCATGTGAATTGAGGCAGTCAGCCGAGGGTTGCACAACCCCGTAGCCAAACCCTTTAGCACAGTGGCAGTATGTCTCCACAGTCCCGTCCTTGCTTTCCAGGTTGATATTACTGAGGATGATGTTGCTGCATGGAAATGCGTCGCTGCATACGAATTTCATGGCCTGCTCGCTCTTCGTGGTCCCGCTGATGTTCCTGTACATTATGTGGCTTATTTTCACAGCTGACGTCTTCAACAGTTCGGGATATGGACAAGAGCGAAGAGTCAGTTTTGGCCAGATAAGAGGATCTCTATAGTGTTACCACAAAAGGAAAGCCACAGATGACCACTTCAAGCTTTACCTGATTTTGACACTTAGCTGGTGAATCACAATAGAATTGGTCGATAATGATTGATTTTTTGCAACATCTTCCATCCTCACATTATCGAACCCTACTGCACGGACATAACCAGCTCCGCCCTATAAAGAAAGTCAGTGAATGTATGAGAGTCGCTCTCTAAATTAATTTGACCTAGTGTCTGTGGTGATGGATGAGTGAGGCCCACGACCAATCCTTTGGTTTGTCTGAAGGAGCTGGCTCAGAGACGCAATCTTGAATGCCTGAAGATGACATAAGTACGTTAACCTATCTATGCTTCAGAGCATTACCTGCCAAGTTTTTATTCTCAGTCCATTGGTGGTCTCCCTAAGGAATGCTGTGTCTAGGACCACCTTGTGACAATGCCGGTTGAGTTGTCCTTCCCAAGGCTTCCAATGCTATTTTAGAGAATCGCAGATAATAAAGGATAAGAAAAATCAAGACTCAAATTCAAAATATTAGCATTTTTCTTGTTTTCCAAAAGATGTTTTCTTGTGAGTTGGTGAAGGGCAGCAAATGTATTCATCTAAAGAAGAAAGTTAATACTATACCTTATTCCATGTCCTGGTCCACAGAATATTCTCTTCATTGTAATGTTAGAGCTAGCGTTGACAATGGAGATGCAATCATCTCCTGAAAGTCGTCCAAGAAGCACCATACTTTATTTTCCCAAAATCACCATCAATGCTGTCATGTATTTGCCATTACGGTATTTCTTCGAATAACCATTATGCCTAGTTAATCAAAATAACATAACCATTGATTTTTCATCATTCATGCATTGAGAGCTGAACAGAAAAATAGATTTTAGTAACCTGTTCCTATTTTGCAATCTTGGAGGACAACATTAGTGGATTCAGTGATATGGATTCCATCAGTGTTTGGACTATCTCCTGGAGCGGAGATTTGCACTTCAGATACCCCAACTGAATCAGAGAGGGAAATCACCAAATGCATCTGTTGGCTGTTCTGAATTGTGAGTCCCTTTACGTTTATGGATGTGCTAGAATTAATTGTCAGTGCCTGAAAAAAAAACCTCTCATGTCATATTCACTGCACGTATGGCTGGCGTTAACAGTCGCGCCAGGAATTTGTTTTCTAGATAGGCGCTACAAGCCTATGATAATGGAAAAAGATCCTTACACCGTCGGTGCCCCTCGGCATGGCTGTTAGCACAAATTAAAGACTGAAGTTAGTATAATGAAAAACTGAGACAAACATCATATGAGAAAATGACACTACAAACATCATAACTTTCATACGATACTTAGTTTAGTGTCAAAAAATTTCAAATCACTTAACTGTCATTTAAAAAACAGTTATTTAAATCTCAACTTTGATTTGGGATGCCCAAAATTTAAAGTGATAATATTTTATCATTTTTTTCAGATCAAGTGGCTCACTAACGACCTGACTCAGTGTAAGTGCCCGATTAATTGTTTAGTGTGTGGTTTTGCCCAAATTTAAAGCCC